>OZ012740.1:615179743-615779743 GCA_963859935.3 Lathyrus sativus | reverse complement strand
TCCAGTCCACATTCAAGGTGATTTCGCCTTATCACGAGGACTTAATCCAATAATCTTCAACGATTACAACCACAATGGATACCTTCCATTGCCTTCTTGAGAATCATGGCATTCATTCGCCTCTCAAGGAATCAACCTCCAAGCCGTCAATAACGACTTGCCCCTCAAGCATTCTGGTCATCACTCGACCGTTCAAGGAACAACATCCATTAGTTGTTAGAAACACATTTAGCCATCTCAAGCTTTCTGGTCATCACTCGACCGCTCAAGGAACAATACATTTTTCAAGGATTTTCTTGTACGCTAATATGTTTCTTACAAGCTGATTACACAGATGAAATACATGAACATCTAAGTGTTTCTAAGCAAGGTATGAGAAATAACTTATTGCTTTCTAATACAGAAAACTATATAAAGAATGAATCTCTGAGAGATTATAAAACATTAATTTTGTATTGCTTATAAGCTTTCTTGATGAGCATTAAGGCTTCTTTTCATGAGCTCTTAGCTTCTTTTGATTAACTCTTTCTTGAGTGAATAATACTTCTTCTAGTTTAACCATCAAGATCGACTAAGTTACTATGCTTCACTTATTGATGTTTCACTTGACTAGTTTCACATGGCTTCAGCATGTTGCATCATTATACGCACTTCAATTTTGCTTCAGCTTCATCTTCATTGAGCATTCTTCATTTAGGCTTCAGCTTGTAGCATTTTCTTATGCACTTCGACTTTGCATAGTAGCATGATATCATCAGCAACTTGCTATATATGTTTTGCAAATCAGCAATTCTTCAAGCTTCTTGATCTTCAATTTATAGAGCTTGAGAGAGTAGATTAGTTGAAGGGAATTCTTGGAAACATATTCCAACAACAATATTCCAACGTTTAATTGAAATGGTCAACATCACTATACAAAAAGTTGATCCTACGCCACCTTTTCGAGGTAGAGGTAACAGAGTTTTAGTACTATTATATTTAGCTTAAAAACCATTCTTATCTTCAGTCTTCTAGCATTTTCAAAGGCTTCAGATATTAACATGATGAAGTGTATTGTAGAAGAGTTTTTCTTTGTGTAATCTTCAGAACCTCAGTCTTTAGAATCTCATATCTTCGTTCAACAGAACCTTGTCATAAGAGTCTTCAACACTTGGTTTCTTAGAAGCATTATCTTCAGAGTCTTCAACACTTGTTCTATTGGAACCTCGTTTTCTGAATCTTAAGATTTCATTTAGTGCACTTTGTCTTCAAAGTCTTCAGCACTTCGTTCATTCAGAACCTCGTCTTTAGCAACTCTTTAGAGCTTGATCTTTAGAAATGATGTCTTCAGAATATTCAGAGATTTGTTCACCAGAACCATGTCTTAAGAATCTTTAGAACTGTATCAATATATAGAACATTTCTTGTAAAGCCTTATAGGCTTACTTATAAAGTATCAATCAAAAAGCTCATTACTAACGTTCCTTATAACTGTTGCATTAGAAATATTTCTGAATCTTAACTTTATCTTGTCATACATCTTCTTATAAGAGTGAGAATCATATTAACAACAATCGCACACTATACATAAACCATCATATAGAATTGTTCTTTTAGATAACTTATGCAGTTATCATCAAAACTTAAAGGCCATACATATAACCAAATCTTGTTCTTATAATATTCCCCTTTTGGATGATGACAAATAATGCATTTTGATAAACAATTTGTATAGGGTAATCATCATAGATCCACAGTGTCATAGATAAGCTTAACAGGCTCCCCCTGACTCTGGTACTCTCAACATTCATTTACACTTGTTTAAAGTCTCCCCCTGATCCCAAGACTCACAAAATGATTTTGAATTAGAATCATATCAATAAAGAAGGATTACTTCTCAATGATGTCTCATCAAAATTTGACTAGAATTGGCTAGTCTCCATCTCAGAACCAAGCTTGCTATTAGAATATTGTAGACGTATCAGAACCTGGTTTGTCTTATCAAAATTTATGTCTTGCATTATATATCAAAAATTGGTAGATACTTTCTTAGATGCCACACATCATGTATTAAAACCAAATCTTCAATATCTTAGCACAGATCATCAACAGGTGCATATATCCTCATGTCATTTGATGGTTCAAAAACCAAATATTTTCTTTAATGATCATGACTTAATATGATCTCTGAAGTATTTACATTCTTTTAATGCTGGAGTCTATATACCGTTTGAAGTTTGGATATCAATTGGATTTTAGATACCATTTGAGTAAATTTGAGCATTCTTTCAGAAAGTTAACAATTTCTGACAAGTTCTGGGTATCAACGTGAAGCTTATGGCTATCTTTTTTTATTGTCCTCTGTTTCTGATACTTTAGTGGTCAACACCAGATATTCATATATTACCAGTTAGAATTCTTCTTTCTTGTACATGTTTTCTAATGATTATATCTTCTAATATCTTGTACAAATGCTTCTGATATAATCTTCTTGATTATTGACTTCTTATGCACATCACTTGCTTCTTGATCATATCTTGGATATTCTATCAAATACAAATTATGTATTCTAATATATCATATATTCTGATATGTCTTGTTACTTATGGTAAAGTTTTCTGATAGAGTCTTCTAATAACCTGTTCTATCATACAGTGAACTTTTGCGAAGTTCTTGATCAATCATCAAACATATGGTTAAAAATAAACATATTTGGATTATATTTGGTATGAGATTATTTAGATTAGGTATCAAAATCATATATCAATTTCTCCCCATTTGTCAAAAATAAAAAAGGTAAAGGAGAAGGATAAAGACATAGAAATAGAAAACGGTTAGAAAGACGAAAAGGAAAAATTTCATTAATATTAAATAATGATAACATGAGAGACAATAATGGTATGAAAAAAAATATCAAGATAAAAAAAATCCTATAGTGCCCAAGGGTTGGGATCAGGAAATATTCTATGAAACAGCTGAGTGACTTATCCAAAATACTCTTATTAACCTCTTCTCGCTCATCAATTTTAGCTTTGAGTATCTTTTGTTCTTTTTGCACATCCAATAGAGTATTCAATACTTGAAATAACAGATTAGCTTCAGAGGAGTTTGACTCATTAGATTGGGTTACTTGATTCAGTGGGGGTTCTGTAAAATCCTTTTCAATGGCAACCTCTTCAATTACTTATTTCTCCTTAATTGAACTGCTTTCACCAACTTCTCTATTTCTTTTTCTTCTTAAGCCAGTTTATGGATTACGCACAGCAGATGACCTAATTATTTCCAACTTTACCACATCTTCATAATGGAAGTATTTTTCGCAACTCATTTATGGTGCTATAGAAAAGTTTATCAATTCTATAATATTATTTTCAATGAGAATATCAAATATCAACCTTCCATGAGGAGTCCAGGTTCTTTAACTCTGTAGTATTCTCTTTGAACGATTGATAAAATCATGTAAATGGTTGAAGATAAATGTTGGTAGATCGATCTTCTTTCTTTTGGCCATATAGAATAGCATATACTTTAGATCAAAGTCCACTTTTGTTGGATTTTCCTTTGGTGAATGAGAAATGTTGCCATAGAGACTATCATACAACTTCGAGGCTAAGTTAGAATCCTTACCATCTTTGAATATGGTAGGAGTGATCATACGAATCTGCTCAGAATAAGTTAGTCTGTTGTTTAACATAACTTCTCTTCTATTATGGCAGTGATATCCAGTGTTGTCATGACATAGAAGCTTAGCAATGTCATCTAAACGAATGTTTATGCCATAACCTTTAATACTTTAACACACTAAAGTATTGTTCATAACATAAGCATTTCCCCATAATTCCTTGATAAGTTCTGGAAAGGTTGTTCCTTTAAGAAGATCAAAGTATGGTTGATAGCCCTAAAATTCAACCGTTTCAGAGAAGTTAAAACCATGTGCAATAAGATCCTCGAAATCCACATTGCATTCAAAGATAACAGATAGTAGTTCAATTGGTATAACCAATGTGATTTTTGGATCATCATTCATATGATTTTCCAAACGCTGTTTTTGGAGAGCCAAGCTTTGATCCAGAGACATGTCGTTATCCATTTGAAGAGGACGAAGGCTAACACATGGTTTAGGTTTGAGAGAACAAACAATTTAAAAAAATTGGAAGTGTGAAAAGATGTAGCGTAGGTGTGTGATATAATGTGACGTGAATATAAATAGAGGTAATAATTAGTACTAAGAAAAAGAAAGGATTAGGGTAATAACTACTAGAATATAATCCCAAGGCACATTTAGTCATATAGGGTAATAACTACCGATCATGGATGTAAGAATATAAATGTCTTAAAACGAGGCATAACCTCTTCACATACCTGGCGACATGCTAAAGAAGTTAACTTCTAAATTCCCAACAGTTACATAGATATCAACCATTTACATAATTCAATACTCTTATAGAGTTCCACTTGTAGACACTTCTTCACTGCATGTTCAACTTCCACTAGAATCATTTCTTCTTTCATCACTTTTCTCCTTTCTGCTGAAATCTTCATAAGAGTCTTTGAGCATTGTGCAGAAACACGAATATCTTCATGAGTTCTTGAGCTTATTTTCTGATGAATGAAGGACATCTCTTATGATATTTGTTTCATATTGATCATTAGAGAAGAGTCAAGTTATGTAACTAGTCTTCATCTAGGAATCATCCATCTGCTATCTTCAAGAAGATTCGTCTTCAGAAAGCCATTAGCTTCTTAGTTCTTAGCATAGTGTTATATGTTGAGAGAGCTTGTTGAATTTTCTCTTGCATCATCAGAGTACATTCTTTGAATAGATGTTAGTCATCACCAGATGCAGAAATCATCATGATCATCAAACCTAGACATATTCTTTAGTGGTTTGAATGATAATCTTATTTTTACTACTTGTGCCTTTCTACCCAGAATCAGTTCATCAGAAAGTGACAACTTATGTTATTTCTTTTAACATGAGTGAACTGTGATGGTTTCTGATAGAGCATCCTTTGATGTATTCATCTTGTACATCTTAAGTGGCTCCATTACCTTCATTATTCTGAATGGGTAATTTCTAGATTTGGAATCTTTCAATAAGCCATGGTTTCTGATATCCAAGCTTATCATCAAATTTGATATTGATTTGATTCACCAGTAGAAGTACTTCTATGCCAAGATGATGTAGTTTTTAGAGCAACCTTATCTAATATGCATCAGAAAGATCATATTCTGTTCTGAATAGACATGTTAGCTGCTTCCAAGAAATTTTTTGTCATGATGATTTCTCATATATCATGATTTTAGCCATTTGTTTTCCAAGATTGTTCTGTCTTTAATCACCTGTATCAGATAGTGAAGAACTAGAACACCATAATCTTCTTTTCGCCAAATAGCTTCTCAAGTTCATACTATCACTTAGTTACATAAGTCCATAAAGTAGTGAACACAGAAGAATACATTTATGTATCATGAGCTTCTGAAAAGAACTATGAAAGAGATTCTAACCAACTTAAGCTTATTCAACTGAGATACATTTCTCAAGCTAACATGACTTAATATGTCTTATGCTTTAGCCAAATATTTTCATAGACACACAATGTTAAGAACTCATAAAATCTAATCTTCCACGTGTTGTTCTACCAAACTTCTGACAGCTTGATAATCTTTCTTTTTGATCACTTCAGAAATTCGTGAAGCTTTTTAGAATTGGAGTAAATGTCCTCATTATGTGCATAGAATCAGAATCCTGGTAGCCAGCTCAAATGCTTATCTGCAGTAGGATTAGTTTCTGTTGAATAAGAAACTGCTTTATCTTTTGGAGAGATCTTCTGCATGCTTGACCAGTTGATATAAGCTTCTATTCAAATAGCAAGCTTATAATCATCTTTTTTAAGAATCCTGATGAAGAAATCATCATTCAGAATCTTAGGTTCTGCAATCATGATTAAAAATCTTGATGATAAGATTTTAACATCTTCGGCATACTTCATCTTGAAATTTCTATACTTCATAATCATGACATGAACATTTTCTCTTCTTCACATGAAAGAGTTCCTAATGAGCAATATTGAGAAAGTCAATGATAGACCGAACCTGTTTGTTGAAAACATCCCATACTCATAAATAATTATCTTTCAACAAACAAGATTTCATGCTTGATGATTCTTGTTAATCCCTTCTAAACCATTCTTCTTAAGCCTTGTATGGGAACCACCTGAGGAGGTACGTATCTCTCAACAAACGTATTCCAAGAAAAACATTAATCATATTCTTCTACTAATCTAACGAGTATATTGTCCTTTTACCATCTGATTCTTTATCTTGCTTTCAATCTTCTTGCAAGTGTCATAAGAGAAGATTATGTCGCTGATAACAACTAGTTCTAAGAATCAGTGACACAATCCAGAATGAACCTTTGTGGTTTGTCATTTCAGTACTCAATCTTTTCATCGCCGTATGAGACTAAAACTGTAGATGGTGGAGGAGATTAACCATAGCGTTTCTCAAAGCTCATATGGATCTTTATCTGACACGGTTAAGTGTTTGATAAACATCAATAACAGAACCAGGCTCTGATACCAATTGAAGGATGAGAAACACAAGAAAATGGATTTGAATTGAGTTTCACATTTTGTCCCCTTTTACGAAATTATAATAATAAATATAACAACGACAATAAAAATAAATGACACAATTATTTTTACCCTGGTTCATTGTTAACGAAGTTACTCCAGTCCACCCTCAAGGTGATTTCGCCTTATCACAATGACTTAATACAATAATCATCAACGATTACAGCCACAACGAATACCTTTCATTGCCTAATTGAAAATCTTGGCATTGATTCGCCTCTCAAGGAATAAACCTCCAAGCCATCAACAACAACCTAGCCCTCTCAAGCATTCCGGTCGTCACTCAACTGTTCAAGGAACAACATCCACTAAGCTGTTAGAAATACACTAGTCATCTCAAGCTTTCTGGTCATCACTCGACCGCTCAAGGAACAATACCTTTTTCAAGGATTTTCTTGTGCACTAATATGCTTATTATAAGTTGATTACACATATGAAGTACATAAACACCTAAGTGTTTCTAAGCAAGATATGAGCAATAACTCCTTGCTTTATAATACATAAAACTATCTAAAGAATGAATCTCTGAGAGATTATAAAACATTAGTTTTGTATTGCTTAAAAGCTTTCATGATGAGCACTAAGGCTTCTTTTCATGAGCTTTTATCTTCTTTTGATTAAATTCTTCTTGATTGAATAATACTTCTTCCAGTTTAACCATCAAGATCAACTAAGTTACTATGTTTCACTTGACTAGTTTCACACGGCTTCAGCATGTTGCATCATTCTACGCACTTTAATTTTGCTTCAGCTTCATCTTCATTGAGTATTCTTCATTTAGGCTTTAGCTTGTAGCATTTTCTTATGCACTTTGGCTTTGCATAATAGTGTGTTATCATCAACAACTCACTATCTATGTTTTGCAAATCAGCAATTCTTCAATCTTCTTCATCTTCAATTTATATAGCTTGAGAGAATAGAACTGTTGAATGGTATTCTTGGAAACATATTCCAACAACAGTATTCCAATGTTCAAGTGAAGAAATGGTCAACATCACTGTACAAAAAGCTGCTTTTGCGCCACATTTTTGAGGTAGAGGTAACCGAGTTTTAATACTATTATATTCAACTTAAAAACCATTTTTATCTTCAGTCTTCTAGCATCTTCAATTACTCCAGATATTAACTTGATGAAGCATATTGTAGAAGAGTCTTTCTTTGTGTAATATTCAAAACCTCAGTCTTCAGAATCTAAGATCTTCGTTCAGCAGAACCTTGTCATAAAAGTCTTCAGCACTTGGTTTCTTAAAAGCACTATCTTCAAGTCTTTAGAACTTGTTCTATCAGAACCTAGTCGTCCAAATCTTCAGATTTCATTTAGAGCACTTTCTCTTAAGATTCTTCAGCACTTCATCCATTCAGAACCTTATCTTTAGAAACTCTTTAGAGCTTGATCTTTAAAAATGATGTCTTCAAAATCTTCAGAGCTTTGTTCACCAGAACCATGTCTTCAGAATCTTCAAAATTGTATCAATATAAAGAACATTTCTTGTAAAGCTTTCTAGGCTTACTTATAAAGTATCAATCAGAAACCTCGTTACTAACGTTCCTTAGAACCGTTGGATTAGAAGTATTTCTTAATCTTAACTTTATCTTGTACATACATATGTTTTTCTTCCAGAGTGTTGATAACAGAGTCTGATGATGTCACACGTCTTCTTATCAGATTCAGAATCATATTGACAACAGCCACAGACTAGACAGAAACCATATCATACAAAATTGTTCTTTTAGATAACTTGTGCAATTATCATCAAAACTTAAAGGCTAGACGTAAAACCAAATCTTGTTCTTACATTCTATACATACACGGTGAATGTACCTAAGAGGTTAAACAAAGTAAGAAAAAAAAGTGAGGAATTAATTATATGCAAAACAATGAATGTACCATATAATGAGATATACTTACATGCACCAAACTTGTAGTAACCCTATGTCCAGCCACCATTTTCTACCAATCATATCCTTTATATCTTTAGGACTCACAAAGAAATCCTTTAACCCCTCAATTGTAGGATCATGTTCTAATGGATGAGTAATTATCACTTTTTTCTTGTGCACAATGTAAGCCATTATTTTGGAATATGATTCTTCAGAAGGAGCCAATAACCCATATTAGATCTCTCTACCAGTGGGGGCGGATGAACAACTACCTCTCGACAACCCTGTATATTGAAAATTCAAATACCTTTAAAATATTACACACTAATTACAAATTCAAAGATAAAAGTTCATAAAAAGTCTCGTAAATTTATACATAGTAATAATTTGTTTCATCATAGGATCAAGTTCTATATGCAACAAACATAACGTAGTTACTATATTCGTAAGAAGATATATGATGATTATTTGATAATGTTCTTTGAATGAGCAATACAAGCATGTATAATTAGTATTTAGTAAAATATGAAAACTAAACATGTTAGAGAAACCATAATTTTAAAACTACTCACTTATTAAGGAATGGTGCTAAGTAGCAATTTTTCTCACCCGTTATCCGTGATGTTAAGTATTCTTCAATGTTTTAGCGGAGTTATTTGTAAATCATACTCTAACTATATTTAATAATCCATAAGTATCCGATTTATGTAATTCTATACATACGCGACGAATGTACCTAAAAGGTTAAACAATATAAAAAAAAACGGGACGAATTAATTCTATATAAAACAATGAATGTATCATATAATGAGATATACTTACGTGCACCAAACTTGTAGTAACTCTATGTCCAGCCACCGTTTTCCACCAATCATATCCTTTATATCTCTAGGAATCACAAAGAATTCCTTTAACCCCTAAATCGTAGGATCATGTTCTAATGGAAGAGTAATTATCGTTTATTTGTTATGCATAATGTAAGCCATCATTTTGGAATATGATTCTTCAGAAGGAGTCAATAACCCATATTGGATCCCTATACCAGTGGGGCGGCTGAACAACTGCCTTTTGTGCTTGCACCACGTACAACATTTCTACCAGGCAATTGACCATCCTCTTCATTTGTAAATTGTGGCACGGTTCCACTAATTCCTTACGTCACAAAATATAAAAAGTAACACAAAACATAATTGACACAATATGCACAATAAATAAGCATACAACTTTTCAGATAACACAATTCTCATTCTCACATACTGCATATAACTCGTTTAATTCTTCCAAAATTTCCTTTCGAGTTTCTTGCTTCGCTTGTAACTTCTCGTCAAATTCTTGCTTTTGAGTATTTATCTTCCTCTAAAGTTCTTCTAATGTTTCATTTGACACTTGTCTGGTGATTTTTTTAGACGCACCAAAAAACACTATCAGGCTTATGCCTCTAAAACCCCACAGACACGCCCACCACGTTCCTTTGTTTCGATTGCTTCAACTAATATATCATGTTGTGGTTCTGGAACAAAGATACCTTCAGGGGCTGAGTTAACCAACGAATCCTACACAACACGGTAAGACATACATTGTTAATTACCAAAGTGATTTAAATAAAATTAAATATATGCACAATAAGTCTTACTTAAAATTATCTCAGCTACCAATACGAAGGCACAATAAGTCTGACTTAAAATTATCTCAGCTACCATTTGGTCTAAATCGAGCCCTCGTACACTTCTCATGTCGTGATGGTGGAGATGGTTCCCGATCACGACTAATGGAGTCCCCCTCTCCTAGTTGTTGTCTTTTTCAACAATCATTATTTTCTCATGTTGTCTATATGTCATACCCTAATTTTATATCCCAATATTATGTTTTTTTTTCTGTTTCGCACCGTCTGTATTGCATAGCATGCACTTCATCTTGCATAGTGTCCAAAATGTCAGTCAGAATAAAATTGTTGGATTTACAGACAAACCGGTCTAAATTCATTTCAAAATCTAACCAAACGACGTATTTTTCTAATATATTTCGCGGTGATTATTTTGGTGTTTTCATTTTATTTTTTTGAGGACTTTTTCTGCCCGACTTTTTATTTTGTTTTTTAATTGTTTTTATTTAAATAATCATTTAATTTATTTAGATTTAATTAGATATTTAATTTAAATTTAAATTTTTATTAACTAATTTAATTTTTAATTTGTTTATTAATATTTTCTTTTTTATAAAAAAACACAAAAATATGATTTTTAGTTCTTTTTATTCTTGTCTTATCATAAAAAACACAAAAACATGATTTTTAATTCTTTTAATTCTTGTCTTATTATAAAAAACACAAAAACATGAATTTTAATTCCTTTTATTCTTGTCTTATTATAAAAAACACAAAAACATGATTTTTAATTCCTTTTATTATTGTGTTATTATAAAAAAAACAAAAAAAAATATTGTGTTAATTGTTATTATCATTCTTGTCTATCTTCTTATCCTATATATATGTGTTAAAAAAAAACAAAGGATACACAAACAAAATTCAAAATAACAAGAGATTGGATTCAAAGAAAACAGGAAAAGTAAAAGGAAGTTAGAATCATGAGCTTCATTGTCGCACTGCTTCCGGAGTCATCCATGTAATCGTCGTTGAGAATCAATCGCAACCGCTTTGACGCTGCACTCCATCAAGAGTCCGCCAACACACACCAACTGATACCTCTTTTGTGCTCATATCTGACTTTGTTCCATGTAACAAGCTCGTGCTGTTGCGACACTTTGATTTCGGTAACTCGTGGTCTTCTCTGTTTTTGTTGGGTCTTTGCTTTAATTTATGTTATCACTTGTCTAGTTGTTATGACTATATTGCAATTATTTGACATGAATCTTTATGAATTTGTTTTTTTTTTTTAAATTGATTTGAGAGGTAGAGAGCTTTGGGATCGAATGAGAGAGATTGAAGAAAATGAATTTGAAATGAAACTTCCTCTATTTAATTGTGTTTTTATTTTATTATTATTTTCTTTTATTATATGAACACATGTCAAAATGTCATTGGATAATATACTAAAATTTGAAAAAGTAAAAATAAAATATTTGGTTAAACTCTAATTCTTTTTATTTTGTTATTAAACAGAGAAAAAAAAGGGACGGTGCCCCTTTGTGCCGTTTTCTTTCTATTTTTCTATATTATTATTTTCTATTTTTTTTTTATTGTTTTTTAAACTTTAACTTTTTATTTAGTTATTATTATTATATGATAAAAATTAAGGTTTATGTTAATGGGCCTTAGGTTAATGTCTAACTTGGTGTCACACCCCACTTTTTTTTTAAATAAGCTACAAATCCATGATTTTTGTACACCCTTTTGAATTGTTTAGATTTTTTTTAATTGTTGGTTTTATTATTAATTAAAAGTACTAATTTTGATTAATTAAATTATTAACGGATTAATTGAATTTTTTTAAAAAAATTCTAATTGATTGATTAGTTTTTTAGTGAATCTTAATTAAAATTTTGATTAACCGTGATTAGTTACTTGTCAATTTACTCATGGATGTTTGACATGCCTATATTATTTGGATCTCCAAATCCCTTTAGGTTCTTGATTCAAATTTGTCTTCAATAAATAGAATCAATGTTAGACATTAGGATCAATTATTACATGATAACAATAAGATAGTTTTCCCCTTCAATCTTATTTTTAGATTTATAGAATTAGGTTAGTTCCCTTTGGATGTTAACTAGACAACCTACAACTATGTTTCCTTTTCTTCCATGAGAGAATTAGACATGAGTCATCCTTAGTCGAGATATAATTCTCCTACCCCGTGACATAGTTAAGAAAGATGTAGATTTTTTTCCACTTGAGAGAGGTATGTGGCATACTCGTCGATTCTATATCCGAGTTAGAGTCTTTCTCTTAATGTGAAGCAAATATAAATCTTCCATATGTTTGTGGTGGTTTAAGTTGAGTATTCTCCTTAAGATGAAAACTTATTTATTCTCTTAAAAACCAACCAACAAACTTTGTGTACCCTTAGTTAGGGGAACTACGAATGCTCTGATTCCATTCCCATCAGGATAAGTAGGCACGAGATGCAATGTCTTGGCGAGAATACTTAGAAATAACACCTTAGGTCTCCCTTTTTCCTTTTGACCCTTAGCAGACAGAATAACAAATAACACAATAGAACAAGAGGTTCCTGTAGAGTACTATAGATACTTAGGATGCTAGCACATTCCTTATGTATAACCAACCCCTGAACCTTAGATTCTCTTTTGCTTTGTTTTTGCATTACATATTTTGGGTTATTTATTCTTTTCCTCTTCCCTTAGATAAATTAAAGATTGATGGTGAATTAAAATTTTGTGATTCAAGTTAATTCAATAGCTTGAAATCTGATTCTCACTGTGACACTATATCCCCCACAAGACAATCTCTGGGGTTTTTTATTTTTGAACTTGTTCGGCTTTCCCGCTTGACTTTTAACCTATTATAAACATAGGAAGATAATCGTAGTGATATATCTTTATTTAGTTAAATAAAAGTGAAAGGAGGTTGTAAATTCCGAAGAAATCACGAAATAGCATACGCTGAGAGTCGAACTCATGAAAAGTCAAATTATATCCTCACAGTTGTTTTAGAAGACCGCCTTAATAAATAAAAAATGTTTAATTAAAAAATAAAAAATTATATAACCACATGAATTTAGAGATATCACTACGGTCATTCGAAAAACCGTGGTAAAGCTGGCGTCATTATATCTACCTTTTGTAGTTGTGAACCTATTTTAACTTTCCCACTCAATTTTTCTAAAGGCAAACACTTCAATAACATGAAAGTCAAAGAATACTTATATAAGGGAAACATTAACGGTTTCTTGAATAGTCTCTTATAGAAAATCCAGGGGATAAAAAAGTTATCCAAAAACACCACAACCGTGCAAGCTGACTGAGGAAGAAAAGGAAAACAATAAATAATTTACTTCTAAAAATCCACATTCACTACTCACTAGTAGGATGTTCAACTCGTGGGATGATTTCCACATTGTATCTTCTCGTGATGGATGGGGTGACTATCTCCATCTCACATATGTATATGGACATATGAACTAATACCACACATTTTATTCCACCACTCTGGATCAACACACTATCACATAACAAACCTTAAATACATCTGACTCGACATAATGATAAGAGAACAATCACCATCGACTAATGGGCCTAGAAACCAACTATAGGGCCCCTAACTCATGACTCAATTTGAAACACACAAATATTTATAAACTCTAATATAAATGACATAATATTATGATAAGCTCGACCAATGTCTTTACTCTCTCGTCCATTACGGTTGGAAGTATTACCAGTTACTATTTGTGATCATCAAAGATATTAGCATGCTAAATTGGGTTAGAACAAGTGCACCTACAACTATAAATAAGAGGGTTAACATAAGCCTCGATTATCTAGTCTTAACCCTAAAACACTAAAAGTTTTGATCATAACACACTACTATAAGAACTTCATACCACCCGCATATATATTAGGAAGATCCTAAAGTCCCACATTGGTTGGAGATAGAGCATTGGAATAGTTTATATAGAGTGACACCCCTCACCTTACCAACCGGTTTTATAGGGTTGTGTTAGGCCAAACTCTAATATGGTATCAGAGCCTATCGATCGGACCTTGGGCAGCCCACCGTTTAAAATCCACGTACCAAGCCCAAAAAGAGTGCTGGACGTGAGGGGGTGTATTAGGAAGATCCTAAAGTCCCACATTGATTGGAGATAGAGCATTGGAATAGTTTATATAGAGTGACACCCCTCACCTTACCAACCAGTTTTGTATGGTTGTGTTAGGCCAAACTCTAATAATATACACCGCACGACCTTGTCTATAACACCCTATTAGTAATGTCCATCTTATCCAACCTAGCAAACAATGTCTTGATTGTAATTACTCCATTTTTTTTGGAATACTCTAAGTTTTTCAAATGAAATTTCTTCATATTTCATGATGCTAGCAATTGGCAGAAAATGACATGTTAGACGCTCGTTATACTCTTTTTACAACAACATTATGGTGGGAGTGAAGGAACATAATTTCTACTTGCAATACTCAAAAACCACCTCATATACCCCCACTATATATGTTTGCAACATGACAACCTCTTTCATATATTGTTTCAATAAGTCCATGCACACACATGAGAAACACAACATATGAAAATCCCTACACCTATATGGCACTATTATAAACATTAACGAACATTGTCATGTGAATCCTATTAGAACAGACTATGATATAATCATACGTAATTATGTAATTACTTTGGTGCTTGGTATGAAGGATTTTCTAAATACATTGCAGGATCATCACATATTCTTCAGGAATAATTTCACACCATCCATAGAGGCATCTGATCCATACCAAGTGTTAGATAATCCTTCAATGTTGAATGGATCCAGACTGAATCGTGAACAAAATCACTTTCCTTAAAAGTATTTCAAGCACACTCTCAAATTGTCTTAGAGTTGGAACGACCTGAATACCCAGGATAAGTCAGCCTTTTTCTCGAAACTGCACAAGACTGGTGAAGTTTCGAATGCAAGGAAAATGTTGGAATTATATGGAAGAGGATTTCAGATTTTTGGAGTATTTGATTTCGAATTATCAAGCATATATTTATAGTCATGCATGTGTCTTTTCAGAAGTTTGCAATTCTTCATAAACACACTCTATAATGAGCATTTGCAATGGTTCAAATAAAATGTCATGCACCACTTCGTGAAGTGTCATGTATTTCAAATTCAAATTCAAAAATCAAACTCTAGGCAACGAATAAATCTGAGCGATAATTAAAATAAATTCGCAGTATACTGGCCGAAGGCCGGTCCGCCCGTCAGAGGCGGCCGGAGCGCCACCGACGCCGCCTCATTAACGCCGCGAATAGCCCGATTGCTCCGATGCGTCGTGCCTAAGTGCTCAAGTGCCGTCTACAAGCATCCACTAGCGCCTCTATGCCCATGCCCTCGGATCCGGTTCCGGAGCCGGAGCCGGAGCCGGTGTCGCCGGTGGCGACACCGGCGAGAGGTGTTTTGTATGAGACAAGTGACATAAGTTTTGGCACCACCACATATAACTATGTGGCACTTTATCCTCTTTGGCTCCTTTGGAAATTACATTGTTCCAAGTGCCTTATAAATGCTATTTAATTTTATTCCACTTCCAATGTGGGACTAAGCATTTATTGTCAATTAACTATAACACCCACTTTGTCATTTTTGGAACAACATTAATGGAAATAAATTATTATTTCCAACAATCCCCCACTTGGTCTAATAATGACAAAATAATAATTCCAGAAATGGGACATAAGAAGTATTAATACAATTAAGTATCTTTCGATTTTAAACTTAACCTTAGTAAGAATAACACAAGGTTTAATCGGAATATTAGGTAGCAATGCTTTTAAACCATGAATCCATATGAATAGACCGGTGTTACCTTACACACACTCCTTAAAGATTCTTCCTCTGCATAACTCGCTTAGCACTTATTTATGGCCATGTGCTATCCTGTTTCATGAATTTTTTCATGAGAGAAACTCCAACTCTCACTTTGAGACGGCACCATCTCATAATTCACATAGGTGAAGTTCATATAGTATCTGTTTCCAATAGATACGTACCCTCGGTATTGAACTTCATTAAGAGTTTAAAATAAAACTCAACCCTCATTTCTAATGTCAACATAATTATGAAATGTTAGACAATTATCCAAATCAACGACTTGTTATTACCTATTGAAAATCTTAACGTTAATGTTCTGTTAACTTAAGATTGGGTTGCCGCCGTTGTCGGAACTCTTACTCAAGGAGTTTCAACCCCATACCTCTCGAGGTTGTTCTTACTAAGTCTCTGGCCAGTGGCTTAGTAAACGGATCAGCCAAATTATAGCTTGTTCGTACATACGTAAGTGAAATGATTCCATCCTTAATCAGTTTTCTCACGAACGAATGTCTAAGTTCTATATGTCTGGACTTTCCATTATACACTTCGCTAAATGCTCTTGCCAAAGTGGTCTGACTATCGCAGTGTATCATCACCTTTGAAACATTATCTTTAGCCAATGGAACTTCCAAAAGAAGATCCCTCAACCACTCTGCCTCTTGACTAGCAGAAGCGAGAGCCACAAACTCTGATTCCATGGTCGAAAGAGTAATGCATGTTTGTTTCTTGCTCTTCCAAGAAATTGCTCCTCCAGCTAGTGTAAATATCCCCAGTTGTAGATTTATGATCTCCCACGTTAGAGATCAAACTGGCATCGGTATATCCTTCTAATATAGCAGGAAACCTACCATAATGAAGGCCAAGATCTTTGGTTTTCAACAAATAACCAAATATCCTCGTGATTGCCTTCCAATGTTCATTACTTGGATTACTAGTAAATCTACTCATTTTACTAACTGCAAATGATATATCGGGTCTAGTACATTGCATTAAGTACATAAGACATCCGATCGCACTTGCATATTCTAATTGAGCCACTGCTCTTCCATCATTCTTTTCAAGTTTTATTACATGATCAAATGGAGTAGTTACTTCCTTGAATTTCAGGTGTTTGAACTTATCAAGCATTTTCTCAATATAATGTGTTTGATTAAGTTCATAACCCCCACTATTTTGCTTAACTTTTATTCCTAAAATTGTGTCAACAAGCCCAAGATCTTTCATCTTGAAAGTGGAAGTTAGAAACCTTTTTGTTTCTAAAATTCCATTAAGTTTATTGCTAATTATTAGCATGTCATCAACATAAAGACACAAAAATATTACAGTGTTATTATACACTTTTGTATATAAACACTTGTCACAAGAATTAGGAATAAATCCATTTGACATTATCGTAGAGTCAAACTTTTGATGCCATTGTTTTGGTGCTTGTTTTAAGCCATATAGAGATTTGACAAGTTTGCACACCTTCTGTTCATTTCCAGGAAGGACGTGTCCTTCTGGTTGTTCCATGTAGATTTCCTCATCGAGGTCTCCGTTTAGGAATGTTGTTTTAACATCCATTTGATGAACAATCAGATCATTTAAAGATGCTAAAGCAAATAACAACCTTATAGTGGTTGTTCTCGCTACAGGTGCATAAGTGTCAAAATAATCTATACCTTCCTTTTGTCTAAATCCTTTTGCCACTAATCTTGCTTTATAAGTGTTTAATGTACCATCACTATGATATTTCTTTTTAAACACCCACTTGCATCCAATGGGTCTTGATCCCTTTGGTAAATCAACAAGTTCCCAAGTGTGGTTGGACATAATTGAATCCATTTCATCTCGGATAGCATCTTTCCAAAAAGAGGAGTCTCTTGAAGCTATTGCTTCCTTATAAGTTTTAGGATCTTCCCCTACTTGAAGAATTACCGGAATGCTTTTAATAAAATTTGTACTATTTCCTTCAACCAGATAAAATGAAATGGATTGAGAATCAATTTCGTCTGGTCCTAGGTGTCGCTACTGCGAAAATCGGCGCCGGCTGAACAGAAGAGTCGCCACCGTGCGTTATTTATCCCACGGGAGGGAAAGGAAACGCTCAGAGTAAACCTCGCACAACACGGGAAAGGTATGGTCGTCGCAACCAGAACCTGGGTTCGGGAGTCGGTTACGCAAGGGGAAGGTATTAGCACCCCTCACGTCCATCGTACTCGATGGGATCCACGCTTGTTTTCGGGTATGGATTGTTATTCTATCTACGCTAAAGGTCAGGGGTTAAAAAGAAAATAAAATGAAAATAAAAATGACTCGGCAAAGTATCGCACTTTATGCCTACGTATTCCCGCCTGGAACGAGAAATCAGAGTCAACGTAGTTCGCCTACCTACGGGAAAGGAGGGGAAGGTTGCTCGCTAGGATATCGCATCCTATGCCTACGTACTTTCATACAACATGAAAGATCAGAGCAAACGTAGTTCGGGCCACGTACGACACAAGCTTGTCTTGATTGGTTTTATTCCTTCTGAAAAAGGTTTTCTGATTAACAGTCCCGGCGGACAAAAATGACGCTTTGATGAGTTCACCTTCTTTTACGAAAGAAGTGTCTTTTATTGTGTTTGAAATCTTTATTGTGTTTTTCTGTTTGTTTTGAGAAAGAAAGAGACAGAACTCTAACCTACGGCTGCGAAGGGAATCAAACTATCCTAATGTTATCATGCATGGGTTAAGACCTAGTGTCTATCATGCTCCTCTCTTGCACAGAGAGAAACAGAGATCCTACGGGATAGGCAGAAACAGAAACAATACCAGATATAATAAAGCAGTAAAATGCATGGATGCAACAGTACAAGCGAGGCAAGGGAGTCCCACTCAACCTCGAACCTAGAAAACAATAGGCAAAAGTGAACAGACTTCACTTTCAACCCAGCAGGGTAAACAGCAAACAATACAACCAGGAAATCCAAACAATACATCAGCAATGAAATACAACAGCATCAGCAGCTCTGACTCAACATCTGGCTCCAAGTAATCTCCAATCAGCTACAGGTTTCAACAAGCATCAGTCTCCATCTTCATGACCTTTAGGCAAGGGCTTTGATCATCTGTCTTCCATCTGCAATGGCTTTTCTTCAAGTTCAAACCTCCTGGATGAGGGATTAGTCACAAGAGTGAATTGGGTGTTAAGCAATCAGTTGACTACCAAGGGTGGTGAACAGACTGCTTCTAACACAAGAGACATTTTCTCTCAAGAGTTCTATCTCATAGACACCATCACCAAGCCTTCCAAAGGAAGGGGGTGAGTGTCTTAGAGAGACTCTGAATCACAGAGAAGAATGGATGCAGACAAGGCAATCCATGTTTAAGAAACAAACTTTCTAACCTAGAGCTCTGCCTAGCTCCTAAACCCTAGTCTCCTCAGCAGCTGCTAGCAAGAACCTCCTCTCCAACTCTGGCAGTTGATCTTCAATCTCTGGATCTCCAATGGTCTTCATCTCCTCAAGTCTTCAGCTCTCCCAAATCCCCAGACAACCCCAATACCCAAGCAAGCAAGCAATAATCCCCAGAGGGCACACCACACCAGTCAATCAGGTATACAGACAGTATTAATAGTAGTAGGGGAATCCTGACTTTTTCTAAGGGATCTAATAACTACCCATAGCCCCTATAGTCCCATAACTAATCTAGTCAAACCCTAAGTCCTAAGGGAAATGAAATCAAACTTCCTAAGTCATCACCTAAAAACCCTAATTTGTTCATGATGTTCAAGCCTATATTAATCACCTAAAACTAATTCCTAAAAATGGGAACTAAATTAAATCTACAAGTTCAACATCTAATCTAAACACCCTAAAAAGAATGAACAAAAAACATGAAGGCATTTAATAGAACAAAAATTAGCAAAACCATGCATGAAATGAATCTATGTAAAATGACATTTATTTAGAAAATATGAAAAAAATATGAAATAAAAATAAAAATGCAATTTTATTTTCTTATAATTTTCTACACATCCTAAAGAAAATGATGTAAAAAGAATGAAGTGAAAATGATTTTCTATGAATTTATTATGAATTTATGAAAATGCATAAAAACAATTAAAGAATATAAAAGAAAAATAATGAAATAAAGGGAGGGGGGTCTATTCAGCAAGCACGCCCAGTTATATCCAGGATGGGCCAACAATGGTGGGGTGCGTATATCAAATTGGTTAAGGCCCAGAACCAAGTCAGCAACAATAAAACTGGAAAAAACGCAGGGGGTGAAAATAGTAACGAAATCACGTTCAGATTGGTAGTGGGCTTATTACTGGGGGTGGGGATATCAACATCACTCAGGCCCGCCCGTTTCAATTAATGAAACGGTGCGTTTGGCACCTGACTCATCTCCCTCCAAAAATCAGATTAAACGCTAGCCCTAGGATTGCTCTACAAGTCAAAAGTCTAACACCACACAGACGGTCCAGATTTCGTCTCCTTCATTGGATCTGAAACTTAGGGTTTGGACACCATGAATGCACATGCACGAGCAAGCTTCTACCCATCTGTTCTCCCTCTCCAGGCCATGAATCAACATGATGCCAACATGAAAAATGTTCAGAATCTCCCCCTCTACACGTCTATGGTCTTAGTTTGCTTTGAAATTCAACAAATCAATAAACCCGATCGATACAAGTTCTGGTCACCATGGAAATGCACTGAGATACATCACAACAATTCTCAATCAAACTTATCCTAATCTAATCTATGCCTAATGGTGATTATCCTGCGCTAACAACCTAAGCTTCTAATGCACTAACCTAAGAGTTCTTGATCCAAACAGATTCTACAACCTGCTAATCATCATCACCAAACCACTCCAAATTCATCCTAATTATTCTACTAACATTCTACATCATATCTAAACTAACAAATCTATGCTAACCTAATTGAATTAAGCTGTTTGAATGAAAACGCACCTGGTGTGAAATCTTGAAAACAGCTATGGAGACTCGTGGATCTGAGGCTTCCAATACTTGGATCTTGATCAATTAACTCAGTGATTGATTCTGTATGCAATACCTTGATGATTCTTGACTTGAATTGTGCTATCCACTTGAACCTTCAATTTTGATGTTGATGATGGAAGTGCTCGAAAATGGATGAATCACACTTGGTTCTTGATTGAATTATGATCTATGATGATGAAACAGTATAATGAAGTAGATTTTGATGATGATTTGGTGAAGAATTTGAGGAATTGGAATGAAAATTCAATGAAAAAGAATGAGAAAATTTGGGAGATTCTTGGTGAAAATGAAGCCAAGCCTTGATCAATCC
Organism: Lathyrus sativus; assembly: GCA_963859935.3. Classification (NCBI taxonomy): domain Eukaryota; kingdom Viridiplantae; phylum Streptophyta; class Magnoliopsida; order Fabales; family Fabaceae; genus Lathyrus; species Lathyrus sativus. The sequence goes on along the minus strand of OZ012740.1, from coordinate 615,758,441 downwards.
TCATTTCATGAATATATAGACCCCAATGGTAACTTCTAGATCCATCTTGCACATTCCCTTGCCTTCCAACTTTGATCCATTTTTGAAGTGTTTCTTAAAATGCAAGCAACCAAAGATAACTTTGAAATCTTCCACTAAACTCAAAAAAGTGTTTGAACCATTGTTCTTAGAATTGCTTTTCCATTCAAAATCATATATTGGAAGTCTCCATTTGGACTCATAAATCTCCCAAACCATTTTTCACTTTGAATTTCTTTGAATTATAAGCCATTTTAGTTCAACTTTTGACCAATTATGCAACTTCATGTTATGAGCTTTTCCAACAATTTATGACCTTCTTTCTAGACTTAAAATCCCATTTGGAGCAAGTTTGATGTTGTAAGTTTTTCCATTTGAGGCCTCCTTGTATGAGTTTTGGACATAGGTTAAAATGACCTGTAATTCACAAATGCCCAAAATACCCTTTGCTTGCCAAGACCATAAGTTGAGTTCCACACATCATATGAAGGCATGCTATACCATTCTAGAAAGATAAGACAATGAGGAACAATTCTTATGTTGACCAAGAATTCATTTGAAATCTCCTTGAGGGGTAAAAATTGCTTGGAAGTCAAGTCACTTTCACAGACAAAAATTCAGATACCTCAGATGACCTGTAACTTGCAAGGACCATAACTTGAGTTCTATAAATCTCCTTGATGTCTTCCACCACTCAAATTAAAGGTCTTGAGATCCTCTACAAGTTCCATGTTGGCCAAGAAGCCATTTGAATCTAGCATTTTGACTTATCTTGCTTGGAAATTTGACCTAAACTAGGGGATTTTACACAGAAACCCTAATTTAGAAACTCCTCTTCTCCTTGATTTCTCTTGAATTCTCCTTGGCATATCTCCATATCCTCCTTTATATATCCAATGATGAACCCCACATCTCTCCAATAGACTTGAATGCCCTTTAAATCAGTCAATTGACCTAGGGTTGACCTAGGGTTGACCCAGATGAAACCCTAGTTGACTGTCTTCAACTATAGCTCTTGTGCTCTCATCAATGACTTGTCCCCTTTCCCAAATGACTTTCTAAGTCTCTCAAGATGTCTAGATACTCTCCATGCCTTCAACTCACAGCTCACAACCCTCTTGTTGACCCTCAGATACCCTCAACTAGGAGATGGACTCAAGGCTTGATCTGCTGAACTCTTTGCTTTCAAATTCTTTCCTGATGACTTGAATGAGATTGAATTGGGATAATAACCTCTTGATAGGCCTCTAGAGATGAGAATAATGATTGGTCCCCTGTTGAATGACTTGCTATGCTTATGCTATGCAGATGGTTAGTCTATGTACATGACCCTATATGCAAATGCTAATGATATTGAATCATAAACCAAGTGATAAGGTTGAGCAAATTTTAGGGTGCAACAGCTGCCCCTATTCAAGCGACTTGGACCCGATTGGTTGAAGAGCCCGGAGCCTTCAGACATTCGCGGTACGAGACGGTTGAATACTAGTGAAACCAGAAATTTGCCAACCGCAAAACTAAATTGCGCTCCTGCTTGAGGAATGACATTCATCAGCTAAATCGGACTGTTATAGTAACCCACTGATCTCGTGCGACTGTGCTGGGGATTGTCTTCATCATTCTGAAAAGGATTCTGTCATAACAGATTGCTTGCTCGTCCACGTTAGGACTCTGTCCGTCATCAATACGAAGAAATCTCAACTAAAACCTGTCCACGTTAGGACTCCATTTACTGTTAACCCAGAAAATCTCGGCAACTCCGCTGGGGATACTTCGTCTGAATCGTCCACGTTAGGAATAACATTCTTCCACGTTAGGAGTAACACCTGTCCACGTTAGGAATCATCTCTTCTGTATCTGTCCACGTCAGGACTAACCCTTTAGTCTTTCCACGTCAGGAAGCGATCTTCTTTCCGCGTAAGGAGAACTATATCGATCTGCCCACGTAAGGACTCCAATACCACTTGACATGTCCGCGTCAGGACTCCAATCTTTCCACGTGAGGAATTCAACTTTGGTTCTGAACCTGTCCACTTCAGGACTTAACTTTCCACGTAAGGAGTATATCATTCTTCCACGTCAGGAATCAACTTTTCTTGCATCTGTCCACGTAAGGAATGCTATCCGTTTTCCACGCAAGGAAACATAACTTTTCCACATAAGGCAACCAATTCCTTCCGATTTGCCCGCGTCAGGACTACCCTCTTCCACGTAAGGAATGCCATCTCCACGTTAGGAATCACCTCTTTCCACGTAAGGAATCCGCTTCTGATATGTCCGCGTATGGACTCACTCTTTCCACGTTAGGAATCTCCGTCTCTTTTCCACGTAAGGAATCGTTTTCTCTTTCCACGTAAGGAATCTCAATCCTTCCACGTAAGGAACTGAAACTTCTCTTTCTCTTCCACGTAAGGAACACGCTTTCTTTCCACGTTAGGAATACTCCTTCTTCTGAATCCGTCCACGTCAGGACTAAACTTTCCACGTAAGGAATCTATCTTCTTCTTCTGCGGTAGGAACAACTTCTTTGATCTGTCCGCGTCAGGACTAAACTCTTCCACGTTAGGAATGCACTCTTTCTTTCCACGTCAGGAATCAATCTTGATATGTCCGCGTGAGGACTCAATCTTTCCACGTAAGGAATAAACTCGTCTTTCCACGTAAGGAAACCATTTTTCTTCCACGTAAGGAATGCTTTTGATATGTCCACGTAAGGACTCTAATCTTTCCACGTTAGGAATCAAACCTTGATCTGTCCACGTCAGGACTAAACTTTTCCACGTAAGGAAACACCTTCTCTTTCCACGTCAGGAATCAACTTCTTTTCCATCTGTCCGCGTCAGGACTAAACTTTCCACGTAAGGAATCAATCTCTTTTCCACGTAAGGAATCACCATTTTTCCACGTAAGGAATAAGACTTCGTCTGGATCTGTCCGCGTCAGGACTAAACTCTTCCACGTTAGGAATGCACTTGTTTCCCCGTAAGGAATCCATTTCGATATGTCCGCGTAAGGACTCAATCTTTCCGCGTAAGGAATACCAACTTCTTTCCACGTAAGGAATAAATTCTTCTTTCCACGTAAGGAATAAGTTCTTCTTTCCACGTAAGGAGAACATCGTCCACGTTAGGACCCACCTTTCCACGTCAGGGACACCATCTTAATCTGTCCACGTAAGGACTTCAATCTTTCCACGTTAGGAATGCTGTCATTTCCACGTAAGGAAACTATCTTTTTCCACGTAAAGAATCATCTCTTTCCACGTAAGGAATCCAACTTGATATGTCCGCGTAAGGACTACATCGTCCACGTTAGGACCCATTTCTCCATGTTAGGAATAATAATCTCTTTGATTTGTCCACGTCAGGACACTGATCTCGTCTTGATTTGTCCACGTAAGGACTACATCTTTTCTGCTGAGGGAATAAATCTTGTCCATGTCAGGACTTAGTTCTCCATTGATCCCAACCCACAAACTTCTTAGCACTGACGTGACAGCGACTTTGAGGCGGACTCTACTGGGGATGTCTGGAAACCAAACGAACGGACGCCTGCTCTGACAACCGGCGGTGGCCTCTGAAATTCTGCTTCATGGAACCCTTGGTGACAACTGATTCTGCTTGGGAATAGAGAGAAACTTATCCTGGTAACTCTGGCGGGGAAAATAAGAGACATTTGCATAAATGACTCTGTTAGAGACAAAGAGAATCTCATCATGCTAACTCTGTGGCGATACAGCCGAAACTGACATTGGATGAATATCTCATGCCGAGATCTTGAAAGTTTGATTGTTCATTTGAGCGAGAATTCTCTCCACCTGAACTGCTAGAGTACAGCAACTGCTTCAGCAAAATAAATGCTGGAAGGATAATGCCGACCCCGCCGGGGATAGCCAGATGCTACAAAATTATTCCAGCAAAATAAATGCTGGAAGGGTGATGTCAGCCCTGCTGGGAAATTGGGAACTTAAACCAAACACCCTGTTGAGGTAACCCCCTGATGGGGAATATAACTTTTGCTAGGGAATAACATATGTGCACAGTATGATCGGACTTTCTGCTGGAGAGTGAACTGATATGACAGGACCCACCACCAACTCTGCTGGGGAGAGTCTTGATCTTCGAGTTCCACTGGAAGGAAAGAACACTTGCCGAAAAGAGAGAACTCCGCTTCGGGGATACTAACATGCCCAACTTGCCCCTGAATCTGCAACAGTCTTGGAATGGACCCTACAGTCTTTGTATCCTGACGACCAGACATGGACGGCTTCTACATTTCGGACCTCGAAGGGGTGTTTCAAGAATATAACTTTCGTGCTTCTAGGGTGACATGCCCCGGTCTCGCAACAACCTTTTGTCTCTGATTGACTGAGTCGTGGAGTACTGCCCATAGCTATGAGAGATTTGCCACATCTTGACCTGACTGTCCCAGATTTACTGATTCTAGGATGACTGACTCTACCTGAATTAATCAGTATAGCTTGCCCCAGTTCATGAAACATTTGGGCATTTCTGCATTTTATCCCGGTCATACCTTCCACTGTAGGAATCTTTCCTGTCGGCATGCGCTTACTCGCAAGTAACACAAGTTGTTCTGCATAAAAGATATACTAAACGCAATGCATATGACAGTTTCAAAATCCAAGTCTGTTCACTAAAAAAAAAAAAAAAAAAAAAAAAAAATTGTGACATGTAATGAATCAATTATCAAAATGTCAATATGAAAGCTGGTAAGAGGGACCCTTTTAGGAGTCAGAATTGACGAGATCTTTACTGACATATGCCCTTGGACAAAACCTGTTTCAATTAGGACTTTTGCGGGTTGTAACGTGGTCAGGTTCACGGTTAACAAGGAAAGATATAGGCTCAAAATTATTTCGACCCACCCATTCTTCGTGATGTTCTCCAATCCTATGTTCAGCTAATCTGACTTCCGCGTTCACCTATTAGAGGTGGAATGATGGGAGTGATGGTTCAGGATACCACACATTTTTTGTTTTTGAGTGACAGTCATTTGCTTTTCGTCTTTGGGTACCTAGAATCACACGACTTTTGTCCTTTTCGAGGATTTGTTCTTTTCTTTGACAATCCTTTTCGTCTTTCGTTTCCTTTTTCGTTCCCTAACTTTTGCCTGGACTGAGTATCTTTTGTGATTCTTTTGATTTTCCAGTCCAGCGGGATGCCCCTGTTTTTGCCTAAGTCATTTGTTTTCAAGTTTTGACTTAGCGGGCTCTTGATTCTTTTCACTTTTCGTTCTCCTTTTTTTTGAACAAGTCGTGTGACACTGGTTTGTCTGACTTCTTGTGGAGTAATGTGACTGTTTCACTCTTTGTCGGCACGGTTTAACCATTGCGATTCTTTAGGCACGACTTATACAAGTGTGATTTATCCTCAACCGGACACTCTTTCTACGATTCGAACGCTTGGTCAAACTAACTGACACCTACCCTGCCCCGGGTTAAGATTTGGGGTTTTTTCATTTTCGAAAAGAACCTCCTACTACTGGCTCAAAGGGGTTATCAAGGGATTATCTTCCTTATATCTCCGGTGTTTATGGATTGAAACAATGCCTGTATCTCATCAACAGGTTCTTTATCCAAAAGCATACGATCGGAATATTATTCGTCATCTGTTTTCGTCATCCTCCCCAGATTCCTGCTAACACAAGCATTAAGCATTAAAGAAAAACAAAGAGTGAACACGACTGGATTAATTCAAAACATGCATATTCATTTCGTTTATCAATATCAATTGAAAAAACAACAAGTGTTAAGAGCGAAATTTGCAATTACACAGAAAAGAAACTACAAATGCGAGGACATGAACAAGATAACATGAAAAATGTCGGCGTCTCGGAACTGGACTTCCTGCACTCTGACTTATTGGCGAGTCAACCATCCCCAGAAGCTATCATCAGGGGTAGTCTACTGCTGTCTCGATCTTCTTTCACCGGCCCGATCAAATCTGGGAAACCTTTTCATCACCCCGGCTTTTGCTTGTCTATGGCTTTGCACTGCCTTGGGAACCCTGTCAGAGAAATGAATGACCCTGCTGTCGATTAAATCTTGGACGCTATGCTTGAATGCGTGGCAACCTTCAATATCATGTCCGGGAGCCCCGGAGTGGAATTCACAGTGCCTGCTCGCATCATAGCCATCCGGCAGAGTGCCGGTTATTGGTGCCAGAGTTCTTTTCTCCACCAAGTTCAATCTTAGTAGTGTCTGTAACAAATCTGCGTACGTTGAAGGAGGCTTCTCAAACACCCTCCTCGGCTTCTTTCCCCGAATTCTTTGCTGAGTCGTATACTGGCATCTTGCATGCTGCTGGCTTTGCTCGGACGTTTCCTTAGGCTCACGCGTTATCATCCTTAAGTTCAACCCTGGCATTGGCAACTGTTGTGGACATGGGGACTTAGCTTCCAGTGGCTCTGGGATATACCTCGGTTCGTCTGCAACCTCTGGCGGAGAAATGGGAATATCAGTCCCTGCAACTTTTATACCCCCCGGTACAAACTCAATTATTTTCTCATCCAGCAAATCTTGAATCTTATGCTTAAAAGCTTTGCAGTTTGCAATGTTATGCCCCGGTGCTCCGGAGTGGAAGGCACAATGGGCGTTCAGGTCATAGTCTGGTGGTGGCTGCCCTGTCAGTGGAACCAAAATGCGGGGCTCAGCCAGTTGAAGTTGGAACAAGAGTAGCACCAGCTGATCATAATCCACAGGGATCTCATCAAATACTCTGTTAGAAGACCTCATCCTCTTACCACACCTTCTTGAGTTATCCTGCAAAATCAATTGCGACTGCTGACGAGGAGAATTCTGAGCTTCGAATCGTGGGGAAGGTCTCTTAAGCCTATCCTGCGTGGGTAATGGTTCTTCAGACCCCTGAGGAACAGATAAGCCAGCCGCGTCTTCCGACATTTGCCCTCCTTCTCTCCTGAGTACGTTCCTCAATACTTCAGCCATCAACCCTATCTGTGCCTTCAGTCGGCAGTTCTCTTCTTCTAGCGTCTCTTGATTCGAGCGCAACTCTTGCACATCTTTCGTGAACTGCCCCAGCCGGCCTCGAACATCCGTTAATTCTGCTTGAACCTGTTTGACGGCTACCCCCACAAGTTGGCGTATGCGGCCTGGGAGAAAACCTTGATTCTCTAGCTGAGCAGAGCCGACAGCTCTATCACTAGCCCGTGCCATCAGGGGCTGTACCGTATCCTGCAACTGCTTCTGACTCTCGGCCAAGGCCTCCATTACCTGTATGATCCGTGTTATGTGGTCGCGCACTTCTTGCATCTCGGTCGGATCCTGACTCATGACTTCCTTGCTGCCAGGGAATTCTTCGGTCGCTAATCTTGGAAGACCTGATGGATACAGGAGATGAGATACAATTTAATAATTACCTGTAATGCAATATGAACATGAATGCAATGCAATGTGTCTGTGCCTTAGGGAAGTTCATTCCCCCAGTTCTAGTGCGAAGGTGCCGGTGCAGTGACAGTGTTGGCAATAGGAATATCGGAGTTGAACCATAGAAAGCCTCATATATTGCAGAGAGAATCAAATAAGCCCAGGGTACAAAATCACTGAGAGTACAAAGAAGGCATGACCTCAACCAACAATCCTGGTGATGGTCAGCACTATGCAAATAAAGCATACAAGCTACTACATGAAATGATCAAATCCTCCCAAAAGTCTGGTACTCCTCTATCAACTTCCTGGTCTCCGGATGGCTTGGTCGATCAAGCAGCCCTTCGACAAGCTGGTTTCTCCTCTTAAGGACGCGGCGCACGTCTTCAGCAGTTTCTTCCCATGTTGCTTCTCCGAAGCAGTCTTCTAGCTTTCGCTTCTGAGACACTGCTTCATCTCTGGATTTGATTGCCTTGTTCAGTGCGTGCTGGACACTATACCGAGTCATCACTTCTTCCTCACACTTCTTGATGCTAGACTTCAACTTCTCTTCGAGGTCGGAAATTTGCTGCTTCAGCTTATCTTCCCTCTTCTTATTGTTGGTGAGTGTAGCATTCCAAGTCTTATTGCAAGAAGATATCTCTCGGTGTGCTGTGTCGAGCGCCTTCTTTTTGGCTTCAAGCATGTCATGGGAGCTTCTGAACTCTTGCCCCAGACGTTCGCGCTTTTTCTTTTCCTCGGTCAACTCAGCTCCTAACCTGTTTACTAGCTCGATCTGTTGCTGGAAAGCGTATACGGCCTTGTTTTTCTCGCTGCGCACTTGAGCTAGCTCTTGCTCTAACCCTTCGTTGATCTTCATCAAGGCTTCTTTTTCCTTCACAACTTGCTCGTACACTTCTCTAGAAACAGTAGTTGGCTCTGCTGCCGGAATAAGAGCGAGGACTGGTGCGGCTGGAAATGGCATCTTCAACTGACTTGCTCGTTCCTGGATCCAAACCCTGTAAGGTGCATAGGCCTGACAGTCATTCTTTCCTAACAACGGCTTCCTTCTGCGGTTAATACGCGTCCAGGCATGTTGCAACTTGGCTAATAACTCCCCCTTCACATCACCTGTGAAGTACAGAGATTCCTGTACTTCTTCCTCCTGAGGTGGATTCTTCAGTGCATATCCGAACTGGCGAATGAATAGAGAAGGGTTGTAATTGATACACCCTTTTCTTCCTATCAGCGGCACATTAGGGTACCCAGAACAGCTGAAGATGAGCTCGGATCCTAACAAATCTCGATCAAACCACTCCATATCTTCCGACGATAGCCTCATCAGGCGCTCTGGCCAACCAGCTGGGACTGTAGTCTCTGCAACAGATCTTCTCTTAGGAAGGTGACTCTCAAACCACATACTCAACAAGGGCACACACAGGTGAACATTCTTCCCTCTTCCCTTCTCATTCTTGTAATGCAGTGAGTGGTAGAGATCTCCGAGTAAAGTAGGTACAGGATTACCAGCGGCAAACAAGTAGAAAGCATCAAAGTCCACAAAATCCGGTATATTGGGGAACAGTACTATGCCATAAATGCACAAGGCCAACACAGCATTGAAAGCAACCCAGCACCCGCTCTTGGCGTACTCTTGGGCTTTACCAACTAAGAATTGAAATGAGAAGCCTGGAACTCCACGGGAAATAGTAGTCACAAGTTCAGAAGCATCAACATGCAAGGCTTTTGCCAATTCCTCAGGCTTGGGTTTGGCGCCATAATGAATGAATGGAACCTGGTTCTGCACGGGCAGCTCAACATACTCAGCGTATTCCTCCAGGGTTGGTCCCATAATAAAGTCAGAGAACGTAAAGCACCTCAAAGCAGGGTCGTAGAATTGCATCAAAGCATACAGCCCATCTAACTCTACCTCTGTAGTTTTGCACACCAATCTCAGTAGTCTACCATAGCTCATCCGGAAACTCCTACGAATACCCTCATCAGCAAGAGAGATCAACCCAAGTAAAGGAACAATATCAGGCGTAGGCAATTTGTAAGCAACTGTTCTCCTTAAGCTAGTCATGATCAAACACTCAGAAGTCTGGGCACTAGAACTAGGGAAATGCAAATGCACCTGCAGCACAGACACACGTTAGTGAAATGCAAATGGTAATGGATATGCGGGCAATGCAATGCAAGTATCATGCAACAGGGACCAAAGCTGTGGCTGAATAGCCTGAACCCAATCAAGAAAGGTCTCAGATAGACCATCCAGAAGTCATCAACCCTGGTCTCAGATAGACCTAAACACAAAGCTCCAATACTGGTCTCTGACAGACCTCAAACCATAACTCCAACTGGTCTCTGACAGACCTCAAATCACATCTCTAATTGGTCTCTGACAGACCTCAGAACTCTCCACCTGGTCTCTGACAGACCTCAGAACACATCTCCAAATGGTCTCTGACAGACCTCATAACTCATCTCCAAATGGTCTCTGACAGACCTCATAACTCTCCATAAATACCCAGGATCCTGATCAAGAAACAAACCGGTGGTCTGAAGGTCTAGTTACCTGCATAACCCTGAATCCCCTCACAGGTGGGTGGCCCTATAACTGGCACAAGGTACGGCATCCTATGCGGTCGTTGGCGTCACAGACTTTCAGGGTTGATGATACGATTCCCAGAAGGAGTGGCATCATCAATTCCTGAAGAGGCCTCACTTAGCCAACTTCCAAATGATCGGTCCCCAGAGTCGACAATCCAACTAACCAGCAACCCACGCCAACCAAAGGAAGGGGCAGGAGGCTAACCAGAGGAACCTCGTCTGAGTGTAGATTTCATGGGACACCAAAGCAAGCAAAGCAAGCGGGCGCCCACTAATTTCTACTCTAATTCTAGGTGCACTCAAGCCCAGGTCCGGCTTATCTCTCAATATCAGAACACCCGTCACACCCCAAATACAGCAACAATAATCAATATATAAAGCTGAAAATACAAGGTTAGAAATATAAAATAACTCCATACAAAATCCTCGACGGGAAAACAAGCGCTAGGATTGACTCTCTTAAGGGACGTTGGATCCCAAATGCATAAGAACCATCGCAGTTCTTAGCAGCCAGGGGACGTTGGATCCCCAGCAGAGTCGCCAGCTGTCGCTACTGCGAAAATCGGCGCCGGCTGAACAGAAGAGTCGCCACCGTGCGTTATTTATCCCACGGGAGGGAAAGGAAACGCTCAGAGTAAACCTCGCACAACACGGGAAAGGTATGGTCGTCGCAACCAGAACCTGGGTTCGGGAGTCGGTTACGCAAGGGGAAGGTATTAGCACCCCTCACGTCCATCGTACTCGATGGGATCCACGCTTGTTTTCGGGTATGGATTGTTATTCTATCTACGCTAAAGGTCAGGGGTTAAAAAGAAAATAAAATGAAAATAAAAATGACTCGGCAAAGTATCGCACTTTATGCCTACGTATTCCCGCCTGGAAAGAGAAATCAGAGTCAACGTAGTTCGCCTACCTACGGGAAAGGAGGGGAAGGTTGCTCGCTAGGATATCGCATCCTATGCCTACGTACTTTCATACAGCATGAAAGATCAGAGCAAACGTAGTTCGGGCCACGTACGACACAAGCTTGTCTTGATTGGTTTTATTCCTTCTGAAAAAGGTTTTCTGATTAACAGTCCCGGCGGACAAAAATGACGCTTTGATGAGTTCACCTTCTTTTACGAAAGAAGTGTCTTTTATTGTGTTTGAAATCTTTATTGTGTTTTTCTGTTTGTTTTGAGAAAGAAAGAGACAGAACTCTAACCTACGGCTGCGAAGGGAATCAAACTATCCTAATGTTATCATGCATGGGTTAAGACCTAGTGTCTATCATGCTCCTCTCTTGCACAGAGAGAAACAGAGATCCTACGGGATAGGCAGAAACAGAAACAATACCAGATATAATAAAGCAGTAAAATGCATGGATGCAACAGTACAAGCGAGGCAAGGGAGTCCCACTCAACCTCGAACCTAGAAAACAATAGGCAAAAGTGAACAGACTTCACTTTCAACCCAGCAGGGTAAACAGCAAACAATACAACCAGGAAATCCAAACAATACATCAGCAATGAAATACAACAGCATCAGCAGCTCTGACTCAACATCTGGCTCCAAGTAATCTCCAATCAGCTACAGGTTTCAACAAGCATCAGTCTCCATCTTCATGACCTTTAGGCAAGGGCTTTGATCATCTGTCTTCCATCTGCAATGGCTTTTCTTCAAGTTCAAACCTCCTGGATGAGGGATTAGTCACAAGAGTGAATTGGGTGTTAAGCAATCAATTGACTACCAAGGGTGGTGAACAGACTGCTTCTAACACAAGAGACATTTTCTCTCAAGAGTTCTATCTCATAGACACCATCACCAAGCCTTCCAAAGGAAGGGGGTGAGTGTCTTAGAGAGACTCTGAATCACAGAGAAGAATGGATGCAGACAAGGCAATCCATGTTTAAGAAACAAACTTTCTAACCTAGAGCTCTGCCTAGCTCCTAAACCCTAGTCTCCTCAGCAGCTGCTAGCAAGAACCTCCTCTCCAACTCTGGCAGTTGATCTTCAATCTCTGGATCTCCAATGGTCTTCATCTCCTCAAGTCTTCAGCTCTCCCAAATCCCCAGACAACCCCAATACCCAAGCAAGCAAGCAATAATCCCCAGAGGGCACACCACACCAGTCAATCAGGTATACAGACAGTATTAATAGCAGTAGGGGAATCCTGACTTTTTCTAAGGGATCTAATAACTACCCATAGCCCCTATAGTCCCATAACTAATCTAGTCAAACCCTAAGTCCTAAGGGAAATGAAATCAAACTTCCTAAGTCATCACCTAAAAACCCTAATTTGTTCATGATGTTCAAGCCTATATTAATCACCTAAAACTAATTCCTAAAAATGGGAACTAAATTAAATCTACAAGTTCAACATCTAATCTAAACACCCTAAAAAGAATGAACAAAAAACATGAAGGCATTTAATAGAACAAAAATTAGCAAAACCATGCATGAAATGAATCTATGTAAAATGACATTTATTTAGAAAATATGAAAAAAATATGAAATAAAAATAAAAATGCAATTTTATTTTCTTATAATTTTCTACACATCCTAAAGAAAATGATGTAAAAAGAATGAAGTGAAAATGATTTTCTATGAATTTATTATGAATTTATGAAAATGCATAAAAACAATTAAAGAATATAAAAGAAAAATAATGAAATAAAGGGAGGGGGGTCTATTCAGCAAGCACGCCCAGTTATATCCAGGATGGGCCAACAATGGTGGGGTGCGTATATCAAATTGGTTAAGGCCCAGAACCAAGTCAGCAACAATAAAACTGGAAAAAACGCAGGGGGTGAAAATAGTAACGAAATCACGTTCAGATTGGTAGTGGGCTTATTACTGGGGGTGGGGATATCAACATCACTCAGGCCCGCCCGTTTCAATTAATGAAACGGTGCGTTTGGCACCTGACTCATCTCCCTCCAAAAATCAGATTAAACGCTAGCCCTAGGATTGCTCTACAAGTCAAAAGTCTAACACCACACAGACGGTCCAGATTTCGTCTCCTTCATTGGATCTAAAACTTAGGGTTTGGACTCCATGAATGCACATGCACGAGCAAGCTTCTACCCATCTGTTCTCCCTCTCCAGGCCATGAATCAACATGATGCCAACATGAAAAATGTTCAGAATCTCCCCCTCTACACGTCTATGGTCTTAGTTTGCTTTGAAATTCAACAAATCAATAAACCCGATCGATACAAGTTCTGGTCACCATGGAAATGCACTGAGATACATCACAACAATTCTCAATCAAACTTATCCTAATCTAATCTATGCCTAATGGTGATTATCCTGCGCTAACAACCTAAGCTTCTAATGCACTAACCTAAGAGTTCTTGATCCAAACAGATTCTACAACCTGCTAATCATCATCACCAAACCACTCCAAATTCATCCTAATTATTCTACTAACATTCTACATCATATCTAAACTAACAAATCTATGCTAACCTAATTGAATTAAGCTGTTTGAATGAAAACGCACCTGGTGTGAAATCTTGAAAACAGCTATGGAGACTCGTGGATCTGAGGCTTCCAATGCTTGGATCTTGATCAATTAACTCAGTGATTGATTCTGTATGCAATACCTTGATGATTCTTGACTTGAATTGTGCTATCCACTTGAACCTTCAATTTTGATGTTGATGATGGAAGTGCTCGAAAATGGATGAATCACACTTGGTTCTTGATTGAATTATGATCTATGATGATGAAACAGTATAATGAAGTAGATTTTGATGATGATTTGGTGAAGAATTTGAGGAATTGGAATGAAAATTCAATGAAAAAGAATGAGAAAATTTGGGAGATTCTTGGTGAAAATGAAGCCAAGCCTTGATCAATCCTCATTTCATGAATATATAGACCCCAATGGTAACTTCTAGATCCATCTTGCACATTCCCTTGCCTTCCAACTTTGATCCATTTTTGAAGTGTTTCTTAAAATGCAAGCAACCAAAGATAACTTTGAAATCTTACACTAAACTCAAAAAAGTGTTTGAACCATTGTTCTTAGAATTGCTTTTCCATTCAAAATCATATATTGGAAGTCTCCATTTGGACTCATAAATCTCCCAAACCATTTTTCACTTTGAATTTCTTTGAATTATAAGCCATTTTAGTTCAACTTTTGACCAATTATGCAACTTCATGTTATGAGCTTTTACAACAATTTATGACCTTCTTTCTAGACTTAAAATCCCATTTGGAGCAAGTTTGATGTTGTAAGTTTTTCCATTTGAGGCCTCCTTGTATGAGTTTTGGACATAGGTTAAAATGACCTGTAATTCACAAATGCCCAAAATACCCTTTGCTTGCCAAGACCATAAGTTGAGTTCCACACATCATATGAAGGCATGCTATACCATTCTAGAAATCTAAGACAATGAGGAACAATTCTTATGTTGACCAAGAATTCATTTGAAATCTCCTTGAGGGGTAAAAATTGCTTGGAAGTCAAGTCACTTTCATAGACAAAAATTCAGATACCTCAGATGACCTGTAACTTGCAAGGACCATAACTTGAGTTCTATAAATCTCCTTGATGTCTTCCACCACTCAAATTAAAGGTCTTGAGATCCTATACAAGTTCCATGTTGGCCAAGAAGCCATTTGAATCTAGCATTTTGACTTATCTTGCTTGGAAATTTGACCTAAACTAGGGGATTTTACACAGAAACCCTAATTTAGAAACTCCTCTTCTCCTTGATTTCTCTTGAATTCTCCTTGGCATATCTCCATATCCTCCTTTATATATCCAATGATGAACCCCACATCTCTCCAATAGACTTGAATGCCCTTTAAATCAGTCAATTGACCTAGGGTTGACCTAGGGTTGACCCAGATGAAACCCTAGTTGACTGTCTTCAACTATAGCTCTTGTGCTCTCATCAATGACTTGTCCCCTTTCCCAAATGACTTTCTAAGTCTCTCAAGATGTCTAGATACTCTCCATGCCTTCAACTCACAGCTCACAACCCTCTTGTTGACCCTCAGATACCCTCAACTAGGAGATGGACTCAAGGCTTGATCTGCTGAACTCTTTGCTTTCAAATTCTTTCCTGATGACTTGAATGAGATTGAATTAGGATAATAACCTCTTGATAGGCCTCTAGAGATGAGAATAATGATTGGTCCCCTGTTGAATGACTTGCTATGCTTATGCTATGCAGATGGTTAGTCTATGTACATGACCCTATATGCAAATGCTAATGATATTGAATCATAAACCAAGTGATAAGGTTGAGCAAATTTTAGGGTGCAACACTAGGTTCTTTATTTTCCGGACTCTTTTGCTTATCCTAGGTTCGGGTCGTGGTTCATTTATTCGAGATGTGCCTTCAGGTTGTATTTCTACAATCCGAGAAGAGTCTTTTTCACAAGATTCTTTATTTATGGCCGACTCTGATTCTTTATCCTTAGTTATAAGTTTTTCAAAGAATTCTACATCCCGGGATTCAACAATAATATTAGACTCTAAATTTAAAAGTCTATATGCTTTGCTATTTTGTGCATATCCTACAAAGGCACATCTTATCCCTCGAGGACCCAACTTGGTTCTCTTAGGATCCATGTTTTTGTAATATGCCACACACCCCCACACCTTAAAATAGCCAATATTTGGTGTCATGCCCTTCCATACCTCATATGGAGAAATTCCACTTTTCTTTAAGGGAATTCTATTTATTATGTGACAAGCGGATAATAAAGCTTCGCCCCACAAATTGAAAGGTAGTTCGGAATGCAGTAACATGGCATTCATTATTTCTTGATATGTTCGATTCTTTCTTTCTGCTATGCCATTTTGTTGTGGTGTTCTAGGTGCCGAACATGCATGTATTATACCGTGTTCTTCACAAAATGCATCAAATTCAGTAGAAAAGTATTCACCGCCCCTATCACTCCTAAGGACTTTTATACTTCTACTTAATTGATTTTCCACTTCTGCTTTGTAACTCTTAAAGGCATTAAAAGCCTCATCTTTATGCTTTAAGAGATATACATAAGTGTATCTAGAACAATCATCAATAAATGTAATGAAATATCTATTTCCCCCACGGGTCAACATGCCATTAAATTCGCACAAATCTGAATGTACAAGATCAAGCAGATTTGTATTTCTTTCAACACTTTTGAAAGGTTTCTTAATCATTTTTGATTTAACACATAATTCACATTTATTGAAATCATTGATATTACATGATATCAAGCCAAGTTTAATTAGTCTCTTCATTGAACTAATACCAATATGTGCTAGTCTATTGTGCCATAAAGTAACTGAATCAAGCATGTAAGCAGAATTAGAAATTTCATTAATCATGTTATCAGTAATACATAGTTTGATCATTCCTTCAGCGGAATATCCTTTTCCAACAAACGCACCATTACGGGTCAAAATAAGTTTTCCCGATTCATACACAGATTTAATACCCGGTTTTCCCAATAAATCCCCACTAACAAGATTCCTATTCATGTCTGGGACATGAAGCACATTAACAAGAGTAACTTTCTTTCCAGAAGTGAAGTTGAGTTCGACCGTTCCGGTTCCAACAACTTTGGATCGTACTTCATTTCCCATTTGTACTTCTTGTCCATCATTTGTCTCAGAATATGTTTTGAATACAACCCTGTCATATGAGACATGAACCGTGGCACATGTATCATACCACCAGCCTTGGACTTTGCCTTTGATTGCCATAATTTCGCTCACAGTAGCAATTATATCATCATTAGCATTCACTGCATTGATCTCCTTTTTTGATTTATTTTGCCTGCAATCTCGAGCATAATGTCCAGGTTTTCCACATACAAAGCATCCATTTTTCGGACCCTTCGGACCACCAAAGTTCTTGAACTTGGTATGTTCCCTTTTTGGTGCGATGTGACTTTTCTTGACATCATGTTTTTTCTTTTCCTTTCTGGTCACAACATTGGCTTTGGAAAGACCCGCAGGTTCTGATTTTTCCCTCTCCTTCGATTCCTCCTCGATTCGAAGATGCTTCTGGATTTTCTCCAAGGAAAAGTCATCAGAACTGTGCAACAGTTTCTTTTTATAGCCTTTCCACGAGCTTGGTAACTTAGCAATGATTGCACCAACTTGAAAGGTTTCAGGAATGTCTATTTTCACCGCTTTGATTTTGTTCACCAGGACTTGTAATTCGTGCACTTGAGGAAGTATGGGCTTGGAATCTATAAATTTAAAATCAAAGTATTTAGAAATTAAGAACTTCTTCGTACCTTCTTCTTCGGCTTTGAATTTAAACTCCAGTGAATTCCATATGTCTCTAGCGGACAGATTGTCTGTGTATAGGTCGTATAGGCGGTCAGACAGCGTGTTCAGAATATGTCCACAGCATAGTAATTCGTCCTCCCTTCACAGCATGCGCTTCTTCTTGAGTTCGTCAGAATCATCTTCAGTTGGTTCTGGAATTGGTGTCAGATCGGGATCCAAGACATAGTGAACCTTGAGTGCAGTAAGCAGGAAAGTCATCTTGTCTTGCCATCTGGTAAAGTTGTTTCCATCGAAGCGATCCAATTTGACAAGATCTTGATTCATAACCTTGATACTTGAAACAACAACGTCGGAATCCATGATACAAATACTTTTAAGATTGTTAGATAATCCTTCAATGTTGAATGGATCCAGACTGAATCGTGAACAAAATCACTTTCCTTAAAAGTATTTCAAGCACACTCTCAAATTGTCTTAGAGTTGGAACGGCCTGAATACCCAGGATAAGTCAGCCTTTTTCTCGAAACTGCACAAAACTGGTGAAGTTTCGAATGCCCCAGGATAAGTCAGCCTTTTTCTCGAAACTGCACAAGACTGGTGAAGTTTCGAATGCAAGGAAAACGTTCGAATTATATGGAAGAGGATTTCAGCATGTACTTGGTGTTGGAAATAATAATTTATTTCCATTAATGTTGTTCCAAAAATGACAAAGTGGGTGTTATAGTTAATTGACAATAAATGCTTAGTCCCACATTGGAAGTGGAATAAAATTAAATAGCATTTATAAGGCACTTGGAACAATGTAATTTCCAAAGGAGCCAAAGAGGATAAAGTGTCACATAGCTATATGTGGTGGTGCCAAAACTTATGTCACTTGTCTCATACAAAACACCTCTCGCCGGTGTCGCCACCGGCGACACCGGCTCCGGCTCCGGAACCGGAACCGGATCCGAGGGCGTGGGCGTAGAGGCGCTAGTGGCGGCTTGTAGACGGCACTTGAGCACTTAGGCAAGACAAGATTATATTTTCAAAAAAATAAATAATAATTCTAATAAACATGATATTGTAACATTAAAAAGTGTAAATGAGTAATAAAATTATTAAAAATAAATTAAATAAATTAAATTTAGTTGGCGGGGACTAGCATCCCCCACCCCCGTCTCTACCCCGTAAAGAAAAATCGGGTTTACTCTGTCCCCGCACCTGCTCCCGTTTAAATCATATTTTTCTCATTAATTTCGGGGTGGGGGTTGTTGCACCCTAAAATTTGCCCAACCTTATTCACTTGGTTTATGTTTTAATATCATTAGCATTTGCATATAGAGTCATGTACATAGACTAACCATCTGCATAACATAAGCATAGCAAGTCATTCAACAGGGGACCAATCATTATTCTCATCTCTAGAAGCCTATCAAGAGGTTATTATCTCAATTCAATCTCATTCAAGTCATCAGGAAAGAATTTGAAAGCAAAGAGTTCAGCAGATCAAGCCTTGAGTCCATCTCTTAGCTGAGGGTATCTGAGGGTCAACAAGAGGGTTGTGAGCTGTGAGTTGGAGACATGGAGAGTATATAGACATTATGAGAGACTTAGAAAGTCATTTGGAGAAGGAGGTAAGTCATTGATGAGAGCACAAGAGCTATAGCTGAAGGCAGTCAACTAGGGTTTCATCTGGGTCAACCCTAGGTCAACCCTAGGTCAATTGACTGATTTAAAGGGCATTCAAGTCTATTGGAGAGATGTGGGGTTCATCATTGAACATATAAAGAAGGATATGGAGATATTCCAAGGAGAATTCAAGAGAAATCAAGGAGAAGAGGAGTTTCTAAATTAGGGTTTCTGTGTAAAATCCCCTAGTTTAGGTCAAATTTCCAAGCAAGATAAGTCAAAATGCTAGCTTCAAATGGCTTATTGGCCAACATGAAACTTGTAGAGAATCTCAAGACCTTTAATTTGAGTGGTGGAAGACATCAAGGAGATTTATAGAACTCAAGTTATGGTCCTTGCAAGTTACAGGTCATCTGAGGTATCTGAAATTTTGTCTGTGAAAGTGACTTGACTTCCAAGCTAGTTTTACCCCACAAGGAGATTTCAAATGAATTCTTGGTCAACATAAGAATTGTTCCTCATTGTCTTATCTTTCTAGAATGGTATAGCATGCCTTCATATGATGTGGAGAACTCAACTTATGGTCTTGGCAAGCAAAGGGTATTTTGGGCATTTGTGAATTACAGGTCATTTTAACCTATGTCCAAAACTCATACAAGGAGGCATCAAATGGAAAAACTTACAACATAAAACTTGCTCCAAATGGGATTTTAAGTCTAGAAAGAAGGTCACAAATTGTTGGAAAAGCTCATAGCATGAAGTTGCATGATTGGTCCAAAGTTGAACTAAAATGGCTTATAATTTGGATAAATTCAAAATGAAAAATGGTTTGGGAGATTTATAAGTCCAAATGGAGACTTCCAATATATGATTTTGAATGGAAAAGGCATTCTAAGAACAATGGTTCAAACACTTTTTTGAGTTTAGTGGAAGATTTCAAAGTTATCCTTGGTTACTTGCATTTTAAGAAACATAGCCAAAGTGAATCAAAGTTGGAAGGCAAGGGAATGTGTAAGATGGATCTAGAATGTTCATGTGAGCCCTATATATTCATGAAATGAAGATTGATCAAGGGTTGGACTCATTTCTCACCAAGAATTTCACAAACTCTCTCATTCTTTCTCTTTGCAATTTCACTTCAATCTCTCAAAATCTTCATCAATTATCATCAAAATCAACTTCATTCTACTGATTCATCATCATAGATCAGAATTCAACCAAGAACCAAGTGTAATCACTCCATTTTCGAGCACTTCCATCATCAACATCAAAACTGCAAATTCAGTTGTAGATCAAGATGCAAGCCAAGTTTCATTCAAGTGTTGCAAACAGAAGCAAGTAGAACAATTGTAGATCAGGATCCAAGCCTCACAAGTCTCAGATCCACGAATTTCATCATCATCCACAAGCTTTCACACCAGGTGCATTTTCTCTGCCACAGCTTGATTCAGTTAGTTTAGCATGATTTTGTTAGTTCAGAAATGATGTAGAATGTTAGTAGAGCAATTAGGTTGAGTTTGGAGTGGTTTGGTGATGTTTGTTAGCAGGTGCACCAAACTGTTAGGACCTAGAACTCTTAGGTTAGTGCATTATAATGTTAGGTTGTTAGCGCAGGTTAATCACCATTAGTTATAGATTAGATTAGTCTAAGTTTGATGGAGAATTGTGTTGGTGAGTTGCAGAGTATATCCATGGTGACCAGAACTTGTTGCTATCGGGTTTGTTGATTTGTTGAGTTTCAGAGCAATTAAAGACCATAGATGTGTAGAGGGAGAGATCCTGAGTGTTTTTCATGTTTATAGCGTGGCGTTTCATGGCCTGTAGAGTGAGAACAGAGTGGTGGAATGGTGCTCGTGCATGTGCATTCATGGAGTATAAACCCTAGCTCACAGATCCAATGAGGAAGACATAATCTGGGCTGTCCATTTCATGCAAGACTTTTGACTTGGGAAGCCATCGTGTGGTTGTCATTTAATCTGATTTTGGAGGGAGATTAGTTTGGTGCCCTAAACGCACCGTTTCATTAATTGAAACGGGCGGGCCTGAATGTTGATTGCTAATCCCACCACCCAGTTGTAAGCCCAATTGCATTTTGAACGTGGAAACCCTTCTATTTTCACCCCCCTGCGCCTCTTTTTATTTTCGTTATTGCTGAGTGTTTCTGGGCCTTAAGCAAAGTGCTACGCGCACCCCACCCTGCTTGGCCCATCCTGACTTGAACTGGAGCGAATTGATATTCTAACCCCCCTCTCTCATTTTAATTCAATTGTTTTTTTATTCATTTTAATTTTTCATTCATTTCATTAATTCATAATAAATACATAAAAAATCATTTTCAATTCATTCTTTTTACACTATTTTCTTTAGGATGTGTAGAAAATTATAAAAAAATAAAATTGCATTTTTATTTTGATTTGATATTTTTTCCATATTTTCTAAATAAATGTCATTTTAAATGGCTTCATTTCATGCGTGATTTTAGCAATTTTTGTTCTATTAAATGCTTTCATATTTTTTGTTCATTCTTTTTATGTTGTTTAGATTAGATATTGAACTTGTAGATTCAATTTAGCTCCCATTTTTAGGAATTAATTTTAGGTGATTAATGTAGACTTAAACAACATGAACAAATTAGGGTTTTTCAGGTGATGACTTAAGAAGTTTGATTCTTTCCCTTAGGACTTAGGGTTTGAATAGTTTAGCTATGGGACTATAGGGGCTATGGGTAGTTATTAGATCCCCTTAGAAAAGTCAGGATTCCCCTACTGCTATTGATACTGTCTGTATATCTGATTGACTGGTGTGGTGTGCCCTCTGGGGATTTTTGCTTGCTTGCTTGGGTATTGGGATTGTCTGGGGCCTTGGGAGAGCTGAAGACTTGAGGAGATGAAGACCATTGGAGATCCAGAGATTGAAGATCAACTGCCAGAGTTGGAGAGGAGGTTCTTGCTAGCAGCTGCTGAGGAGACTAGGGTCTAGGAGCTAGGCAGAGCTCTAGATTAGAAAGCTTGTTTCTCAAACATGGAATGCCTTGTCTGCATCCATCCTTTCTCTATGATTCAAAGTCTCTTTCAAATATCCACCTCCTTCCTTTGGAAGGATCAGTGAATATATTTGAAAGATAGAACTTTTGAGAGGAGACCTTCTGTTTAATGTTAACAGTTGATGAACCACCCTTGGTAGGTAATTAACTGTCTAACATTTATTCACTTCACTCTTGTGACTGATCCCTCATCCTGGAGGTTTGAACCTGAAGAAAAGCCATGGCAGATGGAAGACTGATGATCAAAGCCCTTGCCTGAAGGCCACGAAGCTGGAGATTGATGCTTGTTGAAGCCTGTAACTGATTGGAGATTACTTGAAGCCAGATGTTGATTCAGAGCTGCTGATGCTGTTTCTTTTGCTGTTGTATTTCTTTTGCTGATGTATTGATTGGTTTTCTGAACTGTATTGTTTGTTGTTTACCCTGCTGGGTTGAAAGTGAAGCCTGTTCACTTTCGCCTATTGTTTTCCAGGTTCGAGGTTGAGTGGGACTCCCTTGCCTCGCTTGTACTGTTGCATCCATGCATTTTACTATTTTACTGTATATATCTGGTTTTGTTTCTGTTTCTGCCTATCCCTTAGGATCTCTGTTTCTCTCTGTGCAAGAGAGGAGCATGATAGACACTAGGTCTTAACCCATGCATGATAACATTAGGTTAGTTTGTTTCCCTTCGCAACCGTAGGTTAGAATTCTGTCTCTTTCTTTCTCAAAACAAACAGAAAAAACACATAAAGATTTCAAACACAATAAAAGACACTTCTTCCGTAAAAGAATGTGAACTCATCAATACGTCATTTTTGTCCGCTTGGACTTTTAATCAGGAAAACCTTTTTCAGAAGGAATAAAAACAATCAAGACAAGCTTGTGTCGTACGTGGCCCGAACTACGTTTGCTCTGATCTTTCATTCTGTATGAAAGTACGTAGGCATAGGATGCGATATCCTAGCGAGCAACCTTCCCCTCCTTTCCCGTAGGTAGGCGAACTACGTTGACTCTGATTTCTCGTTCCAGGCGGGAATACGTAGGCATAAAGTGCGATACTTTGCTGAGTCATTTTTATTTTTTATTTTTCATTTTATTTTCTTTTAACCCCTGACCTGTAGAGTAGATAGAATAACAATCCATATCCGAAAACAAGCGTGGATCCCGTCGAGTACGACGGACGTGAGGGGTGCTAATACCTTCCTCTTGCGTAACCGACTCCCGAATCCAGGTTTTGGTTGCGACGACCATACCTTTCCCGTGTTGTGCGAGGTTTACTCTGAGCGTTTCCTTTCCCTCCCGTGGGATAAATAACGCGCGGTGGCGACTCTTCTGTTCAGCCGGCGCCGATTTTCGCAGTAGCGACAGCTGGCGACTCTGCTGGGGAGAGAGTGCCCTGGCTGCTAAGGACTGCGATGGTTCTTATGCATTTGGGATCCAACGTCCCTTGAGAGAGTCAATCCTAGCGCTTGTTTTCCCGTCGAGGATTTTGTATGGAGTTATTTTTTATATTTCTAACCTTGTATTTTCAGCTTTATATATTGATTATTATTGCTGTATTTGGGGTGTGACGGGTGTTCTGATATTGAGAGATAAGCCGGACCTGGGCTTGAGTGCACCTAGAATTAGAGTAGAAAGTAGTGGGCGCGTGCCGGCTTTGCTTGCATTAGTGTCTCATGAAATCTACACTCGGACGAGGTTCTTCTGGTTGGCTTCTTTTTCTACCCTTTGGGTCGAAGGGGTTGTTGGTCAGCTGAATTGTCGACTCCGGGAACCGATCATTTGGAAGTTGGCTGAGTGAGGCCTCTTCAGGATTTGATGATGCCACTCCTTCTGGGAATCGTATCATCAACCCTGAAAGTCTGTGACGCCGACGACCGCATAGGATGCCGTACCTTGTGCCAGTTATAGGGCCACCCACCTGTGAGGGGATTTGGGGTTATGCAGGTAACCAGACCTTCAGACTACCGGTTATTTTTTGATCAGAGATCCTGGATATTTATGGAGAGTTATGAGGTCTGTCAGAGACCAATTTGGAGATATGTTATGAGGTCTGTCAGAGACCAATTAGAGAGGCGATTTGAGGTCTACCAGAGACCAATTTGGAGATGTGTTATGAGGTCTGTCAGAGACCAATTAGAGATGTGATTTGAGGTCTACCAGAGACCAGTTGGAGTTATGGTTTGAGGTCTGTCAGAGACCAGTGTTTGAGCACTGTTTTAGGTCTATCTGAGACCAGGGTTTGATGACTTCTGGATGGTCTATCTGAGACCTTTCTTGATTGGGTTCAGGCTATTCAGCTGCAGATTTGGTCCCTGTTGCATGTTACTTGCATTGCATTGCCTGCATATCCATTACCATTTGCATTTCACTAATGTGTGTCTGTGCTGCAGGTGCATTTGCATTTCCCTAGTTCTAGTGCCCGGACTTCTGAGCATTGATTATGGCTAGTTTGAGGAAAACAGTTGCGTACAAGCTGCCTTCACCTGATATTACTTCTTTGCTTGGTTTGATATCTCTTGCTGATGAAGAGGTTAGGAGAAGCTTCAGAATGAGTCACGGGAGATTACTGAGATTAGTTTGCAAGCCCACTGCTGATGAGATGAACGGGCTATACACCTTGATGCAGTTCTATGACCCCGCATTGAGATGCTTTACTTTTGCTGACTTCATTCTAGGACCTACCATTGAGGAGTATGTGGAGTTTACTGAGCTACCAGTGCAGAACAAGGTTCCCTTCATTCACTCTGCTGCTGAGCCCAAGTTGGAGGACCTAGCTAAAGCCTTGCATATGAACGCTGCAGATCTGTTATTGACTTCTTGGCTTGGGGTGTCAGGTTTCTCTCTGGATTTCTTAGTCGTCAAAGCTCGAGAATACGCCAAGAACGGTTGTTGGGTGGTTTTCAATGCTATTCTGGCTCTATGCATTTATGGAATCGTGCTGTTTCCTAACTTGCCCAACTTTGTGGATTTGGACGCTTTCTATCTGTTTGCTGCAGGCAACCCAGTGCCAACGCTGATCGGAGACTTCTATCATTCATTACACTATAAGAATGAGAACCGAAGAGGAAAGGTTGTGTACTGATGTGCTCCTCTGTTGAATATGTGGTTCAAGAGTCACCTTCCCATAAAGGGACCATTTGTAGACAGTGCAACCTCAGCCAGTTGGTCAGAACGCCTGATGAGGCTATCTTCCGAAGACGTTGTATGGTTTGATCGAGATTTGTTGGGGTCTGAGCTCATCTTTAGTTGTTCTGGGTACCCTAATGTGCCGCTGATAGGAAGAAAAGGGTGCATCAATTACAACCCTTCTCTATTCATTCGCCAGTTCGGTTATGCACTGAAGAATCCGCCTCAGGAGGAAGAAGTACAGGAATCTCTGTACTTCACTGGAGATGTGAAGGGGGAGTTATTAGCCAAGTTGCAACATGCCTGGACGCGTATTAACCGCAGAGGGAAGCCGTTGTTAGGAAAGAATGACTGCCAGGCCTATGCACCTTATAGAGTTTGGATTCAGGAGAGGGCTAGTCAGTTGAGGATGCCGTTTCCAGATGCACCAATTCTTGTTCCCGTTCCGGTAGCGGAGCCAACTACTGTTTCCAGGGAAGTCTATGAACAAGTTGTGAAGGAAAAAGAAGCCTTGATGAAGGTTAACGAAGGGTTAGAGCAGGAGTTAGCCCAGGTACGCAGCGAGAAAAACAAGGCCGTATATGCTTTCCAGCAACAGATCGAGCTGGTAAACAGGTTAGGGGCTGAGTTGACTGAGGAAAAGAAAAAGCGCGAACGTCTGGGGCAAGAATTCAGAAGCTCCCATGACATGCTTGAATCCAAGAAGAAAGCGCTCGACGCAGCACACCGAGAGATATCCTCTTGCAATAAGACTTGGAATGCTACACTCACCAACAATAAGAAGAGGGAAGATAGGCTGAAGCAGCAAATCTCCGACCTCGAAGAGAAGTTGAAGTCTAGCATCAAGAAGTGTGAGGAAGAAGTGATGACCCGGTATAGTGTCCAGCATGCACTGAACAAGGCAATCAAATCCAGAGATGAAGCAGTGTCCCAGAAGCGAAAGTTAGAAGATTGCTTCGGAGAAGCAACATGGGAAGAAACTGCTGAAGACGTACGCCGTGTCCTTAAAAGGAGAAACCAGCTTGTTGAAGGGCTGCTTGATCGACCAAGCCATCCGGAGACCAAGAAGTTGATAGAGGAGTACCAGACTTTTGGGAGGATTTGATCATTTCATGTAGTAACTCGTATGCTTTATTTGCATAGTGCTGACCATCACCAGGATTGTTGGTTGAGGTCATGCCTTCTTTGTACTTTCAGTGATATTGTACCTTGGGCTTATTGATTCTCTCTGCAATATATGAGGCTTTCTATGATTCAGCTCCAATATTCCTATTGTCAGCACTGTCACTGCACCGGCACCTTCGCACTAGAACTGGGGGAATGAACTTCCCTAATGCACAGGCACATCACATTGCATTGCATTCATATTCATATTGCATTACAGGTAATCTTTGAATGGTGTCTTATTTCCTGCTCTGTATCAGGTACTTAACAGGATTCCAGATCAACATCTGCACCGCTATTCTACACGCTCCAATTGTCGAAAAGTCATGGACCAAATGCAGAACGAGATGCAGGATGTGCGCGAGAAGCTCGCCCTCTTCATGCAGACCATGGAAGCTATAGCAAAAGGGCAGGAGAATTTGCAGGCCATGGTCCAGCCTCTGTTGGCTCGCAACGCTGGTCATGGTAATGAAGATCATCAGTCTGTCCGGGTTGATACTGCTCATGGAGACGGCACTCCCACGCCGGTGGCTCCGCCCGTAGTCAATATACCTGCTGCTAATGTCAACAACGCTACCGCTGCTGTGAATGGTAACGTCGGAGTTGGGAATGAGACTGCTGTCCATAATGCTGGGCTGGGTGATGTCAATTTGGGAGATAATCTAGGAGGCAATGGCTATGTCAACGCTGGATTCGGATTCAACGATCAGGGATTCGATAACACTGGGAAGTATGGCTTTAATGCTCAAGGCTTTGGGCAAGATGGTTATGGTATGGTCAATCAGGGTTACGGAGGCTTTGGAAACGGAAACGGTACTGGATTTATGGCTTGCGGTCCTGCTGGAGGTGTTCAAGGGTACGGCAACAGAGGCCGAGGTCCGGGGATGAATCAGATCAGAGCTGGACGTAATAATGCATATGACGGGTACGGGGCTGGAAACGGTATGTGGCAAGAGGATCAGCAGGAGGACGCCTTCTCTGGAGGAGGTTTTGAAGGGCCGATGGATGATTCCCAAAAGATAAGAATGTTGGAAGAGCAGATGAAGGGAGTCCTAAATCAGAGTACTGTGGGATTGGACATGGCAACAATGGGTTTGGTACCTGGCTTGAGGGTGCCAATTAAGTTCAAAGCGCCTGCGTTCGATAAGTACAAAGGAGACACATGTCCGAAAGTGCATGTACGAGCTTATTACAGAAAGATGTCTGCATACTCAACTGATGAAAGAATGCTAATGCATTTCTTTCAGGATAGCCTGTCGGGCCCTTCCCTAGAGTGGTACATGGGGTTGGAGCCAACTGATATCAAGACATGGAAGCAATTGGCGGAGGCATTTGTAGCCCATTACAAGTATAACAGCGACCTGGCACCCAATCGGGTCCAGTTGGCCGGGCTTTCGCAGAAGAAGGGGGAGAGTTTTAAAGAGTACGCGCAAAGGTGGCGCGATATGGCTGCCAGGGTCCGTCCTCCTGTAGAAGATAAGGAAATGAATGATATGTTTGTTGGCACATTCACCGGGTTGTTTCATGATATGCTGTTTCATACTTCTCTGGCCAGTTTTTCAGACCTGATTCTGATGGGGGAAAAGATTGAGCGTAACATTAAGCAAGGAAAGTTCCAAGTCGATGAATCAACTGCATCTGGCAGTAATAGGAAAGCTTATGGTGGGCGCCGTCAGGGCGAAGCTAGCGCAGTATTTGGAGGCCGAGGCCGAGGCCGAGGCCGAGGCCGAGGCAGGGGAAGAGGTCAATATCGTCAGCCGCAGCAGGTGTCGAGTGTTACTATACCCTATCAGCAACAACCAATCCAGCAACAACAACCGGTTCAGCAGCAGCCAATGCCACAGCAGCAGCAGCCTCAGCAGGGGGCACAGCAAGCTCAGCGAAGATTCCAGGGTAGTAAACCGAGAAGAGTGTTTGAAAAGCCTCCCTCAACCTATGCCGATTTGTTGCAGACATTGTTGGGATTGAATCTGGTAGAGAAAAGAACTCTGGCACCGATAACGGGGGCTCCCCCGTTCGGCTACGATGCAAGCAGGCACTGCGAGTTTCATTCTGGGGCCCCGGGTCACGATATAGAAGGTTGCCATGCTTTTAAGCACGTTGTGCAGGATCTCTTAGACAACAAGACTATCAATTTTGGAACGGCAGGTCCGAATATAGTCCAGAAACCCATGCCTAATCATGGGGCTAACGCCGTTCTGATTGAGGAAGGTCTGAATCTTATCATGAATGTTGAAGATTTAAAGACGCCGCTGAGCGAGATAAAGAGCCGACTGTTACAAGGAGGTGTTTACCCAGGATGTAATGAGTATTGCTTAGACTGTTGGACCCTAGCTGGGGGGTGTGAGGATTTGAAGAAAGGCATTCAGGCTTTAATTGACGAGGGCATATTGCAGTTTGATCGAGCGGCAACTGATGAGCCTGCAGGGGCAGTAGTGGATAATCGGAGTGATGTAGCCACGATAACGATTCCTCGGAAGACGATCATTATTGCAGCACCAGCTCAGCGACCACCGATCACCATAACTAAGGCCGGGCCAATCCCGTACGAGAACACGAAAGCAGTCCCATGGTCATATGGGTTAGAGGTGTATTGTGATGGGATAAAGATTGATGTTAACAAGCAGCCAGTGGAGATTGTGGATAATGTTGTTGGTTCAGGAGGCATGACGAGGAGCGGCAGGATCTTTATATCTCCTGAAGTGGAGGCTGAAAGGCTAGCAAAAGGAAAAGGGAAAGCGGTTGAGAATGTTCCAGCGCAAGCAAGTGAAAAAGAAGCAGCATCGAAAGATGTGGAAGAATTCATGCGCTTAATTCGAAAAAGTGATTATAAGATTGTGGAGCATCTGCAGCAGACACCATCTAAAATATCTATCCTATCATTGCTGTTGTGTTCGGAAGCCCACAGAAACGCTTTGCTGAAAGTCCTGGACACTTCTTTTGTACCACAGGATGTCTCCGTGAATCAGCTAGAAGGAGTATTGGCACATGTGAATGCAGGCCACAGTCTGGGTTTTACCGATTTTGACTTGACTCCGAAAGGGAGAGACCATAATATGGCATTACACGTATCTGTTGAGTGTAGAGGATCGGTAATGTCGCACGTATTGGTTGACACCGGATCATCTTTGAATGTGCTGCCTAAGAAGGCGATGATGAAGCTGGATGTTCGAGGGATTTTGTGTACACCCAGTGATTTGGTAGTCAGAGCATTTGACGGCACGCGGAGAACAGTCTTCGGATCGATTACCTTGCCTCTGCAAGTGGGGCCGGAAGTGTTTGCAACGGAGTTTTATATCATGGATATACAGCCTGCGTACAGCTGCTTGCTTGGAAGACCCTGGATTCATGGGGCGGGGGCAGTCACGTCTACCCTGCATCAGAAGTTAAAATATATGGTTGGGGACAGTGTAGTCACCGTGTGCGGAGAAGAAGACATCCTGGTCAGCCATCTATCATCGTTTAAATATGTGGAAGTCGACGGGGAGATCCACGAGACGCCATGCCAGGCATTCGAAGGTTTGCGCATCAAGGACAAAGGTCCCGGGCCGAGCAAAGTGCCAGAGATAGCTGTCTCATCGTATAAGGAAGCTCAAGCTCTAGTGGAAGCAGGAGAAGCCAAGGGCTGGGGCAAAGTGCTGGACATTCCTGTGAAGATGGACCGGTTCGGACTGGGGTACCAACCGTCGTCATCGACTCCTTCTGTGGGGGCCCCTCGTTTCAGAAAGCCAATTGTCATCTCTGCCAGTGGAGTATGTCATGAAACTGTCAATGCTGCTTCAGAGTCCGATGAAGGAGACAGCGACTGTGATATGGATGCCTGGATTCAGCCAAGCACGCCAGGACAAGGACTGTGCAACTGGTCTATTCAGGAGCTTGTTCCTGTGACTTTTAAACAGTAATGCTTTGCTTTATTAATTGTTGAATAATCTGATGTCTTGCCCGGGGCATCAGGATTTGCTTAGGGCTGTTGTTATAAACATTGCGTGTTAATCATTAAATAAATGGCGTTTTTTCATGTGCAAATACTGTAATCCCTGTCTTTCTTGTTTTGTATTTTTCAATAAGATGGCAACGCGGTTATTCGCTTTATACGCATTTTGAAGCACTTAACCATTCCTTTTGCAGGATAACATTTTCAGATGACATCCTTGAACCACCTATGACTCGTCCCGACTTTGAGCACCCGGTGTTTCAGGCTGAAGAAGAGGTTGTCGAAGATAGCGACGTTCCTGAAGAACTGTCTTGGTTAGTGAAGCAAGAGGAAAGAGCCATTCTGCCTCACGACGAGGTTATCGAAATTATCAATTTGGGGTCGGAAGGGGTTGAGAAGAATATTCGTATCGGAGCCGCACTGCAGAGTAATGTCAAGCGAAGACTGGTGGAAATGCTCCGAGAGTATAATGATGTATTCGCTTGGTCATATGAAGATATGTCGGGGCTCGATACAGATATGGTTGTGCATCGCCTGCCACTGAAAGAAGATTGCCCGCCAGTCAAACAAAAACTTCGCAGAACACGACCAGATATGGCAATGAAGATCAAAGAGGAGGTTCAGAAACAGTGGGACGCTGGTTTCCTGGCTGTGACGAAGTACCCTTCATGGGTTGCCAACATCGTACCAGTGCCAAAGAAAGATGGCAAGGTTCGGATGTGCGTGGATTATAGAGATTTGAATAAGGCAAGCCCAAAAGACGATTTTCCACTTCCTCACATTGACGTGTTAGTCGATAATACTGCTCAGTACTCCGTATTCTCCTTCATGGATGGCTTTTCAGGCTACAATCAAATTAAAATGGCGCCAGAGGATATGGAGAAGACTACTTTCATAACGCCGTGGGGAACATTTTGCTACAAAGTGATGCCCTTTGGTTTGAAAAATGCTGGGGCAACATATCAACGTGCGATGACGACTCTTTTTCATGACATGATGCATAAAGAGATCGAAGTTTATGTTGACGATATGATTGCCAAATCCCAGACGGAGGAAGAGCATCTGGTGAATCTGCTGAAGTTGTTTAAAAGACTTAGGAAGTTCAGGCTGAGGCTGAACCCTAACAAATGCACCTTCGGGGTGAGATCGGGTAAACTGCTGGGGTTTATCGTAAGTGAAAGAGGAATAGAGGTCGATCCTGCTAAGATAAAAGCGATCCAAGAAATGCCGACGCCTAAAACAGAGAAAGAGGTGCGCGGGTTTTTAGGGAGATTGAACTACATTGCCCGGTTCATATCTCACCTAACTGCCACGTGTGAACCATTATTCAAGCTGTTAAAGAAAGATCAAGCTGTAACGTGGAACGAAAATTGTCAAAAGGCGTTCGATAAAATAAAGAAGTATCTGCAGGAGCCTCCTATTTTGATACCCCCAGTGGCAGGTAGACCCTTGATAATGTATTTGACGGTTCTTGAGGGAAGCATGGGTTGTGTTCTCGGTCAACACGACGAGACAGGGAGAAAAGAGCATGCGATCTACTATTTGAGTAAGAAATTTACAGACTGTGAATCTCGATACTCAATGCTGGAGAAAACTTGTTGCGCGCTAGCCTGGGCCGCCAAGCGTTTGAGGCAGTACATGCTGAATCATACAACCATGCTCATCTCGAAGATGGATCCTATCAAATATGTGTTTGAAAAGCAGGCGTTGTCAGGTAGAATTGCCCGTTGGCAGATGGTCTTGACTGAATATGATATTCAATACGTCTCGCAAAAGGCTATAAAGGGGAGTGTGCTGTCTGAGTATCTGGCGGAGCAGCCTATTGAAGAGTACCAATCGATGAGGTTTGATTTTCCTGACGAGGATATCATGTACTTAAAGATGAAAGATTGCGAAGAGCCGTTGCCAGACGAGGGACCAGAGTTGGGGTCCCAATGGAAGATGATATTTGACGGAGCTGTGAACGCTTACGGTAGCGGAATAGGGGCAATTATCACCACGCCACACGGGTCGCACATCCCGTTTACTGCCCGATTGACCTTTGCTGTTACCAACAATGAGGCCGAATACGAAGCTTGTATAATGGGGCTTGAAGAAGCCATTGATTTGCGAATCAAACATCTAGACGTATACGGAGACTCAGCTCTGGTGGTGAATCAGATCAAAGGGGAATGGGAGACACGTCAGCCCAATTTGATACATTATATGAACTATGCAAGGAGATTGTTGCCTTTCTTCGACAAAGTTGAATTGCATCACGTACCGCGGGCAGAAAATCAAATGGCTGACGCCCTTGCCACTTTGTCTTCCATGTACAAGGTCAACTTCTGGAACGAAGCTCCCCAAATTACTATCTCTCGGTTGGACATGCCAGCTTATGTATTTGCTATTGATGAAGCATCTGACGACAAACCGTGGTATTTCGATATCCTTAATTTCCTGAAGAATAAAGAGTATCCGGCTGGGGCATCCAGTCAGGATCAGAGGACTCTCAGGAGATTAGCGGGTAATTTCTACTTGAATCCGGATGGCGTCTTGTACAGAAGGAACCACGACTTGGTGTTGTTGCGTTGTGTAGACGAGAAAGAGGCAAAGCTTCTCATGGAGGAAATTCACGAGGGTACCTTTGGTACGCATGCTGGTGGGCATGCTATGACGAGAAAGCTGTTGAGGGCAGACTATTTTTGGCTGACAATGGAAACTGATTGTTTCAAGTTCGCGAGGAAGTGCCACAAGTGCCAAATCTATGCTGACAAAATACACGTGCCTCCGAGTCCTCTAAATGTGATGTCATCTCCATGGCCATTTTCGATGTGGGGAATCGATATGATCGGAAAGATCGAGCCGACGGCTTCTAATGGACATCGGTTCATCCTAGTAGCAATCGATTATTTCACCAAGTGGGTGGAAGCGGCGTCTTACGCAAATGTAACGAAGCAAGTGGTGGCCAGATTCATCAAGAGAGATATTATTTGCCGATATGGGATCCCCGAGCGGATAATCACGGATAATGGTTCAAATCTGAACAACAAAATGATGAAGGAGCTCTGTCAGAATTTCAAGATCGAACATCACAACTCCTCCCCTTACCGACCCAAGATGAATGGCGCTGTCGAAGCGGCCAATAAGAATATCAAGAAGATTGTTCAGAAAATGGTGGTGACTTATAAAGATTGGCATGAAATGCTACCTTTCGCTTTGCACGGTTATCGTACGACGGTACGCACATCAACCGGGGCAACTCCGTTCTCGTTGGTATACGGAATGGAAGCGGTATTACCATTGGAAGTTGAGATCCCTTCTCTGAGGGTATTGCGAGACGTTCAGCTGGACGAGGCAGAATGGGTAACGAATAGATTGAACCAACTGAGTTTGATGGACGAGAAGAGGCTAGCTTCTCTAGCATACGGTCGTTTGTACCAAAGACGAATGAAGAAAGCGTACGACAAGAAGATACTTCCGCGAAGCTTTCAGACGGGCGACCTTGTGCTGAAAAGGATTCTCCCGCCGCAAGCAGATCACAGGGGCAAGTGGACCCCCAACTACGAAGGGCCATACGTTGTCAGTAAAGTCTTTTCAGGAGGAGCTTTATTGTTGTCCACCATGGACGGAGAAGACTTTGCGTCACCTGTGAATTCGGACGCAGTTAAAAAATACTTTGCTTAAAATAGACCCGCTGGACAGAAAAAGAGAGTCCAGGCAAAAATGGGGCATCCTGGCGAACCAAAAACAGAATGAAAGGTTCGGGCAAAAGTTAGGGATAAAATTGAAAAAATGTACACCCGCGAAGTTGAAAACCTACACTGGGCGGCTTCGGCAAAAAAGGGTATCCCGGTGAACTGAAAACCCGTAAAAGGCGGTTCACGCAAAAGTTAGGGATTTGAAAAGCAAATGACTGCGGTCCGAATTTCAATGAGCATCAATGCGGGAGAATACATTTGAGGAGCCAGTTATCGGATACAATCTCTTCAGAAGTGGGGATACCGGGAAAGCGTTAGAGTCGGATGAGTCATGGGAGGATCAGTTCGTGGTGTTCATCTGCATCCCGTTGCCGACATGTGTACAAAATTTAATTTGTCAAAATATTCATGCTTCTTGTGCATACTTATGTATTTGCTTTGCGTAGCTTCCTCTTTTCAGGAGTTACATCCCGTGTACAAAAAAACTCCGCCCATTCAGGGGCCCGATCAATAAAATATGTTATTCAGTACTTGATGCTGGTTCTTTACTGTTTTGTGCATGATAAAACGCCTAAGTTTATTGAAGCTAGCATGAGTATAACATCACTGGCCCTTGCCAACAATTGTTAAAGCTTTGAATTAACTGAGTGTAACGTCACTAACCTGAATTGATTTGATTGCATAGGCTTGTCGTGTCTTGTTTGTGTTGTTACAGGTTTCATAACCATACGAAGAAGGTGATCAAAGGATTGCGATAACGAAAGACTTGATCCCCACGCAGGTCATGCATGTTTTTCCTGAAGAAGGATAGAATTTCCCAGCTAGTCATAGCTTACTCAAAGGGAGCAGAAAAGTTATTCGTCCTCAACAGAGTTTGGCGATTCCAAGATCGTAAGGCTGTATTCAGACAGGTTCATCTTTCCCCGCAGGGTCATGCACTCTCCCCCCAGCGGAGTCAGTTAATTTTCCCCAAGAGAGTCATCCCATCCCTAGCGGAATTCTCTTTGCAAGTGTTTTCATTCCTTCCAGTGGAACTCGAAGATCAAGACTCTCCAAAGCAGAGTTGATGGTGGGTCCTGTCATTTATTTTGTCAGAGATACTGGTGATATCAGTTCACGTTCCAGCAGAAAGTCCGATCGAACTGTGCACATCTGCTATTTCCCAGCAAAGTTATATTCCCCAGTAGGGGGTTACCTCAACAGGGGGTTTGGTTTGAGTTCCCAATTTCCCAGCAGGGTCGACTTCACTCTTCCAGCATTTATTTTGCTGGAATAATTCTATAGCATCTGGCTATCCCCGGCGGAGTCGGCATTATATCTTTAGCATTTATTTTGCTGAAGCAGTTTCTGTATCTTAGCAGTTCAGGTAGAGAGAGTTCTTGCTCAAATGAACTACCAAACACTCAAGATCTCGGCATGAGATATTCAATGATAATGGCAGTTTCGGCAGTATTCCCCCACAAAGTCTGCAGGATAAGTTTCTCTTTGTCCCCAAGCAGAGTTACTTATGTCCCCGCCAGAGTTTTTTTTTTTTTGTTGAAATTTCTCTAGTCCGATCAGCGGATTGTTTCCTTCAAAGTTGTTGTTACGTCAACATTAAAAGGTTTCATGAGTCAGAATTTCAGAGGCCACCGCCGGTTATCAGAACAGGCGTCCGGTAATTTGGGGTTCCAGACATCCCCAGTAGAGTCCGTCTCAAAGTCGCCGTCACGTCAGTGCTAAGAAGTTTGTGGGTGAGGATCATCGGAGAGTTAAGTCCTGACGTGGACTATTTATTCCTATATTGACGGGATTTCTTCAGAAGTAGGCGTCCTACCGTGGACAGGTTTATTTCCCCGGATTGGTGGGGTGTGTTAGTCCCAACGTGGGCAGATTCGAGTTCTCGAACTTAGTGGAATGGGAGGTCATGACGTTGACAAAAGTGATTACTCTTTGTGTTGGTGTCCTGACGCGGACAGATCAGACAAGGATGTGAGTCCTTACGTGGACAAGTCTTATTTCCTCAGCGGGTCGAAGACGCCCGTGTCCTAACGTGGACAAATCAAGACGATATCAATGTCCTGATGTGGATAAATCAAAGAAATTATTATTCCTAACGTGGAGAAGTGGGTCCTAACGTGGACGATGTAGTCCTTACGCGGACATATCAGAAGAGGATTCCTTACGCGGATATGACAGCATTCCTGACGTGGAAAGAGTGGAGTCCTTACGTGGACAGGTTAAGACGGCATTCCTTACGTGGAAAAATGTAGTCCTGACGCGGACAAAGCGGAAAGAAGTTGGTATTCCTTACGTGGAAAGATCAGAGTCCTTACGTGGACATGTCAAGAGCATCCCTAACGTGGAAAAATGGTGATTCCTCACGTGGAAAAGAGATTGATTCCTGACGTGGAAAGAAATGGATTATTCCTGACGTGGAAGAGTTTAGTCCTGACGCGGGCAGATCAAAGAAGTTATTCCTAACGTGGAAAAGAAGTGATTCCTTACGTGGAAGAAAAATGGTGATTCCTTACGTGGAAAGATTGGAGTCCTGACGCGGACATGTCAAGTGGTATTGGAGTCCTTACGTGGACAGATTGATATAGTTCTCCTTATGTGGAAAGAAGATTGCTTCCTGACGTGGAAAGATGGAAGGTTTAGTCCTGACGTGGATAGATACAGAAGAAATGATTCCTAACGCGGACGATGTTATTCCTAACGTGGACAGGTGTTACTCCTAACGTGGAAGAATTTTATTCCTAACGTGGACGATGCAGTTTATAGAAATGCAGACGAATTATCCCCAGCGGAGTTGCCGAGATTTTTCTGGGTTAACAGCAAGTGGAGTCCTAACGTGGACAGGTTCTAGTTGAGAGTTCTTCGTATTGACGACAGGCAGAGTCCTAACGTGGACAAGCAAGCAATCTGTTATGACAGAATCCTCTTCAGAACGATGAAGACAATCCCCAGAACAGTCGCACGAGATCAGTGGGTTGCCGTAACAGTCAGATTCAGCTGATGAATGTTGTTCCCCAAGCAGGGGTGCAATTTAGTTTTGCGGTTGGCAAATTTCTGGTTTCACTAGTATTCAACCGTCTCGTACCGCGAATGTCTGAAGGCTCCGGGCTCTTCACCCAATCGGGTCCAAGTCGCTTGAATAGGGGCAGCTGTTGCACCCTAAAATTTGCCCAACCTTATTCACTTGGTTTATGTTTTAATATCATTAGCATTTGCATATAGAGTCATGTACATAGACTAACCATCTGCATAGCATAAGCATAGCAAGTCATTCAACAGGGGACCAATCATTATTCTCATCTCTAGAAGCCTATCAAGAGGTTATTATCTCAATTCAATCTCATTCAAGTCATCAGGAAAGAATTTGAAAGCAAAGAGTTCAGCAGATCAAGCCTTGAGTCCATCTCTTAGCTGAGGGTATCTGAGGGTCAACAAGAGGGTTGTGAGCTGTGAGTTGGAGACATGGAGAGTATATAGACATTATGAGAGACTTAGAAAGTCATTTGGAGAAGGAGGTAAGTCATTGATGAGAGCACAAGAGCTATAGCTGAAGGCAGTCAACTAGGGTTTCATCTGGGTCAACCCTAGGTCAACCCTAGGTCAATTGACTGATTTAAAGGGCATTCAAGTCTATTGGAGAGATGTGGGGTTCATCATTGAACATATAAAGAAGGATATGGAGATATTCCAAGGAGAATTCAAGAGAAATCAAGGAGAAGAGGAGTTTCTAAATTAGGGTTTCTGTGTAAAATCCCCTAGTTTAGGTCAAATTTCCAAGCAAGATAAGTCAAAATGCTAGCTTCAAATGGCTTCTTGGCCAACATGAAACTTGTAGAGGATCTCAATACCTTTAATTTGAGTGGTGGAAGACATCAAGGAGATTTATAGAACTCAAGTTATGGTCCTTGCAAGTTACAGGTCATCTGAGGTATCTGAAATTTTGTCTGTGAAAGTGACTTGACTTCCAAGCTAGTTTTACCCCACAAGGAGATTTCAAATGAATTCTTGGTCAACATAAGAATTGTTCCTCATTGTCTTAGCTTTCTAGAATGGTATAGCATGCCTTCATATGATGTGGAGAACTCAACTTATGGTCTTGGCAAGCAAAGGGTATTTTGGGCATTTGTGAATTACAGGTCATTTTAACCTATGTCCAAAACTCATACAAGGAGGCATCAAATGGAAAAACTTACAACATCAAACTTGCTCCAAATGGGATTTTAAGTCTAGAAAGAAGGTCACAAATTGTTGGAAAAGCTCATAGCATGAAGTTGCATGATTGGTCCAAAGTTGAACTAAAATGGCTTATAATTTGGATAAATTCAAAATGAAAAATGGTTTGGGAGATTTATAAGTCCAAATGGAGACTTCCAATATATGATTTTGAATGGAAAAGGCATTCTAAGAACAATGGTTCAAACACTTTTTTGAGTTTAGTGGAAGATTTCAAAGTTATCCTTGGTTACTTGCATTTTAAGAAACATAGCCAAAGTGAATCAAAGTTGGAAGGCAAGGGAATGTGTAAGATGGATCTAGAATGTTCATGTGAGCCCTATATATTCATGAAATGAAGATTGATCAAGGGTTGGACTCATTTCTCACCAAGAATTTCACAAACTCTCTCATTCTTTCTCTTTGCAATTTCACTTCAATCTCTCAAAATCTTCATCAATTATCATCAAAATCAACTTCATTCTACTGATTCATCATCATAGATCAGAATTCAACCAAGAACCAAGTGTAATCACTCCATTTTCGAGCACTTCCATCATCAACATCAAAACTGCAAATTCAGTTGTAGATCAAGATGCAAGCCAAGTTTCATTCAAGTGTTGCAAACAGAAGCAAGTAGAACAATTGTAGATCAGGATCCAAGCCTCACAAGTCTCAGATCCACGAATTTCATCATCATCCACAAGCTTTCACACCAGGTGCATTTTCTCTGCCACAGCTTGATTCAGTTAGTTTAGCATGATTTTGTTAGTTCAGAAATGATGTAGAATGTTAGTAGAGCAATTAGGTTGAGTTTGGAGTGGTTTGGTGATGTTTGTTAGCAGGTGCACCAAACTGTTAGGACCTAGAACTCTTAGGTTAGTGCATTATAATGTTAGGTTGTTAGCGCAGGTTAATCACCATTAGTTATAGATTAGATTAGTCTAAGTTTGATGGAGAATTGTGTTGGTGAGTTGCAGAGTATATCCATGGTGACCAGAACTTGTTGCTATCGGGTTTGTTGATTTGTTGAGTTTCAGAGCAATTAAAGACCATAGATGTGTAGAGGGAGAGATCCTGAGTGTTTTTCATGTTTATAGCGTGGCGTTTCATGGCCTGTAGAGTGAGAACAGAGTGGTGGAATGGTGCTCGTGCATGTGCATTCATGGAGTATAAACCCTAGCTCACAGATCCAATGAGGAAGACATAATCTGGGCTGTCCATTTCATGCAAGACTTTTGACTTGGGAAGCCATCGTGTGGTTGTCATTTAATCTGATTTTGGAGGGAGATTAGTTTGGTGCCCTAAACGCACCGTTTCATTAATTGAAACGGGCGGGCCTGAATGTTGATTGCTAATCCCACCACCCAGTTGTAAGCCCAATTGCATTTTGAACGTGGAAACCCTTCTATTTTCACCCCCCTGCGCCTCTTTTTATTTTCGTTATTGCTGAGTGTTTCTGGGCCTTAAGCAAAGTGCTACGCGCACCCCACCCTGCTTGGCCCATCCTGACTTGAACTGGAGCGAATTGATATTCTAACCCCCCTCTCTCATTTTAATTCAATTGTTTTTTTATTCATTTTAATTTTTCATTCATTTCATTAATTCATAATAAATACATAAAAAATCATTTTCAATTCATTCTTTTTACACTATTTTCTTTAGGATGTGTAGAAAATTATAAAAAAATAAAATTGCATTTTTATTTTGATTTGATATTTTTTCCATATTTTCTAAATAAATGTCATTTTAAATGGCTTCATTTCATGCATGATTTTAGCAATTTTTGTTCTATTAAATGCTTTCATATTTTTTGTTCATTCTTTTTATGTTGTTTAGATTAGATATTGAACTTGTAGATTCAATTTAGCTCCCATTTTTAGGAATTAATTTTAGGTGATTAATGTAGACTTAAACAACATGAACAAATTAGGGTTTTTCAGGTGATGACTTAAGAAGTTTGATTCTTTCCCTTAGGACTTAGGGTTTGAATAGTTTAGCTATGGGACTATAGGGGCTATGGGTAGTTATTAGATCCCCTTAGAAAAGTCAGGATTCCCCTACTGCTATTGATACTGTCTGTATATCTGATTGACTGGTGTGGTGTGCCCTCTGGGGATTTTTGCTTGCTTGCTTGGGTATTGGGATTGTCTGGGGCCTTGGGAGAGCTGAAGACTTGAGGAGATGAAGACCATTGGAGATCCAGAGATTGAAGATCAACTGCCAGAGTTGGAGAGGAGGTTCTTGCTAGCAGCTGCTGAGGAGACTAGGGTCTAGGAGCTAGGCAGAGCTCTAGATTAGAAAGCTTGTTTCTCAAACATGGAATGCCTTGTCTGCATCCATCCTTTCTCTATGATTCAAAGTCTCTTTCAAATATCCACCTCCTTCCTTTGGAAGGATCAGTGAATATATTTGAAAGATAGAACTTTTGAGAGGAGACCTTCTGTTTAATGTTAACAGTTGATGAACCACCCTTGGTAGGTAATTAACTGTCTAACATTTATTCACTTCACTCTTGTGACTGATCCCTCATCCTGGAGGTTTGAACCTGAAGAAAAGCCATGGCAGATGGAAGACTGATGATCAAAGCCCTTGCCTGAAGGCCACGAAGCTGGAGATTGATGCTTGTTGAAGCCTGTAACTGATTGGAGATTACTTGAAGCCAGATGTTGATTCAGAGCTGCTGATGCTGTTTCTTTTGCTGTTGTATTTCTTTTGCTGATGTATTGATTGGTTTTCTGAACTGTATTGTTTGTTGTTTACCCTGCTGGGTTGAAAGTGAAGCCTGTTCACTTTCGCCTATTGTTTTCCAGGTTCGAG
This sequence comes from Lathyrus sativus, assembly GCA_963859935.3. Lineage (NCBI taxonomy): Eukaryota > Viridiplantae > Streptophyta > Magnoliopsida > Fabales > Fabaceae > Lathyrus > Lathyrus sativus. The sequence continues at coordinate 615,717,632 of OZ012740.1, read as the reverse complement.
GTTGAGTGGGACTCCCTTGCCTCGCTTGTACTGTTGCATCCATGCATTTTACTATTTTACTGTATATATCTGGTTTTGTTTCTGTTTCTGCCTATCCCTTAGGATCTCTGTTTCTCTCTGTGCAAGAGAGGAGCATGATAGACACTAGGTCTTAACCCATGCATGATAACATTAGGTTAGTTTGTTTCCCTTCGCAACCGTAGGTTAGAATTCTGTCTCTTTCTTTCTCAAAACAAACAGAAAAAACACATAAAGATTTCAAACACAATAAAAGACACTTCTTCCGTAAAAGAATGTGAACTCATCAATACGTCATTTTTGTCCGCTTGGACTTTTAATCAGGAAAACCTTTTTCAGAAGGAATAAAAACAATCAAGACAAGCTTGTGTCGTACGTGGCCCGAACTACGTTTGCTCTGATCTTTCATGCTGTATGAAAGTACGTAGGCATAGGATGCGATATCCTAGCGAGCAACCTTCCCCTCATTTCCCGTAGGTAGGCGAACTACGTTGACTCTGATTTCTCGTTCCAGGCGGGAATACGTAGGCATAAAGTGCGATACTTTGCCGAGTCATTTTTATTTTTTATTTTTCATTTTATTTTCTTTTAACCCCTGACCTGTAGAGTAGATAGAATAACAATCCATATCCGAAAACAAGCGTGGATCCCGTCGAGTACGACGGACGTGAGGGGTGCTAATACCTTCCCCTTGCGTAACCGACTCCCGAATCCAGGTTTTGGTTGCGACGACCATACCTTTCCCGTGTTGTGCGAGGTTTACTCTGAGCGTTTCCTTTCCCTCCCGTGGGATAAATAACGCGCGGTGGCGACTCTTCTGTTCAGCCGGCGCCGATTTTCGCAGTAGCGACAGGGGTGACCGGGGCCTAGCGGAGCCAAATTTATTTGTCATGCCTACAAATAGGTGTCCCACACACACACACACAAATTTTTTTAAATCAAATTAGTATTAGATTCACGTTAACTTATAACATAAGCATGGATGAATTCAATTGGAGCAAGCGGTAGGTGATGCGACTGCAAGTGCATGGCTTTATCGGTTTTAGTATAAAAGATGTTGAATTCCATAGAAATTAATTGACAAGTACCGTTTTCTGTTATCACTTTGTTTATCTAAGGTTTCTTTTGCGAGAATATTGAAAATTACGAAATTAATTCAATTTTAATAACAAGGCCGAAACATGATTTTCATCTACCTGTGTTACTCTTATAAATTTGCAGCTTTTTATTATAACAAGAAAAATATTTTATTTTTGCATAAAAATTAGTTAAAGGTACCATCCTCTTTCGTGTGTCTGTTACCAGATTTTAGACTTGTAATCGTCTGTTTTAGCGTGGTACAAATTACAAGTTTATAATCCCGTTGAATGTAGTGATTTCATAATTAATTAAAAATCACTTTTGCATGTTTAATAATTAATTATAAGAATTTTCTAAGCCTAATAGCATTTTTGCTCTTTCGAGTCGTAAACAGTATTGCAGCGTCTTTACTTTTGTAGTAGAACTGTGAGTTTTACAAGCAAAAAATTCGACACAAAAATTTTAAAAATTCTAAATATTCTCTTGATAGATTCTAATTTTATTCTTTCTTACGAATTTTTACTTTCGTAACAAACAATCTTTAATTTAAAAACATAATTTTTAGAAATAAAAAATCATTTCCATTACAATTTATTAATCGTGTAGTTTATGAGTCTCGTCAATAAGACGATCCTCGTGTTCCATACTCACTAAATCTACTCAAACATGTTAAGAGCAGTAAATAAAAAGCAATTATTCATGGTAAACATAATAAAATGCAACATATAAACATAACTCAAAAGTTGCATGAATAATGAAAACTTGAATAGATTAATGCTTCGAAGGGAGACTTTTGATTCGATACAGCTTGGACTTGAAATAAAGTGCAGAAAGTTTAAAATAATGCAGTAAAAACGTAGGAAATAGTTGTTGGAAATTAAACTAAAGTACTTCAAACTTAGAAACTAAAGTTGCAATAATCACTTAATGTGAGAAGTTATTGCTTTTTACAAGTAAAATATATGCTCTAATTAAAATCGGATCTCAAAATCTCATCTCTAAGTACCTATTTATAGGTTGAGATTCACACTAGAAATGAATAAATTGTGCCAAAGTAATGGAGATAATGGTTGAGAAGTGGAAAACTATCTGCTATTTCATGGACAGTTTTTCTAGGACTGTGTGTCATGACGGACATCATGCTCATGACGACCTGTCCGTCTAGACGCACTAAGAAAGAACGGAGATTGTAGGGCCATGACAGGCACCACCAAGTTGACGACTCGCACATCATGACACTTTACTTAACGACCATCTGTTTTTCATGCGTCCAGTTGACGACATGAACATTGGAACGTTATGACGACCATCATGACATGGGCGCACCCGTCATGACAACATGAAACATGTGATTTTCTGCATTTTTTCCGTTTCTTGCCGACATCATTGTTTGATTATTACCTAAAACATAAGACAAAAAACTAGCATAACATAACAAAATCTACTCAATCAACACCAAAACACATGCAAATCGAATCAAAATATATGATATGCTTTTGATTATTATTTATTTATTTGTTTTATAGTAATTGTCTTACTTTATTTGTAATAGAATTTTTTATTTGCAATAGAAATTTGTTATAAAAAATAGTTATTTTCTATTTCTAATACATTTAACTATTTTTCCCTTAATTCTATTATTTAATTAATATTATACTGTAATTATTCTTCATTTTAAATTTATAACAAGAGCAATACATTAATACTAGTTTATATGCATAATTGAGTTAACCCTCCATTCTTTTCTATCTATTTATTATCTCTATAATAGATATCTAACGGTCAAAATACAACTAATATTATATGACACAAAATAATCTTATTGGGTAGTTGTGTTAATTTCTGATTTGGTTAAACATTAAAAAAAAACATATGATTATAACTATGGTGCGCATTGCCTATCACCCTCCCATTGACCTCTCTCCTTCAAGCTCAATCTGGATGTATCTCCATTACACAAGATCTCTAATCAACTTGCACAAAATGGTTCATATATGTGAGAAAAACCCAAAATTTTGATGCTTTTGTTTTCTATGCACTACTTTCAGAAACACCCACGTTTCTCCAATTTCGGATTTCTGATCAAAGCCACCGTTTTTGGATGAAGTTATCAAGTTTCATTCTTTGAGTTTCTGGGTCCCTGTAAGCCATCTCTGTTTCCAATTTTGATATTCATCAAATTCAGATTTGACCTTTTTTTTGTTTGTATTATTTCAGATTGTACAATCTCTATAGTCCCTTAGTTATGTACTTTACTTGTTTTGTTTGAGTGTGGAACGAATCAACTTCTACGGTGATTATTACGAGGAAGTTAAGAATAGTAGTACTATTGTGAGATTTCTATTTGCATTTCAACTTGAACATTTGGTGGAAAACCAATTTGATTTTAGAAAGTGCTGTGTATGCTTAGGTTGTAGACACAATGTCAATTTGCTGTGGCTTGCCTCTTGTTGAGTGTGTGTATTGTCTAGCTTGTGCTCGTTGGGCGTGGAAGAGATGTCTTCATACTGCAGGCCATGACAGTCAAACGTGGGGAGTTGCTACGACGGAAGAATTTGAGCCTGTGCCGCGTCTTTGTCGATATATTTTATCTGTGTATGAAGACAATCTTCGAAACCCTCTTTGGGCACCTTCTGGTGGGTATGGAATTAACCCTGATTGGGTATTAATTAGAAAGACGTATAAAGATACACACGGGAGGGCTCCGCCGTATATATTGTATCTTGATCATGATCATGCGGATATAGTTCTTGCTATAAGGGGACTGAACTTGGCGAAGGAAAGTGACTATGCGGTTCTGTTGGATAATAAATTGGGGAAGAGAAAGTTTGATGGTGGATATGTTCATAATGGATTGTTAAAAGCTGCTGGGATGGTTTTGGATGCTGAGTGTGATATTTTGAGGGAATTGGTGGAGAAGTATCCGGATTACACTCTTACTTTTGCTGGACATTCCCTTGGATCAGGAGTGGCTGCGATGTTGAGCATGGTGGTTGTGCAGAATCGGGATAGACTTGGAAACATAGAGAGGAAGAGGGTTAGGTGTTATGCTATTGCTCCCGCTAGGTGTATGTCGCTTAATTTGGCTGTCAGATATGCAGATATCATAAACTCCGTCGTACTTCAGGCAAGTTATCATGATCTTATTCGCTTACTTGAAGAATCTTTGGCATTCCTCTTAATATTTTTGCATGTAGTAGAACGCGATGAATGTTAAATTAGAGCATTTGTTTGTAGAGTGTGCTACTTTCGTTCGTTTTTTAATTTATCGTCCCTTTTCCTTGGTCAGGATGACTTCTTACCACGGACAGCCACCCCATTGGAAGATATATTCAAGTCTTTGTTATGGTATGTTACAGCATCCCATTTACTACTAACTTTGTTATTATCATTCTTGTTATATAAGACTAGTGCATTTGTTCTAATATGTTTACGTTTGAGAAGATGTCAACAGTTAAGCGAAAACAGAAATGATTGTCGTTGTAAATGTAATTTCACTACTTTTTCTCGGATTGGTAGTTTGCCGTGCTTGTTGTGCTTGAAGTGCATGAGGGATACATGTATATCGGAGGAGAAGATGCTGAAAGATCCAAGGAGACTCTATGCACCTGGTCGACTTTATCACATTGTTGAGAGAAAGCCTTTCAGGTATTGCTAAGAATTCCACAAAGAGCTTATGCAGAAATGTCACCGTAAAAACACAGTTTAAACACAATCTATCCGTTTGATTTTCTAGCATTTGTTTATACGGTTACTTTCAAAAATAAGTTTGTACAGCCTTTTTTCGTTTGTCTTTTCATTTTTTAACATCGTTTCTATGCAGATGCGGAAGGTTTCCTCCAGTTGTGAAAACAGCAGTGCCAGTAGATGGAAGGTTTGAGCATATAGTTCTATCTTGCAATGCTACATCAGATCATGCCATTATTTGGATCGAGAAAGAAGCTCAAAGGGCTTTGAATGTAAGTAGTCAATCAAATTCGACTAATTTGGCACTCTATTTAATATTTTGACGACATCTTTGCCAATTGCAGTTGATGCTGGAAAAAGATAATACCATGGAAGCACCTGCGAAGCAAATCATGGAGCGCCAGGAAACAATGGCCAGACACAGCCAAGAGTACAAAGCAGCATTACAAAGGGCGAAAACGTTACATGTTCCACATGCTTTTAATCCACCATCACAATACGGAACTTTTGATGATGAGGGAGAGGAGAGTTCGAGAAAGTCAGAGGCCGAATTTTCTGTTAGTTCAACCAATAAGAGTAAGGCTGGCGAAAGCTGGGATGTATTGATTGAGCGTCTTTTTGAGAAGGATGAGCATGGCAAGATGGTGTTCAAGAGATGAATGATATTCGTGTAATCTATATGTATTAGATATGAATCATTGTCCCGAGCGAAAATTCATTATTCTTTTGTGATTTTTGGTAGCTAGAAGAGGAAATAAGATATAGTCAAGATTAGTGAGTTTCTTACTGTAGAAATTGTTGGGAATCACTTCTCTTCTTATGCTTTATATATATAAGGATACTCTTGAAGTAAATGTGCGTGAATACAGTTTCTCAGCTCAGTTTGTGTTCATAAATGAAATAAATGCCAACAGCAAGCTTTCTTCAAGCCTTTTTTTTTACACAAGACCAGACAACATACTTATTGAGATGTGAATTTTTTTTAGAGATGGCGGTATTGAGTGATTTACCAAACTCTTTAATGAAATTATGAGATCAAAGAAAATATTGAATGAATAGAGAAGAAACACTTTAATTTCAATCTATAAGAACAAAGTGGATATTCAATTGAGCAAATTATAAGGGGATTAAGTTTACGAGTCATATCATGAAATTATGGGAAAAAGTGATGGAACGAAAATTTAAAAAAAAAAAGCTCAAGTCATTGAGAATTAATTTGGTTTTATGTCTAAGAGGTCGACCATGAAAATGATCTATCTATTATGACGTGTGATGAAGCAAAATCGGATGAACCGACAAGACTTGAACTTAATTTTTATTGACTTGAAGAAAGCGTAATGATAGAGTGCCTAGAGAGATTTTGTGGAAAACCGCAAAGAAGATGTTAGGATTACATATATTCGAGTTATTCAAAATATGTATGAAGAAGTATCGACTAGTTACTCAAAAATAGGTCAAAGAAAAAAAGCGAGATCTATCCTTAAAAGATTAGTCGTCAAGGACAAAGAAAAATAAGGACGAAGATGATAGTTCTGACGAAGACTCTTCAAAAAAGAAGAGATGAGTTTATTCGTCGAAAATGACAATCAATATACGAGGAAGCATAATCTCAAGCATTTAGACAAAAATCTAATTAACTTCAAAAAATCTCATCCGCACAAGAAGGAACATAAGAGAAAGGAAGAAGACATCGCATGTAAATTCAAGTTTTCAATAAAGATGTTTTGATGAAGACAATCAAGATGGTAAAGACACGACCTAGTGATAAAGAATAAAAAAACTTCTTAAAAATAATTAAGTTATGGATGATCAAGCAAAGATGGTAAAATATACTATATCATGATTATATATTTTAAGTGGTTAAACATCTAAAACTAATCCATGACATTTTCATAAAAAAAATCATGTCATTGCATATTTTAAACTTAGAATTTTTTTGCATAACTTTTGAAAAAAAAAAACAAATCTCAAACCAAGCAATTAATTGCAAGGCCATGACAATCAATTGCCACCATTTATTTTTGGATATTTTTTATTTGCATCAATCGATTGCATGGCCTTACAATCGATTGACATAGTCTTTTATTTCATTTTTTTTAACGTGCAAAAGGGTGCAATCAACTGCCTACCCCCTACAATTGATTGTCGCCTTGAAAATTTTGAAAAATATTTTCATTAAATGCATCACTTCATGGTTCATTCATTATAGTTTTTCATAACAATTTCACATCTTCTCATGAATCATCAAGAGTTATGTCTTGATTCAAAAGGGTGTGAAGGACAATATAAAAAGAGATGTATTTTATTTGATCAATTCACCTCTTTCAAAATCTCTTCCTAAAATATCTCACTATATTTCACAACATCAGAAAAACTTTCAAGCATCAAGAACTTGTGCATTATTTCATAAATCAAATAACATGAAAAGTTTTTGAGAACTTAGAAATATTTTTGTGATATATCATATTGATTGAAAGAGAAGAAATTCTACAAGTTATGATTTATTTTATCCTACTGCTTCAAATTTTCATTTATAAAAAATTCATATACTTGTATCAGTACCTTGTTATCCAGTATTGCTTGAAACAAGATAGTGGAAAAAGAAAGGATTGTTTTATTTTTTTTATGTTGTAAAATCACAAGGTGGTTTGCCTTGTTAATTTGGTTAAAAGCTTATGTATATGGTTGTACAAAGTTTTGACCATAGCAAAATCTCTTACGCTGTGGTAATGAGACTAAATGTACTCTCAGACTGTGAGGGAAACTACTATAAACCTTATGTGTTCTTTATTTTTCCACATTTACTACTTTCCTAACTATACATCAAACCAGTAAAATAAAGAAACACTCCTTTAAAATCCACAAAATTTTAAAATACCTAATTCATCCCTCCTCTTAGGTTCACTCTATTCTTACAATTGTCATCAGAGCAGGTTAAGGTAATGTGTTCCTATAAGATCCAGAATGACTTCTGCAAATTCAGTTTTTAGAGACGGTGATAGCAATAATAAGCCTCCATTGTTTTGTGGTGAATACTTTGATTTTTAGAAAATTTGCACGAAGGCTCATTTAGAAGCACAAGGAGAAAAAATATGGGATGTTGTACAAAATTGCACGAAGACGCATTTTATGTTGTGGTTGTGTCTTTCCAATGTGTTTAGATTCAGGTAAGCATCCAGGAAGAATCAGAGTGAGAAAGTGAAAAATTCGAGATTTCAGAAGAGATTTTGGAAGAAAGCAGAGGGCCTGATATAGCCACTCGTGTCACCTGACACGGATCGTGTCAGAAAGAGGCCAAAAGGAAGCAAGAAATGTGAGAACCCAAGGGGCTGACACGGCCCTTGTCAGCAAGCCTGGAACATGATAAGGTGGTTGTAGAGGAACAGGGGGCCAACACGGCCGCCCGTGTCAGCTGACACGGTCCGTGTTGACTGAGGCGCTTCATCTTCTAATTTTCTTAAATTTTTCACTTAGGGGATCTGTGAGAGTATTTTTCCACTGATATATTGGACTTGTGACTATTTCAGACGAGTTTGGAAAGAGAAAAAGAGACTTTTTTTACTGGAGAGCAAAATCACGATCAAGAATTGAGCGATCAAGAGAAAAGGGAGAATTGAAGATTTTCATGCGCGGGAGCAATTGAAAATCAAAGTAATCCAAAATTCTTATAATGTTTAATCTAATTGTTGAATTTACTTTGAATATTATGAGTAACTAAATCCCTCAATGCTAGGGGGTGTCCCTGAATTGCTTTTGTAATGACCTTGATTTCCTTTGTTCAATGACATAAGTGTTTTTTCATAATCATTTTTATTGTACAATGTGTTTAATGTTTTTTCTATCGTACAAATAAAAATTAATTTACGGTTAACTTTTAGGTCAGACAAACCATTGTTAACACTTTTTATGTGATAATACTATAGTAGATATCACCTAGGACTAGGGATATCTTGTAGTAACCGTAACATTCTTGATAAAATATAATGCTTGATTTCATCCTAAATCTCTAAAGACTTAAGGTTTACGATGAATATCAAAGGTTTTTCTTCCTAAGGCCTTAGAAAAAAATACACTTGAGAATCGGTAAAGGTTTGTTTTAAGCCATGTCTTATAAATAAGGATTAAGGTTGTTGCAATGTAATTCATACACTGTGCCCTAGCATGCTTCTCATATCTGTTACTGTTTGTTTATAACTTCACCAAACAATCCTAAACCCCAAGTGCTTTTTGTTTAATTGAATTATTACTAGAACTTATATTCATACGCAGTCCTCGAGATCGATACTGGGGATAAACCCCTATTTTAACTACAATTGGCGAAAATAGTACACTTGCTATTTTTCTGGTCAGTTGTTAACAATGTTGGGACGACAAAGATAAAAAGTTCATGGGATGAAGATGATAAGAAAAATATTCTCTATGACAAGAAAATAATCAACTTACTTCAAAGTAAACTTAGCCTGGATGAATTATTTCGTGTCTCTCAATATACTGCGACAAAACAAATATGACATACATTAGTGGAAACTCATGAAGGAACCAATGAAGTAAAGAGATCAAGATTAAATACTTTGAGTCAAGAGTATGATTTATTCTAAATACAATCCTAAGAATCAATCCTTGCATTGCAAAAGAGATTTGTACACTTGATCAATCACTTGATTGCTTTCGGTAAGACTTTTATGATGAACTTAATCTTAAAGTATTTAGGTCTTTAACCAGAGAATAGAAACCAAAGGTGACATCAATATCTAAAAAAGAAGATTCTTTCTACCATGACATATGCATCCTTGTTTGAAAAACTTCAAGAGCATGAAATTGAACTTAGGAGACTATAAAATCATGAGATTCAAGAGAAGAAATCCAAAGACATTGCTTTGAAATTTGACTCAAAGAAAGAATAAGAAGAAGATGAAAACTTCATGCTCATTGTGAAAAGGCTTGGTAATTTTTTTGTTGTAATAATATTAAATCTTTGAACTTTGCAAAAAGAAAGAAATTTTTCAGGAAAAGGAAGCATCTACGTCAACACAAAATGTTACTTTCTATGAATGTGGAAAGTAAGGACACATAAATATGAATTCACAAAACTCACCAAGAAGAGTGGTTTCAAAGATTTAAAAAAAGTCAAAGTCCAAAAAGGCATACATTGCATAGGATGACAATGAAGCTGGTTTGTCACTCGATTCAAAAAGTGAAGAATATGAACATCTTGCATTAATGGTATCACACAATTCCAATGATGAAGATGAAGAGGTCAATAATGAAATTTCTTCTTATGATAATGATGCTCAAGGAGTAATAGATGAACTAATAAATGAATGTAAAATTATGTACAAACGATGTCAGTACAAAAGAAACAAATTTCATCTCTCAAAGAAAAGATTGACACCAAAAGACTTTGAATTTGAAATACAAAAACATGATTTTACATGCAAAAAGTGTGAGTCGCTTTCTTTCCAAATTGTCCAATTAAAAAGAGTTCTTGAAAGCTATGAAAAAGGACAAATTGGATTGGATGGTGTTCTTAGTGAACATAAATATTCCAATGACAAAAGTGGATTTGGTTATTCTAAATTTGATAAACAAAGTTCTAGCAAAACTATCTTTGTTAAGGCAATTGACAAATCCACAAAAGAGAAAGTGAATAAAGTGCAACATGTTCATCATTATCCTAAGAAAATATTTGTTAAGAAAAAAAATCTTATGTTCCAAGATATAGAAGTAATTTTATTCCTACATGTTTCTATTGTGGTACAATTGATCACACACCTAATGCTTGCTACGTAAGGAACTTTAGTGTTGCTAATGGGCATTATGTGTGGGTAAAAAATGAACTAATTATGAAGGACCCCAGGCACATTGGGTACCTAATAAAACATAACTTATTTTGTAGGTTTGCTTGAAGACCACTACAAATCTATGGTATCTTGATAGTAGTTGTTCTAAGCATATGACGAGAGATATAAACAATTTTTCATCTCTAGTTCTAAAGGTCAAGGGATATGTCACATATGGGGATAACAACAAAGGAAAGATTCTTTGTATAGGCAGAGTTGGAGCACCATCTTTCACATCCATTGAAGATGTACTTTATGTTGAACGACTAAAGTACGATCTTCTATGCATAAGTCAACTTTGTGACAAAGGCTTCAAAATCAATTTCACAAAGGATGAATGCTTGTTTTAAGACGAAGTCAATCATTAGGTAAAAATCAAATGTAAAAGAATTAATAACATTTTTATGATTTATTTAGATGATTTATCTTTAAAAGTAAAATGTCTCATGGTTAGCAGCAATGACTCGTGGATTTTTCATAAAAGAGTTGCCCATATTCATATGGAACATTTAAAAAAAACTAGTCAAACATGATATTGTCATTAGTTTACCAAAGATAAAGTTTGTCAAAGATAAATTATGTAATGCATGTCAAAAGGGGAAGAAAACAAAATCAACTTTCAAACCAAAGAATGTGGTATCAACTACAAGGTCACTTCAATTGTTTCACATGGACTTGTTTGGTCTATCAAGAACAAAAAGCTTCGGAGGTAAAGTATATGCTTTAGTTATTGTTGATGGTTTTTCTAGATTTCCTTGGACATTCTTTTTAGTGCAGAAAAGTGACGCATTCAAGACATTCAAGAAGTACGCAAAGCAAGTCCAAAATGATAAATAACTAAAGATTGCATCAGTTAGAAATGACTATTGTGGAGAATTCCAAAATGCATCATTTGAAAATTTTTGTGAAGAACATGGCATCTTTCACAAATTTTTAGCGCCAAAAACACCACAAAAAAATGGAATGGTAGAAAGAAAGAATCAATCTCTAGTTGAACTTGCAAGAACAATACTTAGTGACTCAAGTCAACCAAAATATTTTTAGGCGGATGCGATTAGTACAACATGTTATGTAAGTATTCAGTTTATCATAAGACCAATCTTGAAAAATACTCCATATGAACTCTTCAAAGGATGAAAGCCAAACATTGTTCACTTTCATATCTTTGGATGCAAGTGCTTTGTCCTCAATAATGACAAAGACAATCTCCGTAAGTTTGACGAGAAATACGAAGAAGGTATCTTTCTTAGTTACTCTTTCTATAGTAAAGCATATAGGATTTATAATAAAAGAACTTTAACTATTGAAGAATTAATGCATATTTCCTTTGATGAATCTAACCCCTCTAAGGAGGATATAGTTGTTTTTGATGATGATGATATTTTAGAAGTTCCTATGGAAGATGTTGCCAAAGATAACAATAATGATCAATCGAAACACAAAGAGGAACCTACCCAAAAAGAGACAAAACAAAGTAATATTCCTCAAGAATGGAAAACCCATAGTGATCACCCAATTGACAAAGTTATTGCTGACATAAGTAAATGACTTTTAACAAGACTTAATCTCAAGGATGCTTGCTTGAATATGATATTTGTTTCTCAAATAAAAACTTCAAATATTGATGAAGCCTTAGGAGACTACCCATGGATACTTGCCATACAAGAAGAGTTAAATCAATTAGAAAGGAATCAAGTTTGGGAACTTGTTCCTAGGTCAAGTGGTAAACACATCATAGGTGCCAAATGTGTGTTTAAGAAAAAACTTGACGAGAATGATATAATTTTTTGAAAAAAAAAAAGCAAAATTGGTGGCTCAAGGTTACAAACAAGAAGAAGGAATCGACTTTGAAGAAACATTCACTTCAGTTGTAAGGTTAGAAGTTATTCGTTTATTCCTTTCTTATGCTTGTTCATTAAATTTTTAGTTCTTACAAATGGATGTCAAAATCGCCTTCTTGAATTGATACATCAATGAGGAAGTCTATGTTAAACAACCTCCCGATTTTAAAGACTTTAAGAATCCTTCACATGTCTTCAAGTTGAAAAAGACTCTTTATGGCTTAAAGTAAGAATCAAGAGTATGGTATGATAGACTTAGAAACTTTCTATGTGAAAGAGGATTTGAAAAAGGTAAAGTTGATAATACTTTGGTTATTAAGAAAATTAAAAATCATACTTTATTAGTTCAAGACTATATTGACAACATCATATTCGGACATTATATTCGGATTAACAAATAAAGATCTATGTGAGTAATTTTCATTGATGATGAAAGGAGAGTTCGAGATGTCTATATGGGTAAGATGAACTACTTTTTTGGACTATAAATTAAGCAATTAAAGAATGACATCTTCATCAACCAATCCAAGTAGTGCAAATAATTATTGAAAAGGTTTTATACGGATAATTGCAAAAAGATGATTACTCCAATGGGTTCCAGAACATATGTAGATCAAGATGAATTTGGTGTTTCTATGTATAATGTTTATCATGGTGCACGCTTTCAAGAAAATCCAAAGGAATCACATCTCACCGCCATAAAGAGGATCATGAAGTATATGAAAGGAACAACAAATGTTAGACTATGGTATCCAAAAGGTAGTATATGTGATTTAGTTGGTTATTCTAACTCGGATTATGCAAGTTGTAAAACTAATAGAAATAGAACAAGTAAAACTTTTCACATCCTAGGAAATGCATTAGTTTCTTGGTCATGTAAGAAACAAGCATGTGCTTCTCTTAGCACCGCAGAAGTAGAATACATAGCAACATGTAGTTTTTGTGCTCAAATTCTATGAATTAAGCAACAACTTTCTGACTATAGACTTGATCTTGGATGCATTACATTAAGATGTGATAACACAAGTGTGATCAACATTACAAAGAATCCAATCACGCATTCCCAAACAAAACACATAGTCATCGGACATCATTTTTTTCGTGATCATATTCTACAAGGCGATGTTGAAGTCACTTTTATAGATACACATAATCAACTTGCAAATATCTTCACCAAACCTTTGAAAAAAGAATCTTTTTACAAAATTCGACACGAGTTAAGAATCTTGGATGAACGAGACTTATGATCATTCACAAGTATTCATAGATATTCTAGAAAATCCAAAGTGCATGTATGCCTTCAAATATTTTACGTTTCAATAATTTAAATTTCCTGCACATTGCTTCTACCCCATTCTTCTAAGTGTTTAAGCTTCTATTAAAATTTATTTAATTGTCATGTTGATACTTTGAATATGTGTGATAACATATTTTAATTTCCATTTATTTTTATAATAACCATGATATATGATTTAGGATAATGATCAAATATGTTTTAATTGTGTGCATTAAGTGTGATTATTATAACATATTGGTTTTTCCAAAATTGCATTTAATTTTTTTTTTCAAAAATATTTGCAAGCAATCGATTGAATGGTGTGAGATGTTGGATCGAACTCTAGTATAGTCGAAGTCTATTCGCGAGTAATGCGTGTTGTAGTCGAAGTTTGTTCTAACATGCATTAGTCAATATTGCTAAGGTTGTTAGCATGTTGAATTGGGCCTTACTTGTAAGCCCAATTGATTAAGTTAGCTTGTACCCTAAGTTGGCTTGTAATGGGTAATTGTTAAAAAAAACCATTAGGTTAGTGTGCTATTTGTCTTATAAATAGGATACTAGTTTCTCAATTTTGAGATAAGGAAAAATAGGAAGATAAAATCCTAATTTCAAGGGAGAGAGGTTATTTTGTTATTCTTGTATACTTGTAATCTTGTTCTAAGAGAAAGGAAAGAATAGCAGTTTAATAACCAATCCTCGTTGTTCCTTGTTATTTTACCTGGTCTTCTTTGTTAACCCTAACCCTTGTGAGTTTCTTGATCATTAAGAAACTGTTTATACTTTGTTTAAAGGTATCCGATTCACAACAAATTGGTGCGGTGAGCATGGAAAAGATGTCTTCAACAAAGTATGAGATTGAAAAGTTCACCGGAGTGAACGACTTCGGTCTGTGGCGCTTGAAGATGAAAGCCCTATTGGTTCAGAAGGGTTGTTTGGAAGCGTTGAAGGGTGAGGAAGCCATGGACGCTGCGTTAACGACAAAAGAAAAAACGGGCATGATCGAGAAAGCCCACAGCGCAATATTGTTGAGCCTTGGTGATAAGGTTCTTCGACAGGTATCAAAGGAGACTACAGCATCGGGATTATGGGTGAAACTTGAAAGTTTGTACATGACCAAATCTCTGGTGAATTGACTATACCTGAAGCAAGCTTTATATTCATTCAAGATGAGTGAAGACAAAGTGTTGGCTGAGCAATTGGATATGTTCAACAAGCTGATTCTTGATCTTGAAAATATTGATGTGAAGATCGATGATGAAGATCAAGCACTGTTGCTGCTGTGTGCTTTGCCCAGAACACATGCTCACTTCAAAGAAACTCTCTTATATGGAAGGGAGTCCATGACCTTTGAAGAAGTTCAATCAGCCTTGTATTCTAAGGACTTGAACGAACGAAAGGAGCATAAACCTTCGACGGTGGGCGAAGGTTTGGCCGTTAAGGGAAAATTCTTGCGAAAGGATGGTAAGTTCGACATGAAGAAAGGTAAAAGTCAACAGAAGTCTTATAGTGGCGAACATCTAGTATTCGATGTTATCACTGTAAGAAGGAGGGTCACATAAGAAAGGTGTGCCCTGAACACCTGAAAGATCATGGAGGTAATGGCAATGCAGCTATTGTTCAAGATGACTTCGACTCATCTGTTGTTCTTGTGGTTTCAAGTGGCGACTCGAGGAGAGTCATCAATCCACCTCAGAGACTTGGGTATGCAGATCTTATAGCTTATGCCTTAATCTCTGCAAGTGGGGTTCTAGACGAAGAACCTAGAGACTATAAGGAAGTTATGAGGAGTCGAAATAAGACTGAATGGCTGAAGGCCATGGATGATGAGATGAAATCTCTTCATGATAACAACACCTAGGAACTGACCAAGAAACCTACTAGAGCTAGTTTAGTCAGCCGTAAGTGGATTTTAAGGTACATAAATGGGTCTCTGAATAGAGTTCTAATTTATGGTGGAACCTTGGGTGAAGATAGTAAAGCAGCAATCGAAGGATATGTCGACTCTGATTATGCAGGTTGTATGGATTCCAAAAAATCTATCTCTGGATATGTGTTCACTATGTTTGGGACAACAATCAGTTGGAAAGCAACACTTCAGAAGGTCGTTGCCTTATCAACCACTGAAGCGGAGTATATTGCCCTAACTGAAGCTGTGAATGAAGCATTGTGGCTTGAAGGTTTTGCAAAGGAGCTAAAACTTCAAGGTCGAGTTATCACTGTTAAATGTGATAGTCAAAGTGCAATACACATGTCGAAGAATTCAGCCTATCATGAGCGAACCAAGCACATTGATGTGAGGCTGCATTTCATCAGAGGGGTAATCGAGCGTGGAGAAGTCCAAGTGCTGAAGGTTTCGACAGATCATAATGCTACTGATATGATCACCAAGACGTTGCCCAGTTGCAAGTTTTTCCACTGTATGCAGTTAATAAAGCTGCATGAAGAAAGCTAGTTTCTTGATGTTATAGAGTTAGATCCAAGGTGGAGATTTGTGAGATGTTGGATCAAACTCTAGTATAGTCGAAGTCTGTTCGTGAGTAATGCGTGTTGTAGTCGAAGTTTGTTCAAACATGCATTAGTCAATATTGCTAAGGTTGTTAGCATGTTGAATTGGGTCTTGCTTGTAAGCCCAATTGATTAAGTTAGCTTGTACCCTAAGTTGGCTTGTAATGGGTAATTGTTAAAAAGCCCATTAGGTTAGTGTGCTATTTGTCTTATAAATAGGATACTAGTTTCTCAATTTTGAGATAAGGAAAAATAGGAAGATAAAATCCTAATTTCAAGGGAGAGAGGTTATTTTGTTATTCTTGTATACTTGTAATCTTGTTCTAAGAGAAAGGAAAGAATAGCAGTTTAATAACCAATCCTTGTTGTTCCTTGTTATTTTACCTTGTCTTCTTTGCTAACCCTAACCCTTGTGAGTTTCTTGATCATTAAGAAACTGTTTATACTTTGTTTAAAGATATCCGATTCACAACAAATGGTAATTATAATCAATTGTTGCCTAAAAAGCTTTCATAACAATTAATTGCACAAAATAATTAATCAATTAATTTGTATGGAAAGTATAATTTTGTTAAAGCCAGTAGCTAGCACATGTTTCAGTCAATCGATTGCAATTATGTGTCAATCGGTTGACACTGTTTAAAATTTAAACAATTTTAAAATTATAATCGATTGCAATATCACCACAATTGATTGCTGCTCTTTAATTTTTCAATTTTTTTATTTGATTCGTTGGTCAAACATTTAAACCCCTTCCCCTTATAAATAGTTATCTCTTGATACCAATACTCGGAACCCTAGCCACCACAAAATCAGAATTTTATCACTCTCTCTCCAACCCCAAAACACACGCCTATTCCATACCCAAATTCTTCCTTCTGTGGTTTACGAATTTTAAACATGGCCGCTCTTATAAAAATAAATATATCACCATTAATTACGATTAAATTAGTATAAACCAGATAATACAAAAGTAAATAAATATACCTCTCTTTCTCAGACATGCCTAGCAACACGCTCTCCATAAAAATGAAGTAAGGAGGTGTCATATGGGCCTCCTGGATAACTATCTACAGGGGCATCCACATCATTAACGGTTTCTCTTAATTGGTTTCATAAGGTTCAGGGGCTTCATAAGCATATGACATGTGGCCCCATGAAGTAGATGATTGAGACAAACGACTTCAAGAAGTAGATGGTTGTGAACCTTGACCTTGAGACGACGCCTCCTCATCAAACAAGGTAGCATCAACTCGTGACCTCGTGGGCCTGACCTTGGCCCTCTCCGCCGTACACACTCGTGTTGGGACACATGTTCGAACCTCAATTTGTCCTAGTTGTTTTCAGCCATTGTACCTATAATAAAACTAAAAAATCACATCAAAATACAATTTGTCCAAATTCAAAGATACATCTCCGAATAAACTTGCGAGTTACAGAAATGGCAGAAACCCCATTGATGCCCTAAATTCCAACCAAATGAGAATGCGTGTCTATACTAGTTACCTATTTCGAATATAACTATTATCTAATGTATTTTAAACAACCTACTTTACCTAATACATTCATGAAATCTCAATAAAAGAAATGAAATGAGAACTTTACCGAATGACAGTTGTGAATGAAAAACTTGAATGGAGTTAGTGAAATGATCTGGGATTGAATGTAGTGAAACAATAGTAATGTTGAACCTTTATAAATGGACTTGAAGAAACCAACTCATGAGCTTAAGGGGGATTTTAGTGACTTCGTAATAGATGAAGAATGAAGGGGAAAAGGTCTGACACATATATATGAATGGAATGCATCCAATCCAAAGACGCATTTACTTAAAATTCACCAAATTTTAAATTAAAGGTTATTACATAAATGTGTCTCCAAACTCACTCTAATGTTAATACGGAGATACATCTCTAACTAAATTTTTGATAAAATAAAGGTGTTATACCAATTTATGCTAAAGAGTGTGTTAAAAAAATATATTCGAAGATACATTTCTAAATTCTATAGGCACTCATGACTTTTCACCTTATTGGAAAATCACCCTAAAAATGGGAAAAGTAATTCTAAATTTAAATATATAAAAATTTTCTATGACACTCTCACTATACTACACCGAAGATTGCTCTCATACCTTATAGAGCTGTTTCATGAGCTATTTTTACACCCCATTACATATCATATAAAGGTGTTTTCATAAGAAATTTTTTATTATGCACTGACAGTGTTACACTGTCAATTCATCAACATCATCCGTGTGCATTACTTGACAGATTATTAAAATAAAAATTAAACTTCTTTTTATATCCAATGTTTATGATTAACTGAAAATGTAAAATTCTTTTACGCTATCACTGTATTTCAATTAAATTCATTTTCATAATTTATTTGTACACATTCTTATTACATAGTACAATATAGAGGTGTCTCATGATTTATTTTTACGCATTCGTATTACATACCGGTCCTCATAACTTCTTTAAGGTTCCTCCTGCTTTGATTGCTAATGAAATTAAATAAGCATTTTTAGAATAAAATAAAACAAAACAAATAAAAACTATTTCATGTTCTCATTTTTTTTTACGGTCATGTTCTCATTTCTTAACTAAATAAGAATACAAATATTTTTCTCTAAATGTTCTCGATGTGAATTAAGCAACAAAAAAAAATGGTAAAAGTCATTTTTCCCATCTCTTAAATGGAAAGGACTTGTGTAAACATGCAAACAACTTGCAAGTTGTAATATGGACCGAGGAGAATAATAAAGTCTTCCAAAAAGTTCTTACCAATCGCCCTCTGACGCCATTTTTTGGATTTAGTTTTTTCTCTATTTCTTTTTTAGTTTCAAGTCTATTCTGTGTTTTGTTTTGTTTCAGGACTTCGATCCTCTACATTCGGCTGCATAGTAATTCAGTTATGGAGGTAGGAGGATTCATTTTGTAACAAAACTAACAAGGAACAATCAAGGAGACATGTTTGGTTGAACTAGTGCAAGAAAGGTGAGAAAACCACTCCACCCTACAACATGACTGTCTTAAATTTTTATAGACAATATGTAGATTATCCAAGGTTCAATCATGGGGGAATTACAGAGACTCTATTCAGAGCCATTTGTGATGCTCTCTTTAACAACAATTTGATCGTGATAAATTTTGGAGCATGTGTTGTATCCCTTTCTTAAAGATGTCTTGCCCTACAAGAGGCGTAAATGCAAGGATTTGTCCTCAAAACTTTCCGGCATTCATCTCTCAACTATTGGTACCAAATAACAGACCTATAATACATGCACACTGCCCACAACAATATGCTTTGATGCTTTACCCTTTATATATAACTTATATTCATTCTTTGTAATAGTTAAACAACAGTAACACTGAATCCCAAGCTAGGATCTTCAAAATGCAGATAAAAAAGGCCAAGAAAAACACAATAATGTATAAAGAAAACTAAAAGAGGAAATAATACAAACTATTAAATAACTAACACAATGTCATTTCTTTTTAGTTCCTTTCAAATTTCAATGCTAAAAAAATCACAATTCAAAATCAAAGCCATGATAATACCACAATGTCAATCAAACACCTGTCTTGAGTGGTGGTGAAGATTCAAGAGAAGAATTTGGTTTCTTCACTGAGCATGATAATTTAAAAGCTTCAATTTGAGACTGGCATTTAACATAGTCCCCTTTGTTCTCTTCCAAGCACTTTTTCAAAGCCTCAACATCACATGATGAGTTTATTTTCTTCACATTGCTAGTATTCTCTTCTTTATGACCCATAAGTTCCAATTTAGTTACAATGAAAAAAACTCTGCACTTTCAATCAAATTGCAACGGAGTCAATCAAAATAATAAAATCACAGCAAAATAACAATTTTGAAAAAATCATAGAATGCATTGATTGAGATAGAAAATTTAGGATATATCAGTGGCAATGATGCATCAAAGTGGTGTGCAGTGAAAAAAAATTGATTTTTTATGCTAATTAATTGCAATCGATAGAAATTAATTAGCGAAAAAAGTTGTACCGTAACGAGGCTCAGCACGGTTCGATTAATATATTTGAAAGTTTTGAATTGTAGAAACGAACCTATGAGGCGTTGTTAGCAGAAAATGAAGAAGCTGAGATTGGAGAAGAAGGGAAAGAGTAACTCTGCAAACCCTAATTCCGCTAAAGGGGGAAGACGATGACTAGTTGTCAATAAACTCGCTTTTTCTTTTATTTTTTTGTTTCGGTATTTTTATTACTTTTTTTTATAAAATTTTTTAGTTATAAATATATCCCAATTTCTGGTGTAAGAGAAGAGAAACTTACAATAAAAATATCCCACTTTTACAACATTACTACCAATCATTCAATTCACTCTTCTGTTTTGGAAAATCATGTTAGATACATTTCATCGAAGAAAAGATTGCATTTCTGGTAGCATCCTTTTACTATTTCCAATTCTAGAGTCAGCAATATTGCTAGAACTCAATCTAAAAACTTGCCATGGCCAACAGAAACGTCTCACTTTACGACTACTCCGTTCGCGCTTCTCTGCTTCCTCTACTTGTCGAGTTAGTTCCTCAATCCGCCGACGAAGCTCAACTCCTCTACTATCAGCTAGCTGCAAAGACCTCTCTGCTGCTTCCTGTGCTGCTATTGCAGCCACTGCAAGTTCTTCTTTAAGCCTCAGTTTTCCATTCGATATGTCCAATGCGGCCTTTGTTTTCTGTAGTTCTTGTTTTAATGCAGCCACCTCATGGAACATTCAAACAGCATCAATTAAGATATAGACTATATATACTAGAAAAAGTTGAAATAACGACGAAAAATTAGAAAAAAATGTTGGTTTTGGTTTACCATTTTGTCGCGTTCTTCAACTTCCTTCTTTCCTGCTTTAACTTCCAATTCACAAGCTTCCTTCCATCTAGCTACTTCTTCTTCTGCTTCTTTGATTTCCATCAAAAACTCCTCAACCTTTTACAGTATGACAGAAAGGAAAAAAGCTAATGAGAATGAGAGGCTTTGTTAGAGAATGATTATCACATTTATTGATCAAAGGTGGGTTACATTGTGAGCCAAGATTCTCTCTCTATCTTCCAACTCCTTGATGTAGAGTTTATTTTCTGCAATCTCTTTATTTTGTCTCTCCGCGAGACACTGGAGTCGCTCCGTGTCTGACCTGCCATGAAGTTCATAATATATAATCCAAAACCAAACTAGACGAAGGAGATTATACATAATTATACGGTAAAAATACCTCGATTCTTCCAAAGATCTTCTCGATTGAGCGATTTCCAGACGTAGATTCTTCATTATCCTTTCCACCGTCGAGACCTTGCAAAATAATTACCACAAATTTCAAGCGTAATCACAGATATACACTTTTTTTTCTTCAGAAGTGTTGGTGTTACAGAGATAAGAATTTACCAGATTAACAACTTCAACTTCGGAGTCACTACTATCTGATATGTTACCCTCAGAAGTACTATCCATTGGTTGCTCATGATTACTACTTCCTCCCATCATGAATCCAAACCCAACTTTCTGCAATCCAAACTGCAAAAGTGGCATTCTTTTATGATCATGTCCCTTAATTCTCTTCTCTAAGGCTTCTTTCTCCAACAAAGCAACCCTTAGCAAGTTATTCATATCCCTATTCTCTTCAGTTAAACTAATCAAACTACTCTCCAACTCTCTCTTTTCCTTTTTCCTCAACTCCTTATAGTTTTCCACCTTTGTTTCCACTTCAACTGCAAGCCTTGAAATCAACCTTGCTTCTTCTAACAACAACGTTGAATCGTCAACTGATTCTGATTTCATACAGACTATTTCTCTAACAAAAGATTCATCTTTTTCACCCTCTAATCCCTCTATTACTCTTGATAAGGAGTCTTTCACTGTAGTGAAGGATTCAAAAGCCTTTAACATGAATCCATTTTTTTGTTCTCTTTCAACTTTTTCTTTGATGTGTTCCACTTCATTTTCAACCAATACATGTTGTTTTCCACTCAAAAGAGTTTCAAAGTATGGAAGTTTATCTGAATGGAAAACATGGTGAGAAACTTGAGAAGTGTATGGTGAATTTGCATTGTTGAGTTTGGGATGTTTGAAGGATTGCTCCATGTTGAAGAAGAGAGAAGCAAAATGAAGTTTAAGGATGAAAAAAAGATACAAGAGTTTAGAAATCAAAACTACCAGTCAACTTTGATACTTTACTTTCAAGTTTTGGCAAGACTGATAGGTTGGCACTAATCATATAGTTAAAAGGCCAAGTGACTGTTCAAGACAATGGAACTGCCACTGTTGAGAATCTTGTTTCTCTTTTATTTTCAGTGCCTCATTTTTGCAAGGTTTGGTATGCGGTCTGCAAATTTATTGAGGTCCTTTCAATTTTTTGAATTTAAGGCTTGTTGCATTTTAACCAATTCGAAGGTTTGGTGAGAGGCAGAAGAACTTTCACTACTAGAATAAAGGTATTGTGGTTTTGTTTTCATATGAAGTATTTAGAAGTTAAAAAACAATATAGGAAAGTGTTGCCGAGAAATAACACTAGATTGATCTATAAATTGATCATCGAATTTAAAAAACACATTACAAAAATGTATATTTTTTAAATAAAATTTCTGATTTTTTTTTTTTATATTTGAATTTTCATCAATTTTATGTAAACTCTAATATAAATTAAATAAGCTGAATATTAAAAACTCTAAAATATTTGACAATGCTTAAATTATTAAAAGGAAAGTATTTTATTTACAATTTCAATTTAAATCCATTCAAGTATTATCTTGGAATTGGTTGAAATCGGAAATCTACAGTATAACACAATAATATTGGTTGTGGAGTTTACTTTAGAAAAAAAAAAGCAATTGAATTAAGAAAATAGAATACAAAGGGTATTTTAACCCTTACAAACTAGGATAAAAGAAATTCCCCACCAACACTATTAAGGACAATCTAAAAAGGTTTCATACAAAATGCATGATAAGGAGAGTTGGAATAGGAAATCTCTCCAATACAACCCTCATTTCCAAACAAAAAATTTGATGTACCAACAAACATTATCAACATTACAGATAATAGAATTAAAGGTAGAATTGTTTCTTTCTGATCGTACCTGACCAGGAGGGGAGCTATGATCTACCACGCGTCGTTGATCTGCTAACTGCTCACCGAAAGTATTGAGGAGGAGGGGGTGTACCTGAAACACACTCCGTGCCAAAGTAAGTGACGGGCAGAGTGGAAGCAAGCACAGAGAGAGAGAGTAAGAAGTTAAGTTACCTGACCCTTTAGTGAAGAGGGTATTTATAGTGAGCCTCCAGCGCAAGGCCAACGGTTACCTAACACTGGGCTGGGCTGTCAGACCCAATGTTAGTAACTGTTAGGGCTGACGTGGCGTCGTGAAGACCAGGACGTGGTCTTCGCCCTAGGGTAACTGTTTCGCACTATCCGGGAGGAGGGAGACCGAATCTCCAGGAAGTGGGTAGTTACGTCATGACGTGTCCCTGCGTGAGGGACACGTGGAGAATGTGGGGAAAGGCTTGAGGAGTCCCCCCGGGCAGACAAAGGTGGCTGGTCGGATGCGAGGGTCCTGCCTGACGATGGAGAAGAGGGAGGCTGGCTGGTCGGAAGCGATGGTCCTGCTCGACAGATGTTGGTCTATGCCTGACGGGGAGATGTTGTGCTCGGCGGGGATCTTGCCCGTTAGCGTGGTATTCTGGGGCCCAACCTCATTGGGGCTTGGGCCTGTTAGTCGTTGGCTAAGCGTTGGTCCAGTCTGGAACAGTAGCCCCCCAAGTCATTGTTCGCGGTCGTGCGAGCTATGACTTGAGCAAGGAATGGCGTCGAACGCGTGATCTGTCAGACATGCATCAGTTGGGCAGGTTGAGATCGTGGCGGCCAGGTGAGCTTACGTCGAGGAGGTGTCCGCGGTCAAGGGGAGAAGTTAAAGAGACGCAAGGAAGATGGAGGGTCGCCACGTGTCTCCCTGTGACGGCTACGGCCTATGCACTTGAATGCCTAGCGACGCTTCGCTTCCCGTGCTAGGGGTATATATGCGTATACTTGGCTCGTCTTTTCGCTCATTCGCTTTTTGCAGCCGCTCAACGCCCGAAATTTTCTTCCCGACATCTTCTATCGCTTCTGCTCGACACCTGGGATTTTTTTGCCCGACAACAACTTTTCTGCACTCCTATCACGTAAGTTTATGTACCTTTCTTGGCGTTTTTTGTTGTTTGTGGCGGTGTTTCCGGCGGCTCCGCTAGGGGCGCTGGGAATGCCGTGGGTTTGTCCGGCGAATATGCTGGAGGATCCTTCAAAATTAGGGTAGAAAATGACCGTCCCTGGCTCTTGCGATGATTGCCCCGAGGAGGATTTGGAAGAACTTTGAATGCTCTGAGGATAATGGGATGAATGCCCTGGGCACGAGTGGATGTGTACGCCGAGGACAAAGGATCTACCCACCGGTTCTCCTCGGGGGATAAAGTCGCTCCCTCGCTCGTCACACGGGCGGTTAGGCGACCACACCCTTTCACTTGAACTGCGGTGGAAAGGTGGATTTGATTTGGCTGTCGAATTCACCGAGTTCCTCTGCTTTTCAGGTATAATGGATGGTCGCGACGAGGAAGACGTGGAGTGGTACTTGTTGGCGGACGAGGAAGGTCGTGAGGAGGAGGTCGACCTGGATCCTCCGGAGAGGCCTTTGGAAGAATGGGTCGGGGAGGAACCCTTAAATTATATGTTGAGGTTCATCCTCGACGATTCGGACGTGTTCGCTGTGATAGAGGATAGGGTGGCCAGGAGCCCCCGTCAATTCTGTGCTTTTCGGCCTCGGTAGGTCGATCGTATATGCTCGCGTTATGAGGGTGGCCGGTTCCCCATGTATGAGTTCTCCTTCAAAGAGGTGGGCATGCGACTGCCCTTCACCGGCTTCCAGCAAGGGGTTTTCGACCACCTAATGCTGGCGCCTTCCCAGCTTCACCCAAACTCATTGGCTTTCCTCTGTGCGTTCGAGATCGTGTGTAACTATTTGGAGCTTGGAGCCACCATTCCCCTATTCTTCTGGGTCTTCCATTTGCAACGTCAGACGACGGCTGGTTTCACTGAAGCAGGCGCCCAGGCTCTTTCGCTCGTATACTGACTCTGTTCGGGGCTTTAAACATCGTTGGTTCGTTGTCATGTCGGCCACGAACGACGCGTACGAGATGATTTTTTGCAAGGAAGTGGTGGTCGTGGAGGGGCGTTTCGAGGACAACTATAAGTCTTATTTCCCCTTGGACTGGGGGGATCATCATTTTCGTTCAGCCACCGACAGCTACATCTTCAGGCATGGTAGGCTGGGCGAGAAGGACAGTCTGGCCTTCCGGAGGTTGGTGGACTTCGTCGGTCGCCTTCCTCCTCGGAACTATGTGTCCCCTGATGGGGAGTATATCCACGACGAAGATGGTCAAATACTGACAGAGGCCCAATATATTAATGTAAAGGCTCTGCTCGAATGCAGGACGGAAGTTGAGGCTCATCGGTTCCTAGGTAGTTTGAGTGCCTCCGGACTGCTTTTGATACTTGTCTAGATTTTGCTTCTAACCGTTTCTCTTGTGTTTGTTTTGCAGGCTCAATGGGTTCCGTGGAGGAAAGGGTGACGAAGTTGATGAACAGGGGAAACCGCCGTGCTCAAGGTCGGGCCCCTGCTGCACGGAGGGAGTTGGCCGGTGGCTCTTCAGGAACGACATCATCTCCTAAGGAAAGTGGGTCCCTGGTGCAGCCCCTGGTTCACAAACGGCAACGGGAGGAGGAGGTGCCTCGAATTGATCTGACGGACGGGTCCCCGGAGAGCGGGTTCGTCATGCCCCCTTGCTGTCTTCGGCCGAATTTCTTTTTAGGGCGGAACGATCCTGCTGTGGCGCCCGAGGAAGCCAAAAGCATACTGTCTGTGGACAAGGAGGCTCGGAGGAAGATGATGTTCGCAGATCTGGCGGTGATGGTGAGGGTCTTCGAGACGGCCCATGTGCTGAATGAGGCGGGGTGCTCCTCGGAGGACCTAGCTGCTGTTAACAGCGACCTCGCGGTGTCCGAGGAGGTTAGGGCCAAGCTAGTGGCCGACCAAAAGGAGTATCAAAGGCAGGACATGCTCCATCGGGGACACATTGAGGAGCTAGAGAAGGCCCTGAAGGAAAGGGATGAAGAGCTGAAGGGGGCCAACGGTCATATCGCTGAGCTCAAGGATCAGGTCGCCCCTGCCGAGGATGAAATGGAAGAAGAGCGGTTGGTTTCGTCTAGGAAAGGGTTCGCGACCAAGGTTCGTCAGCTCGAGGAGGACTGCTTGTGGTCCGTCGAAGTGGGCTTTAAGCATGTTGTCGACCAACTTAAGCTCGTTAATTCTGACCTGGTGACCGACGAGATTGGTCCCTTTCATCAGATCCAAGACGGAGGAATAGTGGCGCCCGAGGGCTCGAATGACGAGGAAGACAACCAGGTTGTCCGTAAGGAGGAGGAACCTGTAGAATAGGGATGGTGGCCTGTGTGCCCCTTTATTTTTCATTTTGGCCTGCGCGCCATGTTTTATTTGATTCGGGGCCTGTGCTCGTATATTGTAACGATTTGACTTCTGGGTTAGTACCCGTTTACGGATTTCTTGTTTTATTTTTTAAGTATGTGTGTGTGCTCGACTATATTTGCATGGTTTATATTTATGTTTGCACTGTTATGCTTTCTCGTGCATTTCTTTATGCTTAATGTATGTTTTTACTAAGTTGGGAGTCATAGCTCGACATTCGTTGTGCCCAGGAGTGTAGGGAACTGGCCGGTTGACCAGGGTGGTTACCTGGTCAATTACGGGGGTGGACCACGATCGTGGACCAGCCCCCGCAGCGTGAACGTCCCATCACGAGCTGGGATTCTGCCGGACTTGGTACTACGACGGCGATTCTCGGTCGAGTGGTCGCCGTCGAGCAGAGCTTCCTGCCCGCACACACACAAAGGGTAGGTGCTTGCTATCTCGTTGATCTTGGGGAGACGCGGTCGTACCATGCCGCGATCCTGTGGTCGCGAGGAAGGTTCTCGCGGGCAATGTTTAACTGTAGTACTTTTTTAGCTTTTCAGCGTTCCATGGTCGAGCTATCTGATCCCCGTGTAGGTTTTCGAGGTAGTAGGCCCTGTGTTCCGTCTTGTTCCAAACACGATATGGGCCTTCCCAATTTGCGGCGAGTTTGCCCTCGTGTGAGTCCTTTTGGTTTCTTCGTAGGACCAGGTCGCCGACCTGGAACTCGCGTTTTAGGACTTTAACTTCGTAGCGAAGGGCGATCTTTTAGAGTAGCCTCGCAGAGAGCTGCTCCTGATCGGATCTCCTCGACTAAGTCGAGCTCCTCCCGAAGAGCCTCGCCGTTGGTCTCCTCCTCGATGGGGGCTTCGGTCCTTCTGGACGACTCTCTTATCTCCATTGGGATCAGCGCCTCGGTTCCGTACGTAAGGCGGAATGTGGTTTTCCCGGTGGTCGAATGAGGCATTGTTCGATATGCCCAGAGCACGTCGTGGAGTTCCTCGACCCATCCTTTCTTGGCGTCGTAGAGTCTTCGCTTCAGTACCCGGAGGATCACTCTGTTCGCGGCCTCGGCTTGGCCGTTCGTTTGTGGATGCTCGACCGAGGTGAAGTGGTGTTTGGTCTCGAGTTTGGTGACGAAGTCTCAGAAGTTTCTGTCCGTAAATTGTGTCCCGTTGTCGGTGACTATGGCGAGCGGGACGCCGAACCTGGCGAGGATGTTTCTCTTGTAGAAACGGAGTATGTTGTGAGCCGTGATCTTGGCGAGAGCTTCGGCCTCGATCCACTTGGTGAAGTAGTCGACTCCCACTATCAGATACTTGTTCTGATATGAGCCTAGTATGAACGGGCCGAGGATATCCATCCCCACCAGGCGAAAGGGCCACAGAGAGGGCGAGGTGCATGTCGTCGTGGCGTTGTCACTTGTCACACTTCCTAACGTGTTCCTTTGCGTCCTTCTGCATCGTCGACCAGTAGTATCCAGCCTGTAAGGCTTTCCTCACCAAGGACCATCCTCCGAGGTTTGTGCGTTGATGCCTTCGTGCACCTCTTGCAGGATGGTTGAGGCTTGTGTTTTGTTGATGCATTTGAGGAAGGGGTCGAGAAGCCCCTTCGGTAGAGTTTGTTGTCGAGCAGGACGTACGAGCAGGACCGCCATTTGATCGCGCTGGCCTCCTTAGCGTCGTCGGGCAGGCGCCCCGCGCCGAGGTAGGCATGTATGGGCGTCATCCAAATGAATTTTTTAATTTTTATAATTTATAGATAAAGATAATATTAATTAGAAGTATAATTTCAAGAAACAAAATTAAAGTTGTATGAAAAATTAAAATAGATTGTGTGGTAGCAGTAATTTTGATAACTAATAGTAATTTGGGAATTTTTTTATAGTAGCTATATATTAGGAATTAAATACCAAAATATTGAACTTTTCAAACAATTTACCAATTCAGCATTGTTTCGCCATATCAATTGGCGAAAACGTGTAATTGGAATATGAGAAAAAGCAAGTCGCCATACCAATTCGCGAAAGAGGCAAAGTGATTTTTTTAGTTTTTGCTGTAAATTGTATTTTTAATTTTTATTATTTTATTAATTCCAATTAATGTTTTAAAGTATTTATCATTAATATTTTGGAACTTTTAAATATTATTTTGTTTTTAAACATAATTATTATTAATAAACATAATTTATAATATAATTAAAATATATTAATGTAATGAAAATATTAATATAATTAAAATTACAACAACAAAAATATCAATGTAATGAAAATTACAACAACAAAAATATTAATATAATTAAAATTACAACAACAAAAATATTAATGTAATGAAAATTACAACAACAAAAATATTAATATAATGAAAATTACAACAACAAAAATATTAATATAATGAAAATTACAACAACAAAAATAACTAATGGTCGTTTCTATCCAAGCGACCACCGGTGCCACACTGTGGAGGGTGCGCGTTGCGACGAGGTATACGACGAGGTTGTTGTGGTGTGTCGGGCCGTTGTGTGTTGGGTTGTGGAGGAGGATGTTGTTGGGACGACCCCGACGTATCAGATAGATTTTGCATCATTTTACCCCAATAGCCGGGAGGTCCACTGTCAATGGCGCTTCCGTAGTCAAGCCCAATGCCCATGTTTTCGAAGGATTGTCGGGGAGGTTGGGTGGAGTATGACCGATATGGTTGTCCGAATTGGTACATGGAATTGGGTTGGTCTAGGTGTGTTGGTTGTTGTGGGGCGTGGTAGTCAAACAGTGGATAGTTGGAGGGGTAGTTGGATGGGTAGTTGGGTGGATAGTTGAAGGGGTAGTTGGATGGGTAGTTGAAGGGGGTAGAATCGAATGAGTTGTCTGGGCTATAGGTGGATGGGTTAGGCTCAAAAGACGTATCAGGGCTGTAATGATATGGTGGTTGAGGTTGGGATTGGGTGGATGGCATGTAGGGTTGTCGTTGTTGATAGGGGGTATTTGTTGACACGTATGGGTTTTTGTAAGGCTGATTTTGGACATTGTCATGTTGCTGTGTGTTGGACGAAGAATCACGTTCCCTTGGGTCGGCCAAATAGGTTGGCTGGGACAAGAAAGGCTGAGATGTCGTGACAGACCTAAACCAAGTCATGTATTGAAGACTTGGTCGGGCCCCGTGCACAATATGGTCGGTTAATACGTGATGCCTTCTTCTTTTCCAATGTAAACGCAACTCCTTCACAAACTCCTTCCAGTCACTCACACTCCATTGTGCGTCCACCCGCTTTTGATGCCACTGCCCCAAGTCTATCGGAGCATCTGGAATATCCTGATGCATCCCAAATTGTAGTTTGACCCTGTCAGTTTGGTGCATCTCCACTGTAGTGAACCTAATTATTGGTGTCCTTGCTGTCCACACAGCGACATCATCGGTGTTGGGCTGGTGGTCGAGACCTTCGTACAGCATCCAGACAAACTACAATACAGTTGGACAAATAAGTTAGACAGAGTTTGAGAGGTTTATGCATATACATTAAAAAAATTAACGGTAAATAACTTACATCATCTGGCCCAAGGTGGTCGATGAGGTTGCGGTATTGAATTATAGAGTGTCTGGGACATCTCTGATAATTCATCCCTGGAACAGACCATCTAAAAAATAAACACATATAAATTAGCTTTTAAAACACATCTCAGAAATTATTCACTTAAAAAGGAAATGTACTTGCTAAGTAATCTTGGAAAGATACTTACTTGTTAACGTACGGGAATGTAAAAGAATTCCGGTTTATTGGAGCAAGCATTGACATCCTTGACCAACCCCACGCTTGTAGAAGATAAGCACAACCATAAAAAGTACATGAATTTTTTTTTTGAAGTTTTACAAAGTGCGCTATACAGATGGGCGAGGACCGCTGATCCCCAACTATATTCGCACACTTTGTTAATATTGGTCAATAATGGTAAATACATAGTATGGACGGTGTTTCCAGTGCCCTCTGGAAATAAAAAGTGCCCGAATAAAATCATAATATAGCACTGAGTTTTTTGTATTTTCTCATACTCAGTGCTATCATTAGTTAAGACAATACGATTGTATTGTTCTCTAAGGTATCTTAAATTAATCCCCTGACCCCTCGGGCGACCCTCGCTTTCCGCATGAGGTGCGTCCGTGCAAAGAGGGGCACCCAATAAATCTTCGCAAAGTCGGTCAGGTACACTAACTTTGCCGTAAACGGCCTTACCATCGATGTGTAGGCCTAGCAACATGTAAACTTCCTGAAGAGTCACAGTACACTCACCAAAAGGTAGGTGAAATGTAAGTGTCTTCGGTCTCCAGCGTTCTAACAACGCTAGAATGAATTTCATGTCGAAGGAGTAAGATTTGATTTCGAGCACAGCACCAAACCCACAATGAGTAAGGTAGTCCTTAATGAGCGGGTTGTGTGGTATATAATCATGCACACGACACCGAAACCTTGATACATCCTGCAAAATAATTAATGTTACGTTAGAGAAGGAGTAAAATTACTAACATTTTGTTAGACAAAATTGTAAACATAGACAAGAACAAAAGACTTACAAACTCGACAATGTTTTCAGCTGTCCCTCTGTGTGAGTCACCCATTGTGAGTAAAAACATTTTTGTTTGGGATTTTGAGATTTAGAAAGTTTGAGAGTTTAGGACTTAGAAAGTTTGAGAGTTCAGGACTTAGAAAGTTTGAGAGTTTGAGAGTGTGAGGCAGAAGACCCTATATTTATATTCCACGATTGAAGCAATGTTGTAAACGCATGCTTAACAAGTGTTATTGTGCATGTGTGTTGTAAACGCATGCTTAACAAGTGTTATGATGCATGTGTGTTGTACACGCATGCTAGACAAGTGGCATGATGCATGCAGGAAGAGAGTCTCATAGGCCTGCATGGTCAATATAGGCATGCAGGGTCACATGTGAAGCACAAAGTTTCGCATTGTATGTTATTAATTGCATGTTAAAGCAGATTCCTTCATTTACTGCATGCAGGGTCACTTGTAGCTTTGGCAGAAAGAGAATCTCTTAGGCATGCATGGTCACTTGTGAAAGGCAGAACTTTGCATTGTCCCGTCTTATCAAGTATAATGCATGTGTTTTATTTAGGCAAAATACCCTTTTTGATCCCTTAACTATACCTCGGTGTTCATTTTGGTCCCTTAACTTTAAAAAGTTCCATATTGGTCCCTTAACTCTTCAAATGTTCCATATTAGTCCTTTTTGGCCTATTAGCGACAGATTTAGCGACGGTTTTTTGATTTTTTTCCGTCGCTAATAGGTCAAAAAGGACTAATATGGAACGTTTGAAGAGTTAAGGGACCAATATGGAACTTTTTAAAATTAAAGGACCAAAATGAACCCCGAGGTATAGTTAAGGGACCAAAAAGGATATTTTGCCTTTTATTTATTATAGTTTATTATGCAACATGCAGAGTCACGTCTCATCAAACAGACTGTATGTCATTGATTGCATGTTAAAGCAGATTTACATGTGAATGGCAGAGTGTATGTCATTGTTGTATGGTCACATAAAGCAGATTCGTTCATTTACTGCATGCACGGTCGCATAAAGCAGATTCGTTCATTTACTGCATGCAGACAAGTGTATGTCATTGTTGTACATGCGTGGGCAATGTAGGCATGCAAGGGACACATGTGACCAGCCAGAACTTTGCATTGTCCCGTCCCATCAACCATGCTGCATGCAGGGACACATGTGACCAGCCAAATTCCTTTACTGTTCCGTCTGTTCAAGTCCTGATGCATGTCATTGATTGTGAAGCATATGTGACAAGTTTTCTTCAACCACGCAACTATTTAATAAAGTCTTATATTTTGTAACTTTTAAATAAACTCTCATCAAGGCGTCTACGATATCACGACCATCAACTTTATCGGCTTTGGTGTCAACATCATCACAAGGACACCAGCGTCGTTTACCACTTTTCTCCATTCACGAGTAACTCCGTTTCTCCCGGTCTCCTCGACAAGCCTCTCAATTTTCCTAATCTTTTCTCCTGGAGCAATATCTCCTTCCAGCCAGCGGTGCAGTTCCCTATGCAAGTGCTCCAACGTCTGCGTATTCCACAGGAGCATCTTCATCGGAGGCTTGGTTGCTGAAAACACAACTAGGGCATTTCTTTTCATTAGATCGAATTCTAGAAACGGTTCCTCCAATGCTGATGACGACGACGACGAAGAACGTTGATTTAGAAATGCAGACATTCTAGACTTCAATCCACTCAAAATGTACTAACGTAATCTTTTGGCATATAATGTTGTGAAAACATATATGTGTTCACAGTTGTATTTATAGATAAATACAATAGTACGTGGCCCATATGAAATGTCTTAAATACCCTTACAAAATTTATACACCTTAAAATTTAAAATTTAAATCAATTTATACGCTTTTAAATAATTTATAATTTAAACATATTATTTAAAAATATTACTTAAATTTATTAACATATTATTTAAAATACCCTTACATATTATCTAAATAATCTTTATTTTATACTTAAATTTAAAAATATTACTTAAATTTTTGTTGTTGTAATTTTCATTATATTAATATTTTTGTTGTTGTAATTTTAATTATATTAATATTTTCATTACATTAATATATTTTAATTATATTATAAATTATATTTATTAATAATAATTATGTTTAAAAACAAAATAATATTTAAAAGTCCCAAAATATTAATAATAAATACTTTAAAATATTAATTGGAATTAATAAAATAATAAAAATTAAAAATACAATTTACAGCAAAAATTAAAAAAATCACTTTGCCTCTTTCGCCAATTGGTATGGCGACTTGCTTTTTCTAAAATTCCAATTACATGTTTTCGCCAATTGGTATGGCGAAACAATGCTGAATTGTAATTTGATAAATTGTTTGAAAAATTTAATATTTTAATATTTAATTCCTAATATATAACTACTATAAAAAAAAATTCGTAATATAATAATAAAAACATTGACGCTGTCTAATGGCTAATCCAAAGTCGTTTCACAGTTCACCAAAGCATTATCCCGTGGGACCCACCTATATAAAAAGAAACTAGTAGTAACGTACTGACGTTGTTTCTAGCGCTGATTGATTCCATTAATATCGATTACTTCTTCCTCACTTCAATTTCCACTCTAAAAATGTCTCTTTAGTTTTCACACTTTCATCGCATTTTCTAACTTTCTTCTACTACCTTCGCAAATCGTTCTTCACCCACCGAGTTAGCGTCCCTGACTCAGAACGATTCCCAATCCACCGCAACCTAGGGGTTGCAATTATTCGGTTGTTATTGGATCTGATGGGTAGCATCCAAGAAGCGGTATCGGTTGCGGAAGAGCGAGTGGAGGATGTGGAAAACGACACCGTTTATGTTGCGGTGGGAAAGAACGCGAAGAAGAGCCAACGACTGTTGCATTGGGCAACTGAGAAATTCTCAGGGAAGAGAATTTGTCTTCTTCATATTCATCAACCTCATCCTCTGAATTCGTTGAGTGAGACTCTCTTCAATTCTTAACTCTCAATTTTTAGTGGAAACTTTGTTGGTGTGGTGGTTTAATTAATTGCTAATTTTGCTTATTGGATTGAATCGAATGGTTGCGAATTTATGATATAGTTTATTGTTAATCTATTTGTTTCCCTTTTTGTCACTTTGTTGAAATTCATAAGACGTTGAGGAAGAAGAAAGATTGATGATAATGATACCAAATAGGGCACTGATTGATTGATTAAGTAAATGATGGAATCTGTGTTGAAATTGAATTGACTGAACTTTGACTTGCGATTAGTTTGTGTTGAAATGAGTTGAATTCAGAAAGCACAATTTGACTTGTGTACTTAAAATGTAGTATCGAATTTAAAGATGCGATTTGAACTTGCTCAAACATATGACGTTTGAGCTCGACTTTTAACGTGCATATCTAATCTATATTCTCTTTTTTGGTTCTGGTTCTGGTTCTGGTTCTGCCATAACTGATCTAGCTAGTAGCGAATATGTTCACCAAATCTTCATTTTAGGTAGAGTAGATTAAGCCTTATATGATAGCTTGGGTAATATATATAACAAAGCATCTTTTTTTGTTTTATTTTCTCGAATGTAAAGCAGACACAAATGTCTCTGAAATAGAACCTAAAGATGATGTAATCAAGGAATTCCAGGAGAATGATAGGCAAACAGTGCATGAACTCCTAGACCAGTTCATCCTCACTCTGGTTCCAGAAGGGGTATTACATCTTTCTGACTTTTTTTTCTTACCTCTATTGACTAGTTATTTACTAAGATGTATTGTTATCTGCTGGCACTGAATCTGCAGTCTAATTGATTTTGCTTTAGGGAAAAGTCCAATTTACTCTCTCCAACTTAGGATTAGGATCATGTGCATTCAGTCCTCAAACATGGGTGTGTTTGGGAGAGGGGGATTTTGTAGGGATAATAAGTCTATTTGAATATATATTTGAGATTTTTAAATAATTGAAAGAATACCATGATATATGATATGTAACAATTCAATCACACTTCATTCATTTTTAAAAATATTTTATAGCTTTCTTAATTTAGAAAAGAAAAAACAAGTCCTCCCCTCCCTTCCAAAACCTCCCTCCCAAATAGAACATAAAAATATGCAATAAAATCCTCGAACTTTAAAACCGTGCACTTTGGTCTTTTCGTCTAATTTCCTTCGAACATAAACAAAAATAGTCATGCTCAAATAACCGTGACCAATTTTTCTGCCAACTTTCTCGATGGGAGAATTCCAATTTACTTTCTCCAATTTAGGTTCATGTGCACTCTGGTCATTAAACTTAAAAGTAGACATCTTCTGTTTAGTTCTGATCGAGTTAGCCTGAAGAATTAAAATATGCATTTATCTACAGTCTAGGGATCAAAGTGCAAGTGTTCAATTCTGAAGGAGAGTTGAGCATTTTTAAAGTTTGAGAACCAAAGTGCGCATGTCACTAAGTTGGAGGGTGGAAATTTTAGCCTTTTTTCTTTGATAATAAAGACAACTAAATATATATAACAATAAAAGTAGTAAGTAACTGCTTTCTCCAAAGATATCAGGAAAGTAGGAACTTCAAATTTTAAGTCAATTTAAACTGTTTGAATTATTGGTTTCCCTCTTTAGTAACTATTTCTTAAAGAGATCTAGACTTTGTTTACATTATAGCATATGAGTGTAGGTACATGCCTCTAAATTGTTGATTGATAAGGATAATATTGAGAAAGGGATCATAGAAGCTATTGCTCAACACAATATTAGATGTCTTGTAATGGGAGCAGCTGCGGACAGACATATGATGAGGTGCCAATTCCAAACCTCATTGTGCTTTTTATTGTAACTTATTGCAGGAAGGAAATAGGAAACTGCCTGTTGTGTTGTCTGGCTTTCCATCTACTAAGCTAGTCTAATTTGAGGAATGTGAGGAGCCAATCATGACCATTGAATAGTCAGATTTGAAAGATCACATCACATGGCTATCATTCTATCATTTTAAAAAGTCACAATAGGATTCATATCTTTTAATTTTTATTATCCACGAAAGATCCAATGGTCATATTTATCCTGAATAAATTTATAACTCCAAGGAACAAAGTTTGAATCCCAAACGGGAAATGTAAAATAATATCCCCATTCCCTCTAAAAAACTCGTCATTATTGGGATCCATTAATACCTGCTGATCAAATTTTAGAGAAATTTGACATTGGTAATATTTAGTCTTAGTTTATATTTTCATACATGTGAGAAGTACATTAGACTTTAATACCACTTATATTAAAGAAGCATTAATCAAGTTAGGATTAATATTTGATATGCATTATGCTGAGATGATTTATGAAATTGGAGCTTTAATCTAATTGCTTTGTGAAAAAAAATCATTCCATAGAAAATTAGTGGGATAGTTTAAAAACAATTTTTTTTATACTAATATCAACAAATTATATCTATATGATGTAGAAGAGTGTTGAAAAACATGTATAGAGTGACAACACATAGGTAGACATAAATAGCTAAAGGAGAAATGACTAATTTTGTTTTATTAATTTATGATTACCAGCTGTTTGTATTTTACATTCAATGTGTAGACAAGTTTAAAGGCAGGCTGAATTAGTGCTATAAGAGAACTGAATATGCTGAAACTCCAATTTATTATTTCATTTTCCTTCCGATGCCATTATAACAATTTTGTTTTAATCTCCCCACTTAGTTTTTTATCATGTTCTGTAATGCTGGTAATAACTTGCTAAGTTAATAATATGTGATGTCTCTTCCACTTTATGAAATGTGAACAACAAAACAGGTTAGATAGTGAAGACAGACCTGTAATAGAGACTGCCCCTGTATTATTGATGCTCGACTCAAATATGAAAGCCAAACAATCCGAAAAAATTAAATCACAATTGATTCCAGATGTATTGAAATATTTAGGTATTCTTGCTGAATGTCTCTTTTCTTCCCACTCATTCATTGTTAATTTGAAAATGGACGTATATTTTTCAGCTCATGTCACTAAACATTTTTTACGAATATAACTTGTGAAATGGTTCTGCAGATTCTGGTGATATTGAAGAGACTGAAGATGTCAATTCCCAGTGTTCTTTAAATGCAGAATGGCCCTTTAACAGTGTTATTGCAAAGACAAAGTTGACAGATTTGCTTATTCATGAGGTGAGAGGTGATTGATCTCCTTCAACCTTTTTTTGCACACGTTTATGCTATTTTTATGCACGCCTTTACATTTTCGGGTTGCTTCCACCATTTTGTCTGTGACTTCCTCCTGCTCTTGAAAGAATGTTTTGATAAAAGTCATGGTTTCTTATGAATAAAATCTGAGAGTATATTGAAACAATTTTGGATATTGTTCTGTCTAGATAAATATGTTCAATTCACTCTGTAGTCTGACATTTTTGTCAGTTTTGGTAATTTTAGAATTGTTCATAGAATCTTAGATATACAGGAGGCAGAAGATTAAAGGGTACATGTAAGCAAAATTGATGGAATACTGGAAACTCTATCATAGATGCTATGAACATGAAACAGCAAAGGATTTGGAGAGGCATTAAAGAGATGGAAAGTAGAAAATAATACTATTGAGGTTGAAAGAAAAACAGAGCCTGTCTTGTCTTAAATAACTTAAACTTAGTAAAAAGGTGGTTTGTTAATTTTTTCTCTTTGGCTGCTAATCAGGGTATAATGTTTAGAAAGGAGAGAACAAATGTCATGTTTCACTCAATCACCAAAGTGGTTCCTAGTTTAATCTCCATTTTGAAAAAGTCCGGAGCTTGTAATTTAGTCTTTTTTTTTTCAATATGCTGCCTTAAATTCGCATTATTCTGAACATACAAAACTGGTAGATCGGTTCTTCTACTCGCTCTTGTTCATTTTCTAGTTAAACCTTATGCTTGAATTTCAAAGCATAAAGATTGTTGGATAAATTTCCTCGAAATTCAGGCTAAACCGTCAGACACAATGCCTTACTTATCAATTGTAAAGGATTGTCAGCTTAATGTGGCAAATGTCCGTGCTTGGACATTGATAAGCACAAATGCATAGATACTTGTAATAAATGTTCTCTATGAATCATTATCTGACTATGGATGAACTAAATTGATTCCATTTTTCTCCTGAAACTTGCTTAAACTTATATTTTATACAGGACGATGAAGCATTACTAAACTGGCGTGCTAAGGAGATAAGTAGAAGAAAAGAAGTCGAAGAACAATTGGCAAGGGAAAAGCAAGATGTACAAGAAATGAAGAATCAGCGAGATAAAATTGTATGTGAATTGGAAATGCTCGAAGACCAAATTTCAGCTCTTAGAAACCAATTGTTTGAGTCCGAGTGTTCGGCAACTGAGTTGGAAGAGAAGATTATATTAGCTGTGGATCTTTTGATAAGTTTCAAGGAAAAACGAGATAAGCTGAGGATAGAACATGCAAATGCAGTTAGGAAAGTTAAAATGCTGAGAAAATTTGGAGAAGTTGATACTTCATCCTCTTATGTGGTAGAATTCCCTGCATTTTCATTCATGGAGATCAACGAGGCAACTCAAGATTTTGAACAATCTTGGAAAATTGGAGAGGGAAGTTGTGGAAGTGTTTACAAGGGACTGCTTCGAAACATGCTTGTTGCCATAAAAATGCTACCCTCTTATGGTTGTCAGAACCAATCTGAGTTTCAGCATCAGGTAATCTTATATTCTCTTTTATAATGGACTAAGTGGTATTCTGAAAATTAAAGTCAGCCTATGTTCATTTAAGACACCCAAAAGATGTCAGTATGCATTGTGATTTTTCACTTGATTAGTACCTATCATCTTTATTGTTTCCAAAGTATTGTATTATGTAATTCCAACTTATACTATACCTTACTAATATTCTGAATATGCTTCGACGATTTGATGTATTTTGAGAGTTAGAAACTACAGGTGTGGTGAATTTTTTACTCTTTTTTTCTTCTTAAAAGAATCAACTATGAGTCTCCTGAGAGATCTATTTTTTTTTCATTTATAGCTGGGTCTAGCAATTTTCTTTTTATCCTCTGATATTTCAAGTACCTATGATCCAAAAAATTCTGACTTAATGAATCTGTCATAGATTCTTCTTCTATAAGGAACTGACAGTTTTATTTTACCATGGTTGTACTGTTGGTTGACTTTCAGGTAGAGGTTTTAAGTAGAGTAAGACATCCAAACCTGTTAACACTAATTGGAAGCTGTGCAGAGACTAAGTCACTTGTGTATGAATACCTAAACAATGGTAGCCTTGAAAGTCATCTTGCATGCAAAGATAAGACTCCACTTCCATGGCAAATTCGAATGTCCATTGCTACTGACATATGCTCTGCTTTAATCTTCCTTCACTCAAGTGAGCCTCGTATTACCCATGGGAATCTGAAGCCTAGTAAGGTTCTGCTTGATGCTAATTTTGTTGCCAAACTTGGTGACTTGGGGATTCCTTCTTTAGTCCAGCATAGTGTGGATTCAGCTGACACCGGGACTGTAGTATGTAACAACTCACATAAAGATTTGGTGTATGTGGATCCAGAGTATCTGGATACTGGTAAACTGACACCGGAGTCAGATGTGTATTCATTTGGAATCATACTCTTACAACTTCTAACTGGAAGACCACTTTTGGGGCTAGTTAGAGATATGAAATGTGCATTGGAAAAAGAAAATCTTAAAACTGTTTTGGACTTTTCAGCTGGTGAATGGCCACTTCATCAAACCACACAAATGGCATGTTTAGCATTAAGGTGTTGTGAGAAGACTTGCCTGAACCGGCCAGATCTTGTATCCGAAGTCTGGAGTGTTCTTAAACCATTCAGAACTATTTGCATAAACAGAAGACAGGAGTTGACTTCTAAGAAGCTTCAACGAGCTCCTTCTCACTTTGTCTGCCCCATTGTCCAGGTGACGATCATAACTTGTTCCACATTCATTTTTATCAAAAGCCTGAGTTTATTGTATGCATTATTGTTGGTGTTATGGTATTGATACGATTCTATAAAAAAATGACTTTATTTTGTCATTAGCACTATTATTTATATACCTCCTCCAATTCATATTGTTTGAGTAAAGTTAGTACACATTTTTCATGAAAATTAATAACTGTACTGCTTGCTGTGATAACAAAACTTATTTGCTAAAAAGTGATAAAATAACTTATTTTATTAAAATTCTCTTATTGTGCAGTTGAGTAAATAAAAAGGGTTAATCAATGTATTGTAGGTTGAGATCTAGGCAGTCAATCCAGGTCCTGGATAGCGGTGCGGACTGGCCTACCCCAAAAATGGGGTAGAGGAATAGCCGCATTTTAATAATATTTTGACAAATTTACATGAATAGTATTATAAACATAAGCATACATTTAAAATTAAACAAATAACTTAATACCCATAAAATATTCATACATCAATTCACAAAGCTTAGTAAAAAAAACACTGAAAACCTCACAGGTGTTAATCAAAACACTCAACCACTGCGGACAGCCTCTGCTCTGCCCCAAACCCTCTGCTCTGCCCCAAACCCTTGCTATCGCGTCATTGACTTACCTAGTTTGAGTTATATCATATTACTCCATCCGTCAGTCACATATTATTTTTTATTTAAGGTTACGCCCTCCATCCGTCAGTCACATGTTATTTTTCATTTAAGGTTATGCACTCCATCACTGAGTGTAATAATTTTTATGATAGTGATCTTAGACTAAAATACTTATTAATATGGTAGTTAGACAGAAAAATTAATAAATGTATAGTCCAGATAAAAATAAATTAGGGTATTGTTGATTTTTGGAAATGTTTTCTTGATGTTTTAAAGTGATAATAGTTTGATATAGCTCAAAATTCTAGAAGTGACAGATATTATGAGAAGGAGTAAGAAATTTCATTATCAAGTACGGATCTCATAATTCCTTTCTCTGCTATTTCCTTATGAAATGCATTTTGTATTTTTTTTTTTGGTTGGTGGGTGGGATGTAATATAATAATATGAATACTTAATTCCTTTCTTGATAATGACAGTGATAATCATGGCTGATTGTTTGTTGTTTTACAGGAAGTTATGGAAGATCCCTACATAGCTGCAGATGGCTTCACATATGAAGAAGAGGCAATAAGGGGATGGTTGGACAGTGGTCACAACACTTCCCCTATGACAAACCTCAAGCTTGAACATACAGATTTGGTACCTAATTATGCTTTACACAATGCCATTCGGGAGTGGCAGCAACAGTGAATATTTTCCATTATAATTGCACATAGTGATGTATATACACATATCTTGAAAATAGCTCCTCTCAAGTGAGCAAGCAAAAGTGTATATACTCTTGAATATAAGCCAGTTGAGATAAATGAAGGGTATATACACTATTACTTGCTTACTTTAGAGATAATTTCACTCCTGAGGAGCCTTGCCCCATTATCATAATAGTTAGTATGTTCAGGGGGAGAAAGAAGGTGATAGAGGGGGAGGAAATTTTTTAATCAAACCTTCTCTTTGTTTGGGTTGGGATCTTTCTAAAATGCCTATAGTCATGTAATTTTCAAGGACCCCCCTCCCCCTTCATTTTTATCAACAATCTTCAAATTGAAGATCTCCAAATTAATGATTGTTGAATGATTCCAAACATTAGACATATTTGTTTGGCTCTGCGTGTAGGGATACATGGATGATATATATAATCGCCCTATATTGATGCGGATAACCATTAAACGGGTATGTCCGTGAATTTTACGGTATCCGTGGATATTTACATATATTATGGATAATATTTTTTATAAAAAATATTATTTTTAAAAAATATTTTTAACTTTTTTTAAAGACACAAAATTATCATCACATAACATTCATACAATTCGCCCTTAATTTAATAATAAAATTTCATCATATTAATTTTTTTCTTATTTACTAAAATATAATTAGATCCAAACATAATATACATACATTTTATTTAGGGGTGTGCAAAAAAATCGGTTATTGTTAACCAAATTTGTATCCAAATTGTTCCACTTTTAAAAATCTAAACCAAATGCTAAAATATAAATTTGGTTATCCATTTTGTTATCCAAATATAAACTGGTTTTCATGTGATTTATCTATTGGTTATTCAAATTTCATTATTTGTTAAATTAATATGTTTTTGTCTCTTTTTATGTTTTATCATATACACGTTATAAATTAATTTTATATTTTAAACCAAAAGATTTAAAATTTTGTATTTTAAAATGAAAAAAAAAAAGTTTACAAATTCTCTAACTACCTAAAATGGTGTACTAATACTTCACAAATTATATGGACTTTTATCAGTTAATTATATAAACTTTCAGTAATTAATTATATAAATCTTAGTGCATCGAGTTTCATTTGGCATGTGCAAGAAAATATACTAAAACTTGACTTGTAGGATTTGACTCTAGTTTTCATTTATAAATCTTGAAGTTCATTAAAGCTTTATGAAAAAATAATTATAAATATTATAGATTTTTCCACCAATAAATAGAGATTTTGAAATATACAAATATATGTATTATAAATATTAGTTATTATTTTAAGTCTATATAATTTGCTATCATTTTAAGTCCATATAATTTGCTGAAATTTTTTATTTTCAATTTTATTTTTAATTTTTTAAATATTTTTAATTTTTA
Source organism: Lathyrus sativus (assembly GCA_963859935.3). Lineage (NCBI taxonomy): Eukaryota > Viridiplantae > Streptophyta > Magnoliopsida > Fabales > Fabaceae > Lathyrus > Lathyrus sativus. Next base: position 615,674,680 of record OZ012740.1, on the reverse strand, counting down.
GATTTTTATTTTTAAAAATTATATTTATTTTCAAAGAAAAAAAATATTAAAATCTAAGTATTTAAATTTAAAAATTGATATAATTTTAAAAAAAATTAAATTTAAATTTAACTAAATAATTTGGGTTAAAATCAAAATCCATTTAGAACCGATTTTAAACCCGTTTAGAACAAGTGGTTTGGTTTATAAACCATAACCATAAAAATGGATTGATTCATATTAAATGGTTATCCATGCACACTCCTAGGAGTGGATATGACATTCATATCACATGTACAACTTGGACCATATTGGTTTTAATGATTGTTGTTTTATTATTTTTTATTTTTTAATACAAAGTATAGAATTAAAATGTTTCAGGTGGTTTATCAATTATTTGATAGTTTGCAATAAAATTGATTTTTTTTTAAAAGAATTGGTTTTAAAACTGGTTTTTTTTATAAAATTGGTTTTAAAACTGATTTCTTTAAAGAAAATAAAAAACTGGTTTTGAAAGAAACCGACTTAAAACTGGTTTTAAAAAAAACTGTTTTTTTTAAAAATCGGTTTGAAACTGAACCAATTCACTTGTAAATCGGTTTTAAAAAAATAAATTGGTTTTATATAAACGGTTTTAAGATCCAAACCAAACCATATATGTGGTTTGATTTGGTTTGGTTTATAATCCATGCACACCCCTAATTTCATTTTAACCAAACAAATAAAAGATATTGTGATTGCGAGTTATGGTGGAAGAGCGAACGACAGAGGAGTAGGCAGAGAGACACTAGTTCGACGGAGGAATGATAACACTAGTTGGTTAGACTGTGAAATTGTTGAACTAGGTATGAAGTATTGAAGAGTTTAAATATGAAATGGCTAATAAAATTTTAATGAAATGTGAAAGATTTTCTTCAGAGAATTATTTTTTTTAAAAAGAAAGAAATATAATAAGACTATTTATTTTAGAAGATGAAAAGATAAGATATAATAAACTAATGATATTTAAATGATTTTTTTTAAAATTTATTAATGGATATTTGCGGGCACGAATATTATTAAATTCATATACATATTCATTAACAAACAAATATTTAAATATCCATTTATTTTATCTGTGGATATTCATTAAGCTACTTGCCACATATCTGTGACGGATTTTATCCGCGGGTACGGATATTTTTGTCATTCCTATTTACGCCTCTATGTGATTTTGTGTTGTATAAACTTGATTTCAACATATTTTTTACGGTTTCCTCTTCAAATTTTTTATAGTTAATAAAATATAGTGATTACATTTTTCTGGCTCAATTTATAGGTGTCAATTGGAAGTCCATAGTTAGAAGTTGACTACTAACTTTGCAAATAAAAAAAGATATTATTGAAAAACGAGACGCCCAAATGGGAGAAAGGTATGAATGAATGAGAAAATGATGGACTTCTTCGTTTCACATACTTTCGTTTTTCATAATGGCTTGCTTTGCAATACACTAGGCCAACTTTTAGAATTAATTTTAGGAATTTTAGTGAGAATTGTTTGATCAAGAGACCCAGGATGTCAAAAGGATCAGAGGGTGGAGAGCATGCACACAAGAGGACGATGGTAGAGATCACCTTATGTGATCTCTGGTTGACTCACAATAGTCAACCAGTCCAAAGACAAAGAGGACCCACATGTCCCAAGACCAATGGAGGGATAAAGTATAAAAATGCGTTCAGCTTTAGGATTTCCCTATAACACATTCTCGTCTCTCTCTCTCTCTCTCTCTCTCTCTCTCTCTCTCTCTCTCTCTCTCTCTCTCTCTCTCTCTCTCTCTCTCTCTCTCTCTCTCTCTCTCTCTCTCTACTTCTCTCAATCCTAACCACAAACATCATAGCACGACCACCCACATGGATATGCCACGGTGGCCACACGGTGGCGTGCATGAAAATCCACACTGGTGTTGAAGAACACTCATCGTGTTCTTCAGCAAAACCTAGATTCGCCACTAACCACCATGAGCTACCCTCCTAACCATCGTCCCTTTCAGATTCCGATTGAAGTTCAATTGGAAACTTCAATCGACCACCACAAAATTTCTAGAAATCGACCAAAATGTGTCAAAATGTTAAATTACCAAAAAACCCTCATTCAAACCTCTTCCTAAACACTTATCTGAAATCAAATCAAACAAAAACAAACTCGAATTCTTGGATCGATACCTTTAGGGTTTTAGAAACACTAACCCTGAATCCCTAAAAATTGACTCAAACCAACCCTAAAACCTTCAATTAAACAATGGTCCACACATCACAACAAACAAAAACAATGACAAAGCCACACACTAAGCCATACAGAAGAATCTAAAGCAAAACCATATTCTCTTCAATGGAGGTTCAGTCAGGTACAAATACAATAGTAAACATGATCAAATAAGCACACTACAAGTGACAATAAAAAAAAGGAAAAAGTGAAGCTACCGTTCTAGAACTTACAAGAGGAATATCCATTTAGGTACACTCTGAACTCTTTCTTTTTTCTTTTGATGATTGCTTGCTTCTTCTTCTACTTCCTACGCTTGTGTTTCGTTTGTGTTGTGTATTTGTTGTTGTTTTGAGGGTGTGATTAGGGGTGGCAAAATGGATGGATTGGATGTATATGGATTGGATTGTTAATGGATGGATCAAAGCAATCCATTAATCCATTAACAATCCACTAAACTCTCTTAATAAAAATTCAATTTAATCCATCCATTAAAAGATAAAATCCATCTAATCCATCCATTAACATATTTCTAATGGATGGATATTCATCCATCCAAAAAATTAATTTAAAAATTCTTAATTTAATAAGTGACAACATAATATCCAATGGATTTATAAAATGAGATGGATGGATTGAATCCATCCATATGAGTTAGTGGATGGATTGGATCAAATCCATTAAATTATTTTTTGTCTTATGGATGGATTGGATGGATTGGATGGATATTATCTAAATTGATTTCATTGCCACCTCTAGTCGTGATGTCAAGCTCACTTAGCTCAGAGCTTCGATGTAAAGTTCTGAGTAAGCTTTACGTTTTCTAAGCTTTGGTGAGGGTAAGGTAGAATTTTTAGCAGACTAATGTCGTTCTTCCTATTGATGAAATTACTCTGAACAGTAGGTGTTTAAATATGACAACGAGATTGAGGTAGGGAGTGAAATGATACTTGCGTGAATCTCTTTCGAAGTGTGTGAAACTGGGGTAATTTGTTTTGGGGGAAATTGCAGTGTGATGAGAATGAGTTCTTAAGTGGTTTAGATTTTTTAAAATGAAGATCCTCTATAACATTGGAAACTTAATGGTTAGGATTGAGTAATAGTATGTTTGTTTTGCTAATTTGTGTTTGTTAAAATGAAACTTGGATTCATTTTTGTGAATTAAATGAAATTGAAATGTAATTTGAATTTGACTAGAGTTGGTTATTGAGATTTGGAATTGGGAATTAGTTGTGATTTTGTGTGTGTGAAATTTATTGTTGTGGTTCCCAATTTATTATGGATGTATGATGCTTGATTATGTGATGATTGCTTGATGGATGGTTGCTAACTATTTTTTTTATTCTTTTTGTTTTGCACATGGGATGATGATGTTGGAGCATGAGCATGAGGCATGAGGTGAAGATGAGGCTTGATGCGTGATGACTTCTTGAAAAGTGCATCGATAATGTCGTAGTAATAAAAAGATCGAACACACAAGGAATGTGTTCGAATAAAGCAATTATTTGTCCAATATTAAATAAAAATAGTAAAAACGGGGTTTTGCAAGTTTTAATGCAAAAAGTAATTAAACGGGAAAACTATGTTACGAAGACGATCAGGTTGTGTTTTAGAATCCCTTTATCCTCTCTTGTTTATGTAAGATGCCTTGTATTAATTGATCTTATCCTTATAATTTTACGCTGAATTAACAAAGTTGTTATAGCCAATCCCCCACAAAATAACTCACTAACAACTACTCAGAGCTTTATATCCTTAGTCCGCCAGCATAAGCAATGTTGGGCGATGTACAGACAGTTAATTTCATGCACCACTACTTGAGGTCTCCTATCCATATTCAACCGACTGAAGTAGAACAATTGTCCTAGGTCCAATACATAGGCTACGAGTTAGGAATCGCTATGTATCTAACAACAGATTAACATAGTATCTCAAATAATAAGCATTAAGCATAAGAAACGACTAAATAAAATTATAATTCAAAGGATTCATACAAAGCCAAACCGCCATATAATGCCAACAAGATTGAATAAAGTTTGTTATAACACAACATAACCTAGGAGAATTTAGCTACAAATAGTGAAAATTACAATACCAATTGAATAAAGATGAATAACATATGAATTTCCTTGAAGGATTGGCCTCCAATGGCTTCCAATGCTCTCAAAATCATTCTTTGATGCTGTAAAATCGTGCTCCCAATGCCAAATTCCATAACCCCTGTAAAAGTGCAGAAAATCCCCTTTTAAAGCTGTTAGAATGGGTCAGATCGCTTCAGAAAAAGGCATCATCGTGCGCATTATGGAAGCATCGCGCGCATGATGAACCATTTGCTTCTTTATCGCGCACACGATATCATGCAATACTGCACATGATGATTCTAGTAGCTACGTGTTTTTGACTCTTTTTCACCAGAATTTTCACTAAGTCTCAGTCCTCCATACTTGGCTTTTTTCACTCACTTGGGTTTTTCTTCATCATTTTGGCTCCTCCTTTGCTCGTTTTTTCCCAATTATTTGACTGATTATATTTAATGACGAACTGTGGTCACAACCCCAAACTTAAAATGTTGTTTATCCTCAAGCAACTCACCTTCAACTGCACATTTCATCAAACAACAAGTCGTACAATAACAATTGAACATCACCATATATTTTTAGTTACCTGACCATTATTTCGGCTTTCAACTTCCATTCAATAATTTCATAAACGTCTTCAACCATGACTAGTACTCAACTTGTCTCTCATCTCACTTAACCCACTCAATTGATAGGGTTAACACTCAATCAACATGCAAAATCAATTAAACTTAGCTTGATTATATTTTAATAGAGTTAACCCTAGAAATCACAACACACACATTTAGAGGATTTTTTCGGTTGCAACTTGACTTATGCTAGGGTAAGATATATTTAGGAAAGTAGGGTTAAACTTTTGGAGTTAGGTTACTAGTTCTCCCTCATTCATCATGCCATTTTTTTAGTAGTAGAGATTTGCGATCCTTCTTATAATGTTAATCTTTTTTCTTTTTGTCATTTGTTCATCACTTTTTTTGAAGAAGTTCCTTTTTCTACTTCTTTTTCTCGACAAATTTTTAAATTTTGGATCAAATTCTCTAGAATTTCCTAGTACCCCTATCCCAAATTTAAAGTGTTGCTCACTTTCAAGAGTAACCATAAACTTAATCTTTTTCATACACTTGAAGAACTAAACTTCTATCTAACTCTAAAGAGAGGGTTGAATCAAAAGGATATTTCAAGTAATATGTCTAAGAATTTAAGGCTATGTAACCAAAAGAAAGGATTAGGCTCAAAATGTTTAGCAAATGGTAGTTCTACTACTAAAGGGTGGTTTACAAAGGCTCAAAGTTATATAGAAAAAATGTCTCAATGTGTATTGATCAATCATGATAGCTTAATCAGAAATAAATTAAACCAGGTAAAAGAATAATGCATGGATACACTCTAAGAAAGAAAAAGTAAACAATAGAAATATTTAGGCTCAAACCTTACCAGATGAGATATCTGCGGGTAGAGTACAAGTCGGTTGATTCTTTTCTTTTTCATTTACCTTCAAGCCATTGGTTGCTTTCATTATGATCAAGTTACTTACTTTTGTTCTTTTCTTGGATCATTTGTTTGATGCTAAAGCTAAACTTATAAATCTGGAAGAAGAAAAACACTGCCACACGTAAGTCTATTAAGAACATGGGATTTTCTTCACAAGGTTCTTTTTTGGTAGCTAATTTCTCTTGTGGTTATTTTTAGAAATAAAATAAAATTCTGAAAAACAAAAAAAAAACTGATTAAAAATTGATGAGTTGCTTCCCATCCAGCGCTTCTTTTATGTCAATAGGTTGACGTTCAATCCTTAAAACACGTCAGGCGTAAGGGATACTCTCACGCCGATAAAGACTTCTTTCTCCATTCCCTTGTTAACTCCACCATTTTTTTCTCCCAACTTGTAACGTGCCTCTAGATCCTCCCATGTTGGTTTCCATTTATATGCATTAAACACCATCTTTTCCTTATTAAATTTCAAAAGCAATTCCCCGGTTTCCACATCTATCTTTGCCTTTCCAGTTGCCAAAAATGGTCGTCCAAGAATCACAGAACCTTCAGAATTATTTATCATGTCAATCACCACAAAGTCTGCGGGAAATGACAAACCATTAACATGAACTAACGCATCTTGTAAAATACCAAACGGTTCAGTTTCAGATGAACCGGTCATAGTAAACATCATGTTGCTCGGCTTGATCTCTCCTATATCCATCTCCTTGAATTTGCTCAGCGACATAACATTGATACTCGATCCTAAATCACATATAGAATTTACCCCACCAATGGTACAGGTAACGTTGAACGATCTTTGATCCTTCATCTTTTGTGACCTCTCTAAAAGTTCTACTGTCTCATTTTTTTTTGTCAAGTTGACCGGTGCTTGAATTAACTTATGTTTTCCACCTCTTAGAATTACCTGTATAAACTTAGAAAACTTTGGAATTAATTCTAAAATTTCATGAAAAGTGATACTTACCTGAAGTTGTTTCACATCTTTTTGAATTTATCAAACATCCCAACTTCATCTTTAGGTACTTGTTTCTCTTTAGTAATCGGGTAGGGTGGTTTCATATAAACGGGTAAAGGTGGGTTTGGTTCGTTCAGGTTTTTCTCCTTTGTTTTCTTCCCCAGATAGTTTTCATTTATGCCTTGCTCAAGTGTAACTTTCCCTTTTTCTTGGTTCCCTTGAGGTTCTTTCTCATTCATCTCCTTTTCACCTTTCTTACTCTCAATTTCATTCCTCTGCACTTTTCAAACCTCATCATCCTTAGTCACTACACCCAAATTGGTCCTCACCGCTTTGCATGTTTTCTTCTTAAGATTGTCTACGGTGTTACTTGAGAATCCTCCACTCGAACATGGGAAGGCCGCGAGTCGTCTTGACAATTGCCCAATTTGTGTCTCCAAATTTTTGATGGAGGCATCATGGTTTATGCTCATGGTCTCATGGTTCTTATTCACCTGTTCCAAGCTAAGTTGAGTTCCTTTCATGAAATTTTCCAAGGTCTCTTCCAATCTTGAGGTTTTCCTTTGGAAATTGGGAGCTTGTTGGTTTTTTTACACAACATGGATACCATTTTGATTTTGGTTGTTGCTCCAACAGATATTCGAATGATCTCTCCATCCCAGGTTGTAGGTATTGGAATAAGGGCCGTTCTTTTGAAAATTAGCATATTAAACTTATTCACTCGACCCTTTAGATGAACACCTTCTGTTCTTATGTCCTCCAGCATAAAAATTACACCTAAGTGCTTGTATATGACTCGTGTTAGCGTTATTCAAGCAGCTTGCAGCTAGCTACTTATTCAATTATTCAATTTGAGCTAATAAAGTAGTTTGAGTATTAACAGTTAATATACCTTTGGGTGTACCTACCATCTCAACCTTTATCGATCTTTCAATTTTGGTGTGGTACTCATTTGTGAGCATCTTCTCAATTAGGTCATTGACTTATGGCTTGGTCATTTGTCTAATTGTGCCTCTCGTGGAAGCATCTAACAACATGCGTGTCTGACTCTTTAGACCTTTGATAAACCTTTGTATTTGCTCCATATTATTCAAACTATGGTTTGGGCACCTGCACAATAATAATTTGAATCTCTCCCATGAGTCATATAGGGTCTCCGCATCTTGTTGCTCAAAATTAAAGATCTCGTCCTTTCTCTCAGTAAATTGGGTGGTGGTAAAAAATCTTTCCAAGAACTTATCCTCTAGCTCCTTCCACGTTCGAATGGTTTCATTTGGAATGCATAACAACCAATCTTTTACCCTTCCAGTCAGCGAGAAACCAAACAATCGCAACTTCACTTGGTCCTCAGTAACATTATATGGCTTGCACATCAAAGCGATTTCGTAGAAGCATGCAAGATGAGCCCATGGGTCTCTGATAGCGTTTTCGTCAAACTGATTATCTTTTAGACCTGAAAGAACAAAATTTTTAATGTTAAAGCTAACAAAGTCTACCGGTACAAAACCTCTAGAAACTTGATCGTCGTCGATCCTTTTGCAATAATCTCCCATAGTTGGGAGTTATGGAGCAACCATGTCATTCCCATCTTCCAAATCTGAAGAAAGTGTTGGTGGATCTACTTCAGATTGGTCTCCGTCATCCATAATTGCTTATTTATCTTATTTTTTAAGGGCACACACGGTCCTTTCAATTTATGGATCTAATGGTAGTAATGTTGATCCTGAATTGCACATACACAAAGAGAAAATGCTTCAGTAGCACTATGATAAACAAGAAAATAAATAAAAGCAATAAAACTAAAATTAAAATAAAATAAGAAAAATATGTTGCGCAAAGCGTTGCCTAGTTGTAATTAACAGTCTCCGACAAAGGCGCAAAAAACTTGATGACTTCTCAGCAAGTGTACCGATAATGTCGCAATAATAAAAAGATCGAACCTACAAGGATTGTGTTCGAACATAACAATTATTTGTGCAATATTAAATAAAAATAGTAAAAGAAGGGGGTTTTGCAAGTTTCAATGCAAAAAGTAATTAAACGAGAAAACTATGTTACGAAGGCGGTTAGATTGTATTTTAGAATCCCCTTATCCCATTTTATTGGTGTACGATGCCTTGTATGAATTGATCTTGTCCTTATAATTTTACGCCGAATTAACAAAACGGTTATAGCCAGTCCCCCACGAAATAACTCATTAACAACTACTCGGAGCATTCTATCCCTAGTCTGCCAGCGTAAGTACTGTTAGCCGATGTACAGACCACAGGTCAGGAATCCCTATGTATCTAACAACAGATTAACAGAGTATCTCAAATAATAAGCATTAAGCATAAGAAAAACTGAATAAAATTTTACTTCAAAGAATTCATACAAAGTCAAACTGTCATATAATGCAAACTAGATTATCATAACACAACCTAACCTAGAAGAATTTAGCTATAAATAGTGAAAATTATAATACCAATTGAATAAAGATGAATATCATATGAATTCATTTGAAGGATTGGCCTCCAGTGGCTTCCAATGCTCTAAAAATCACCATTTGATGCTGTAAAATCGTGCTTTCAATGCCAAATTTCATAACCCCTGTAAAAGTGCAGAAAATCCTCTTTTAAAGCTGTCAGCGTCAGAAAAAGCCATCATCGCGCGCATTATGAAAACATCGCGCATGCGATGAACCGTTTGCTTCTATATCGCGCATGTGATGTTGCACATTATTATTCTTGTAGTTGCATGTTTGTTCACCCCTTTTCACCAGCATTCTCACTAAGTCATATTCCTCCACACTTGGTTATTTTTCACTAATTCTTGGGTCTTTCTTCATTATTTTGGCTCATTTTTTTTTCCTCGTTTTTTTTCCAATTCTTCGAATGATTATATATAATGACGGACTGCCATTAATGCAGCATAGAGATAACACGAGGCTTGGACATGAAGATTAGGGCCCTTCTATTTTTTTTGTCTTTTCTAGCTAGTGTATTGTATGTAATTTTGGTGATGTAAAAAAGCAAAATCATGTGTATATTAATTGTAATAGAATGAGGGTACTGATGTATGAAAAATTGTACTATTAATAAAAATGAAACTCTGTTTTATTTTGACTTTTGTCTCATATCTATTTAATTTTTTTCTTTGTCTAATTAAAAAATACAACCCAAAATACCATTTAAGTTGTATATTAAAACAAAAATCAAAATCAGTTAAGATTAAACAACAAAACCAAACAAAGAAAAATAATAACTTAAAAAAATTCAATTATCAAATAAGGAGTCAAATGTTAGACGATATGATTCGATCTAAAGGGGGTGAACAAATTACAAATTTTACAACCAAAAACTTTTGGCAAAAATCTGCTTTCAAGAATATAGTGCAGCGAAAAAACGACGCAGATCGAATCGTCTAACTGAACCTACTATTGAAAAGCTATATGCGTAACGTAAACCTTTTGGAATGATAATGAATACAAATAGTTCAACAATCATCAAGTCACAAATCAATCAAATGAAAAGCTATTCTTAATGCTTATTTCTAATGAACACGAAGTGATAAAAATACACACAAACAATTTATCAAACACTTAGTGTACGATTGATCACCTTTTGGAAATTCGATTTATTTTGTTGATTTAAAAAGCTAATCACAATCAAAGTGGTTGTGATTATATCAACAACAAAAATTTAAAAGAAGGTTGAAAATAATTTCCATTCGAATTAATCAAAACAACAACGAAATTGATAATTTGCACGAACAACAATTAAAGAAAATTAAAGCGATAAAAAGACACGAAGATTTGTTTAGGTAGTTCCCTAATCGGCTTCCATATGGGTACGTCTACCCTCAATCCAAAATTGAATTGAGATACTTGCAATTAACTTTAATTTTAGAAAAATGTTAATACAAGAGATGAAAAACTCAAACCCCAAAATCCCTATAATTTGTGTTGATTCTTGCACCTCCAAACCCTTGATTAAAGCTTGATCAAGTAACCAACAATGTGACTATAATCCTTCGATTATCCTGAGCACGCAACTTATTAAAATACAAGATTCCCAAACACAATTCAGCGTCTCGCACTACTCCCTTGCAAGGAAACCACCTTGTCCCAAGGCCTTCACTTAATCGAATCTGTGTTGATGTGATCTTGTCCAAAACCTTCAAATCACGCCAATCTTGAAGGAAAACCCCGCCATGGTTTTCTTATTTGAAACATACAAAGTTTCCAACCTAATATTCTATATTACACCAAACCTAATTGGACGTTATCAACCCTAATCTAGATGGTCACCCAATCGAAAATTGGTTATGTGTAGTTCAATTGTGTGTATGCATAGAAGAAGGGATGAAGATGGTGGACAACTTTGTAATCTAGTTTTGTTTAAGTTTTTACTCTATAGAAAACCTTGTTAAACTAGAAGAAGGTGCATGTATGAGTATATATAAGTATGTATGAGAATAAGCAAAGAGAATGCAAGAAAAATAAGATGCAAAAATAATTTTTCAAATTTGAACTTGTATAGGTCGTCCTATGAAGGTCATAGGTCGACCTATGAAGGTGTTCAGGATGGCCTGTGAGGCGACTTGTGGGTAGAGCCTACAAGCTTCATTCTTGGAGCGTGGGAGCCAACCTATAACTTGGATGTGCCAACCTGTACTGAAGCCAAGGCTTTCATAGGTCGACCTGAACTCATATAGGTCGGCATGTGTTGTTATGTTGACACACAAAACTTAATTTTTGATGTGTATGACATACCTAAGACTTATAAAACTTGTCCAAAGACTATTTTTATGCACCATAACGCTAAAATGACAGATGCACGTCTAAATTTAGGTTGACATCGTCCAATATACAAAAATGCTACGATATACTATATTGTTTGACATCATGCAAAACCCAGTTGAATTTGTAGATAGCACTCACATCAAAGACAAAGGTAAAAACTCTTTGACTTTTATTTTATCTCCAAATACATGAAAATTGATTGAAGAATGCAAATAAAAAGATTAACTAAGGTCAAAATGGGTCAAACTATTGACTTCTTTGACTTTGTTTAACTGTATGCTGAGGAATGATTTATGGAGAACTAGATGAAAAGTTGTTAGACGATAGGCTTCGATCTAGAGGGGGGTGAATATATCACAAATAAAATATAGAACTTTTGGTAAAAAAAATGTTTTCAAAAGTTTTATGGCACAACAGAAACAACCCGAATCGAATCGTCTAACCAAACCTATTATTGAAAAGCTCGGATATATGTAACGTAAACCAATTAGGATGATAATAAACACAAATTATTCAACAATGATTAATTCATGAATCAATTGAATACAAAGCTACTCATAAAGCTTATTTCCAATAAATACAAATCAATTAAAATACTCAAAGGCAATTTATCAAACACTTTGTGTGCAATCGATAAAGATTAGAAATTCAATTTGTATTGTTGATGTTAAAAGCCAATCACAATTAAAGTGATTATGATCATATCAACAAGAACACTTTAAAAGATAATTGAAAACTAATTTCCAATCGAATTGATCAAACAAATATGAACTTGATAATTTCCAAGAAAAATAATTAAAGATATATATATATATATATATATATATATATATATATATATATATATATATATATATATATATATATATATATATATATATATATATATATATATATATATATATATATATATATATATATATATATATATATATATATATATATATATATAGATATATATATATATATATATATATATATATATATATATATATATATATATATATATATATATATATATATATATATATAGAGAGAGAGAGAGAGAGAGAGAGAGAGAGAGAGAAAGATTTGTTTAGGCAGCTCCCCAATCAGCCTCATTATGGGTATGCATGCCCTCACTCCGAAATCAAATTTAGATACTTGTAATTAACCTTATCTTTGTAAAAATGTTTATATAAGAGATGAAGAAATCTAACTCATAAATCCTGTGGTTTGTTTTTGTTTCTACCACCTCCAAATCCTTAATCAATGTTTAATCAAGTCACCAACAATGTTGCTACAATCCACCTGTTATTGACTACTTGCTTGCAAGACCTCCTCGTCTTCAAGGTTTTCACTCGGTCGATTAATCCCTAGCACGTATTTGTTGAACCTAAGATTCTCGTACACAATTCACCGTCTCATGCTACTCCCTTGCTAGGAACCACCTTGTCCCAAGACCTTCACTCGACTGAATCTGTGTTCGCGTGATCTTGTCCAAAACCTTCAAATCCTAATGATCTTGAAAGAAAACTCCAACTTGGTTTTCTTATTTGAAACACACAAAGATCCCAACCCAATATTCGTGGTTATACCAACCTAATTGGATGTTATTAACCCTAATCTATATGGTCACTCAATCAAAAAATAATTATTTATAGTTTGATTGTGTGTATGCATAGAAGAAAGGTTGAAGATGATGGGAAAACTTTGTAATTTTTGTTTCGTTTTGGTTTTACACTAGTGTCGCTACTGCGAAAATCGGCGCCGGCTGAACAGAAGAGTCGCCACCGCGCGTTATTTATCCCACGGGAGGGAAAGGAAACGCTCAGAGTAAACCTCGCACAACACGGGAAAAGGTATGGTCGTCGCAACCAAAACTTGGATTCGGGAGTCGGTTACGCAAGGGGAAGGTATTAGCACCCCTCACGTCCGTCGTTCTCGACGAGATCCACGCTTGTTTTCGGGTATGGATTGTTATTCTATCTACTCTATAGGTCAGGGGTTAAAAGAAAAGAAAATGACTCGGCAAAGTATCGCACTTTATGCCTACGTATTCTCGTCTGGAACGAGAAATCAGAGTCAACGTAGTTCGCCTACCTACGGGAAAGGAGGGGAAGGTTGCTCGCTAGGATATCGCATCCTATGCCTACGTACTTTCATACAGCATGAAAGATCAGAGCAAACGTAGTTCGGGCTACGCACGACACAAGTCTGTATTGATTGTTTTTATTCCTTCTGAAAAGGTTTTTCTAATTACTGGTCCAAGCGGTCAAAAATGACGTTTTGATGAGTTCACATTCTTTTACGGAAGAAGTGTCTTTTATTGTGTTTGAAATCTTATTGGGTTTTTCTGTTTGTTTTGAGAAAGAAGAGACAGAACTCTAACCTACGGTTGCGAAGGGGATCAAACTAACCTAATGTTATCATGCATGGGTTAAGACCTAATGTCTATCATGCTCCTCTCTTGCACAGAGAGAAACAGAGATCCTAAGGGAATAAACGGAAACAGAAACAATAGCAGATATATACAGTAGTAAAATGCATGGATGCAACAATACAAGCGAGGCAAGGGAGTCCCACTCAACCTCGAACCTAGAAAACAATAGGCAAAAGTGAACAGGATTCACTTTCAACCCAACAAGTTAAACAACAAACAATACAGTCCAGGAAACCAATCAATACATCAGAAATGATAAACAGCAAAAATAAACAGCCACAGCAGCTCTGCATCAACACCTATCTTCAAGTCATCTCCAAACAGCTACAAGCTTCAGCAAGCATCAATCTCCATCTCCACAGCCTTCAAGCAAGGTCTTTGTCATCAATCTTCAGTCTACAATGGCTTTTCTTCATGTCTCAAACCTCCAGGATGAGGGATCAACCACAAGAGTGAATTGGGTGTTAAGCAATTAGTTGACTACCAAGGGTGGCAAACAAACTGCTACTAACACATAAGATATTTTCTCTCAAGAGTTCTATCCCTTAGACAGTAGCACCAAGCCTTCCAAGGGAAGGGGGTGAATGTCTTAGAGATACTCTGCATCATAGAGAAGAATGGAGGCAGTCAAGACCTTCCATGTTTGAGAACCAAGTTGACTACTCTAGGGCTTTGCCTAACTCCTAGATACTACCAACTTCAACAGCTGCCAGCACAGAATCTCCTCATCAACTCTGGAAGTTGGTCTTTAGTCTCTGATCTTCAAATGGGCTTCATCATCTCAGGTCTTCAGCTCTCCCCAAATCCCAAACAAACCCAATACCCACACAGACAAATTATAATCCCCAGAGAGGGCACACCACACCAGTCAAGCAAATACAGACAATACTAATAGCAGTAGGGGAATCCTAACATTTTCTAAGGGATCTAATAACTACCCCTAATCCCTATAGTCCCATACCCCAAAAATTCAATCTCTAACTCCTAAGGGAAATGAACTTATTCACCTATGTTGTCACCTAAACCCTAATTTTATTCATGTTGTTCACACCTAATCAAATCTCCTAAAATTAATTTCTAAAACTGTGAATTAAATCCTATATTCAAGTTGAAGTCCTAAACTAATCAACCTAAAAAGAATGAGCTCTAAAGCTAAAGGGAACTATTAGAACAAAAATCAACAAGTTTAAGTATCAAACTAAACTTAATAAAATGCTATTTACAAGAAAAATGCATGAAAAATATTAAAACAAAATAAAATGCCATTTTTATTTTTTCATATTTTTCTAGACAGAATTATTGACCTAGAGAAAAAAGAACCAATTAAAACTAAGCTATTTTCATTTTTTTATGATTTTTTAAAGATGACAAAAATATTAAAGGAATTAAAAAACACAAAATAGAAATAAAATGGGGAGGGGGGTCTGAATAGCAAGCTCGCCCAGTTCAAATCTCAGCTGGGCCATAAAATGGGAGGTGCGCCTAGCAATTGGCGCTAGGCCCAGTTGCACTCAGAAAACGAATTGAAAAATAGAAAGAAAAGAAATAAGCTCGCGGTGCAGAAAGTAACAAAACCATGTGTATTCCATTGGGCCTATATGAAGGGGTGGGGATATTAATCTGGATCCAAAGCCCATGCGTTCTAATAAGTGAAACGCTGCATTCCACTTGGTCTTTTCCCTCCGTTTCAACTTCAAATGCCAGCCATTGGATGAGGTGAGAAAGTCAAATAATTGGCATGATCGGACGGCCATTGGATCGTCTTCCTCAATCAACTCTAGGGTTTGCAGAATAAACCCTGCACACGAGCTCGACACAGCCATCTTCCAGCCATCATATCTCCCTCGCCTCTCCATGATAGGCCATGATATAAACACCAAAATTAACCCAAAGTTCACGTAGAAGACAACTGCACCCTTAGTTTTTGCTGAAGCTTAATCAAATGCCGGACCCGATGGTATACAACCTCCATGGACACTCAAAATTCACCCTCACCAAACTTCAAATTCTTGCTAACAGAACCAACTCTATACTTCCATGATCACTCTAAGCTAATCCACACTAATTATCACAATCTATTCATCAAGTTCCAGCTCAAAACCTTTTTTGTGCATGCATGAAAATCTTCACCAATCAATGCCAAACTTTCCAGGATTCATCCTCTAACTACCTAGGTCTCTAATATACTAACAATCCTATGCCATGATCACTATGCTAGCTAATTCGAAGGAAAACATACCTGGTGCAAATTCTTGAAAACAGATATAGACTTCTTGAATCAGCAGCCACCAATGCTCTGATCTTGATCAACACTCTTGATTCTTGCTACTGTATGCAATAACCTTTGATCCAATACTCTGAATATGATATTTGAACTCCTCTTGCACTTTTGATGGTGAAGGTCACAACACACGAAAATGAACACAACTCAGCCAGATCTTGATGAATTTTGGTTCTAGGATGATTGTGGAGTAGATTAGGATCAAGAACTTTGTGAATTGTTGGGATTTTGTGAGAGATTGAGAACAATTTGCAAAATTGGAAAGATGGAAGGAAACTATGTATTCTTGCCAAATGAATCACCAACCACATTTTGGAGCCACTCTTGTGTTTATATAGATGATGATGGCCTAATCTAGAAGGTTGTAGAATGATCTTAGATGATTCTAGAAAGTGATGGAAAGTTATGGAAGTTCTCATGCCATGATACTTTGATCCATTTCATATCTCATGCATTTCTTTTCATGTTTGTATCAAAATCTCCTCTTATGAGTTATTGTCATGGTATGTATGAAAAAACCAAGTTCCTTGCCTTGAAAAGTCACTTATGCCAAGTTTTCTCTTCTTGCCTTATTATGCAAGCAACAAAAATACAAAGCAAGTCCAATTTTTTACTCTTAACTCAAAAAGGTGGCTGATCCAATGTCTCTAAAATGATGTTTGGAATCAATTTGGTATATTGGATGACCCATTTTGGATTTGTAGATCTCTCAAACCAATTTTTCATTTCAACTTTTTCAACTTATATGCCTTTTTTAGGTCATTTTTCACTAACTTTGGCCAAGTCTCATTCCATGCATTTCCAAACTTCCATGACTTCTTTTATAGACTTAAAATGGCATTTTGAGCAACTTTGATGTTGTGAAGTTTTTCATTTGAAGCTTCCTTGTATGAGTTTTAGGCATAGGCTAAGAATGACCTGTAATCCTCAGATGACCAAAATACCCTTTGCTTGCCAAGACCATAAGTAGAGTTCCACAAATCATATGAAGGCATACTATACCATTCTATAAAGATAAGACAATGAGGAACAATTCTTATGTTGGCCATAAATTCATTTGAAATCTCCTTGAGGGGTAAAAATTGCTTGGAAGTCAAGTCACTTTCACAGACAAAATTTCAGATACCTCAGATAACCTGTAACTTGTAAGGACCATAACTTGAGTCCTATAAATCTCCTTGATGTCTTCCACCACTCAAATTAAAGGTATTGAGATCCTCTACAAGTTTCATGTTGGCCAAGGATCCATTTGAAGCTTGCATTTTGACTTATCTTGCTTGGAAATTTGACCTAAATTAAGGGATTTTACACAAAAACCCTAATTTAGAAACTCCTCTTCTCCTTGATTTCTCTTGAATTCTTCTTGGCATATCACCATATCCTCTTCTACATGTCAAATGATGAACCCCACATCTCTCCAATAGACCTTAATTCCTTTCAATCAGCCAATTGACCTAGAGTTGACCTAGAGTTGACCCTAGATGAAACCCTAGTTGACTGTCTTCAACTGCAGTACTTGTGATCATATCAATGACTTGTCTCCTTCTCCAAATGACTTTCTAATTCTCCCATAATGTCCACATACTCTCCATGCTCAATCCACAGCTCACAACTTCTTTGATGATCCCCAGATACCCTCAGATAGGAGATAGATGCACTGCTTGATCTATTGACTTCCTAGCTTTCAAATTCTTTCTGATGACTTGAAGGAGATTGGATTAGAATAATAACCTCTTGATAGGCTCATAGAGATGAGAATAGTGCTTGGTCCCCTGTTGGATGACTTGCTATGCCATGCTATGCAGATGATTAGACTATGTACATGACTCTATATGCAAATGCTAATGCAATTAAAACATAAACCAAATGAAAAAGGTTGAGAAAATTTTAGGGTGCAACAGCTGCCCCTATTCAAGCGACTTGGACCCGATTGGGTGAAGAGCGAACGGCCTTCAAACATTCGCGGTACGAGACGGTTGAATACTAAGAACCCAGAAATTTGCCAACCGCAGACATGAACCACACCACTGCTTGGGGATTATTTTCATCAGCCTGAAAAGCTTCTCTCATTGCAAGAATAAAACTTTGCTTGTCCACGTTAGGACGCCTGCTTCGTCGACTCGGAAAAACTTCAACAACTTTGCTGGGGGATGGCTCGTCTGCCTTCTCGTCAGAAATAAATCGTCCACGCTAGGACTAAACTCTTCCACGTTAGGAATAACACCTTTTTTCATCTCGTGAATAACATCTTTACACGTAAGGGAACCCCCTTCTTTTATGAACCTGTCCACGTCAGGACTAAACTTTCCACGTTAGGAATACCTCTTTCCACGTAAGGAAACACCTCGGATTCGTCCACGTAAGGACTCACATTTTTTCCACATAAGGAAACCATACCTTTCCACGTAAGGAATACTATGTCAATCTGTCCACGTAAGGACTACATCGTCCACGTCAGGACCCACCTTTCCACATAAGGAACAACTCTCTTCTTGATTCGTCCACGTAAGGACTCCATCTTTCCACGTAAGGAATTCAATTTTCCCACGTAAGGAACTAAAACTTCTCCTTCCACGTAAGGAAGAAACCTGTCCACGTCAGGACTCACGTTTCGTCTTGATTTGTCCACGTCAGGACTCGCCTCTTGACTCACTGAGGAAATAGAACTTGTCCACGTCAGGACTCACCTCTGACCCACTGGGGAAGCGAGACTTGCCCACGTCAGGACTCACATCTCAACCTGCTGAAATAATAGAACCTGTCCACGTCAGGACTTGCGCGTCTTCGACTTGTTGGGGAAATAAAACTGTGTCCACGTCAGGACTCATACTTTGCCAACAACACGAAGAAGGATAAATTTGTCCACGTCAGGACTCTCGCGTCTTGTCATCACAAAGAACTACAAACTTGTCCACGTCAGGACGCACATTTCACCATTATGAATAAAGCTATCTGCTGGAACTAAATGGTCCACGTCAGGATTACAACACGAAGAGTAACCAATTTCGTCCACGTCAGGACTTCACACTCAATCAATACCGAGAACTCGAATCAGTCCACGTTAGGACTAACACATATCGTCAACTTGAGGAAATGTCCACGTCAGGACTCCACATTCCATCTGTACCAAGAACTCAAATCTGTCCACGTTAGGACCAACACATCTCGTCAGGAAGAAATGTCCACGTCAGGACTCCAAATTCCAACAATTCTGAGAAATCGAACCTGTCCACGTTAGGACTAACATCTCCTAGCAATCCGGGGAAATAAATCTGTCCACGTTAGGACACCCACTTCTCTAGCACGAAGAAATCCCGTCAATATCGGAATAAATTGTCCACGTCAGGACTTATTGCTCCATCGATCCCAACCCACAAACTTCTTAGCACTAACGTGATAGCGACTTTGAAGCGGACTCTGCTGGTAGGGCTGGAAATGAGTCGAGTCGAGTCGAACTCACCTCAGCTCGGCTCGACTCGTTAAGAATTGTTCGAATTCGAGTTCGAGTTCGAGTTCGACACGAACTTTTTTTTAAGCTCAAACTCGACTCGTTATAAGTTCACGAACAGTTCGGTTCGACTCGTTAGGTTCATCTCATTAGGTTCAGCTCACATGGTTCACGAACTTAAAAACTATTTTTTTAAATATATATATTTTTTAGTATATTTGACATTTTAAATAAATATATATATTTTTAAATAAAATATTAAAATAAAATAAAAGTTATCATATTGAAATTTAACTTTATCTTCGAAATCTACTAATTCAAAACCTACACAACTTTCAAGAGATACATTTGAGAGTCTAATTCAAAAACTAATAAATTGAAGATTAAATTTGTCTAAGATTTGAAGTAAATATTTAAACCTAATCTTAAGGATAGTATAATTCTTTTCATATGTAATCGAGTTGACTCATGAACCTAACGAGTCGAACTATGTATAGTTCAAGTTCAGCTCATTTAGTTAACGAACTTAATTTTTCGCTCATACTCAACTCATTTGGTTCATGAACCTAGTTCAACGATTTAATTGTCGAGTCGAATTCCGAACTATCTTCGAGTTGGTTTGGTTCATTGCCAGCCCTACCTGCTGGGGATATTTGGGAACCAAACTACTGGATGCCTGCTCTAATAACCGGCGGTAGCCTCTGAAACTCTGATTCTTGAAACCCTTTGATGACAAATAACTCTGCTTGAGAATGAGGAGAAATTTTGCCCACTAACTCTGGCGGGGAAGACAAGAGAAATTTACACAAATAACTCTGCTCGGAGACAAAGAGAACTTCATCATGATAACTCTGTGGGGAGTAATGCCAAAGCTGACACTTTCGTTGAATGTCTCACGTCGAGACCTCGAATGTTTAGTGACTTATTTGAGCAAGAGCTCCTTCAACCTGCATGAGAAACAACACTTGAACACAAACGGTTAGCCACCCTGGTTTATGTTTCAAAATGCATATGTTTGATAATGACGCAATGCTCCAATCGACATGGGAATGCTACACGTTTTATTTGGTGGATGCAAGTATGACCCTATATGCCGATGCCAATGCAGACTCGAACTGCTGGGATACAGGAACTGCTCCAACAAAATAAATGCTGAATACAATGCTGACTCCGTTGGGGATAGCCTGGTGCTACAGAATTATTCCGGCAAAATAAATGCTGGAAGAGTGAAGTCGACTCAGCTGGAAAATGGGGAACTTGAACCAAGCACCTCATCGAAGTAACACCCTGCTGGGAATATAACTTTGCTGGAGGATAGCAGATGCGCTCGGTATGATTGGAATTCTGCTAAAGAGTGAACAGGTATCACACGGTATTCTGACAAAATAAATGCCAATGCGCCACCACAACTCTGCCGGGGAGAGTCTTAATCTTCGGGTTGCACTGGGAGGAATGAAAACACTGGTTGGAAAGAGAACTCCGCTGGGGCGGGATGATTCTCTTGGGAAAATCAACTGACTCCGCTGGGAGAGAGTAAACTGACCCTGCGGGGAAAGGTGAACTTGTCTGGATACAGCTCACAAATATTAATCTTCTGAGGCTAAACCCACTCTGCTTGAGATACACTGTCTGAATACAGCCTTATAATCTAGGAATCGCCAAACTCTGCTGAGAATGAATGACTTTGCTGGAGCATGTCCTTTGGATAAGCTACGGCTAGCTGGGGAATTCGATCCTTCTTCAGGAAGCACATGCATGACCTGCGTGGGGGTCGAGTCTTTCGTTACCGCAATCTTTTGATCATCTTCCTCGTACGGCTATGAAACCTGCAGCAACACAAACAAGACAAGACAAGCCTATGCAACCAAATCTATTCAGGTTAGTAACATCATTTTCAGTTAATTCAAAGTTTTAGCAATCGTCGGCAAGGGCCAGTGATGTTATACACATGCTAGTTTCAGTAAACTTAGGCGTTTATCATGCACAAAACGGTAAAGAGATAACATCAAGTACTGAATAACATATTTTATTGATTGGGCCTCTGAATGGGCGGAGTTTTGTACACGGGATGTAACCCCTGAAAAGAGGAAGTTACGCAAAGCAAATATACAAGTATGCACAAGAAGCATAAATATATTGACAAATTAAATTTGTACACATGTCGGCAACGGGATGCAGATGAACACCACGAACTGATCCTCCCATGACTCGCCCGACTCTAATGCCTTCCCGGTATCCACACTTCCGAAGAGGTTGTATCTGATAATCGACCCTTCGAGTAGATTCTCCCGCACCAATGCTCATTGCAGTATCAAATTCGGACTGCAGTCATTTGCTTTTCAAATCCCTAACTTTTGCGTGAACCGCCCTTTACGGGTTTTCAGTTCACCGGGATACCCTTTTTTGCCGAAGCCGCCCAGTGTAGGTTTTCAACTTCGCGGATGTACATTTTTCATTTTATCCCTAACTTTTGCCCGAACCTTTCATTCTGTTTTTGGTTCGCCAGGATGCCCCATTTTTGCCTGGACTCTCTTTTTTCTGTCCAGCGGGTCAATTTTAAGCAAAGTATTTTTTAACTGCGTCTGAATTCACAGGCGACGTGAAGTCTTCACCGTCCATAGTGGATAATAATAACGCTCCTCCTGAAAAGACTTTCCTGACAAGGTATGGCCCTTCGTAGTTAGGGGTCCACTTGCCCCTATGATCTGCCTGCGGCGGGAGAATCCTTTTCAGCACAAGGTCGCCCGTCTGAAAGCTGCGAGGATGTATCTTCTTATCATATGCTTTCTTCATTCGGATCTGGTACAAACGACCGTATGCTAGAGAAGCTAGCCTCTTCTCGTCCATTAAGCTCAGCTTATTCAACCTGTTCTTCACCCATTCTGCCTCGTCTAGTTGAACATCTCGCAATACCCTCAGAGAAGGGATCTCAACTTCCAATGGTAGCACCGCTTCCATCCCGTATACTAACGAGAACGGGGTTGCCCCGGTTGATGTGCGTACCGTTGTACGATAACCGTGCAAAGCGAAGGGTAGCATCTCGTGCCAATCCTTGTAGGTCACCACCATCTTCTGAACGATCTTTTTGATATTCTTATTGGCCGCTTCAACAGCGCCATTCATCTTGGGTCGGTAAGGGGAGGAGTTGTGATGTTCGATCTTGAAATTCTGACAGAGCTCCTTCATCATTTTGTTGTTCAGGTTTGAACCGTTGTCCGTGATTATCCGCTCGGGGATCCCATATCGGCAAATGATATCTCTCTTGATGAATCTGGCCACCACTTGCTTCGTTACATTTGCATAAGACGCCGCTTCCACCCACTTGGTGAAGTAATCAATTGCTACCAGAATGAACCGGTGCCCGTTAGAAGCCGTCGGCTCGATCTTTCCAATTATATCGATTCCCCACATCGAGAACGGCCATGGCGATGGCATCACATTCAGAGGACTCGGAGGCACATGGATCTTATCAGCGTAGATTTGGCACTTGTAGCACTTTCTCGCAAACTTGAAACAATCAGTTTCCATAGTCAGCCAAAAATACCCTGCCCGCAGCAGCTTTCTCGTCATAGCATGTCCACCAGCATGCGTACCAAAGGTACCTTCGTGTATTTCCTCCATGAGTAGTTTTGCCTCTCTTTCATCTACACAACGCAACAACACCAAATCGTGGTTTCTTCTATATAAGACACCATCCGGATTCAAATAGAAATTACCCGCTAATCTCCTGAGAGTCTTCTGATCTTGACTGGATGCCCCAGCCGTATACTCCTTGTTCTTCAGGAAATTAAGGATATCAAAATACCACGGCTTGTCGTCGGATGCTTCATCAATAGCAAATACGAAAGCTGGTTTGTCAAGCCGAGAGATAATAATTTTGGGGGCCTCATTCCAGAAGTTGACTTTGTACATGGAAGACAAAGTGGCGAGGGCGTCAGCCATTTGATTCTCTGCCCGCGGTACATGATGCAACTCAACCTTGTCAAAGAAAGGCAACAATCTCCTTGCATAATTCATGTAATGTATTAAATTGGGCTGACGTGTCTCCCATTCCCCTTTAATCTGATTCACCACCAGGGCTGAGTCTCCGTATACGTCTAGATTCTTGATTCGCAAATCAATGGCTTCTTCAAGCCCCATTATACAAGCTTCGTATTCGGCGTCAGTATTGGTAACTGCAAAGGTTAATCGGGCAGTAAACGGGATGTGCGACCCGTGTGGTGTAGTGATGATTGCCCCTATTCCGCTACCGTAAGCATTCACAGCTCCGTCAAATATCATCTTCCATTTGGAACCCAACTCTGGTCCTTCGTCTGGCAACGGTTCTTCACAATCTTTCATCTTTAGGTACATGATATCCTCGTCAGGAAAATCAAACCTCATTGATTGGTAATCTTCAATAGGCTGCTCCGCCAGATACTCAGACAGCACACTCCCCTTTATAGCCTTTTGCGAGACGTATTGGATGTCATATTCAGTCAAGACCATCTGCCAACGGGCAATTCTCCCTGACAACGCCTGCTTTTCGAATACATATTTGATAGGATCCATCTTCGAGATGAGCATGGTTGTATGATTCAGCATGTATTGCCTCAAACGCTTGGCGACCCAGGCTAGCGCGCAACAAGTTTTCTCAAGCATTGAGTATCGAGATTCACAATCTGTAAATTTCTTACTCAAGTAATAAATTGCATGCTCTTTTCTTCCTGTCTCGTCATGTTGACCGAGAACACAACCCACACTCCCCTCAAGAACCGTCAAATACATAATCAAGGGCCTCCCTGCCATTGGGGGTATCAAAATAGGAGGCTCCTGCAAATACTGCTTTATTTTATCGAACGCCTTTTGACAATTTTCGTTCCACGTCACGGCTTGATCTTTTTTCAATAGCTTGAACAATGGTTCACACGTGGGCGTTAGATGAGATATGAACCGAGCGATGTAGTTCAACCTCCCTAAAAACCCGCGCACCTCTTTCTCTGTTTTAGGCGTCGGCATTTCTTGAATCGCTTTTATTTTAGCAGGATCGACCTCTATTCCTCTTTCGCTTACGATAAACCCCAGCAGTTTACCCGATCTCACCCCGAAGGTGCATTTATTAGGGTTCAGTCTCAGCCTGAACTTCCTAAGCCTTTTAAATAACTTCAGCAGATTCACCAGATGCTCTTCCTCCGTCTGGGATTTGGCAATCATATCGTCAACATAAACTTCGATCTCTTTATGCATCATATCATGAAAAAGAGTCGTCATCGCACGCTGATACGTTGCCCCAGCATTTTTCAAACCAAAGGGCATCACTTTGTAGCAAAATGTTCCCCAAGGCGTTATGAAAGTAGTCTTCTCCATGTCCTCTGGCGCCATTTTAATCTGATTATAGCCTGAAAAACCATCCATGAAGGAGAATACGGAGTATTGAGCAGTATTATCAACTAGCACATCGATATGAGGAAGTGGAAAATCGTCCTTTGGGCTCGCCTTATTCAAGTCTCTATAATCCACACACATCCGAACCTTGCCATCTTTCTTTGGCACAGGTACTATATTTGCGACCCATGAGGGATATTTTGTCACAGCCAGGAAACCAGCATCCCACTGTTTTTGAACCTCTTCTTTGATCTTCACTGCCATATCTGGTCTAGTTCTACGAAGCTTTTGTTTGACCGGTGGGCATTCTTCTTTCAATGGCAGACGGTGCACAACCATATTTGTATTGAGCCCTGGCATATCTTCATACGACCAAGCGAATACATCACTATACTCTCGGAGCATTTTAACCAGTCTTCGCTTGATATCGCTTTGCAGCGCGGCTCCGATACAAATATTCTTCTCAACCCCTTTCGACCCCAAGTTGATAATTTCGATGACCTCGTCGTGAGGCAGAATGACTCTTTCCTCTTGCTTCACCAACCAAGACAGTTCTTCAGGAACGTCACTATCTTCGACAACCTCTTCTTCGGCCTGAAATACCGGGTGTTCAAAGTCGGGACAAGTCATAGGTGGTTCAAGGATGTCATCTGAAAATGTTATCCTGCAAAAAGAATGGTTAAATGCTTCAAAATGCGTATAAAGCGAATAACCACGTTGCCATTTTATTGAAAAATACAAAACAAGAAAAACAGAGATTACAATATTTGCACATGAAAAACGCCATTTATTTAATGATAAACGCGCAATATTCATAACAGCACAACCCTAAGCAAATCATGATGCCCCGGGCAAGACATCAGATTGTTCAACAATTAATAAAACAAAGCATTACTGTTTAAGAGTCACAGGAACAAGCTCCTGAATAGACCAGTTGCACAGTCCCTGTCCTGGCGTGCTTGGCTGAATCCAGGCATCCATATCACAGTCGTTGTCCCCTTCGTCAGACTCCGAAGCAGCATTGATGGTCTCATGACATACTCCACTGGCAGAGATGGTTATTGGCCCTCTGAAACGGGATGCTCTCACAGCAGGTGCTGACGACGACGGTTGGTATCCTAGCCTGAACCGGTCCATCTTCACAGGAATGTCCAGCACTTTGCCCCAGCCCTTTGCTTCTCCGGCCTCTACTAGAGCTTGAGCTTCTTTATATGACGAGACGGCTATCTCCGACACTTTGCTCGGCCCGGGTCCTTGGTCCTTGATACGCAACCCTTCAAATGCCTGGCAGGGTGTTTCGTGGATCTCTCCATCGACCTCCACATATTTAAATGACGACAGATGGCTGACTAGGATGTCTTCTTCTCCGCATACGGTGACTACGCTGTCCCCCACCATATATTTCAACTTTTGATGCAGGGTAGATGTGACTGCCCCAGCCCCATGAATCCAGGGTCTTCCGAGCAGGAAACTATATGCAGGTTGTATATCCATGATATAGAATTCAGTCGCAAACACCTCCGGCCCCACCTGTAGAGGCAGTGTTATCGATCCGAAAACTGTTCTTCGCGTGCCATCGAATGCCCTAACTACCAAGTTGCTGGGCTTGCACAGGATTCCTCTGACATCCAGCTTCATCATCGCTTTCTTGGGCAGCACATTTAAGGATGAGCCGGTATCGACCAATACATGCGACATTACTGACCCTCTACACTCGACAGATATGTGCAGCGCCATATTATGATCTCTCCCTTTCGGGGTCAAATGGAAGTCGGTAAAGCCCAAGTTGTGGCCTGCATTCACATGTGCCAACACTCCTTCCAGCTGATTCACGGAGACGTCTTAGGGTACAAAGGAAGTATCCAGGACTTTCATCAAGGCATTTCTGTGAGCTTCCGAACACAATAGCAACGACAAGATAGATATTTTGGACGGCGTTTGTTGCAGATGCTCCACAATCTTATAATCACTTTTTCGAATCAAGCGCATGAACTCTTCTACATCTTTCGATGCCGATGCTTTTTCGTTTGCCTGCACTGGGACATTCTCAACCATCTTTCCTTTCCCCTTTGCCAGTCTTTCGGCCTCCACCTCAGGCGATATGAAGATCCGACCACTCCTTGTCATACCTCCTGAACCAACAACGTTGTCCACAGTCTCGGCTGGCTGCTTATTAACATCAATCTTTATTCCGTCACAATACACTTCCAACCCATATGACCATGGGACTGCTTTTGTGCTCTCGTACGGGACTGGTTCGGCCTTAGTTATGGTGATCGGCGGTCGTTGAGCCGGTGCTGTTATAGTGATTGTCTTTCGAGGAATCGTTACAGTGGCCACATCACTCTGATCATCTGCTACTGCCCCTGCAGGCTCTTCGATTGCTGCTCGGTCAAACTGCAATGTGCCGTCATCAATTAAATCCTGAATGCCTTTCTTCAAATCATCACACCCCCAGCTAGGGTCCAGCATTCTAAGCAATACTCGTCACATCCTGGATAAACACCCCCTTGCAACAATCTGCTTTTTATCTCGCTCAGCGGCGTCTTTAAATCATCGACATTCATAATCAGATTCAACCCTTCCTCCGTTAGAATGGCGTTGGCCCATGATTAGGCATGGGTTTCTGCACTATATTCGGACCTGCCGTTCCGAAATTGATAGCCTTATTGTCCAGTAGATCCTGCACAACATGCTTAAAAGCATGGCAACCCTCTACATCGTGGCCCGGAGCCCTAGAGTGGAACTCGCAGTGCCTGCTTGCATCATAACCATACGGAGGAGTTCCCGTTATCGGTGCCAGAGTTCTCTTCTCTACCAGGTTCAAACCCAACAATGTCTGCAACAAATCTGCGTACGTTGAGGGAGGCTTCTCAAATACTCTCCTTGGTTTACCACCCTTGAATCTTCGCTGAGCAGGCTGTGCCCCTTGCTGTGGCTGCTGCTGCTGCTGTTGTTGTTGCATTGGCTGCTGCTGAAACGGTTGTTGCTGTTGAAATGGTGGTTGTTGATATGGAATAGTGACACTCGCCACCTGCTGCGGCTGATTATATTGGTTCCGACCTCTGCCTCGGCCTCGGCCCCCAAATACTGCGCTTGCCTCGCCCTGACGGCGCCCCCCAAAAGCCTTCCTATTACTGCCAGATGCAGTTGATTCCTCAGCCTGGAACCTGCCTTGCTTAATGTTGTTTTCAATCTTTTCTCCCATCAGAATTAAGTCTGAGAAACTAGCCAAAGATGTGTGAAACAACTTGTCATAAAACATACCTGTGAATGTGCCGATGAACATGTTGTTCATTTCCTTGTCTTCTAAAGGAGGACGGACCCTGGTGTCGCTACTCGAAAAAAATGCATCGTGCAACGACGGGGAGGCGAAAGAGATAGACAGAAGAGTCGCCACCGAACTTTATTTATCCCATGAGGGGAAAGGAAAATATCGAGAAAACCTTAAGAAACGAACGGATAAGATGGTCTCGCAACCAAGAACGGGTTCGGAAGCCGGTTATGCGAGGGGAAGGTATTAGCACCCCTCGCATCCATCGTACTCGATGGGAACCTTTTGTTTGTCGACGTGTGATTATATTTGCTAAAATATTATGCTATAAAAGTGTGTTTCAAAAGGGTTAAGGGAAAGGTTTAGAAACGGGAAACAAGGGGTGACGAGGGAAAGAAAGGACTCGATAAGACTTCGCGGTCCTAGGCCTACGTATTCTCAACAGATATGAGAAAGTCAGAGTCGACGTAGTTCGGGAAACTACGGGTGATAGGGGGGATTGTGCTCGCCAAGACATCGCCGTCTTGTGCCTACGTATTCTCATCTGGCATGAGAAATCAGAGCAGCCGTAGTTCGGCCTACGGTGTGTTGATGTTTTTTATGGATGATGCTATCGTGCGCATTCTAGCAGTTAGGTGTTTTGCTGCTCGCTCGTTGGAGACTTAGGCGTTACCTGTTTGCTGTAGAACGGACGTAACATATCCTTTTTGAAAGATTGATTAGTTTTCGCCACGCGGGGCAAGAAGTCACGTTTGATTGATTGGATTGTTTTTAGGGGGGGTGAGACAGGTCCTCGGATAGTAACCC
Organism: Lathyrus sativus; assembly: GCA_963859935.3. Classification (NCBI taxonomy): domain Eukaryota; kingdom Viridiplantae; phylum Streptophyta; class Magnoliopsida; order Fabales; family Fabaceae; genus Lathyrus; species Lathyrus sativus. The sequence goes on along the minus strand of OZ012740.1, from coordinate 615,645,550 downwards.
CTACGGGTAGTACCCAATTCATTGTCTCAAAGTTTTTGTTATAAAAGGGTGTGGCAAACGAGGCATCTTCGTATTGAAAGACGAGCGTCGAAACCACCCTCACTACAGTGGGCATCCCTACGCTCGGAGAAGAAGAGGTCTACACCAAATCCTCTCTCTTTAATTCAACATAAAGAGAGCTTCGTTCTCTTATTAGGTGTTTTTGGTTTTGAATGGTAAGTGCTTTGCGACAGAGAGCCCTACGGTAAACGTCAGCACTCGGGATAGGAGAAGGCCTACGCCTAACCACTCCACGACCATTCAAGTTTTAATGTGAAAATGATTTGAAAATGCACTCGATGCGAGACCGAGGTTTTAGGTGAGAAAGATTACGGAAGGAAGTCGTGAAAGTGAGATGGTGGATAAAGTCGCGTCTTCGTATCGAAAGACAAGTATCGAGACCACCCTCACTACAGTGGGCATCCCATCACTCGGAGAAGAAGAGGTCTACACCCAATCTTCTCTCTTTAATTCGATACAAAGAGAAATTAATTTATTATAGAAAGTATACTCAGTACGAGACCGAAGTTTTATGAGGAAACGTTGGAAGCGTCTTTGTATTGACAGACGAGCATCGAGACCACCCTCACTACAGTGGGCATCCCAACACTCGAAGAAGAAGAGGTCTACACCCAATCCTCTCTTTAGCTCAACACAAAGAAATGATTTTAAGGAGATGAGATTTGAAAACGGACGGGAAGCGTCTTTGTATTGAAAGACGAGTGTCGGAACCACCCTCACTACAGTGGGTATCCCAACACTCGGAGAGGAAGAATGTCTACACTTAATCCCCTCTTTTTAATTCAATACAAAAATAATTTGATATTGAAGATGGTTTGTCAATGTTTTTGAATCGAGTCGGGACAAGTAATGAAGAGAGAAAAAAGGTGGTCTCAGATCCAACATTACTCATCAATAATTTGACTGGTAATGAATTACGGAGGTCTCGTCATCGACCAAACGGAAAATGGGACAACATGCCCAAAAAGAAAAGAGAAATGAAATCTATCTCTAAAACTTAAATTACAAATAAAAACTTAAGAAATTTTCTAAGAAGGTTATTTAAAAGAATATCTAACTCTAAAAATATACGTACTCTAAAATATTAAAGAGTTCTTAAAAATTAAATATAAAACCTATGCTAAAAATAAAATAAATGAATTAATTAAAAAAAACAAGAAGAAGGGTTGATAAAAAAATTATAGTAAATAAAATAAAAAAGATGGGATCATGTGGGCTTGTTATCCCATCACCCTGATTCTATAAACAAAACAAAAAAATGAAACAACACATGGGCTTCATCATGAAGGCCCGAAATCAGTCCATAAACACCTTCAGCAACAAAAATCTAAGTCCCACATGAAAACGTGAATCACTAACCACAGAGGGATGGCTTCTCGTCAAAGTTTGTCGACGACCTGGATCGAGCCTTTACAATATCACGCCCCTCGCTCGCGTCTCTCCTTCTATTCGTCTTTCACGGTTTGTCTTGTTTGGATTTTGAGCAATTTCTCCTCATCTCTATTTCTCGCTTATTTAGGGTTTTGTTAGGAGAAGAGATTGGAAATGGGGGTTTGAGGGAGATGTTGAAGATGAAAAGTGAGAAGTTTCGAAATAGGTTTCAGTTTGTGATGAAGTTTCGCGGATTTGAAAATAGGTGTTGGTTGGTTTGGAGAAGATGTTGTGAGTTGAAGACGGATGGGGGTTTCGAAATCTGGAGATTTTGAGAATGGTGAAGTTGAACGGTTGATGGAGAAACGAATTCGGAGGAAGAAGAAATTGTGAGGTGAAGTGTTGTTGAGTGTTTGATTAATGGTTGCTGTGAGATGTTTGAAAGTGGTCACGGCGATGGACGAGCGGTTATATTTTGCTGTGGAGTTAGCTGAGCTGGTGTTGTTGGTATGATATCGGTGAGATGGTGACAACAGAACATGAAGGATGACTATTAAGATCTTGATTTCGCGGCTAGGGTTTCATGAGATGGGAGAGAAGTGACGGAAAGAGAGTTTCAACGGTTCAACGGTTGGCTTCGAAAATGAGGGTGGAGGTTTTAGAGAGATAGAAGAAGGTCCATATTGAAGACGAGTTTCAGAGGTGGAGTTTTTTTTTGGTGTTGAATCAGGTTTATCTCAACTCCACTTCCTCTTTCGTTCAACTCTGGTTGATAAAAAAGGGATTGAGAATCTGGGGTTGGTATATGATTTGGGGTTGATATATGATTTGGGGTTGAGGGGTATTTGAGGAAGAATTTGCTGTTACGATTTGCTGTGTTATTGAAGGTCAATAAAAGGGAAATTGTGGAAGAATGTTATTTTGAGTGGAGTTCTTTTGTTTGATTGTGTTTCAAGGATGGATTCTGGGTTGGTGGTTTTCTGCGGGTTTACTGGTTGGAGGATTTTTTTGTTGTGAAGATGTTATGAGATGGTTTTGAAGAGGGAAGATGGTTGGTTGAAGGTGGCTGTTCAGTGGGTTTTACCTCAAAAGATGTGGTTGTGTTGTGAAGAAAAGTCAAGAAGATATGTAGGTATCATGAAGGTAGTCACTGAGTTGTATGAGTTATGCCCTTTTGCTCTTTTACACTCCTCCTTTTAAAATTCACAGCTTGCTCATTCAGTATTTTTGTCTTGTTGCTTTGAGTTGTTAAGTCATTTTCAACTGCAGGATGTGGTGTTGTATCACTTTCATGTTGCAGACCCTTGGCTTGGATGAATGTGAGTATTGCATTGGTACAACTCACAAAGGTTATTGTTTGGGGTATGATGTGCATAGTTTCTGTCCTGCTGCCAGTTTATGTCTGGCTTTACTATTGTGTATAGGCTGATTTTTTTTTGTCTTGGTATGGTTTATGTGCAGGCTGGTATGTAGCAGGTTTTGTTTGGTTGTGGCAGAGCTTTGTCTGGTGTGTGTTTGGTGCAGAGTATTATCTGGTTTGCAGCAGGCTGGTCTGGTGTGATATTGTGCATTTTTACATTTGCTCAATCCACTGTTATTCACCTTTATTTTCCTTTTACTGCATAACAAAATATGATGGTTGTAACTTTGTTCTGATGCAGGTTTTGCCGCTTCGGGGACGGTACATACGCAACATGAAATGAAGGCTTTGGAGCACACATGGTTATTCCACAGAGAACTTGCATACCCCGGAAAGTATGGAGAGAATACGGTCTTTTTGTGCGAAGATCTTGTGCCGCTGTGGTAATTCACTCCCTCCTCTTCTGCAGGTGACTCAAGGTGTGAGTAATAGGTTGCGTCATGGTATGCACAGAGTATTGGCTAGTACGGCTTCGGTATTGTTTTGCTCGCATTTTTCATTTCTTGCCTTCAGTAAGCTTGTCCCCTAGATTATTTCTCACCGACTTAAAATCAACTATTACAATTGCTTTTACTGAACTTTGTACGGATTTGAACTTGTCGATGTCTGAAATATAACGTACACATGAACCGTGAATTGCAGGTTTTGCTCGTGCTTTTGCGACCGTTCAAATAAAGTGGAACCAACGACTTCATGAAGGGCGGTGATTGCCTCGACATTCTGAGCCCTTTCCTGGATTTAATGTCCTCTTGATGCTCCTGCATTTGTGCTAGGATTTGCCACCGTATCCCTCCAAATGTGTTGGCTGCATTGTTTTGCAGGTCGTGAGCAGGACAAGTTTGTGAAACGTGGCTTTGCCGTGAATTCTGCAGCTGGTGCATGGTGATGGTGCCGCAGTTTTGCAGCGTTTAGTTGTGAGAATGGTGATTGCTGTTGATTGTATTTTTATCTCACTACTTCTCTTTTTTTTCATTCTTTTTCCAGGTTTCGTCTGTCATGAATGGACTGTTATTGTCCTTGAATTAACCAGTTGAGAAGAAATGCCACTTAGTGGCCACGGCAAATAACAAGGCTTCAACTTTGCGTACATGTCGCGACGTTGTATTTCATTCACTGCAGGCCATTGGTTTTGTGGAAAGGAAGTGGGCATAGCAATTTGTTGAGCTGGGGGACGTACGTGCTTGTATGGATAACAAGTGGTTATTTTGGTTCAACTTGCAGTGTTGCGAATTGTGTCGGTACTTTTTCTCAGGTCTGGTTTTGGATTCTTGTGAGATGCGTGTTCTGTTAATGGTTTTGTGATTGGTTGCTAAATGAAGCCCTCTTTTTTATTTTGCAGGCTTGCATCATGTTATGTCATATGACATCCTTTCCTTTTCCTTGGCAGATTGTGTCGCGTAACGAATGCTTACGCGATGGCTTGCGGGAGGCATGGCCCTGCACGGCTGGTTTATTCGCTTTTGAGTTTCCCCTGTGCAGGCTTGATGGATAGCAGCAGGTTCAGGTTTGTAGCAGTCAAATCGCTGCTGTCAGAAAATTTTGATGGATATTTTGGAGTGCTAGTGATAGCAGCAGGGGTTCAAATTTTATGCATTGATTATGGTTCAGGTTGGGGTCTGATGCAAGACAACGTGAAGCACAGCTTGGTCTCTACTGCTGTCAAAAAATTTCTCCTTATTTTCTTGCAATTGTAAAGAGTTTCTTCTTTCACATGTGAAAATAAACAAAATGACAATGGGCTTTTATTGGAACATTGTAAATGAATTCCACGATCTTGGTCTTGACTTTTATTGCAAACTTCATGAATCTCATCTTCTTTTTTAACTTTTGTATCACAAACTATGTAATAATTTGAAATATCATAAAAAAAACTTTGAAATCACAGCCCACACTTTTAGAATGGCATGTTACTTGCATCATGATTTTGGCTCCATGGGATTAATAATTACTAAACATAAACTTAGTCATGGCTTGATTGTTTAGTCGTGTCTTGAAAAGAATGACCTGGACCATACTCACTTGACTCACTAGACTCTCAATGGACAAAATGAAACAGGAACTATAAAACCTTAATTAAAAGTCAACTTGGAGCAAGGTCAAGATGAAATTAACGAGCCCTTATCATTTATCATGAATGACACCCAAAACGCTCGATCTCTTGAGAAACCTTAAGACCAATCAACTTGAAATTTGGTGAAGAATTTATTTTGGAATGGGCTTTTGGAGTTTGAGAAGAAAAAAAGATGAAATTGGAAAATATTTGACATGGTTTGGATTTAAAATAGAAAAGAAATGGACCTTTGTGATTTTTGTGAAAAATGTGAGCTTTTATTTTTGTAGAGGTTTTTTTTTGTGTATTGATGGGATGATTGAATTTATTTAGCTATGATCCAATGTACACTCTTTGAGAATTTTTGTATGAATGTGGACTTCATGGCAACTTCATGTATTTTGGAACCTTAAATTCAATTTTCTTGATTTGAAATTCCAATAAGACCCTAAAAGTCTTATGAACCAAATTTTGCCCCTTGAATTCTTACTTTGAAATAAGATCTTAAACACAAGCATAGATCGATTTTGAACTGTGGATGGACTAAAGCTTTTAGTCAATAGGAGGTCATCTCCGAATTTTTCCACTTGAATCATGATGCCCATCTCTTTACTATGGATCAAATGAAGGGGGCACTCCTTGAAAATCAAAGTATTATGACTTGAGAAATGAACTTCGGTACACCAAACATAACCCATTTAAATCAATGCACCATGACCTTGATTCTTGAAAACCATCCCTTTTACCCGAATAAGATTAGGTCAACCAAAACGATTCTCAATCCATACTGTACACACTCTTGTCCTGACAGCCACACATGAATCTCAATTTCCTTCAACTCATCCTTGTGATGTCCTAAGTGTGGACAATAGGCGAAAGTAACATACTTTAAGTCTTTTGAATAACAGTTAGTGGATGGATGCGCGAATGTAAGTTATATACAGGGTAGGACAAATTTGGGGTATGCTTATGCAATGTGATATGCTAATGCAATGAAATGAAACATAAACCAAATGGAGAAAAGGTAGGGCAAATTTTGGGATACAACACCTGGCAGCCATATCGCGCCACCTTTGCGCGTACTCTTTAAAGCTCTCACCCTTCTTCTGAGACAGCCCTGTCAATTGGACCCGATTGGGCGCCAAGTCGCTGTTATACTTGTAGTGAGCTACAAATGCCTCTGCTAGCTGCTTCCATGTCTTTATATTGGTCGGCTCCAACCCCATGTACCACTCTAGGGAAGGGCCCGACAAGCTATCTTGAAAGAAATGCATTAGCATTCTCTCATCAGTTGAATACACAGACATCTTTCTGTAATAAGCCCGCACGTGCACTTTCGGACATGTGTCCCCTTTATACTTATCAAACGTAGGAGCTTTGAATTTGATTGGCACCCTCAAGCCAGGTACCAGACCCATTGCTGACATGTCTAAGCCCACAGCACTTTGGTTCAGGACCCCCCTCATCTGCTCTTCTAGCATTCTGATCTTCTGGGAGTCATCCATCAGCCCTTCAAAACCTCCACCGGAGAAAGCGTTCTCCTGCTGATCTTCTTGCCACATACCATTCCCAGCTCCATACCCATCATATCCATTATTACGGCCAGCTCTGATCTGATTCATCACCGGGCCTCTCCCTCTGTTGCCGTAGCCCTAAGCAACTCCAGCAGGTCCCAAAGCCATCAACCCAACGCCGTTTCCATTTCTGAAACCTCCGTAACCCTGATTGGCCACACCATAATCATCTTGCCCAAAGCCTTGAGCATTGAAACCATATTTCCCAGCGTTACCGAATCCCTGATCGTTGAACCCGAATCCAGCATTGCTGAAGCCGTTGCCTCCCATATTATCACCCAAGTTGACATCACCAAGCCCAACGTTATGGACAGCAGTCTCGTTCCCAACTCCGACGTTACCGTTCCCAGCAGCGGTAGCGTTGTTGACATTAGCAGCCGGTATATTGACTACAGGTGGAGCCACTGGCGTGGGAGTGCCATCCCCATGAATAGTGTCGACTCGCACAGACTGATGATCCTCATTACCGTGACCAGCATTCCTGACCAACAGAGGCTGCACCATGGCTTGCAAATTCTCCTGACCTTTTGCAATAGCTTCCATGGTCTGCATAAAGAGAGCTAGATTCTCGCGCACATCTTGCATCTCGTTCTGCATTTGATCCATGATTCTTCGACAGTTGGTGCGAGTGGAATATCTGTGCGGGCGCTGATCTGCAATCCTGAAAATACCTGGTACAGAGCAGGGAATAAGATATCATCCCATAATTACCTGTAATGCAAATATGAATATGAATGCAATGCAATGTGTGTGTCTGTGCATTAGGGAAATTCATTCCCCGATTTTAGTGTGAAGGTGCCAGTGCAGTGACAGTGCTAGCAATACAAAGATCGGAATTGAATCACAGAAAGCCTCATATATTGCGGAGAAACCAATAAGCCAGGAATACAATATCACTGAGTACAAAGAGCAGGCATGACCTCAACCAACAATCCTGGTGATGGTCAGCACTTATGCAAATAAAGCATACAAGCTAATACATGAAAGGATAAAGCACTCCCATAAGTCTGGTACTCTTCTATTAACTTCTTGGTCTCCGGATGACTTGGTCGGGTAAGCAGCCCTTCAACAAGTTGGTTTCTTTTCTTAAGAACACGTCGCACGTCTTCAGCAGTTTCCTCCCATGCCCCTTCTCCGAAGCGATCCTCTAACTTCCGCTTCTGAGACACGGCTTCGTCCCTGCCTTTGATGGCCTTGTTCAGTGCATTCTGGAGACTATACCGGGTCATCACTTCTTCTTCACACTTCTTGATGCTAGACTTCAACTGCTCTTTGAGGTCGGAAATTTGCTGCTTCAACTTATCCTCCCTCTTCTTATCGTTGGTCAGTGTAGCATTCCAAGTCTTATTGCAAGAAGAGATCTCTCGGTGTGCTGCGTCGAGTGCCTTCTTTTTGGATTCCAGCATGTCATGGGAGCTTATGAACTCTTGCCCCAGACGTTCACGCTTCTTCCTTTCTTCAGTCAACTCAGCCCCTAGTCTGTTCACTAGCTCAATCTGCTGTTGGAAAGCATGCACAACCTTGTTTTTCTCACTGCGTGTCTGGGCTAGCTCTTGCTCTAACCCTTCATTGATCTTCATCAAGGCTTCTTTTTCTTTCACCACTTGCTCGTAGGCCTCCCTAGAAACAGTAGTTGGCTCTGCTACCGGAATGGGAACAAGGACTGGTGCATCTGGAAATGGCATCCGCAACTGACTTGCTCTCTCCTGGATCCAAACTCTGTAAGGTGCATAAGCCTGACAATCATTTTTCCCTAAAAACGGCTTCCCTCTTCGGTTAATGCGCGTCCAAGCATGCTGCATCTTGGCTAATAACTCTTCCTTCAAGTCTCCGGTGAAGTACAGAGATTCCTGTACTTCTTCCTCCTTTGGTGGGCTCTTCAGCGCATACCCGAACTGACGGACAAACAGAGATGGGTTGTAGTTGATACACCCTTTTCTTCCTATCAGCGGGACATTAGGGTACCCAGAACAACTGAAGATAAGCTCAGATCCCAGCAGATCTCTATCAAACCATTCAACGTCTTCAGAAGATAGTCTCATCAGGCGCTCCGGCCAGCCAACTGGGACTGCAGTCTCTATGACAGATCTTCTCTTAGGAAGGTGGCTCTCAAACCACGTACTCAGCAATGGTACACAGAAATGAACATTCTTCCCCCTTCCCTTCTCATTCTTGTAATGCAGTGAGTGGTAGAAATCTCCGAGCAAGGTAGGTACAGGATTACCAGCGGCAAACAAGTAGAAGGCGTCGAAGTCCACAAAATCCAGTACATTGGGAAACAATACTATGCCGTAAATGCACAGAGCCAACACAGCATTGAAGGCAATCCAGCACCCGCTCTTGGCGTACTCCTGGGCTTTACCAATCAAGAACTGGAGCGAGAAGCTTGGAACTCCACGGGAAACAGTAGTCAACAGTTCAGAAGCATCCATATGCAAAGCTTTTGCCAAGTCCTCCGGCTTGGGCTTAGCGCCAGAATGAATGAATGGAACCTGGTTCTGCACGGGTAGCTCAGTAAACTCCACATACTCTTCAATGGTAGGCCCCAGAATAAAATCAGCAAACGTAAAACATCTCAATGCGGGATCATAGAATTGCATCAAGGCGTACAGCCCATCTAGCTCCATCTCCGTGGGTTTGCGCACCAATCTCAATAATCTTCCATAGCTCATCCTGAAGCTCCTACGAACATCCTCATCAGCCAAAGAGATCAACCCAAGCAGGGGAACAACATCAGGAGTAGGCAATTTGTAAGCAACTGTCCTCCTTAAGCTGGCCATGACCAATTACTCAGAAATCCGGACACTAGAACTAGGGAAATGCAAATGCACCTGCAGCACAGACACACGTTAGTGGGATGCAATGATGATGAGTATGCAAACAAATGCAATGCAAGTGACATGCAACAGGGACCAAATGTTGTAGCTGAATAGCCTGAACCATATCAAGAAGTCTCAGATAGACTCTCTAGAAGTCCTCAAACCCTGGTCTCAGATAGACCTAACACAAAGCTCCCACACTGGTCTCTGACAGACCTCAAACAAAAAACTCCCACTGGTCTCTGGTAGACCTCAAATCATATCTCGAACTGGTCTCTGACAGACCTCAGAACTCTCCAAATGGTCTCTGACAGACCTCAGAACTCTCCATAAATACTCAAGATCTCTGATCAAGAAATAACCGGTGTCTGAAGGTCTAGTTACCTGCATAACCCCAAACCCTCTCACAGGTGGATGTCCTAGTAACTGACAAAGGTACGGCATCCTATGCGGTCGTCGGCGTCACAGACTTTCAGGGTTGATGATACGATTCCCAGAAGGAGTGGCATCATCAAATCCTGAAGAGGCCTCACTTAGCCAACTTCCAAATGATCGGTCCCCAGACTCGACAATTCAACTAACCAGCAACCCACGCCAACCAAAGGAAGGGGCAGGAGGCCAACCAGAGGAACCTCGTCTGAGTGTAGATTTCGCGGGACACCAAGGCAAGCAAAGCAAGCGGGCACCCACTAATCTCTACTCTAAGTCTAAGGTGCACTCGAGCCCAGGTCCGGCTTCTCACTCAATATCAGAACACCCATCACAACCCCCAAATACAGCAATAATGACAATAATAATATGCTGAAAGTAAAGGTCAGAAATATAAATCCATACAAAATCCTCGACGGGAAAACAAGCGTTAGGATTGACTCTCTTAAGGGACGTTGGATCCCAAATGCATAAGAATTATCGCAGTCCTTAGCAGCCAGGGGACGTTGGATCCCCAGCAGAGTCGCCAGCTGTCGCTACTGCGAAAATCGGCGTCGGCTGAACAGAAGAGTCGCCACCGCGCGTTATTTATCCCACGGGAGGGAAAGGAAACGCTCAGAGTAAACCTCGCACAACACGGGAAAAGGTATGGTCGTCGCAACCAAAACCTGGATTCAGGAGTCGGTTACGCAAGGGGAAGGTATTAGCACCCCTCACGTCCGTCGTACTCGACGGGATCCACGCTTGTTTTCGGGTATGGGTTGTTATTCTATCTACTCTATAGGTCAGGGGTTAAAAGAAAAGAAAATGACTCGGCAAAGTATCGCACTTTATGCCTACGTATTCTCGTCTGGAACGAGAAATCAGAGTCAACGTAGTTCGCCTACCTATGGGAAAGGAGGGGAAGGTTGCTCGCTAGGATATCGCATCCTATGCCTACGTACTTTCATACAACATGAAAGATCAGAGCAAACGTAGTTCGGGCTACACACGACACAAGTCTGTATTGATTGTTTTTATTCCTTCTGAAAAGGTTTTTCTGATTACTGGTCCAAGCGGACAAAAATGACGTTTTGATGAGTTCACATTCTTTTACGGAAGAAGTGTCTTTTATTGTGTTTGAAATCTTATTGGGTTTTTCTGTTTGTTTTGAGAAAGAAGAGACAGAACTCTAACCTACGGTTGCAAAGGGGATCAAACTAACCTAATGTTATCATGCATGGGTTAAGACCTAATGTCTATCATGCTCCTCTCTTGCACAGAGAGAAACAGAGATCCTAAGGGAATAAACGGAAACAGAAACAATAGCAGATATATACAGCAGTAAAATGCATGGATGCAACAATACAAGCGAGGCAAGGGAGTCCCACTCAACCTCGAACCTAGAAAACAATAGGCAAAAGTGAACAGGATTCACTTTCAACCCAACAAGTTAAACAACAAACAATACAGTCCAGGAAACCAATCAATACATCAGAAATGATAAACAGCAAAAATAAACAGCCACAGCAGCTCTGCATCAACACCTATCTTCAAGTCATCTCCAAACAGCTACAAGCTTCAGCAAGCATCAATCTCCATCTCCACAGCCTTCAAGCAAGGTCTTTGTCATCAATCTTCAGTCTACAATGGCTTTTCTTCAAGTCTCAAACCTCCAGGATGAGGGATCAACCACAAGAGTGAATTGGGTGTTAAGCAATTAGTTGACTACCAAGGGTGGCAAACAAACTGCTACTAACACATAAGATATTTTCTCTCAAGAGTTCTATCCCTTAGACAGTAGCACCAAGCCTTCCAAGGGAAGGGGGTGAATGTCTTAGAGATACTCTGCATCACAGAGAAGAATGGAGGCAGTCAAGACCTTCCATGTTTGAGAACCAAGTTGACTGCTCTAGGGCTCTGCCTAACTCCTAGATACTACCAACTTCAACAGCTGCCAGCATAGAATCTCCTCATCAACTCTGGAAGTTGGTCTTCAGTCTCTGATCTTCAAATGGGCTTCATCATCTCAGGTCTTCAGCTCTCCCCAAATCCCAAACAAACCCAATACCCACACAGACAAATTATAATCCCCAGAGAGGGCACACCACACCAGTCAAGCAAATACAGACAATACTAATAGCAGTAGGGGAATCCTAACATTTTCTAAGGGATCTAATAACTACCCCTAATCCCTATAGTCCCATACCCCAAAAATTCAATCTCTAACTCCTAAGGGAAATGGACTTATTCACCTATGTTGTCACCTAAACCCTAATTTTATTCATGTTGTTCACACCTAATCAAATCTCCTAAAATTAATTTCTAAAACTGTGAATTAAATCCTATATTCAAGTTGAAGTCCTAAACTAATCAACCTAAAAAGAATGAGCTATAAAGCTAAAGGGAACTATTAGAACAAAAATCAACAAGTTTAAGTATCAAACTAAACTTAATAAAATGCTATTTACAAGAAAAATGCATGAAAAATATTAAAACAAAATAAAATGCCATTTTTATTTTTTCATATTTTTCTAGACAGAATTATTGACCTAGAGAAAAAAGAACCAATTAAAACTAAGCTATTTTCATTTTTTTATGATTTTTTTAAAGATGACAAAAATATTAAAGGAATTAAAAAACACAAAATAGAAATAAAATGGGGAGGGGGGTCTGAATAGCAAGCTCGCCCAGTTCAAATCTCAGCTGGGCCATAAAATGGGAGGTGCGCCTAGCAATTGGCGCTAGGCCCAGTTGCACTCAGAAAACGAATTGAAAAATAGAAAGAAAAGAAATAAGCTCGCGGTGCAGAAAGTAACAAAACCATGTGTATTCCATTGGGCCTATATGAAGGGGGTGGGGATATTAATCTGGATCCAAAGCCCATGCGTTCTAATAAGTGAAATGCTGCGTTCCACTTGGTCTTTTCCCTCCGTTTCAACTTCAAATGCCAGCCATTGGATGAGGTGAGAAAGTCAAATAATTGGCATGATCGGACAACCATTGGACCGTCTTCCTCAATCAACTCTAGGGTTTGCAGAATAAACCCTGCACACGAGCTCGACACAGCCATCTTCCAGCCATCATATCTCCCTCGTCTCTCCATGATAGGCCATGATATAAACACCAAAATTAACCCAAAGTTCACGTAGAAGACAACTGCACCCTTAGTTTTTGCTGAAGCTTAATCAAATGCCGAACCCGATGGTATACAACCTCCATGGACACTCAAAATTCACCCTCACCAAACTTCAAATTCTTGCTAACAGAACCAACTTTATACTTCCATGATCACTCTAAGCTAATCCACACTAATTATCACAATCTATTCATCAAGTTCCAGCTCAAAACCTTTTTTGTGCATGCATGAAAATCTTCACCAATCAATGCCAAACTTTCCAGGATTCATCCTCTAACTACCTAGGTCTCTAATATACTAACAATCCTATGCCATGATCACTATGCTATCTAATTCGAAGGAAAACATACCTGGTGCAAATTCTTGAAAACAGATATAGACTTCTTGAATCAGCAGCCACCAATGCTCTGATCTTGATCAACACTCTTGATTCTTGCTACTGTATGCAATAACCTTTGATCCAATGCTCTGAATATGATATTTGAACTCCTCTTGCACTTTTGATGGTGAAGGTCACAGCACACGAAAATGAACACAGCTCAGCCAGATCTTGATGAATTTTGGTTCTAGGATGATTGTGGAGTAGATTAGGATCAAGAACTTTGTGAATTGATGGGATTTTGTGAGAGATTGAGAACAATTTGCAAAATTGGAAAGATGGAAGGAAACTATGTATTCTTGCCAAATGAATCACCAACCACATTTTGGAGCCACTCTTGTGTTTATATAGATGATGATGGCCTAATCTAGAAGGTTGTAGAATGATCTTAGATGATTCTAGAAAGTGATGGAAAGTTATGGAAGTTCTCATGCCATGATACTTTGATCCATTTCATATCTCATGCATTTCTTTTCATGTTTGTATCAAAATCTCCTCTTATGAGTTATTGTCATGGTATGTATGAAAAAACCAAGTTCCTTGCCTTGAAAAATCACTTATACCAAGTTTTCTCTTCTTGCCTTATTATGCAAGCAACAAAAATACAAAGCAAGTCCAATTTTTTACTCTTAACTCAAAAACGTGGCTGAACCAATGTCTCTAAAATGATGTTTGGAATCAATTTGGTATATTGGATGACCCATTTTGGATTTGTAGATCTCTCAAACCAATTTTTCATTTCAACTTTTTCAACTTATATGCCTTTTTTAGGTCATTTTTCACTAACTTTGGCCAAGTATCATTCCATGCATTTCCAAACTTCCATGACTTCTTTTCTAGTCTTAAAATGGCATTTTGAGCAACTTTGATGTTGTGAAGTTTTTCATTTGAAGCTTCCTTGTATGAGTTTTAGGCATAGGCTAAGAATGACCTGTAATCCTCAGATGACCAAAATACCCTTTGCTTGCCAAGATCATAAGTAGAGTTCCACAAATCATATGAAGGCATACTATACCATTCTAGAAATCTAAGAAAATGAGGAACAATTCCTATGTTGGCCAGAAATTCATTTGAAATCTCCTTGAGGGGTAAAAATTGCTTGGAAGTCAAGTCACTTTCACAGACAAAATTTCGGATACCTCAGATAACCTGTAACTTGTAAGGACCATAACTTGAGTCCTATAAATCTACTTGATGTCTTCCACCACTCAAATTAAAGGTATTGAGATCCTCTACAAGTTTCATGTTGGCCAAGGATCCATTTTAAGCTTGCATTTTGACTTATCTTGCTTGGAAATTTGACCTAAATTAGGGGATTTTACACAGAAACCCTAATTTAGAAACTCCTCTTCTCCTTGATTTCTCTTGAATTCTTATTGTCATATAACCATATACTCTTCTACATGTCAAATTATGAACCCCACATCTCTCCAATAGACCTTAATGCCTTTCAATCAGCCAATTGACCTAGAGTTGACCTAGAGTTGACCCTAAATGAAACCCTAGTTGACTGTCTTCAACTGCAGTACTTGTGATCATATCAATGACTTGTCTCCTTCTCCAAATGACTTTCTAAGTCTCCCATAATGTCCACATACTCTCCATGCTCAATCCACAGCTCACAACTTCTTTGATGATCCCCAGATACCCTCAGATAGGAGATAGATGCACTGCTTGATCTATTGACTTCCTAGCTTTCAAATTTTTTCTGATGACTTGAAGGAGATTGGATTAGAATAATAACCTATTGATAGGCTCATAGAGATGAGAATAGTGCTTGGTCCCCTGTTGGATGACTTGCTATGCCATGCTATGCAGATGATTAGACTATGTACATGACTATATATGCAAATACTAATGCAATTGAAACATAAACCAAATGAAAAAGGTTGAGCAAATTTTAGGGTGCAACAACTAGTACCTTACTAGAAAAAGACACATGTACGAGTATATATAGGGATGTATAGAAATAGGCAAAAAGGATGCAAGAAAAAATAAGATGTAAAACAAATTTTGAATTTTTGAAAGCTACATGTTGGCCTATGGAAGCAATAGGTCGGCCTGTCAAGGCACTTAGGTCGACCTAAGTGAGACGATCTCTAGGCAGAGCCTACATGCTTTAATATTGATGCGTGGAGGTTGGCATGTCTAATATATGTGTCGACCAATACTAAAGTAAAAGCTTCTATAGGTCGACCTGAACTCGTGTGTGTTGGCATATGCAACAATGTTCACACATAAAACTTTGCTTTTGATGTATGTAGCATGTCTTAGACTTTTCCATTCATTTTCAAAATTATTTGTATGCATCCTAAGGCTAAGATGATCAATGCACATCTAAACTTTGGTTGATACCACCCAATATACAAAAACACTAAAGCACTCTCCTAGTTTTGACATCACTTAAAACATGACTAGATGGAAGAATGCATTCACATACTCCCCTTTTTTTTATGACGGTGAAACTTGAAGCATATAAACATTGTGTTTTTCTTCGGTACACTGAATAGCTTCCCCTGAATTTGTGCATTATCCTCTTCATGATTTTCTCCCTCTTTGACAACATTAAAAAGAGACAAGTAATTTTTTAGAAGCGTCACATAGATGCACATTTCACATATATATTATACTACACATAGACAATTGCAAATAATAAGTGTTTCACTCACATGCAACACATATGTAAATAACTGAGCTTAATAAACACGCCAACAATACTCATATTTATTGATTTTAATTAATCATAGTACAAGTACTACATTAATACATAAATCAAACAACATAAGAACAACCAAACCAAAATGAAAATGCATGGTGACACAAAAGAAATAGAACTAGATGCATGACACAAAATAAAATTCTAAGGCACACAACATGAACAAACCAAAATTTGCACATCATTGTCTTCTGCAACCTACCGACCTCACTCCACAAAACCAGCCTTGACCATCGCTTCCAAACTGATGGTCTAAGAAGTCATACATTTCTTGATAGAATTATGTGTAATGATGATGATCTTCGTCCTGCGCAGCAATCATGTGATTAACTCTTGAAATGGTAATATCTGTATTTGCATCCATTTTTTCCTTCAAAGAAACTTGTTTCTTAGTTATAAAAGATGCAAAATCCTTATAGTTTGCATCTTGGATCTTCATGTGTTCTTGTATAGTACAGAGCTATGCCATTTGAGCATCTTGTTTGATCATCATATTTTGAAGAAAAGTTATGATGGAGGATTGATCTCCATGAACATAATCATTCCTTTGACCAGCTTCATGGTCCACATCGTGCATAGGTTCATCATTGCCAACACGTGGCTCGGTAGTGAAGTCAACAAATTTTGCAGGACCATCAAAGTTGTACACCTTTGTCCATGCTTTCACTTCTTAAGGTAATATGCTTGACATTACTCATCCTAAAATTACCCCAATTTTGTTAAGGTACGTTGGGAAAATTCTTGAACTAGGCCAGGCGATATGAGCAGCAAGTTTGGCACGCCAATATTGAAGAAGTTGAAAATTTTGGAAATCATAGACATGTAGCAGAAGGATGTACCTTTATTACACTCCTTGATAATGAACATTTGATAGGCGAAGTAATTCGGCCAGTTGATACGTATCTTGTGTAGAAGAATATACACCAGACAGATTTTTGCAATATCCACTCTTGAGTACCCTCATTTCTTTGGGCGTAAAATGTATGAAACCAACCACAATAGTATCATTAGAACCATTTTCAGTTGACTGACGGCTAGAGCGTCATAACAGTCCTCTAACCTAGGATCTTTGAGCATCTCGTTTAGATGTGTATTCCATTTGAAATCCCTATGAACATCGAAGTCTGTTACCCATGGATCAGGCTCTTCATCAACATCACGGTCACCAACAGAAATATCAAACAACCTCTTCCATTTATCATCAGTAACCATATAGACACTATTTCCAATTGTGAATTAGAAGGATGATTTGTTCCAATCATGTAGGGTGGAGTAGAACACTCAGACAAGGTCTTCATTGTAATCTTGTGACAGCTGTAGAAAGTAGTTTATCTGTTGGTGCTCGACAAGTCGAACAACCTCGGGAATCTTTAGGCATCCAACCACTATTGGCTTCCACATATGCTACTTCATGACAAGATAGTGTTGATGCTTTTCTTCGAATTCTGCAACACAATCTTCTGAAACTAGAGAGAACACAATTTCTGGATTGGTTGAATATGCAACATCCTTTCCCTTATCACTTTTATTTTTCACAACTTTGAGTGCTATTTCCTCAAATTCATACAAAATTCATATACAATAGATTTGAACGAATGAGAAAACAAGACTAGGATGTGATATGAGTCATGAAGAGAGCACTGCTTTATATAGAGTAAGAAATGATGGACATTGATGAGTCACTGGAAAAGGTAAGGTTGAAAAGATTAATGTGATAAGTTGAATAGAAATAGTGGTGAATTAAATGTTCTTGAAGAAGTTACAATGAATGACTGGAAGTTGAATGGTAATTGAAACAGATTCATGAATCAACCATGAATGCAGGAAAATGAAGCATTCTGGTCAAATATGAATTAATTCATCCATTCACTGTCATATGTCAACCTAACACGATTCGTGTCGACACATGTTGTAGCAGAATTCAAAAGAATTAACAGCGATTTATGACGTGTTAACCTATACGAAGATGTGTCGACCTATACTGTAACTTTTATGAAAAATGCAAAAAATTAATTTTCATAGGCCGACCTATACTACTTTGTGTCGACCTAAGTAACACAAAAATCTTAGGATTTACTTAATTTGAACTTATAGAGACTAATAACGACTCAAGTTGACTCGTGCGCACTAACTTGATGAGAGACACATGCATGTGATAATGTTTGATGGTTTGTTTGCTAGAATCATGAAATTATGAAAATGAAAGCATGAATTGGTTTAAGATGATCAAAATGCGACAACATTTGAATATAGTTACTATAAGCATATAAAATTCAACACACGACAATCACATTTGAGATTTTTGAAAGTAAACACATATTACAAACATCATAGACATAATTCATCACATTCCTTTAAGAAATAAACATGTAAAATAAATACTTACTTATGAAACAAGAAAAAGGATTGAAACGATATTACATCACCATACACATGAAGGAGGATGCACTTGCATTCCATGAAGAACTTTCGAACAAAAGTTGAAATAAATGCAACACGTGCCACAAAACACAATCGAGACTAAAACGCTCTTACCACTTTTCTTCTTGTAGAAGTATTTGAAAGTGTGACTATTTTTGTATCCAAAAGGTGATTGACTTGATGATCATCCTTGATGTTGGACTCTCAATCTTGTTTAATCATGATGATTATCTTGTTCCTCCTGAATTTTTAATTGTCTTAGGTTGATCGCTCCTAATTTGATGTACTTTAGTATGTCTTGTTAAAGATAAACCTACATCATTAAACATAATTCCTTTTCGACACTTCTTAGATAGAGCATTAGTAATCATTCACGCATTTTTACCACTTAAATAAACACTAAGAGTTAACTTGATTGGTAACATAATCCATCTGGTTAGTTACATAGATCAAAACAATAAGGACATGTCACCGTGTTATGCATTGATGCTCCATAAACGATATCTCATACTCTCTTCATAGAGTCAAGACATTTTTCTACTAACAAATAGTGCTAGGTACCCAATCTTCATTGGGTCTTTGGGGATTAGTAAAACCTTGGTTGCATCTAGGTAACCATCGAAAGGCGCCTTTAGGAATAAAAAGTTTCCTAAATTTGCACTTTGCAATGGTGTGACCCTTTTTGCAATAATAGTGACAATATAAATCAAGAGAATATAATCTTTTTCTATTTGGCTCCTTTTTAACATAACTATACCTTCTATAAGGATTATGAGATGGTAAGTCATATTTGAAAGTATCTATAGTAAAATTAACCTTAGGTTGCAAAGTCTTATCTAATTTAGCTTTAAGAGTCCTTTATTCCTTTTGCCAAATGTGACAAGTATTATAAACAAACCACAAAGATTTAGGATCCTCGTCTTGATCCTTTAGAATATCTAACATATATTTCCTTAGTGTTTCCATATCCTTTTCATTTTCTGAAATCTTAGCTTCTAAATGAGAAATAATTTTTTTGTTTGAAGCTAATATCTTGAGAGCATTTATGACTTGTCTTTGTAGATTTTTAAAGGATTCTTGTAATTGAGAGAAAGCTAAGTCATGAGAAGTTTTAAGATTAGAGTAACTTACAATCTTTTTCTTACTTTTGTTTGCCATGTAGCAAAGCTTGGCCGATTCAACGCTTGAAGTAGAAATCTCATTGCTTGACAAATCACTTTCACTTTCCCAAGCGGCATAAACTCTTATAGATTTACACTACAAGAATTTTGTTAATTTGCGACACTTGGATTGTGGCAGTTGTACATACAGCTGTAGTAACTAGTCAATTATGGCACTTTGTACGACAGTTATTACTAATTGTCGTGACTTTTTAACATCCTGGATGGTTTTGTTATAAAATAGTGACAATTTTGATGACAAGCCAATTAATCATTTTTATTCTTCTTTTCCCACCAATTTAACTCACCATTTTACTTTTCTTTTTTTAGTCAAATTATCTTATTTTTACTTATATTTTTTAATTTTTTTAAAACTAAAAGTACTTAACTATGCTACTGTAAAAAAAAGACTTGAAATCCTTCAGCACTATGCTCTTCCTCTAAAACCATTGACCTTCAACAGTGCGTCCCCTCAAACCCTTCGCCTTCAGCGATTTCCATTGTTTTCTCTCAAATCCAAATATTGATTCCTCTATTTCCTTTAGAAAAACACCAGTCTGAAGGGCCTAATAACTATCCTTTCACTCATTAAAAATCCTTCTTTTAGTTTTGGGTTCCAAAACCCTAAAACCTCACGAAATTTTGATGGTGCGTAGCCGAAAGCAAGAGAGAGCAAGATGAAAACCTTTCTATCATCTAAAATAATGGACATCCCGGAAGGGGTGAACATCAAGTTGCACACTAAACTCATCGAGGTTGAAGGTCCACGCGGTAAATGGGTTCGTTCTTTCAAGCATTTGGGTTTGCATTTCTTTTTCTGCTAGGCACAACTTTGTGTTATCTAATTTTTAATTATATTTGTGGTACAATATAAATTACATAGGTTGCTTGGTGGCTTCATTTATTAAGTGAAGACTGTGTTTGGTTTGGTTCAAATAAAAGTGATGTGATGGTTGGTGTCCTACGAAATATTTTTTTTTGTATAATTTTCTTTCTTCATTGAATTTCTCACTATCAAGTTTTAATGGTATGATATTTGTTATTGGAGAATTATTTTATCAAGTGTTATGTAATGCTAATTCTGAGTTAAAGCTCAAATTTAGGATACTTTTTTAAATAGAATTGGAAGCAACTTTAACTCTTAGGAAAGATAAACATTTTAATCAATCCTGATTTCTTTTGATGATGATCCATTTCTAATGCAAACACATTACTAGTACTTTTATATTTGCATGTTATTTAATCTAAAGGTTTTGTGTATAGGGTGATGAAATTACAGAGGAAATACTTCCTGATCCATTCAATCACCCACTTAGTCTAGAAACTT
Source organism: Lathyrus sativus (assembly GCA_963859935.3). NCBI lineage: Eukaryota > Viridiplantae > Streptophyta > Magnoliopsida > Fabales > Fabaceae > Lathyrus > Lathyrus sativus. Next base: position 615,624,706 of record OZ012740.1, on the reverse strand, counting down.
CACCTGATGAATCTCCACCTTGTTCTGCAAAAGGAATGATATTGCCATTCCATGTGCTAAAAGACATCAAGCGTACGAGGCATAGTTTATATTCAAGCACTGTAAAGGTGGAGATGTAGTTATTTGTAGGTGTTTTTACTTGTATTTAAGATATATTTGTGTAATTTATAAAAGACATTGTGGAAATTATGCAAAGGTATTGCTCATTTAAAATCCGGATTGCATCTTTGAGTTTCCTTCTTAGATGCTAGCTTTACGTATAAAATATTAGGAAGCAATTTGAAATATTGACAACGGTTTTTCATTGATGTTTAATCAAATATGATAAATTTGTGGTATCTAATTTATTAAGACGTATGAACTTAAAAAGGAATTAGGAATCTAATTGGTCTAGTTTTGCATGCAATTTCTAAAATAGTTGTGTTGCTTGAGATGGTTAGAGATTATGAACAAGAAACTTGTGACATCTGGAGACTTATTTCTGTTTTTGGATCTTATTCCAACTAAAAGGCCAAAGATTCTTAATCTTTGAATGGATAAACTAGTGACAAAGAATAAAGGAAAGCTCAACAATGTTTGTTTATTGTGGAAGGTCAAGCCAAAATATGAACCCCTTTAACTTTTATCTCATTTGTAAGTTCTTTATCCCATTTTGGGTTAATTTCCTCTCTATGTATTATTTAGATACCTCAATCAATGTTGTATGAACAATTTCACAAATTGAATGTGTTAGAATCCCCTATGGCTACTGTTCTGGACTGGGCTGGGACCTGCCCCTCAGTCGGGCAGGCCCAACCCAACACTATGTTGGGGAGGCCCAATAAGGACAATCCTCCTACTTCGGGCATGAACTATATATGTTGGGTAGACGACTCCTTTGATGTGGAGGCTCATACGTTTCCCCCACGTTCTCCACGTGCTCCCCTAAGCGGGGATACGTCATCAGGCGACTACCCACCTTCGAAAGAGTTGGTCAACCCACCTTTTGAAGATCACGGGGCAGTTAATCTAGGGCGAATACCACATGCTGGTCTTCACTATGCCACGTAAGCCCTAATAGTTACTTGGGTTGGGCCTGGCAGTCTGGCCCAATACAATGTAACCGTTGGCCCTGCGCTGGGGTCTCTCTATAAATATCCTATTTCAACAGAGGATTAGGTATCTTATTCTTTACACCTACTTATTTGTATTTGCTCTTCCACTATGATCCTTTAATCACTTAAGCATCGGAGTGCCTTATAGGTACACCCCCCATCTTTCTCCCTAACTCCGGTGAAAACTACAATCCAACGACGTGTGGCATGCCACTGATTCTTTTTTATCAAGTGAGATCAATGGCACCGTCTGTGGGAATCTCAGCTTCCCCGTTCTTTCTCTTGTCCAAGCACAGAAGCTTAAGAACCAAAGTGAAATCAACCTTCTACTTCCATTTCAATCATGGCCAACCCATGCAATAACAATGCCTTAGGATTTGTTGTTACCCCCTTGCCCAACAAGGACGGCCACGACCCCAACACGGTCGTCCACTACGAGGAAGGTGACTGGAGGGACAGGCGCACCGCCTCCCCTTTCTCGGAAGACGCAACCTTCAATGCCATCCAGCGCTTAGACAACCCACCTGTCTACCAGCCTATTCTAGCACCGATAGGTGTCGACCCTACCGTCACGACCCTGTTCACGGCGATCAATCAGACCAACCTGATGATATTCGGGAAAAACGAACGGATAAGGATGCTCGAGAGAGAACAACCGTCGCGCTCTCCTATGCGGAGACATTGTCGCCCGATTTCTCCAAGCCCGTTTCCTCCCCCACGGAGACACGATCGACGACACTCTGTCAGCCCTTCTCCCTCGAGGAGACATTGTCGATAATGTTCTGTCAGCCTCTCTCCCCTGCAGAGACACCTTCACCATGCTTCCCTCAGTCCCTCGCCTCCTCCCCAACAGACACGGTACGTGGAGGACTCCAGGAGCCCATCTCCCCGGCCAGTGGGGCGCCGTCCCCGCCTGGAGCGACCACAACTGACGCTTTTTCACAAGAGGGACAAGTCTCCTCCTCGAGAAGAGCGACACTCCCCGACTTCAAAGAAGAACAAAATAAATGAGACCTCTTCCAGACCAAGGCCCCAGCCGAAGAGCCCACACCAGCGACGAAAACGCCTAGATTCAGCCTCCCCCTCGCTGTCGCCCATTCGGAGCCACGAAGACACCCAACGCTCACCATTGTGCAGATCCATTAGGGAAACACTATTACCCGCTGGATGGAGAAACCCTCAATCTTGGCAACCTACGATGGGACGACCGACCCAGACGGCCACATCGAAAGCATAGACACGATGTTGGACTACATAAACGTTCAGGGAGCTATCAAGTGCAGACTGTTCTCCACCACCTTGAGGAAAAGGGCCATGGTGTGGCACAAGCGCCTTGTGCCCGACTCTATCGCCTCATGGGGAAAACTGAAGCACCAGTTCTCCAGGAACTTTACAGCGCCCCGACGCCATCCGAAGACAGTGGCGGTCCTAGAGGCCATTTTTCAGAGGAAGAGCGAACCTCTTAGATACTACATTGAGAGGTTCAATCGCGAGGTTCTCCAAGTGTCCATGACGGACGACATGAAGAAGTTCCTGATCCAAAAGGGCATAAGGCCGCACTCCGACTTCGTGAAAGCCGCCGGCCTCGCACGCCGCTTTAATCTGAATGCCCTCCTCCACATGGCTCAGTAACACGTCGAGTATAAGGAAATAGAGGCCGCAAACACCGCCCGAGCCGGTTTAACCACGGGGTCCCCAAAAGCGCGAGGCGTGAGGATACCCCACTTGCTCCTTCTCGACGAAACGAGCAAAAGAGGTGCCAAGATTTCCCCCGGGAACAAAGGGGCCCAGCAAGCCAGTTTACTGAGTACACGCTACTCACAGCTCCCCGCGGGCGCATTCTGGACGAGTGCATCAATTTAGATTTTCAGCGGGGAGGTGTCTAGTTACCAAAACCAACAGCCCCGAAGCCCAACACGAACAAGTCCAAATACTGCTGGTTCCACCGGAGCCACGAACACGTGACAAAAGATTGTATTCACCTCAAGGATGCAATTGAGATTTTAATCAAATAGGAGCATCTGAAAAAATACACCCGAAGAGAAGAAGCCCTTCGGCTTGAGACCCGCGAGGCGAAAAAGGTCGAAGAGACATCAATTCCTTTCGACGAAGCAGGACTACAAGTGGCCCTATGCGTCTCTTGACCAGAGGACTTCTCTTTCGGCGATCCCGCCTGACCACTGTCCTCCCTCAGCCCGTGGGAGGACTTCCTGACCATAACGGTAATATCGGGTAGGGGACCCAGTCAGCCGTCGGTCAGGTCCGTCAAGAGAAAATTCAAGGAGCTCATCGACAAGAGCTCGAAGATGAACGCTACCCTCGACAGGTTCAAAGGGCAGTCAAACCCGATCATCTTTTATCTCGAGGAGCTTCCCAGAGGGGAATCCAATGCCAACATTCCCCTCCTGATAAGAGCGCATATGGCAAATTTTGACGTCTTCCAAATCCTGGTCGACCAAGGAAGTTCGGTGGACATCATGTACGCCCATCTATTCACCACCCTGCAGCTGGACGAGAGCCACCTGACCCCGTACGTAGGCTCCTACCTCTAGGGCTTCAACGACACGACCACTAAGCCTTAGGGATATATGGAGCTGCTCGTCACCTTCGGGGCGGAGGAAATAATCAGATTGGTGAAAGTTAGTTTTTTGGTGATTGAGTGTTTTTCATTGTATTAGTGCATCCTAGGACGACCAACCCTAGCCGAGCTGACCGCAGTATCGTCGACAGTTCACCTAAAGATGAAGTACTACACCACCAGATGCGGGTCGTCACTCTCCACGGAGACATTGAAGCAGCCAGAAGATGTTTCGAGGCGGCACTCAAAGGACTCAGCTCCATCAACGTCGCCCTCAAACTGGCCAACCGTCTAGCTCGAACTGAGGAGCCAAAGCCCCTTCTGCACGTCAACTCTGTCGACTTCGACAGTCGTTTCTCTGGGAAACAGGGAAAAGGCAAAGACCCCAAAGACACACCTCCAGAGGACAACAGACAACTCTCTCATCCAACAATCTCCATCCCATATGGAGACTTCGAGCTCATCATGTTAGGAGACGACCCCGAAAGAGGCGTGAAGATCGACAAGGGCCTATTCGACCTAGCGAGGAAACAACTCAAAGCCTGCCTATGGGAGAACGCATACCTTTTTGCATGGAACGCTGCCAAAATGTCTGGGCTCCAGCCCAACGTAGCATGCCACCACCTCTCCATAGATCCAGCCGCTAGGGCCATAGTTCAGCATAGGTATAGGCAGTCTCCCAAGAAAGCGGAGGCTGCTGAAAAAGTTGTAAAAGACCTTCTAGAGGCAAATTTTATTTCGGAAGTCCTGTACACAACCTGATTGTCCAACATTGTACTTGTTAAAAAAACTAATGGAAATGGAGAATGTGCGTTGATTACACTGATCTCAACTGGGCATGTCCCAAAGATGCTTACTCGTTGCCTAACATCGACAAACTCGTCGACAATTGTGCAGGTTTCAAACTCCTGTTGTTCATGGACGCGCACTCGGGATACAATCAAATCTCCATGGTGAAGGCCGACAAGTAGCATACGACCTTCATGACCGAGTCGAGCAACTACTACTACAACGTAATGCCTTTCAACCTGAAGAACATTGGGGCGACCTATCAAAAGATGATGAACAAAGTCTTCCAAGGAGAAATCGGCGACATGTTCGAAGTCTACATAGACGACATGATCATGAAGTCACGAGACGAGGTCGACCATATCGCTCACCTATGGAAAGTCTTTGAAACAACGGGGAAGTACATGATGCGGTTCAACCCCGACAAGTGCACCTTCAGTATGCGAGCAGGCAAGTTCCTCGACTTCTACCTAACGAAATGAGGTATAGAAGCCAACCCGGAAAAGTGTTGGACCTTTTATAAGCTTGTCACTCCAAACACAAAGAGGTCCATCTAGTCACTAAACAGGATGCTCGCGTCCCTGTCAGGGTTCGTTGCCAAGGTCGTTCAACACGCCCTCCCCTTCTTAAAATTATTGCGCAAGGAGGCCGCGTTCGAATGGACCGAGGAATGCGAGTAGGCTCTCCTCCATCTCAAACAGGTCCTCTCAGAGCCACCGGTGTTATCGAGACCAGAGGTCTGGGAACCCTTGTACTTGTATCTCGCCGTCGTCAGTGCAATGTTGATCCGTGAAATGTCGGACGAGCAAAAGCCAATATACTTCACAAACAAAGCTCTCCAAGTCCCCGAGCTCAGGTACCAGCAGATTGAAAAGGCCACCTTGGCCCTCCTAAACGCGGCCAGGAGGTTGCGACATTATTTCCTGGCCCACACGATCATGGGCAGATCTGACCAGCCTGTCAAATAATTGCTCGGACGGCTAAATATGTCGAGACGAATGCTCAGATGGTCGCTCGAACTATCCAAGTTTTTCATCCAGTACAGAAGTAGGAAGGCACTCAAAGCCTAAGTCCTGGACGAATTTGTCACCGAAATGATGTTCGTAGACTCCCCGACACCTGGGGCGCACAAATGGACAATCTTCGTCGATGGCGCCTCCAGCTCGACGGGAAGTGGAGCAGCCATTATCTTAGAAAATGAAGGAGGTACCCTAATAGAAGTTTCCCTCGCCTTGGTGTTCCCGGCATCAAACAAGCAGGCCGAGTACGAAGCGTTTCTCGCGGGCCTACGTTTGGCTGAAGATCTGGGTGCCAAAGAGGTGAAAATTTTCACAGACTCCCAGCTTGTGGCCTCACAGGTGCAAGGGGAGTATCAAGCTAAGAAAGAAAACCTCGCTAAGTATCTGTCCCTGGTAAAAGAAAAGATGAAGAGCTTCAATTTTGTGGAGGTAACACATATCCCGCGCGAACACAACACCCCAGTAGATGTCTTATCCGAACTAGCCAACACAAAGAGGAAGGGCGGAAACAAATTCGTGATCCAGGAAATCCTCCCTTCCCTTAGCATCAAGAGGGATGCAACACCCCCCGAGGTAAAAGCCATCAACGACAACGACTACTGGATGACCCTCGGTGTATATGTACCTACGCACAAGGAGACTTCCTAACAACTCGAAGGAAGCAACCGTCGTTAGGCACCGGGAATGCTCTTACGCCTTGATCGAAGATAAGCTATACAGGCGAGGATTATCCATTGTCCTCCTCAAGTGCGTAGACGAATCCCAAGTGTCGGGCATACTCCAAGAGATCCACGAGAGTATCAACGTCCAACCCCTAGGCGAAAGAGCACTCACCCGCAAAGCATTATGAGTAGGGTACTACTGGCCCACCATGTAGTAGGACGTGAAAGAGAACGTCAAAAAGTGCGACAGATGCCAACGTCATGGGGACATGTACCTCGCCTGACCTAGTGAGCTAAAAACACTTTCATCGGCGTGGCTCTTTGCCTGGTGGGGAATGGATATCCTCAGACCCTTCACCGTCGGATCCTATCAAAACAAATACTTGATAGTCGGCGTGGACTACTTCACCAAGTGGATAGAAGCCGAAACTCTGGCCAAAATCACGGTCCAAAACGTACTACAATTTTACAAGTGAAACATACTTGCCCGATTCGGCGTGCCACAAGCTATCATCACCAACAATGGGACACAGTTCACCGACAAAAACTTCCAGGACTTCATCGCCAAACTAGAAACGAAACAACACTTCATATCGGTCGAACACCCGCAGACAAACGGGCAGGCTAAAGCAGCGAACAGGGTAATTTTGCGCGAGTTGAAACGTAGGCTGGGGGACGCCAAGAGAGGGTGGGTCGAGGAGCTTCACAATGTCCTCTAGGCTTATAGGACCACCCTGCACTCCACGACCGAGGAGACCTCATTCTGACTGAACTACGGGACAGAAGCGGTGATCCCCGTCAAGATAAGGGAGCCCTCCAAGAGAACTGAATCCCCATTGCCCGAGGAGGCAAACGACGAGACATTTAGGGAAGAACTAGACCTAGTCGAGGAGACCAGGACGGGAGGATACCTTCGAGAAGCTTCCCTGAAACAAAGGATAGCTTTGCGCCATGACAGCAAAATCATCAGGCGCAAATTCCAAACGGGCAGCCTAGTCTTACGAAGAACCCAAAAGGACTCATGCAAAAGCAAGCTCGCCCCTAACTAGGAAGGCCCCTACCACGTCCAAGACAAGACGGGCAACGAGGCCTACTACCTCGAAAACCTACAAGGGGACAAACTTGCTCGACCATGGAATGCAGAAAAACTTAAACAGTATTACAGTTAAATACTGTCCGCGACCCTTCAACATCGCGAAACAGGGGCGCAACGCGGTACCACTATGAATTCTAATTTTAAAAACAAAAAGACAAGAGTCATCCCTTTGTGTGTGTGGGCACGACTCTTGCTCCAGCGAGGACCCCTCGACCGAGCTCCACCGTTGTCGTATCAGTGGGATAGAACACCCAGCTCGCGATGGGAAGTTCACGCCCGGGGAAAGGCCTTTGCCAAAGACCTTAACCCTCAGTCATTTGGGTACCATCTCCACACAGTCGATGACACCGCATGTCGAGCAAGTAAACACATTCATACATAAAAGAAAATAAACATACAAGCACATGCAGTAGAAGATAACAAGATTCATTCAAGAAAAAGCGGGCAAAGCCCACTGTACATAGTTACATAAAGATGCCCATAGGCTCGACAATACATCACAAAACAAAATAAGCACGTAGGACAGAAAACTCAACACGAGCATGGAGGCTCGGAAACACTGTAAAAAACCCTAAGAGGTCTCCTGCCCCTCCCGCTCTTCCTCCTCGGTCATCAGGCTGTCATCGTTATCCTCGGCCCCAGTTGCTACCACCCGTTCGTCGACGACCTAGTGATAGGGTCCAGTCCCTTCAGTGATAAAGGCAACCTCGGGGTTCACTATCTTGAGCTGCTCCACAGTGCTCTCATAGCCAACTTCGACAGCCCCCAAACAATCCTACTCGAGCTTTTGAATCCTTACCACCAATTCAACCTGAGAAGTTAAGAGCTTCTCTTCATCGGTCTCCTCCTCGGTAGGTCGAAGGGCAGCTTCCAGCTCCGCGATCCGCACCTGCAGCTTCATCTTGTCCTCCCCGGCGGTCTTCAGCTGCTCCACCGCCTCGCTGTTCCGCTCGCATTGGGTGGAGTTGTCCTCCCTGGCTAAATTCAGCTCGGCAACCAATTTGGTTAGCTTCGACTCAACAGCCGCGAGGTCTCCCCGCAGTTTGGCAAGATCGGTAGAAGAGGCACTCTCGTTGCTCAGAGCCAGGGCCGTCGAGAAGACCATCATCATCACAGCCAAGTCCTCGGTCAGTCTTTGTTTCCTCGCCTCCTGGCTGAAGCCGAGAACCGCTTTCGCCTCCATGACCGACACAGTAGGAGACTTGGCCCTGTGGAAGAAACTAGGATGCAGATGGCAAGAGGGGATCAAGAACCCCTCCTCTGCGCCGCCCTCAGTAAGGTCGACGACAATCTTTATCCCACAGATCCTTATCCTCTTCGGAGTCTCTACGACAAGGGAGATTGACTCCCCTGTGATGACGACAAAGAGACTTCTCCTCATTGCTCGGTAGTAGGCAGTTGCTGCACCTGGGCGACCCTCCATTTTCCACCCTTCGCCCCACCTCTAGTGGCTGCCAACCGTTTTACGTGCTCCTGCATGGTCGACATACTTCCTGCAAAACAAAAGAGAAAAGGATTAGCGAGGCACAAGAATAATAGAGCCCAGAACAGGCCGAGCAAAAGACGACCCACTACCTAACAGACGCAAGGCCTCATCTTCAAATGCGCATTCAAGCAAGGCTTTTGTATTGATAAGCCTCGACTGCTGGAGAATATTCTCGTTCTTGTCGAGGATAAAGTTGTCGTCGAGCGTCACACATTTCGCTGAGGAGAAACTAGCCACGAAGGCCACCAACCTTTGGTAGCCCACCTGGTCCTCCGCGTCCAAGGTACCTGCCCACACTATATAGTGGTTTGTGCTCTGTTTGAAGTGTTCTTCCATCCAGTCCAATGGAACCCTCAGTACCATGACCTCTTCCTATTGCTCGTTCACCTCCTGAGCCTCATGATGGTATAACGGGGCGCAGGCCTCGTGAGACACGAGCCTAACCACGAAGAATCTGTCCTTGAAGGTCTTGACAGAATCCATGTATGCCCTGAAAAACCTCTTTGGCTGCTTCAAGGACACCCAACCTTGTCTGCCATCAACCGTTTGTCGTTGCAGATGAAAGAGTCGAAAGAACAGAGTGTGCGTGGTCCTAATCTTAAGGTGTCGGCATACGAGCTCATATGTCCGGAGAAAGGCAACCGCATTGGGGTGCAACTGCGAAGGCAACAACCTCAACTAGTCGAAGACCCCCATTTGAAAGTCAGAGAAGGGCAGCCAGAGTCCCGCCTCGCGAAAGCAAAATTCGTACATGGGAAATTGTATCTTCTTGTAGCTCGAACAGATCTGATAATGGGCCCGAGGTCTATACACTTGCCAACTTGCAGAAGAACCCTCACGGCGATCCTCGACTATGGCGAACGCATCAGAATCATCCTCGACAAAATGGGAAGGCATACTCAATGGCTCATCCCCGACCCAGTCTTCAACTGCCCAATTTTACCCCTCGACGGGCGGGGCCACCGGAGACTCTGATTCTTGGTCGACTTCTATAACTCCTGGTATCCATGTGGCCATGTTCACCTGAAAAGCAGAGGAAAATGGTGAATTCGACGTTTCAAATCAAATTCATCCTTCCACCACACCTCAAGTGAAAGGGCGAAGGGGATGATGTCTACGACCTAGGCTCCTCCTACCTCGACATCCACTTCCTCGCATGGTTTACTAACATACATACCAGAGACATTCATCTATATCTAACATACGTCCCCAGGACATTCATATATACCTAGAAAACATCCCCGGAACATTCATCTAACCTTATCATCTATCCCCAGGGTACCCATCCAGCACCGTCATCTGTCCCCGGGGTACTCACCTAGCACCATCATATGTCCCCGGGGTACTCATCCAAAACCTATCAATTGACCCCCGGGGCTTCATCCTAGGCCCCCCTTGGTCAAGGAGCTGTGGAAAAATAAAGAAACAGAAGAAAAGGAAGAACGAGCTTACTTAACACAGTAGTTTGAGTAGAGGTACGACGGACTTCACGACAGACGGTACGGAGGCAGCGATTGCACGGCGACATAAACGGCGGAGGAGCAAGAAAGAAGTGTGTTCATTAGAATTAGGAGCAAAAATTAACGAAGAGGCATGCCCCAACCTATTTATAAGCCTAGCACGAAACGTGAAATGCCCCTAGGCACTCAAGTACCCTTATGACTAGCCGCCCTAGGATGGGTAATGAGCACCTGACACGTGGCAACCGTCACTGATCGCGCCCCTTCATTCTCTCTCGAGCTCAGAAAGCTAGTGAATCAGGTCGTCCTTCACCTCCCCGACATGATATTCCAACAAGCACGACTCCTGACTCCATCTTCCGGGCATATGACCACTTTTCCTATTTATCCTTGACGTAGACTTGTCCTTAAGTCATCACTCCTCCATCTCGGAGTAACGACTTGGGGGGCTCCTGTTCTGGATTGGGGCGGGACGTGCCCTTCAGTCAGGCAGGCCCAACCCAACACTACGTTGGGGAGGCCCAATAAGGCTCAATCTTCCTACGTCGAGAACTTGCTATATATGTCGGGCAGACGACTCCTTTGATGTGGAGGCTCACATGTTTCCCTCACGTTCTCCACGTGCTCTCCCACGTGGGGACACATCATCATGCGACTACCCACCTCCGAAAGAGTTGGTCATCCCACCTTCCGAAGATCACAGGGCGGTTGATCTAGGGCGAATACCACATGCTGGTCTTCACTATGCAACATAAGCCCTAGCAGTTACTTGGGTTGGGCCTGGAAGTCTGACCCAATGCAATGTAACCGTTGGACCTGCGTTGGGGTCTCTCTATAAATACCCTTTTTCACTAGAGGGTCAGGTGTCTTATTCTCTACATATACTTCTCTGTATTTGCTCTCCCACTCTGATCCTTTACTCACTTAAGCATCGGAGTGCCTTGCAGATACACCCCCCCCCCCCATCTTTCTTCCTAACTCCGGTGAAAGCTACAATCTAATGACGCATGGCAGGCCATTAATCCTTTCTGATTAAGTGAGATCAACTACCACTTTTGGTTTATCTATAGCAGTGACCCTTACAACTTGTGGTGCCAATGTTTAAGAAATCCATCTCTAGTTTAACTATGAGTAATCCCTTACAACCAATTTAGTTCAAGGACTGAGAGGTGAGAGTTCAACCACTATAAATCCTTAGTTAACAACCAATTGAGCAATGTAGAATGATCTCCCAACACAAGAGTAAATATGAATTTCAGTTGTGTTTAAGAACATGTAAGGGATTACTCGCATGTAAGGGTTGTTGTAGCAGATAAGTCCAGCGTGTGTGCAACTTATCTAATCATATGAGATTTTATATCTTCCCTAGTATATAGTCATATGTTTTTAATTCATCCTCTTTGTCGAAGATACACATATTCTGGATTGAAGCTTGATATATACAAATTCTGCTAGTTTACAAACAACATTTTTTCTGTTTTGATCAGCTTGCACCATGACCCTGTTCTCGTCTTGTACCAAATGATTCTTAAAGTTGTAAATTATTAGTTTCCTATTAGCTATAAGTTGGGTTTACATTTTATATCCTCCCTAGTATATAGTCATATGTTTTTCATTCATCCTCTTTGTCGAAGATACACATATTCTGGATTGAAGCTTGATATATACAAATTCTGCTAGTTTACAAACAACATCTTTTTTGTTTTGATCAGCTTGCACCTTGACCCTGTTCTCGTCTTGTACCAAATGATTCTTAAAGTTGTAAATTATTAGTTTCCTATTAGCTATGAGTTGGGTTTCCATTGTATAAAGTCTATGTTACTTTTTTAGTCTAAGCAGATTTCTACCATAAAGGGCCATAAAAAGAGAGTTAATTTTATGGAACTGTAATGGTTGACACTATACCTATTTTAAGTTTAGTGAGGTTGTGTACACTACTGTTTCTTTCTGCATGTTTATTATGAGAAATTTATTAATATTTATCAACCTTTTTTATAAGTAAGAACAATGATTGTTCTTTTAGAAGATTTAATTATTATCTCATATTTTCAACGATTGCTAGAAAAATATGAAAGTGTTGTGTGGTCGTGCAAGCAACAAACTTCCTTTGGATTTATGGATCATATCATTCATTCTTAATATCAAAGTATCCTTGGTGTCATTTTATTGGAACTAAATTGGGTTGCAATTATTATTATTTTTATTTTAGAAATATATTACATGTGGATTTACCTGCAGGTTGTAGGAACAAAGCTTCAAATAAAAGTAACCGTGTAATTGTTGGAGTGACGGTTGGAATGGATGTTTTAGAAACCTTCGCAATATAGGCTGGCGACACACTTTTTTTGACAGAACCACAACCGTCACGACACAACTTTTGTGGCGGTTCAAACCGCTGTAACCTTCCAAAAGTAACTGCCATAACTTGCCATTTTTCTTGTAGTGTTACTAGATTTCTTATGATGGCCTCTTTCTTTGTCTTTATTGATTGTATGACACTCTGACATGTAGTGACCCGATTTGCCACAATTGTAGCATGTACTTCTAGACTAGTCTATTTTGTTTTCATCTTCTTTAGAGGAGTTTGATAATCTTCTAGATTTTCTATGGTTCTTGTCGGAGTATTTTTCTCCATATTTCCACATGTATTTATTGAACCTCTTTATGAACAGCCGCATATCTTCCTCGCCGGAATCATCGTCATCTTTAGTTTCTCCATCACTTTGCTCATTATGAGAGGGCATTAAACTAGAAGTTATTAGAGTTATGTACTTCTTCCCTTCTTCTTTGTATTTTCCTTTCTTCTTCTTCACTTTCTTTTCACATTCTTTTTCGTATTTTCTAATCAAGTGAGCTCTTGCTTATGCTCTTCCAACTTACCAAACAAAGTTGTGAGATCAAGTGACTTAAGATCATTTGCCTCTTTGATAATGGTGACCTTGGGTTTCCATTCCCTACTTAAACACCTCAATACTTTGTTACTCGCAAGTTCATTGGAAACATGATTACCTAGTGCATTTAATTGAATAATAAGATAAATGAACCATTTTCGCATATCCGGAATGGTTTAAACATGCTCAACATCAAACAACTCAAACTCTTGATTTAATGTGTTGATCCTAGCTTATTTGACATCATTATTGGCCTCATGGGCAATCTCTAATGTGTTCCGCATAGCCTTGGTGGTCTCACAATTAAAAACACGATAAAGCTCATCAGCAACCAAAGTGGTGTAGGATCAAGCGCTTACCACTAGGCCAAAAGCAATTGCTGTTAGTCAGGGCGCAACTATCTTTCTTAAAGTGAACCCCAAGGGGCCTACCTAACCCACCTAACACACCTGTGTAGGCGCCCATGGGTGGGATGTTAAGCCCATCGAATCCCTCAGGGAGAGGTTGAATTAAATAATCCAACAATCTCCCCCCAGTGTCAGCCGGGGGGATTCGAACCCATGACCTTGCTCTGATACCACTTGTAGGATCAAGCGCTTACCACTAGGCCAAAAGCAATTGCTATTAGTCAGGGCGCAACTATCTTTCTTAAAGTGAACCCCAAGGGGCCTACCTAGCCCACCTAACACACCTGTGTAGGCGCCCATGGGTGGGATGTTAAGCCCATCGAATCCCTCAGGGAGACGCTGAATTAAATAATCCAACAAGTGGAAGTGAGAATAATTTTCGCTTTTCAATCATGTGACACAATTTCCAATCATTAGCATCCCATCGTGCTTCCGGTTTCGGTACGGTAACACCCTCAACATTGGTCATAGTTATTTTACTCGGACCATTTTTTATGGTGTCCCATATACCTTTGTCAATAAATTTGAGATGAATACGCATTAGAGCTTTCTAATAACCATAATTTTCGTCGGTGAAAATTGGTGCTCTATTGTATACTCCCTTAGGTTCGATAGTCATTCTTCTAAAAAGTAAATCTTAAGCACGAAATTAACCGGAGCTCGTGATACCACTTGTTAGACAATAGACTTCGATCTAGAGGGGGAGTGAATAGATCACAAATAAAAAACATAACTTTTGGCAAAAATTGTTTTCAAAAGTTTTATAACACAGCGAAAACAACCCGAGTCGAATCATCTAATGCAACCTACTATTGAAAAGCTCAGATATGCATAATGTAAACTAATTAGGATGATAATGAACACAAATTTTTCAATCACTATTAATTCACAAATCAATTAAATGCAAAGCTATTCGTAAAGCTTATTTCTAATGAATACAAATCAATTAAAATACTCAAAGGAAATTTATCGAACACTTTGTGTGCAATCGATAATGATTGGAAATTCCACTTGTTTTGTTGATATTAAAAGCCAATCACAATAAAAGTGATTATAATTATATCAACAACAACACTTTAAAAGATAATTGAAAACCAATTTCATTCGAATTTATCAAACAACTATGAACTTGATAATTTGCAAGAACAACAATTAAAGAAATAGAGAGATAGAGAGATAGAAAGATACAAAGATTTGTTTAGGAAGTTCTGTAATCGACCTTGCTATGCGTATGTCTACCCTCAATCCGAAATCAAATTGAGATGCTTGCAATTAACCTTATCTTTGGAAAAATGTTAATACAAGAGATGAAGAACTTTAACCCCACAAACACTATGGTTTGTTGTTGTTTCTACCACCTCCAAACCCTTGATCAAGTCACCAACAACGATGCTACAATCCACCTGTTCTTGACTACTTTCTTGTAAGACCTCCTCGCCTTCAAGGTTTTCGCTCATTCAGATTAATCCCTAGCACAGACTTGTCGAACCCAGGATTCTCGATCACGATTCACCGTCTCACGCTACTCTCTTGCAAGAAACCACCTTATCCCAATGCCTTCACTTGGTTGAATCCATGTTTGCATGATCTTGTCCAAAACCTTTAAATCCCAATGATCTTGAAGGAAAACCCCATCTTGGTTTTCTTATTTGAAACAAACAAAGATCCCAACCCAATATTCTTGGTTACACCAATCTAATTAGACGTTATCAACCCTAATCTAAATGGTCATCCAATCAAAAAATGATTATGTGTTATTTGATTGTGTGTATGCATAGAAGAAAGGTTGAAGATGATAGGAAAGCTTTGTAATTTTGGTTTCATTTAGGGTTTACACTAGTACCTTACTAGAAAAAAATGCATGTATGAGTATACATATGTATGTGTGGAAATAGGCAAAAAGGATGCAAGAAAAAATAAGATGCAAAACAAATTTTGAGTTTTTGAAAGCTACAGGTCAGCCTATGAAAGCAATAGGTCGGCCTATCAAGGTACTTAGGTTAAACTAAGTGAGGCGACCTCTAGGGAGAGCCTACAAGCTTTAATGTTGATGCATGGAGGTCGACATATCCAAGCTATGTGTTGACCTATACTTAAGCAAAAGCTTCTATAGGTCGACCTAAACTCGTGTGTGTCAGCCTATGCAACATTGTTCACACATAAGACTTTGTTGTTTTTATGTATGTAGCATGTATAAGACTTTTCCAATCATTTCCAAAACATTTGTATGCATTCTAAGGCTAAGATGATCAATACACATCTAAACTTTGGTTGATACCGCCCAATATACAAAAATGCTAAAGCACTCTCCTAGTTTTGACATCATTTAAAACATGAATAAATGGAAGAATGCACTCACAAAAGTTAAACTTTATAACTTTTCCTCTTGGTTCTTATGCACGTGTGGCATTCAATTTTACAGAGGGCAGATGAACTCAATCAATTATGATTATTCATCTACTTGGTCCTTTAAGAACTAATGTAATAGAATGATTCTACACTGTGACTAACCCACCAAACTCTTGGTTTTTGATCATATAGATGAAATGATATGAACGGAAAGCGAAAGGTGTAGGTAGAGGTTGTGTTGGTTGAAGGGGGAGAAGATTGGAAGAAAGGAAGAAGATTGGAAAATGAGTTTTAAGTAGAAGTAATATGGAAGGATTCCCAAAGGATTGTAAAATGATAGGGCACGTAGGATTTTAAAAAGAGAACTAGTGTTTGCTTTCCTAAAGGGTTATAAAATTACTTTCTAACTTTCAACGTGTCAGTTGAGTTACCTAGCAGAGTGTCTTTGATTAGTCTTTGAAAAATGGGAAGTGGATTTTGAATTCGGCACATATAACATGTACTGCACTAATGAATAATGGTAAAAAATAATAGTTAAAGTTGAGTAAATAAGTTAAAAACTTGTATTAATTATGATAAGAGTGTTTAATTAAAAATAATCCTGATTATTTAACAAATTAAACTAATTAGTATGTCATTTTCATAGATAAATATTATATTAGATTAGATTTGAGTAAAACAAATTAGATTAGTTTGATTAAACTTCAAATCTTAACCGGTCGGATTAAAAAACTCAAATCACAAACTGATCTATCTTTTTCTAGTCTAAACCTTATGTATATTGAATCTTCTCTATAGACGAAATATTCAATTGAAAAATCATAAACATCGTAATTTTCACCAAATTCCAACAATTAAAAGTACTAAATAACAACGTAAAATCCCAGTCATTGATAATAATATTTTATGTGATACCGCAAGGTTATTATAGATGGTACAAAATGAAATCTTCTTCTCTAAAATATAGAATATTAGAGACGCAACATATCAATAGAATAATTCCATATCATTATCAAATGGTATAACAAACTCAACTGGCTTAAGAACTCTAGGAGTAGTAGAAATAGGTGTAACATGTACATCATTTATTGTTGGAAGAGGTACACTCAAAATATAGTCAGGTCTAGAAAGTTGTATACCAGAGTCAGTTTGTGAAGATGTAACATGTGCACTCTGAGCTGATGTAATAGGTGCACTATGAACTGATGTACTTGCTGGAGTTTGTGCAAATGTAATAGGTCCAGTAACAAGAAGATTTTGTTGAGTTTGAGTTGCCTCAAATGCTGGGGCAAGATATGCAACAAGCATTTTGAACTCATGGTCAATATCAATTTGAATTTCATTAGGTTGACGTTGTTCACGTGTTGCAATTTGAGCTTCATTATGTTGAGTTTTTTCTTAAGTTCGCATTCCTATTCATGAGGTAATTTTTTATCCATTCACACATAGTTAATATTGGTTTATCTCTGGCCACTAATGTAACACCTGTTTAATTTTAATTTCTTTTTATAATTAAAATTATGTGATTGTATGTGATTATATGTGTGTTTTATTATGTTGGGGTACCCTAAGGTAAAGGGTAATAACCTTAGTGTTAGTGACCTTAAGGGTGAGGGGCGCATGTCTAATTTTGTAGAACTTGGTGGCGTGGTGAGAATGATTAATTAATTAACATTAGCAATATTTGATTAATATTATTAGTTTAAATTATTAGGAGATATTTTTATTATTATTTAATTGATAAAATTAATAATAATAATAATAATAATAATAATATGAAATAAAAATAATATTAGAAACAGAAAAGGAGAAGTGGAGAGGAAGTTTTGTCAGAACGTAAAAACAGAGGAACGTGAGTAAAGAGGAGAAAAAACTAGGGCTCAAGGAAGAAGATGGAGAACTTAATTGTTGAGGAAGGATAAATCTTTGCAAAACTCTAAGGTAAGGGTGGAGTTCTAACTAGCTAAGGGATAGTATGATGATCATGGCAAATAGATTATATCATGTAGGTTTTATAACTCTCGTATTGTTGTTCGCAAATTCAATTGAATGATAATTGTGAATTGATTGTTGTATGTTGATATTGGGACTATTGTTATTGATGAATTTGATACAATTGTTGTTGTTGATTCGTCGAATAATGGTTGATCGATGTTGTTGTTGTGTTATTATGTGAACTCGAGAATCAGAGTCGGAACAAATGTTTTGCGTGTTTTCGAGGGAAGAAAGTGGAACTTTTGTGTTGATAAAACTTGACTTTTGAGTAAAATAATAGATTATATGTTTTATACGAAAAGTGGGGTTTTGAGTTGGGTTAAAAACACTTTTCGTACTGATAAACAACATAAAAGTGATTCTGCTGCAGGTGTAATCAGTTACCAGATATACGGTAATCCATTACACTGTTGAAAAACAACGTTTTTGGACAAACTGTAAGGGGGTAATTGGTTACCCTGATTTAGGTAACCCGTTATCCTATGTTAATTTTGTATGGTTGGTTGGTTTCCAAGGGTGTAACCCGTTATCCTGATTTAGGTAACCCGTTACATTAGAAACATTTATTTTTGAAAAAAACTTTAAAAATTCATAACTTTCATTCTGGGAATCCGATTCGAGTTCCGTTTGAAGCGTCGGAAAGCTGACGTGACGAAATTTAGTTTAAAAATAGTTTAAGTAGCAGGATTTGAGTGATTTTTTGTTTGTTTATGTTGAACGCATTATTATCATTTCGTTGTGGTGTAAGATGATTGTAAATGCCTTGTGGATGTTTGTCATGTTGCTATGTTGTTGTGTTGCTATTGTGGAACTGTCTTAACATGCATGTTAAGCATGATGGCCGATATTGGAAGAGTATATGACTATGGAGGTGTTAGTCATTATACTCGATGTTGTTGTTGTTGCGTGATTAATATGTTGCATGCATATATAATGTTGCGACACTGATCTGTTATTGTGAGCATCAATCCTAGGAAGTAAGGATTGTATGCAGGTAGCTAATTTTCGGGATGAATGGAATCAGCGAGATGTTATCAATAATGATGATAACGAATTATGAGCTCAATATCCCATGAGGTGGGGATCGGAGCCAGTGAATCTGAGTGTTCAAGTATTGGAATTCCAAGGGGAATTGTGATTCTGAAAAAAGGATCGAGTTTTGAAATAAGAATCAAATGGTACCACATGCATTGAGTCGATTTGTGAGTCTCGTTGTGTTTGCATATTGATTGCATTGGTTGTTATGATTGATTTTTTTTGTATGGCAACTTTGTAGATGTATGTTGGATGTTGTTGTTGTGTTGGTTATGTGGAATGGGTGATGTGCATGAAATAATTTGTTATTTGCTTATTATCATGCTTTCCTTTATCTATTTATGATATCTCACCCCTTCTGTTTGAATGTTATCTTTATTTTATGCATGCATCATGCAGAGAACTCGTAGTAGAAGAGTTGAGTAACTAGAAGATGAAGTCTTCTATTTTCCCTTTTGTGTCGGTATTTTCTCTAATGTGTTACACCGAGGTCAGGGAACGTTTTGCTATGTTGAGTTTTGTAGAGATTTTTGGATATCTCTAGAATTTGTGGTTTATGTTATTTTGAAGAATGATTATGTTTTGAATATCTTCTTATATTGATGCTTTCGCTATTTTCAATAAAATTAGAATTTAAGACCTATTGAATTGTTATAGTTATTATAACTAATTTTCAAACATTGCATGTGTTACATATCATCGTATATGAGCAGTTGTTTTATGTTTAGTTATGTGACATCCTGAATATAAATGATGTATTTACTCTGATATTTTAATCATATTTCACGAGTATATTTTGGGTGTTACATTAGTGGTATTTGAGCAGGTCAGTCTGTCCGTCCAAGTTGTTGAGTCGTTGTAGTGTGACAGTTGACTACTGTCGGTGTTGTTGAGTTATTGTGGTGTGACAGTTGACTATTGTCGGGTTGTCTTCTAACCAACATTGCTTCCATTAGTGGTGAAACGGAAAATGGATAGAAGGAGAGATGATGTTGCACTTACTGCTGTGTTGTATATTGTTGTTCAGGCTGTTCAGAATCAACCTAATGCTGGAGGGAATGATGAATTCTGTCACTTGGGGAGTTTTAGAGGAATAAACCACCTACTTTAAAGGATATTTATGATCATGATGAAGCTCAAGCTTGGCTCAAAGAGATTGAAAAAATCTTTAGAGTGATGAATCAGTTTGGTACTCATATGCTAACTGAGGAGGATGATGACTGGTGGGTAAACACTCATCAAATGTTTGAAGCTACAGGTGAGGTGGCCACTTGGGTTGTGTTCTATAGTGGGTTTTTGAGGAAGAAGTCGGTTTTCTGTCTGATAAAGAGTTGAACGAGCTCTTGGAAGAGGAAGCTCAAGTACTTGCATTATTTGTGTCCTTGTCGGTGGAGAGTCAAACTCTGATTGATGAGTTGCAGGTGGTGCGTGAATTTACAGATGTGTTTTCGGATGATATTTCAGATGTTCCCAGAAAGAGAGGTAGAGTTTGCTACCGATCTTGTCCCTGGTACCAGACTTGTTTCTATGGCACCATACATGATGTCAGCGTCAGAGTTAGTAGAGTTGAAAAAGCAGTTAGAAGAGTTGTTGGAAAAGAAATTTGTGAGACCAAGTGTATCGCCTTGGGGAGCTCCGATGTTGTTGGTAAAGAAGGATAGTAATATGAGGTTGTGTGTGGATTATAGACAATTAAGAACAAGCATCTGCTTCCAAGAATAGATGGCTTGATAGACCAGTTGGTGGGTGCATGTGTGTCTAGCAAAATTGACTTGAGCTCAGGTTATCATCAAATTCGAGTAAAGGATGAAGATATTCAAAAGACGACTTTCAGAACTCGATATGGACATTATGAGTATTTGGTAATGTCGTTTGGCGTTTCTAATGCACCTGAAGTATTTATGGAGTATATGAATCAAATATTTTACACTTGGATCGATTTATGGTGATTTTTATTGATGACATTCTGATTTATTCTAAGTTAAAAGAAGAGCATGCTGAGCATTTGTGGATTGTATTGCAAGTATTGAAAGAGAAGAAAATTTATGCAAAATTGTCGATGTGTGAATTCTGGTTGAAATAAGTGATTTTTCTTGGTCATGTTATTTCAGGTGATGGCATTATTATGAATTCATCCAAAGTATATGCATATCTACAATGGGAGGCTCCGAAGTCGATTACAGAGATTAAAATCTTTTTGGGCTTGGTTGGTTATTATCGTAGGTTTATTGAAGGCTTTTCTAAGTTAGCACTTTCGTTGGCGCATTTTACTTGTAAAGGTAAAGATTTTGTGTGGGATGTTCATTGTGATAAGAGTTTTATTGAGCTGAAGAAGAGGTTGACTATAACTCTAGTTTTGATTCTACCTGAACCAGATGAACCATTTGTGGTAGATTGTGATGCTTCCTTAATGGGTTTAAGTGGTGTGTTGATGCAAGATGGTAAGTTTGTGGCTTATGCTTCGCGACAGTTGAGGGTTCATAAGAGAAACTATCCTACTGATGATTTAGAGTTAGTTGCAGTTGTTTTTATGTTGAAGATTTGGAGGCATTATCTCTATGGTTCTAGATTTGAGGTTTATAGTGATCATAAGAGCTTGAAGTATCTGGTTGATCAAAAAAGTTAAATATGAGGCAGATGAGATTGTTGCAATTTTTGAAAGATTATGACTTTGGCTTGAATTATCATCCCGGTAAAGCTAATGTTGTGGTTAATGCTTTGAGTCAGAAGTTCTTGCGTATGTCTGTTATGATGGTTAGAGAGTTGGAATTGATTGAGAAGTACAGAGACGTGAGTTTGATATGTGAGTTGACACCATGTAATGTTATGTTGGGTATGCTGAAGTTCAACAATAATGTTCTTAACGATATTAGAGAAGGTCATAAGTTGGACGTAAAGTTGGTGGTCTTCATGATCGAAGGTAATCATACTAAGGATAATGACTTCAGAGTGGATGAGCAAGGTGCACTTAGGTTTCGAGATAGGATTTGCATTCTGGATGATTTTGAGTTTATAAGAATGATTCTAGAGGAAAGTCATAAGAGTATCTTTAGTATTCATCCAGAAGCTACAAATATGTATCAGGATTTGAAGAAGATGTTTTGTGGCATGGATTGAAAAAAGATATGGCATAATTTGTGTATGCTTGTTTGACTTGTCAGAAATTGAAAGTCGAACATCAAAAACCTGCGGGGTTGATGCAACCATTAGACATCCCAGAGTGGAAATGGGACAACATTTCTATGGATTTTGTGACTGGATTTTCGAACACTCCGGGATGGTATAATGCCATATGGGTGGTGGTTGATAAACTGATGAAGTTAGCGCATTTTATTCCGATTAACATTAGTTTTTCTTTGCAAAAGTTGGCAGAGATTTATGTCCGTGTTATTGTGAAGCTGCATAGAATTCCGTTGAGTATTGTATCATATAGAGATATGCGGTTTACTTCCAAATTTTGGGAAAGTTTCAAGAGGCTTTGGGTTCAAAGTTGAGGTTGAGTTCAGCTTATCATCCATATACCGATGGTCAGACTGAGAGGACTATTCTGTCTTTGGAGGATTTGTTTAGGGCTTGTGTTCTTGAACAAGAAGGCTATTGGAAAAGTCATTTGTCATTGATCGAGTTCACTTATAATAATAGTTATCATTCTAGTATTGGGATGATGTCTTTTGAAGCTTTGTATGGTTGGAGGTGTAGGATACCTCTATGTTGGCATAAATTTGGTGAGTGTGTGGTGCTTGGACCTAAGATTGTTCAACAGACTACCGAGAAGGTGAAGCTGATTCGAAAGAAGATGAAAGCTTTACAAAGTAGGAAGAAGATTTATCATGATAAAAAGAGGAACGATCTTGAGCACCAAGAAGGAGATCATGTATTTTTTTTAAGAGTCACTCTGGTTACCGGTGTCGAACGTGCTTTAAAGTCGAAGAATCTTCCTCCTCGGTTCATCGGTCTGTATCAGATATCAACGAGATTTGGAGTTGTGCCTTATAGGGTGGTGTTGTAACACCCTAAATTTATTGGAATGTTTATTTAATTTATTTAAATAGGAATATTCGTATTTTTGGTGATTTGCGGTGGTTGGTATGAAGTATTGAGAATTATGGCTTTTGGGTTATTTATTTAAATAATAGTATATAATATGAATATATTGGTATTATTATTAATTTAAATAAATGTAAGTGAATTAAGGGCAAAATGAAAATTTGAGGAGGATTTAGTGAGGGTGAAATTGGAAAGCCCATTTTAAAGGCCCAAAGTTAGGTTTAACAAAAAGAAATTTTGGGGGAATTAGGATTCATTCTTGTTAGACCGTGAAAAGGGAAGAAATAGAGGCCAGAGCTATGAGGAAGAGGATTGAGGCAAAGCTTTGCGAGGTTTCCTAGAATCAAGAAGAAAGACTTAGAGTCGACAATTAAGGTATGAGGAATATTGCCTTCATTATTTTCAATATGTGATTCAATGTATTTAAAGCCGATTTAAGAATTTAAGAGGTTTTTGAGTTTGAGGAAATTAGGCCTTCGTGGCCAAATCTGTTTTTGAGGTTGTTTAAGTATGGGGAGTATTACCTTCATTGTTTTCAATATATGATTCAATGTATTTAAAGTCGATTAGAGGATTTAGGAGGTTTTTGAGTTTGAGGAAATTAGGCCTTCGTGGCCAAATCTGTTTTTGAGGTTGTTTAAGTATGGGGATTATTACCTTCATTGTTTTCAATATGTGATTCAATGTGTTTAAAGTCGATTTAAGGGTTTAGGGATTTTGAGTATTGAATTTTTGTTGCCTTTCTGGTGAGTTTAATGAGTTTGAGGGATTTGAATTGATGGTTTGATAGGTTTGAGGCTGATTTGGGATTAAGGGAAATTAGGCCTTCGTGGCCAAAATCTGTTGTTGAGGGTTTAACCGTATAGGGTAATTGATTATGAGAACTCTAATGAATGTGGAAAAATTATAAGGATTTTATGGGAATTGGAGGCGTAAATATGATACGGGATTGGCCTAATAAGTTGTAGATTTTGTGTCTTTATCACCGTAATACCTTAAGAATGATTTAAGGATGTTTTGGGGGCATTGAGGAAGAAAATCGTAGGGACTTTCGGGCTGGTGTTGGTGTAACACCCCACTTCCCAAAATCATTTAAATTAATAAACATTATAAATAAACAAAATCAGAGTTCCAATCTTCCCAAGTGGGATATCACATAAAAATCATGTTTCCTTATAAAAAGGTTTTTCTCCAAATACAGCGGAATATCTAAACAATAAAATTCTATAAAAGTTTGATACGTTCACAGGAAAAATTATAAGTTCTTCATAAAAACAATAAAAATGCCCAAGTCCCGTGCTACGTATCAGAGCATCCTAGACTCGACGGTCACACCAATATCCAAGCTAGCTAAGCACCTGGATTATCTGTACTTCCGAAGAAGCACAGACCACAACAACAACAAAGGGGTGAGAAATCATGATCAAAAATATAATGGTAATGTAATACATGTAAATAAGGTAGTACAACACACCAGCACACCAAGATTCACCCCTAACAACACCATATAACGAACCTACTGTTCAAATTACAATATAACATATCATAATGCAAAATGCAACTCAACACCATGCATGCGGTACCGACTTGTTGGTTCATTCAATCGAACCTGGATAGATCACTTACGCTCCTCCTGAGACATGATCTATCCCCCCACCATTCTCCACAAAGGAGTACGGATGAATCACTTACGTTCCTCCTGAGACATGATTCATCCCACCAAAACACCATGATATGCAAGACACCAATGCATAACTATTACATTCTGGCACACTAAGTGCACACGATCCTCCTGATCATATCATCATACATCAATGCATATGTATAGATATAACATACACCAACATCATATAATTCAATCACACAGTGAGTAGTCTCACTTTCTAACACCAAATATAAACACATCTCACCGCTCGGGAAATACACGATCCTACTGATCACTACACACATATACATCAACTAATTGTTCACCAACAATATTAAGGGAAACGCGTACTATCACCAAGTACACAAGTTATATCCCATACTCATCATTTTCACACTACAGCAAGGCTAGAAGGATCACACGAGACCAATTCAGACATCTCACCAAAAGTCTCTGAGATTACTCAGAACCTCCCTAAACCAACACCTCAGCCTATACACCAAAATCAACAATTCATCAACATCAATCCACAATCACAAACATGCCAATAGATATTATACTTACCAATTATCCTATAATTTCTACTCTAGAACCGACATTATGGTACATTACCGACACTTCAGAGTTACTCTGAACCTTACTCAAACCAAACCAACACCAACAGTCAATCAACAATGGCAACATCAAACATCCGTACATCATCATATACATATTATTCCAAAGTCATCACTTAATCAAAAAGGTCACACAGAACTTCCCTAAAACCGTAAACCCAACCTATACGCCAAATTAACCAAAAACAACAATTCACCAACCATCAACATATTTCAATCCATCAACATCAACATAACTCAACAATCAATAGCATGTCAATATAAAACTTCATCAACGATACATTTCTACGGGGTTAAAGAATCCCCACTACCCTATACATGTATATACCATTCCCAATCAAGTTTCTCCCCCCTTACCTTGTTAATCGGTTGATCGATGAAATTCTTCCTGGATTTGGTCTCTTGGCCTCCTCTTTTCTTTCCGTTCTTCGTTCCCTTTTTCCTTCGTTTTTCTCACTTCTCTCGTTCTTTCCTCTTCTCTCTTTCTATCGCTCTTTCTCTCTTCCCTCTTTCTATCGTGTTATTTTCTCTAATACTTCCCCCACCCCTTCATATTCTATTTTCCTTTTTATTTCCTATCCCAATAATAATAATAACTAATAAAAATAACATAATAATAATAATAATAAAAATAATAATAATAATAATAATAATAATAATAATAATAATAATAATAATAATATTATTATTATTATTATTATCACACCAATTTCCCATGATCTATGGTAATCCTTTTTCTCTCTATTCCAACTTTTCTAATATCTCCTTGCTACCCCTTCATATTTCCTTCTTCACGGTTTCTATCATGACTTTTCATATTTCCATTCTAACTTCCCAATAACCCTTCCACCTCTTATTTTACTTATTCCAACCACTAATATTCCCAATAATAATTCTAATATAATAATTATAATAATCATTATAATAATAATAATAATAATAATAATAATATAATATAATATAATATAATACTATTATAATATTATAGTAATATTCAACATAATAATAATAATAGTAATACACCCAACAATAATTATAATTATAATAATAATAATACTAATGATAATAATAACAATTATATTAATACTAATAATAAAATAATATTAATAATAATAATCTTAATATTAATAATACTAATATAATATTACTAATATTAATAATACTAATCATAATAATACTATTAATAATAATAATATTATTATCTCACCAAAATAATAATAATATTAATAATACTAATAAATATACTAATATATATAATAATAATAATAATAATAATACCCCCACCAATATTACTATTATTCATTATATTATCATATTCACACCAAAAATCATAATAATATAATAACTATATTAATAATAATATTATATTCTCCATATTAATAATATTACTACAAATATTAATAATAATCATAAATATAATAATAATAATAATAATAATAATAATAATAATAATAATAATAATAATAATAATAATAATAATAATAATAATAATAATAATAATAATAATAATAATAATAATACCACCACCAATATTACTATTATTTCTTATATTATTATAAACTCACCAAATTACCACCAATGATCCTCCCATCTCAGGGACACCCACCAAACATCATCAAATACACCCTACCAAAGGGCACATCAACATATAATATTTAAAATAATAATAAAATGACTAAATAATTAAAATGGGTGTTACAACTCTCCCCCACTTTAATTATTTTCGTCCTCGAAAATTACCTGATGGAAACCAATCAGGATACGCTTCTCGCATCCTTCATTCCAATTTCCAGGTCACACTGCCTTCTGCAGCACCTCTCCAAGCCACTTTCACCAAAGATGTCTCCTCCCCTCGGAGTTGACTTCCATTCGTCAAAACGAACCAGCAATGCTTCAACACTCAAATTATTTTTCACTAGTACATCATCCACCTGATTCAATGTACTTTCTCAACCAGACACATGGAACACGTCATTCCAATTCACGACGGCAACGGAAAAACAGTCTAACATGTTACTCCCCCCATGTCTCCGCTGCGCCACTCTGATACAAACCACAGAACACGGTGCGAACTTCTAAGACTTCGAAGTTCGACCAACATCAGTCACTGGCGTGACTCTCAAAACACATTTTTTTTAGATCCTCTTGATCTTCTCAGCCATCTCAAACATAATTTTCAGGTCTGAGCATAACACTCTCACTCGACCCATTCCAACACAGTAGATTCCTATACTCCCTACCTCACCAAGCCATATAGTGTCATTCCGACACTAGGATGGTAACCGTTATTATAGGTAACTCAATCAACGGTAATTAATCATCTCACGATCCACCTTGATCCAACACCCAAGCTCTCACCAATTCTCTACAGACTCAATAGTCCTCTCTGACTGACCATCAGTTTGCGGATGGTAAGTCGAACTCAACTTCAACTTAGTACCCGAAGCTTCCTGTAATCCCCTCCAAAATCTCACTATAAACCTCAAATTTCCATCTGACACAATATTCGTCAGTATCTCATCCAACTTCACCACTTTCTCAATATGCATCTCGTATATCCTCAACACGGAATAGTTAATTTGCTCCTAACAATCCAAATTAAAATTATGTCTTTACAAATTCTTTAGCAATCTCAACACCAATTTCGTGAAAATACTACCTGATTTCCACTCTGGAATATTTAACAACTGCATCAGACTCAATAGTCTCTGATGTTCACTCTTCAAATTCCGACAATTCTAACTAGCATATTCCACCTCTCCTTATCCATGGTCTCAAAAACAATCTACTCAAGTTCGGTTACTTCTTCATAGCACCGAGATGGATACTCCATCTACCTCAATGTATTTCTTCACGAGTACTCCTACTCCCTTCAACAACATCTGATATACATACTCTATCATAACACCTCGTGGTATTATTTCCACAAACCCGACAATCCACTCTCCGACTCTAATTTATCAATTTCAACTAATTCACTATTCAACCCAGATTTCTGACTTTCTCGATTCTTCTCAAGGATATCACTAGTCAGATCTTAATAATAAAAGCTTAACTCCATAAGAAGTATCCTTACTCACAAAACGCATATTATGAAATTTCTCAATCAGTTCTAACTCTTGTCACCGTCATCTTTGGTATACGCAGATATTTCCAACTCACCGCATCATCTACCACATGCACTTCACCCGAATGGTAATTCAACTCGAAGCCGTACTCCTTCCGAAGTCTCAATTATTTCCTATGCCTCATATTCATCTGATTCAAATTAAACAAACACCTTAAACTCTTAAGATCACCAAACATCTCCGATCTCAGTCTGAACTTTCGAAGCCTCCGATTCTGGTACAACAACAATAGTAACCAACTCTAAATCACTGGTCGGATGATTTCTCTTATATACTCCAAGTTGCCTTTTGCATAATTGAAACTCGCTGAAGTTGTATTTAGTAAATCCCCTAATTATATCAACAAGCATCACAAACACCACAATTAGTTCTATCGGATTCGGCAGAACTTTCCTTACGGAAGTATATCCCCGCTCTTTTTCCAACACTGATAACTCCAGTTCCTTATGCTCAACATAATCCTCTATACTCTTCGAATACCTCAAAATATCATTTATTAACACAACCATCGCCTTATATAAATAATTAGAGAAGATCCCATGCCAAATGGACACACAAGTTGTGAGTTATGGCGGGAACACGTACCGTACCGCCCGTCCTTACCACAACAGTCAAACACACTTCATCAATAAATAGATTAATTCCATGTCAATACTTCACCATCTCATAGATAATTTCAATATCTTTCCAACGCTTCGAACCACGCGTCATTCCGATCTACGGTTCTCCCGTTACAGCAAAAATACGAAAACCACTTTTGCCTGCCCATGACGTCTTCGCTGGGCGAACACCGTGGCGAACGAGGAGCCATTCGCTAGCGTACTCGCTAGGCGAGGACCTGGCGAACATGACAGTCCAAAATCTTATTTTCGATCGTCACCTGACTTTCGAGTGTCCGATTTCGATTCCGTAAAAAGCTGCGATCTTGGAATTCGACGTACAACAACAATTTTATACTTAGGAGGCCAGCCAACACACTTTAAATCTTTTGAATATTTTAAAGCCCGATTACTTCTAATCTCAACAGCAGGTCTTGGGGCCTCCCGTTGCGATACAACCATCGATCTTTGATACCACGACCACAACAACTCTACTCGAGGTCACACGACCAAGGAACTCACATTCCTCGATCAATTGTTCCATCAAATCCTTAACTCTTAGAAGAGAATACCGATCCTTGATAGTCACCTTGTTCACTTATCTATAGTTCACCCAAAACTTCACAAAACCTTCTGTCTGTCTAACCAACAAAATTGGTGCACCTTACGGTAACACACTCAAACAAAAGAACCTCTCTTCCGGCAGATCTTCAAGTTGACTCTTCAACTCTTCCAATCCCAACGTAACACATAATACGAAGTCACCAATATCGGACTAGTTCCAAAACTAACTCGATTGTAAGCTCCACTTCACATTCCCGGTAGTAAATCACTTATCTCTGTAGGAAAACTCCGGACAATCACAAATAGCTGACAACTCCCAATTTTTCACTTTCCTTCTCATTCAAAGTTTCCGTCCAAATAAACACCTCGACACCGTCTTGCGCCGATTCCTAAAAATAATCCCTTAAGCACTTAGCTTAACTCAAGACTATTCACTGCTCACGCCACCCAAGCTTGCAAGATACGTCTATCCCATCCAACACAATCCCACCCACTATTAACAAGAGATTAAGGGTGATCAGTTTCTCAATTTGTTAATAGACAGCCGAAATCATGATGGGGTACAAACCATCTTTACCAAACTATGATATCATTCCTCAACACACTAAGCCACCACACTGTAGCTTTTCGGAAAAATACAACTTCTCCCCCACTGGAATCATTCCACTTCTACCAATGAAGTTAACAAACAACATGTACCGACAGTGTTTTTACACACATGTCGCATACCAGGAAACAATAACACTAGACAACATTGGCCGGACGGACCGACCTGCTCTGATACCAATTGTAACACCCCACTTCCCAAAATCATTTAAATTAATAAACATTATAAATAAACAAAATCAGAGTTCCAATCTTCCCAAGTGGGATATCACATAAAAATCATGTTTCCTTATAAAAAGGTTTTTCTCCAAATACAGCGGAATATCTAAACAATAAAATTCTATAAAAGTTTGATACGTTCACAGGAAAAATTATAAGTTCTTCATAAAAACAATAAAAATGCCCAAGTCCCGTGCTACGTATCAGAGCATCCTAGACTCGACGGTGACACCAATATCCAAGCTAGCTAAGCACCTGGATTATCTGTACTTCCAAAGAAGCACAGACCACAACAACAACAAAGGGGTGAGAAATCATGATCAAAAATATAATGGTAATGTAATACATGTAAATAAGGTAGTACAACACACCAGCACACCAAGATTCACCCCTAACAACACCATATAACGAACCTACTGTTCAAATTACAATATAACATATCATAATGCAAAATGCAACTCAACACCATGCATGCGGTACCGACTTGTTGGTTCATTCAATCGAACCTGGATAGATCACTTACGCTCCTCCTGAGACATGATCTATCCCCCCACCATTCTCCACAAAGGAGTACGGATGAATCACTTACGCTCCTCCTGAGACATGATTCATCCCACCAAAACACCATGATATGCAAGACACCAATGCATAACTATTACATTCTGGCACACTAAGTGCACACGATCCTCCTAATCATATCATCATACATCAATGCATATGTATAGATATAACATACACCAACATCATATAATTCAATCACACAGTGAGTAGTCTCACTTTCTAAAACCAAATATAAACACATCTCACCGCTCGGGAAATACACGATCCTACTGATCACTACACACATATACATCAACTAATTGTTCACCAACAATATTAAGGGAAACGCGTACTATCACCAAGTACACAAGTTATATCCCATACTCATCATTTTCACACTACAGCAAGGCTAGAAGGATCACACGAGACCAATTCAGACATCTCACCAAAAGTCTCTGAGATTACTCAGAACCTCCCTAAACCAACACCTCAGCCTATACACCAAAATCAACAATTCATCAACATCAATCCACAATCACAAACATGCCAATAGATATTATACTTACCAATTATCCTATAATTTCTACTCTAGAACCGACATTATGGTACATTACCGACACTTCAGAGTTACTCTGAACCTTACTCAAACCAAACCAACACCAACAGTCAATCAACAATGGCAACATCAAACATCCGTACATCATCATATACATATTATTCCAAAGTCATCACTTAAACAATCTATCGACACATCAAAAAGGTCACACAGAACTTCCCTAAAACCGTAAACCCAACCTATACGCCAAATTAACCAAAAACAACAATTCACCAACCATCAACATATTTCAATCCATCAACATCAACATAACTCAACAATCAATAGCATGTCAATATAAAACTTCATCAACGATACATTTCTACGGGGTTAAGGAATCCCCACTACCCTATACATGTATATACCATTCCCAATCAAGTTTCTCCCCCCTTACCTTGTTAATCGGTTGATCGATGAAATTCTTCCTGGATTTGGTCTCTTGGCCTCCTCTTTTCTTTCCGTTCTTCGTTCCCTTTTTCCTTCGTTTTTCTCACTTCTCTCGTTCTTTCCTCTTCTCTCTTTCTATCGCTCTTTCTCTCTTCCCTCTTTCTATCGTGTTATTTTCTCTAATACTTCCCCCACCCCTTCATATTCTATTTTCCTTTTTATTTCCTATCCCAATAATAATAATAACTAATAAAAATAACATAATAATAATAATAATAAAAATAATAATAATAATAATAATAATAATAATAATAATAATAATAATATTATTATTATTATTATTATTATTATTATTATCACACCAATTTCCCACGATCTATGGTAATCCTTTTTCTCTCTATTCCAACTTTTCTAATATCTCTTTGCTACCCCTTCATATTTCCTTCTTCACGGTTTCTATCATGACTTTTCATATTTTCATTCTAACTTCCCAATAACCCTTCCACCTCTTATTTTACTTATTCCAACCACTAATATTCCCAATAATAATTCTAATATAATAATTATAATAATCATTATAATAATAATAATAATAATAATAATAATAATAATATAATATAATATAATATAATACTATTATAATATTATAGTAATATTCAACATAATAATAATAATAGTAATACACCCAACAATAATTATAATTATAATAATAATAATACTAATGATAATAATAACAATTATATTAATACTAATAATAAAATAATATTAATAATAATAATCTTAATATTAATAATACTAATATAATATTACTAATATTAATAATACTAATCATAATAATACTATTAATAATAATAATATTATTATCTCACCAAAATAATAATAATATTAATAATACTAATAAATATACTAATATATATAATAATAATAATAATAATAATAATAATACCCCCACCAATATTACTATTATTCATTATATTATCATATTCACACCAAAAATCATAATAATATAATAACTATATTAATAATAATATTATATTCTCCATATTAATAATATTACTACAAATATTAATAATAATCATAAATATAATAATAATAATAATAATAATAATAATAATAATAATAATAATAATAATAATAATACCACCACCAATATTACTATTATTTCTTATATTATTATAAACTCACCAAATTACCACCAATGATCCTCCCATCTCAGGGACACCCACCAAACATCATCAAATACACCCTACCAAAGGGCACATCAACATATAATATTTAAAATAATAATAAAATGACTAAATAATTAAAATGGGTGTTACAACTCTCCCCCACTTTAATTATTTTCGTCCTCGAAAATTACCTGATGGAAACCAATCAGGATACGCTTCTCGCATCCTTCATTCCAATTTCCAGGTCACACTGCCTTCTGCAGCACCTCTCCAAGCCACTTTCACCAAAGATGTCTCCTCCCCTCGGAGTTGACTTCCGTTCGTCAAAACGAACCAGCAATGCTTCAACACTCAAATTATTTTTCACTAGTACATCATCCACCTGATTCAATGTACTTTCTCAACCAGACACATGGAACACGTCATTCCAATTCACGACGGCAACGGAAAAACAGTCTAACATGTTACTCCCCCCATGTCTCCGCTGCGCCACTCTGATACAAACCACAGAACACGGTGCGAACTTCTAAGACTTCGAAGTTCGACCAACATCAGTCACTGGCGTGACTCTCAAAACACATTTTTTTTGGATCCTCTTGATCTTCTCAGCCATCTCAAACATAATTTTCAGGTCTGAGCATAACACTCTCACTCGACCCATTCCAACACAGTAGATTCCTATACTCCCTACCTCACCAAGCCATATAGTGTCATTCCGACACTAGGATGGTAACCGTTATTATAGGTAACTCAATCAACGGTAATTAATCATCTCACGATCCACCTTGATCCAACACCCAAGCTCTCACCAATTCTCTACAGACTCAATAGTCCTCTCTGACTGACCATCAGTTTGCGGATGGTAAGTCGAACTCAACTTCAACTTAGTACCCGAAGCTTCCTGTAATCCCCTCCAAAATCTCACTATAAACCTCAAATTTCCATCTGACACAATATTCGTCAGTATCTCATCCAACTTCACCACTTTCTCAATATGCATCTCGTATATCCTCAACACGGAATAGTTAATTTGCTCCTAACAATCCAAATTAAAATTATGTCTTTACAAATTCTTTAGCAATCTCAACACCAATTTCGTGAAAATACTACCTGATTTCCACTCTGGAATATTTAACAACTGCATCAGACTCAATAGTCTCTGATGTTCACTCTTCAAATTCCGACAATTCTAACTAGCATATTCCACCTCTCCTTATCCATGGTCTCAAAAACAATCTACTCAAGTTCGGTTACTTCTTCATAGCACCGAGATGGATACTCCATCTACCTCAATGTATTTCTTCACGAGTACTCCTACTCCCTTCAACAACATCTGATATACATACTCTATCATAACACCTCGTGGTATTATTTCCACAAACCCGACAATCCACTCTCCGACTCTAATTTATCAATTTCAACTAATTCACTATTCAACCCAGATTTCTGACTTTCTCGATTCTTCTCAAGGATATCACTAGTCAGATCTTAATAATAAAAGCTTAACTCCATAAGAAGTATCCTTACTCACAAAACGCATATTATGAAATTTCTCAATCAGTTCTAACTCTTGTCACCGTCATCTTTGGTATACGCAGATATTTCCAACTCACCGCATCATCTACCACATGCACTTCACCCGAATGGTAATTCAACTCGAAGCCGTACTCCTTCCGAAGTCTCAATTATTTCCTATGCCTCATATTCATCTGATTCAAATTAAACAAACACCTTAAACTCTTAAGATCACCAAACATCTCCGATCTCAGTCTGAACTTTCGAAGCCTCCGATTCTGGTACAACAACAATAGTAACCAACTCTAAATCACTGGTCGGATGATTTCTCTTATATACTCCAAGTTGCCTTTTGCATAATTGAAACTCGCTGAAGTTGTATTTAGTAAATCCCCTAATTATATCAACAAGCATCACAAACACCACAATTAGTTCTATCGGATTCGGCAGAACTTTCCTTACGGAAGTATATCCCCGCTCTTTTTCCAACACTGATAACTCCAAATCCTTATGCTCAACATAATCCTCTATACTCTTCGAATACCTCAAAATATCATTTATTAACACAACCATCGCCTTATATAAATAATTAGAGAAGATCCCATGCCAAATGGACACACAAGTTGTGAGTTATGGCGGGAACACGTACCGTACCGCCCGTCCTTACCACAACAGTCAAACACACTTCATCAATAAATAGATTAATTCCATGTCAATACTTCACCATCTCATAGATAATTTCAATATCTTTCCAACGCTTCGAACCACGCGTCATTCCGATCTACGGTTCTCCCGTTACAGCAAAAATACGAAAACCACTTTTGCCTGCCCATGACGTCTTCGCTGGGCGAACACCGTGGCGAACGAGGAGCCATTCGCTAGCGTACTCGCTAGGCGAGGACCTGGCGAACATGACAGTCCAAAATCTTATTTTCGATCGTCACCTGACTTTCGAGTGTCCGATTTCGATTCCGTAAAAAGCTGCGATCTTGGAATTCGACGTACAACAACAATTTTATACTTAGGAGGCCAGCCAACACACTTTAAATCTTTTGAATATTTTAAAGCCCGATTACTTCTAATCTCAACAGCAGGTCTTGGGGCCTCCCGTTGCGATACAACCATCGATCTTTGATACCACGACCACAACAACTCTACTCGAGGTCACACGACCAAGGAACTCACATTCCTCGATCAATTGTTCCATCAAATCCTTAACTCTTAGAAGAGAATACCGATCCTTGATAGTCACCTTGTTCACTTATCTATAGTTCACCCAAAACTTCACAAAACCTTCTGTCTGTCTAACCAACAAAATTGGTGCACCTTACGGTAACACACTCAAACAAAAGAACCTCTCTTCCGGCAGATCTTCAAGTTGACTCTTCAACTCTTCCAATCCCAACGTAACACATAATACGAAGTCACCAATATCGGACTAGTTCCAAAACTAACTCGATTGTAAGCTCCACTTCACATTCCCGGTAGTAAATCACTTATCTCTGTAGGAAAACTCCGGACAATCACAAATAGCTGACAACTCCCAATTTTTCACTTTCCTTCTCATTCAAAGTTTCCGTCCAAATAAACACCTCGACACCGTCTTGCGCCGATTCCTAAAAATAATCCCTTAAGCACTTAGCTTAACTCAAGACTATTCACTGCTCACGCCACCCAAGCTTGCAAGATACGTCTATCCCATCCAACACAATCCCACCCACTATTAACAAGAGATTAAGGGTGATCAGTTTCTCAATTTGTTAATAGACAGCCGAAATCATGATGGGGTACAAACCATCTTTACCAAACTATGATATCACTCCTCAACACACTAAGCCACCACACTGTAGCTTTTCGGAAAAATACAACTTCTCCCCCACTGGAATCATTCCACTTCTACCAATGAAGTTAACCAACAACATGTACCGACAGTGTTTTTACACACATGTCGCATACCAGGAAACAATAACACTAGACAACATTGGCCGGACGGACCGACCTGCTCTGATACCAATTGTAACACCCCACTTCCCAAAATCATTTAAATTAATAAACATTATAAATAAACAAAATCAGAGTTCCAATCTTCCCAAGTGGGATATCACATAAAAATCATGTTTCCTTATAAAAAGGTTTTTCTCCAAATACAGCGGAATATCTAAACAATAAAATTCTATAAAAGTTTGATACGTTCACAGGAAAAATTATAAGTTCTTCATAAAAACAATAAAAATGCCCAAGTCCCGTGCTACGTATCAGAGCATCCTAGACTCGACGGTCACACCAATATCCAAGCTAGCTAAGCACCTGGATTATCTGTACTTTCGAAGAAGCACAGACCACAACAACAACAAAGGGGTGAGAAATCATGATCAAAAATATAATGGTAATGTAATACATGTAAATAAGGTAGT
Source organism: Lathyrus sativus (assembly GCA_963859935.3). NCBI lineage: Eukaryota > Viridiplantae > Streptophyta > Magnoliopsida > Fabales > Fabaceae > Lathyrus > Lathyrus sativus. The sequence goes on along the minus strand of OZ012740.1, from coordinate 615,587,803 downwards.
ACAACACACCAGCACACCAAGATTCACCCCTAACAACACCATATAACGAACCTACTGTTCAAATTACAATATAACATATCATAATGCAAAATGCAACTCAACACCATGCATGCGGTACCGACTTGTTGGTTCATTCAATCGAACCTGGATAAATCACTTACGCTCCTCCTGAGACATGATCTATCCCCCCACCATTCTCCACAAAGGAGTACGGATGAATCACTTACGCTCCTCCTGAGACATGATTCATCCCACCAAAACACCATGATATGCAAGACACCAATGCATAACTATTACATTCTGGCACACTAAGTGCACACGATCCTCCTGATCATATCATCATACATCAATGCATATGTATAGATATAACATACACCAACATCATATAATTCAATCACACAGTGAGTAGTCTCACTTTCTAACACCAAATATAAACACATCTCACCGCTCGGGAAATACACGATCCTACTGATCACTACACACATATACATCAACTAATTGTTCACCAACAATATTAAGGGAAACGCGTACTATCACCAAGTACACAAGTTATATCCCATACTCATCATTTTCACACTACAGCAAGGCTAGAAGGATCACACGAGACCAATTTAGACATCTCACCAAAAGTCTCTGAGATTACTCAGAACCTCCCTAAACCAACACCTCAGCCTATACACCAAAATCAACAATTCATCAACATCAATCCACAATCACAAACATGCCAATAGATATTATACTTACCAATTATCCTATAATTTCTACTCTAGAACCGACATTATGGTACATTACCGACACTTCAGAGTTACTCTGAACCTTACTCAAACCAAACCAACACCAACAGTCAATCAACAATGGCAACATCAAACATCCGTACATCATCATATACATATTATTCCAAAGTCATCACTTAAACAATCTATCGACACATCAAAAAGGTCACACAGAACTTCCCTAAAACCGTAAACCCAACCTATACGCCAAATTAACCAAAAACAACAATTCACCAACCATCAACATATTTCAATCCATCAACATCAACATAACTCAACAATCAATAGCATGTCAATATAAAACTTCATCAACGATACATTTCTACGGGGTTAAGGAATCCCCACTACCCTATACATGTATATACCATTCCCAATCAAGTTTCTCCCCCCTTACCTTGTTAATCGGTTGATCGATGAAATTCTTCCTGGATTTGGTCTCTTGGCCTCCTCTTTTCTTTCCGTTCTTCGTTCCCTTTTTCCTTCGTTTTTCTCACTTCTCTCGTTCTTTCCTCTTCTCTCTTTCTATCGCTCTTTCTCTCTTCCCTCTTTCTATCGTGTTATTTTCTCTAATACTTCCCTCACCCCTTCATATTCTATTTTCCTTTTTATTTCCTATCCCAATAATAATAATAACTAATAAAAATAACATAATAATAATAATAATAAAAATAATAATAATAATAATAATAATAATAATAATAATAATATTATTATTATTATTATTATTATTATTATCACACCAATTTCCCACGATCTATGGTAATCCTTTTTCTCTCTATTCCAACTTTTCTAATATCTCCTTGCTACCCCTTCATATTTCCTTCTTCACGGTTTCTATCATGACTTTTCATATTTCCATTCTAACTTCCCAATAACCCTTTCACCTCTTATTTTACTTATTCCAACCACTAATATTCCCAATAATAATTCTAATATAATAATTATAATAATCATTATAATAATAATAATAATAATAATAATAATAATAATAATAATAATATAATATAATATAATATAATACTATTATAATATTATAGTAATATTCAACATAATAATAATAATAGTAATACACCCAACAATAATTATAATTATAATAATAATAATACTAATGATAATAATAACAATTATATTAATACTAATAATAAAATAATATTAATAATAATAATCTTAATATTAATAATACTAATATAATATTACTAATATTAATAATACTAATCATAATAATACTATTAATAATAATAATATTATTATCTCACCAAAATAATAATAATATTAATAATACTAATAAATATACTAATATATATAATAATAATAATAATAATAATAATACCCCCACCAATATTACTATTATTCATTATATTATCATATTCACACCAAAAATCATAATAATATAATAACTATATTAATAATAATATTATATTCTCCATATTAATAATATTACTACAAATATTAATAATAATCATAAATATAATAATAATAATAATAATAATAATAATAATAATAATAATAATAATAATAATAATAATAATAATAATAATAATAATAATACCACCACCAATATTACTATTATTTCTTATATTATTATAAACTCACCAAATTACCACCAATGATCCTCCCATCTCAGGGACACCCACCAAACATCATCAAATACACCCTACCAAAGGGCACATCAACATATAACATTTAAAATAATAATAAAATGACTAAATAATTAAAATGGGTGTTACAGTTGGTGCTGGTGTGTAACAGTGTTTTGCTATAATCGCGAGTTCGCACGGTGAACACTCGCCCCAGACTTGCACGTCGAACTGTTCAGCGAACGTAGCAGAGTTTCGTGAATTATGTTCTTATGCAGTGCTTTCTTGATGCTTTGATGCTGTGATTTTCTGGACGAATTAACTTGAGCATGACTATGATTCATATGTGATTAATACATGATTGTATGATGATTCCTATGAATAATGATGATGAGTTATGATGTTGATTTTGTGAGTTTTTTATGATTATATGATGACATGATTATTATGATGATTTTGGTGAATGATGATGCACCTAATGAGTTTATTATGAGGATGATATTGACGTGTGCATCATGTATTCATATGCATTATGGACTTCGGTCTAGTGTTTGATTCTTGTGGCTTCAGTCCCATTGTGCAGATGTGAAGTATTTTGTTGTGCTCTGGTTCTTGTGTAGAATTGATCCTATTGATGGGCATCTATGGAGGGTTAATGGTCCAATGTCTATCTAATTTTGATGAATTGGTACCACATGCATGAGTCTTGTTGCATTTGCATTTATGTGACAATTTGGTGTAATTTATGATATTATGGCTTTTTGATGTTTCCTTGATGATTATGATGATGTTGAATATGAAAATGACGCTATTTTATATATTGATTCCTATATTGATTACTATGAATCATTTTACTCACCCTGCCTATTTGAATGTTGCCTCCATATGGGTAGCGTGCAGATGACCAGGTTTAGTCGTGAATATCGTCGAGGACTTTTTAGAGTTTTTGACTTTTGGTTGACTTAGAGGGTCTTACTCTGATAGTGTAACATCGGGTTGAGGTCTTTGAGTTAAACCATGTTTTATTGATTATTATTATTTTAATTATGTTGTCGCGCAAGGAAAACTTTGGTTTTGCCTTTTTGTATTTCGCTGCCTTTTGAGTAATTTTGGGGAAACCCGTTGTTTACGGAGCATTGACTTTTATTTGAGTTATTGAGAAATGTACACTTTTTAAGGTAATTTTTATTGTGTTTAATATTTTACTCTGATAAATGTGATTGATTTGTCATTATATTTAGGGGGTAGAAAAGGGTGTTACAGGTGTTGCCACCAAATTTGTCGAATTTGCATGATGTGTTCCATGTTTCACAAGCTTCAGAAGTATGTTCTAGATCCGTGGCATGTGATTATGATGGATGATATTCAAGTAAGGGATAACCTTACAGTTGAGGCTTTGCCGGTAAGAATTAAAGATCGTTGGGTGAAGCAGCTGAGGGGCAAGGAGATTGCTCTCGTGAAGGTAGTGTGGGAGGGCGCTGCTGTAACACCCCGCTCCCCAAAATTAAATTAAATAATAAAATAAATAGCAATTAAATCAAGCAATTATCAGAGCTACCACACCAAGCGGGATATCACAAAAGAAACTCAACAAAATGCTTCATTAAATGGTTTCAACAATTAACAGCGGAAAATGTCATATATATATATATATATATATATATATATATATATATATATATATATATATATATATATATATATATATATATACATACATACATCATATGCACCATATTCGGCCATCTGCCCAAAATATACAAAACATCATCAATGGATCCATCAAAACATGATACGACACGGAGTAAAAACAAAATCATCAGCTAAACAATAAACTCCCCAAAGCCTCGTGTTACGTATCAGAGCATCCCTACGACTCGACTCGCCACTATCCAAGCTAGCTACGCACCTGGATTATCTGTACTTCTGAAGAAGCACGTACCACAACAACAACAAAAAGGGGTGAGAAATCACTATAAAAAAATATAGCGGTAATATTGTACATGAATAAAAGGTAGCAATCATATGAATATCATTCAACATACATCAACCCGGACCTACTGTCCATCACCAACGCAACACTCAAGACAATGCAAACATATGCAACTCAACACCATGATATGCGGTACCGACTCAACAACACCGATGGACACCGGGCCATCAACCCTCCACAAGGGAGCACAAGATAGATCACATACACCCACCAATGGAAATGATCTATCCCCACCATTCTCCAGACAGGAGTACGGATGGATCGCATACACTCCATCCGAGCAACGATCCATCCCACCATTCTCCACACAAGAGTACGGGTGAATCACTTACGCTCCATCCGAGACATGATTCAAACCCACCATTCTCCACACAGGAGTATGGGTGAATCACTTACGCTCCATCCGAGACATGATTCAACCCCACCAAAACATCATGATATGCACGACACTAATTCACAACAATAATCCAAGCACACAAGGTGCACATGATCCTCCTGATCATATTTTATACATCGCACATACATATTCCACACATCACCATATTCATACATATTAACATACACCAATTTAATTATTCTAGTTAAACGAATAACATGGAAATCACATTCCAACACCACACATACGCTCTTAACCGTTCAACACCAATCTTATATTTAATCGTGACCAACAAGGGTCCCACAGCACAAGAGAACAGAACAGAATAACACAAAAACACAAACTACTGTCATGCTCGCTGGCTCACTCGCCTAGCGAAGCATCAGCGAATGCTCGCTACTCGCTCGCCCAACGAACTCCCTAATGAAGGCAGACAGTGGCTACTAGAAGCACTCGCTACCCAGTTCGCCTAGCGAAGCATCAGCGAATGCTCGTTATTCGCTCGCCTAGCGAAAGTGTTGGCGAATGTCTGCGATTTCACAAAAACCCCACTGTTCAGAATCGGTAAAACTCTCTGAAATCATCTGATTTCACTCAAACCAGTTCCCACAACATTAGTTCAACATTCCACGACTTAGCTACATAATCTATTCCAGATTCCACCCGCTAAAGCATCAGCTTTACCGATTAAAACATTTTCGCCTTAAAATTGCAAACTGCCCGGAAACCCCAAATCATCCAAACAACCACATGCAACAGACCTATCTTACCAGCAACAAATAAAATCACAACAACATAACCAACATGTTCATCGATTCCTACGGGATTGGGGAAAATCCCTTCTACCCAACATTCATGCAAACATACCAATTTCGACCCGTTTCTCCCTCCCCTTACCTCGATAACTCGATCAAGCTGTTGAAAATCCTCGAAGAATTGATAACCTTGGCTTCCCTTCTTTCTCTTTGATTCTTTTATGAAAACTCCCTTCCACTTGACCTTGCTCTTCTTCTTCTCCTCTTGATCGTGTTTCTCTTCTTCCTCTCTTTCCAACTCACAAAAATACCCCATACCAATTCTTACTCACTTAATAATAATAATAATAATAATAATAATAATAATAATAATAATAATAATAATATTAATAATAATATTACCATTATTTATTAAATTATTATCACTAATAATTATATTATTAATATCATGGTCCAAAGTTTAGTAACCAATCTCCAAACTTAAGGGCACTCACTATCGCACTCAACCACACCCCCACAAACGGCACACCGAAATAAAATAAAATAACACAGAAAAAGACTAGATAATTAAAATGGGTATTACAGCTGCCGGTAAGAGCATGACTTTGAAGTTGGAAAACAAGATGCGTGAGGCATATCCTGAGCTGTTTATATCAGGTAATTTTTCGTGGACGAAAATATTCTAAGTGGGGGAGAGTTGCAACGCTCATTTAATTTTAATTATTTTTTGTAATTAAAATTATGTGATTATATGTGTGTTTTATTATGTTGGGGTACCCTAAGGTAAGGGGTAATGACGCCAGTGTTAGTGACCTTAAGGGTGAAGGTGTGTGGCTAATTTTGTAGAACTTGGTGGTGTGATGAGAATGATTAATTAATTAATATTAGCAACATTTGATTAATATTATTAATTTAAATTATTCGGAGATATTGTTATTATTATTTAATTGGTAAAATTAATAATAATAATAATAATAATAATAATAATAATAATAATAATAATAATAATAATAATAATAATAATAATAATTGATCTTACCGGATCAGAAAAAGATCAGCGGCTAGCAACACGCTGTGAGCTCCCTAATTCGTCGGAGGTGGAGAAGATGAGGGGGTGTACCTGCAAGGTACTTCGATGCCAAAGTAAGAAAGAGAGTAAGAGAAATGCAAGTATAGAAAGCTAGATTGTGAATAGAATATCTGACTCTCAACTAAAATAGGGTATTTATTAGAGTTGTCAAAATAGGCTACTCGACCCTAAATAAGCTGGTCCTGATGGACTTGAGCATTTTAGGGTTGGGCCAGAAAAGCTCATTTTTAATATGTGCTCGAAAATTACTACCCAAGCCCAACTCTAGACGAGCATCGAGCTACCTGACCCTAAACGGGCTTTTTTTTAAAATAAAAAATAAAAATAAAAATGCCATAATATTTATTATAAATAAAATTACAAATTATATCATTTTAAACATAATACATTTTTAAGTACTATATTATATTTTATTAATACTATAATGTATTTTTAAATACAATATACATGTCTAAATTGTATAAAATAATATTTGAATATTTAACATAAGAGAAACTAATAGAATATAAGAAAAAGTGTTGATTATATTAATGTATAATATTTAAAAGAGAAAGATTGAATAGAATATATATAAAATTTAGCGAGGTGAGAAAAATCAATATGTTATTTTGGAGTAAGATAATATAAGTATTAATATATTTTTTTTAAAATTTATAGCGATATGAGTTTAATGGGCTCCAAATGAACTAGCCCTAATGGGTAGCGGGCTTTTTAGGGCTGGGCTAAAAAGGCCCTGAAAAATATGGACTCCTATTTTAAGGCCTGAGCCCTATGGTTTTTTGGGCCTGGCGGGCCAGTCCATATGGGCTAGCCCATTTTGACGACTCTAGTATTTATAATGTGCCCCAATCGCGGGATCAACGATTACTTTGCATTGGATTGAATCGCTAGGTCTAATACGAATAACTGCCAGTGCTTACGTGGTGTGGGGAAGACCAACACGTGGTCTTTGCCCTGGGTCAACTGCCTTGTGATATTTGGAAAGTGGATAGTTGTCTGATGACGTGTCCTTACATGGGGGCACGTGGATTTCGTGGGGGGGAGGACGCGTGAGCGCTCCCCATGTGATGTGATAAGTTCGACGGGGTGGCTGCCCGTTGCCGGTGTTTGCTGAAGGTGCATCTTCTGGTGCTTTGCCCTGCTCCTACTTGTTGGGGAAACGGCTGTCGAGGTCCACAAAGTTGACGCGGGGCATCGACTTCTGCTCCTCTGACCGGGGTGGCTTGCTGGCGTTCTTGGGCGGAATGTTGATTAAGTTGAGCCCCTTGATGGACGTTTCGAAACACCTTCTGGCCATTTCGATGTCTCTGTGGAAGGTGAATACTCGACCCTTGATCGTGTATTACTTCATCTTCAGGTGCACGGTGGAAGGCACTGTGGTCAGCTCGGTCAGGGTCGGCCTTCCTATAATGCATTAGTACAGAGAGGGGTAATCTATCACCAAGAAGCGGACCTTGACCTGCCTTGCAGTCTCTTCGAATTCGAAAGTGACAAACAGCTCCACGTAGCCCCATAACCTCGTAGTAGTGACGTTGAAGCCCTACAAGTCAGAGCTGACATACGATGTCAGATGGTTCTCGTCGAGCTGCAGGGTGGTGAACAGGTGGGCGTACATTATGTCCACTAAGCTCAATTAGTTGACGAGAATGTGGTGGATGCCAAATTTTGCCATCTGAGTCATGATCAGCAGAGGGATGTTGGAATTGGGGACACCATATGGTAACTCCTCGAGGTAGAAGGTGATCGGATTCGAGTTACCATTGAATCTGTCGAGGGTGGCGTTCTGCTTCAAGCTCTTGTTGATTAGCTCGTCAAACTTCCTCTTGACTAACACTACTAAGAGCTTGCCGGGACCCCTGCCGGATTTGACCACTGCGGTTGGGAAGTCCTCCCAAGGGCTGCGAGTGGACAAAGGTGTGTCAGCCTTATAGGGAAGGTAGAAGTCCTCCGTCCGGGAGACGTATAGAGCGACTTGCAGCTCAGCTTCGTCGGAGGGTGGCGTCGCCTCCTCGACCTTCTTTGCCTCGCAGGTCTTTTGTCGAAGAGTGTCGTTCCTCCTAGTGTACTGCTTCAGGTGTCCTTCCTTGATCAAGATTTCGATGGCATCCTTGAGATGGATGCAATCTTCTGTTATGTGTTCATGACTCCTGTGAAACCGGTAATACTTGGACTTGTCGATGTCGGATTTGGAAAGCAGACCCCACCTCTTTAGAACTCCGAGTTAATGCACTCGCAGGGAGTTGTGAGTAGCGTATACTCGGTGAATCGGCTTGCTGGCCCCTTTTGCTCCTGGAAGTCTCGGGACTGATCCTCTCTTCTTCTCTACCCACCTCGTCGGGGAGTGGTGGCGTCTTTGTACTTAGCATTTCTGGCACTCTCATGGTTCCGCGAGTTGCAAGCGCAGTTGGCGTCCTCCTTCTCCTCGTACTGGATGTAGGCTTAGGCCTTGTGAAGGAGCGCGTCTAGCATGTTAGGCCTTTCGATGCCGACCGCCTTGACGAACTCAGTGCGAGGTCGCAATCCTCGCTCAATCATATACCTCTTCATGTCGTTCGAGGTAGATACTTGGACAGCTTCTCGGTTGAATCTCTCTATGTAGTCCTGGAGAGATTCTTCCTTCTTTTGAATGATGGCTTCCAGGGATGCTTCTATCTTCGGGTGTCGCCGAGAAGCGGTGAAGTGCCTGGAAAACTGCCTCTTCAGACTCGAGGCTCTTATACCACGTCATTGCACCCTTCGTCAGGGTTGTGGGAAAGAGCTTTCACTTTATAGCCCCCCAGATATTCCGGTAGTCGAGCATCGCATCGATGCTTTCAATATGGTCGTCTGGGTCGGTTGTACCATCATAGGTAGCCAAGGTCGGGGGCTTCTCCATCCTGACGAGCAGGCGAGTTTCCATGATGGCATTGGATAGAGAAATGCAAAGATCGTCTTCGTCGCTTCTGACGGGTGGTTGTGACGGGGATCCGTCGTCCCGAAGACTCCTGTCACGATGGGGAGAACTCCTCGGTCGATTCTTTGGTTTCTCCATGTATATGTCATCTCTATTTCTTTTAGGAGTGGGGGAGCATCACTCTTTCCGGGGGAGAACGATCAGGCTTCTAGAAGGCCACAGGCTAATGCCTTTCAAGTCACGGACGAAGCCCATGTCATTTTGGAAAAGGACTTTGAGATTTATCATGTTGTAGCCTCTGCGGAAGAGGGGAAGGACGGGTTTTCCGTCGTCATGGTGATGGGCTGCGAGAAACTGAGCGACGATGTCTCTACAAGGGAGAACACAATTATCGCTCCTTTTCCAGCATCCCGATCCACTTGTTCTGATGAAATATCATCAGGCTCATCTAATTTATTGCCATGAATAGGGCCACCATAGCTGGATTGACGTTGGATGGCACAATGATTGGTTAGAAGACAGTCGGACTATTAAAGCGTCGGACATCGTTGAAGGTCGCATCGTCGGGGAGGGAGAGGCGGTGCGTCCATCCCTGACATCGCCTTCCTCGACGTGAACGACCATGTCGTGATCGTGATCATCGCTGCTGGTGAGAATGGTGAAGGTGGTTTCGTGGATGTTGTTGTCAGTGCGTGGGCTGGTCATGATCAACGAAAATTGAAGTATGCTTTGGTTCTTGGATTTCTTAGGAGAAAGAACGGGGAAGCAAGATTCCCACAGATGGCGTCATTGATCTTACAGGATCATAAAAGGATCAGCGGTCAGCAACACGTCATGAGATCCTTAATTTGCCGGAGGTGGAGAAGAGGAAGGGGTGTACCTGCAAGGTACTTCGATGACAAAGTAAGAAACGAAGCAAGAGAAAGGCAAGTACAAAAAGCCAGATTGTGAATAGAATACCTGACCCTTTAGTGAAAGAGGGTATTTATAATATGCCCCCAGTGCGGGACAAACGGTTACTTTGCATTGGGTTGGCTCGCTAGGCCCAATACGAATAACTGTCAGGGCTTATGTGGCGTAGGGAAGACTAGCACGTGGTATTCACCCTGGGTCAACTGCCCCGTGATCTTCAGAAGGTGGGTAGTTTCTTGATGATGTGTCCCCGTGTAGGGGGCACGTGGAGTCCGTGTGGGGAAGGGGGGCGCGTGAACACTTTCCGTGTGATGTGATAAGTTAGGCCCTCGTTGGGCCCTCCCTTGTGAATAAATGGGTTGGGTCGTGCCCGATAGTGGAGCAGGCTTTGGCCCAGTCCAGAATAATAATAATAATAATAATAATAATAATGGGATAATAATAATAATATTATGAAATAAAAATAATATTAGAAATAGAAAAGGAGAAGTGGAGAGGAAGTTTTGTCAGAACGTAAAAACAGAGGAGCGTGAGAAAAGAAGAGAAAAGGTTAGGGCTCAAGGAAGAAGAGAGAGAACTCCATTGTTGAGGAAGGATAACTCTTTGCAAAATTCTAAGGTAATAGTGGGGTTCTAACTAGCTAAGGGATAGTATGATGATCATGGCGGGTAGATTCTATCATGTAAGTTTTGTATCTCTCATTTTGTTGTTCGTAAATTTAATTGAATGGTAATTGTGAATTGATTGTTTTTCCGTTGATCGTTGTATGTTGATGTTGAGACTGTTGTTATTGATGAATTTGATACAATTTTTGTTGTTTTTTATTCGTCGAATGATGGTTGATCAATGTCGTTGTTGCGTTATTGTGTGAATTTGAGAATCAGAGTCGGAACGAATGTTTTGGGTGTTTTTAGGGGAAGAAAGCGGGATTTTTGTGTTGATAAAACATGTCTTTTTAGTAAAATAATAAATTACGTGTTTTATATGAAAAGTGGGGTTTTATGTTGGGTTAAAAATCCCTTTTCATACTGATAAGCAGCAGAAAAGTGATTCTGTTGCAGGTGTAATCGATTACCAGATATAGGGTAACCCATTACATTGTTGAAATATAACATTTTTGGATAAACTGTGAGGGGGGTATCCGGTTACCCAGATTTAGGTAACCCGTTACTCTGTGTTAATTTTGTGTGGTTGGTTGGTTTTTAAGGGTGTAACCCGTTACCCCGATTTAGGTAACCCGTTACACTTGAAACATTTATTTTTGGAAAAAACTTTAAAAATTCATAATTTTCGTCCCGGGAGTCCGATTCGAGTTCCATTCAAAGCGTCGAAAAGCAGGCATGACAAACTTTAGTTTAAAAATAGTTTCAGTAGCAGGATTTGAGTGATTTTGCTGTTTGTTGATGTTAAACGGATTATTATCATTTTGTTGTGGTGTAAGATGATTTTAAGTTCCTTGTGGATGCTTGTTATGTTGTTATATTATTGTGCTGCTGTTGTGGAACTGTCTTAACGTGTATGTTGAGCATGATGGCCAGTATTGGCGAAGTATATGACTATGGAGGTATTTGTCATTGTACTCGATATTATTGTTGTTGCATGCATACATGATATTGAGACATTGGTCCGTTGTTGTGAGCATCAATCCTAGGAAGTGAGAATTGTATGCCGATAGTTGATTGCCAGGATGAATGAAATCAGTGAGATGTCATCAATAATAATGATAAAGAATTGTGAGCTCAATATCCCATGAGGTGGGGGTCTGAGCCGGTGAACCTAAGTGTTCACGTATTAGAATTTCAACGGGAATTGTGATTCTGAAATAGGGACCAGGTTCTGATATTAGAACCGAATGGTACCACATGCGTTGAGTCGAGTTGTGAGTCTCATTGCATTTGCATATTAATTGAATTGGTTGTTGTGATTGATGTTTGTTGTATGTTAACTTTATAGATGTATGTTGGATGTTGTTGTTGTGTTGGATGGCTGTTGTGTTGGTTATGTGGAATGGATGATGTGCATGAAATAATCTGCTGCCTGCTTATTATCATGCTTTCCTTTATCTATTTATGATATCTGACCCCTTCTATTTGAGTGTTGCCTTTACATGGATATCGCCCAAATAACTTGCAGTAAAGGAGTTGAAGTAAGTAGAAGATAAAGTCTTATATTTTTCCTTTTGTGTCTGCTCTGATGTGTAACATTGGGGTCAGGGAACATTTTGTTATGTTGAGTTTTGTAGAGATTTTTGGATATCTCTAGAATTCGTGGCTTTTGTTATTTTGAAGAATGATTATGTTTTGAATATCTTCTTATGTTGATGCTTCCCTTATTTTCAATAAAGTTGGAATTTAAGACCTGTTAAATTGTTATAGTTATTATAACTAATTTTCAAACATTGCATGTGTTACATATCATCATATATGAGTAGTTGTTTTATGTTTAGTTATGTGACATTCTGAATATAAATAATGTATTTAATTTGATATTTTAATTATATTTCGCAGGTATATTTGAGGTGTTACAACTAACATAATGCTATTAAATGTCTTGGATACATTATTCATAAGAGCATCACATCTAGGATAAAAATAAAATGTATGATTACACCATACTTTGGTAGGTATGTTTGACAGCTACTCCTAAGCCTTCACAATAAGCTCCTTCAATTCTTTCATCTTAACATCCCAAGCTTAGATATACGTGTCTTTTGCAGCTGCAATCATTAAGTCTTTAATCTATATGTCCCTTCACCAAACTTCTTTTTGAAATTGGCATATAAATGTCTAAGAGAAAGTCTGTGTTCTACCCTCTCAAACAATTTTTCAAAGACAAGTATCAAACCCTGCAAAGCAATTTTAAATAGGGATGAAATCCAAAAACAATAACATATTTAGGGATGAAAACCAAAAAATATTATATGGTTAGGGATGAGATCTAAAAATAATTATATAGTTAGGGATGAGATCCAAAAAAAGTTACAGTTCTGAAAGTACCTTTTGTTGGTCAGAGATGAAAACCCATCTATTTTCTTGACCAATGTCCTCCAAAAGCAAGATAAGAAACCACCTCCATGACTCATTTGTTTTAGTTTCACATACACCAAAAACCATGGGATAATATTGATCATTTGGATCTCTACCAATTGCAATAAGAAGGGTCCCTCCATACTTAGTTTTAAGATGACATACACCAACTCCAATGAATGGCCTACAAGATGTTGTGAACCCTTTTTAAGCCCATCTAAGCCAAAATAAAAGTTTTTAAACCTTGGTTGTATTGTTGGTCCAACCCTTGCCAGATTGATTTTACAAGTGTTCTCGAAATCGACTCTCTTTAACACTGCAGAGTATCTCCACAAAAGGTTGTATTGTTTCACTGCATCACCTTCAATTAAAGCTTTTGCAATTTGTTTAGCCTTCCATGTCATGCTCATAGTTATGCCAACAGAAAAGCTACTCCTAATCTCAAAGAGAATATCACGAATCTTAACACCATCAGAATATGTCACCCTAGCCGCCATAGTTTTAGCAACCCACCTAGAATTGGCAGAACTATTATTCAATACCCTACCACACATGTGTGTTCTAATCCATTCTTTATTCTATATGTGTGCTTATTCCTATCTTTACTTACAAGTGCTAAAAACTCACATTTGTCCTTGTAAATTACTCTTACTATAACTTTGTCATTTTTCATATATTTTATATGTCTCCCATTTGGTAGTGATCATTTAGTAATTGTTTCTTTAAATTCATCAAGTGCTACAAACTCCAATCCCACTTTGAATTTGTAATTCTTGTCCAAATACTCCAAGTTAAACCTTGGATATATTGGTTCCTTCTCTCCATCAAAAGCACCAGGGTCACTACTACCAAGCCCATCACTAGCATAGTTGATGTCCATCTCATTATCTACACCATTAGATGACCATACATTGTCAACACCAATTTGTACTTTCTTTGGAGTATGCTTGTGCTTCCTTGCTGCAACTTTTATCCTACCTCTTTTGCCCTTTTCTACAACTTGATTTTCAATAACATCAGAGAAATCATCCAACCCAAGAGCCCTCTCATCCTCACTATCATCAAATGATAAACCATTAGCTTTAAATTCAACATCCTCATTATCCTCAATGTCCTCAATATCCTCATTTTTATCACATACTTCAACTTGTTCAACACTGCCAACACTACCTTCTTCAACTTGTTTAACTCCAACAACATTACCTACTTCAACATTTTCAACACCACCAACATCATTACCTACTTCATCTTGTTCAACACCACCAACATCACTACTTACTTCATCTTGTTCAACACCACTAACATTACCTACTCCAACTTGTTCAACACTAGCAACATTACCTACTTCAACTTGTTCAACACCACAAACATCATCTTCTTGAAAATCACCTACATAAGCTTCTTGTGCATTGCCTTTACTTATATGCTTAACATATATGTGCACTGCACATTTTATTTCCATGGCATATTGATATACCTTATCAACATCACTATCACTAACCATTCTACTATACCTATCAACATTATTGTTATACCATCATAACCAATACTCTGAATGCTCAAGCTCAATTATCTCTTTCACAATACTTGTTGCTTCAAATAAAATCCACCTATCTGAATCTATTTCTCCCATATGCTCATTTTACCCTGTGTAATATACTAAATAGTCCCTATCAAATCTACCTTGTAATGAAAAATCAAACTGAACTCCATAACATGCAAGTTTCAAGAATACACAATGAACATAGCTAACTCATTGATAGAAGGAAGAAAGAAGATACCACATATGGGATTGAGTTTCCAGATGCGATTGTGTTCCGCAGAGGCAATTGCATTACTTGGTCATGAAATCAAGCATTTTGTCATCTTCGTTTCTTCGTCTCCTCCCTCCCACAACCAGAGTTTCTTTTTTATTCCAATATACAAAACCCTAATTTACATGAACTAAAAAATAATTTCTGAACACTTTGGTATTTTTGGTGGGAAATAAATACATAGTCTCGTATGTATGTTGTTAAATATAAAACAAATATAAATTATTTCCACGTGTACGCCGTTAGTCAAATCAACTTTTTTACTAACAAAATTCTAATCCTATAGACTAACACCAATTTACATATAAGATATAAGATCTCAGATAAAAAAAATCCTCAATCAAAAAAATTGCTTTAAAAAAAGCTATTTAAATCTTAATTTAATAATTAATAATTTAATTTCTTTTTATTTTGTTGCATCTATTTTTTCTTGTTAGAAACGTTTTTCGCCCTACTACAAAAGCTGCAGCGTGCAAGAACGAAACAAGGTTCTCACACTTCTAGGCCATTTTTTCGATCGTTTCCTCTATCGTTTCTCTTTCCCTCAATCTTTCTCAATCCCTAACCCGCCGCTGTCAATTCTTTCCAGATCGTCATTTGTCAGAAGATCTCTCTGCCATCATCTAACTGATCTATTCCTCCCTTTGGTACATGATGATCTCATATCACTCTACTCAATTTTCTCTTACTCGATCTATATTAGATCACACTTTTCGTGATTATTCTATTGTATATATAATTTTTTTGTGAAGATCAATTTAGGTTTGTAAATTGTATTATAGTTTTGATGATTAGAGACAAGTTTGAACATGTAGGTAGCTTTCTATTTTTAATTTTATCTTTTTTCTTCTGTGCATTTGAAAGTTTGTGTTTGCGGTAATTGATGATATTGATGATATTGGTTAATTAATCGATAATTTTATGCTGAGTGTTTGTCAATGATTTTCATTGCTTTGCTAATGAATTGATTTAATAGGATTGGAGTTTAGTATCAATGTATTCCATTCTTGTTTAGTTTCATACATTTTTATTTTTCTCGAGGCTTTGTTTGGATTGATTGAATCAGATGGAGCTGTATGAGATGAAATGAAGTGGCATTCTGCTGTTTGAATAATTTAAAATCTGATGGAACGGAATGAAGTGGCATAGATTTCATTTCATTCCATCACTCAACACGGTATTTCTTCTCTGATTTCGGCGGATTGAACAGTTTTCCTTGTTTAGTCCTATAATTACCAAAAATGGAATGGAATCTTCTTCCGCCCTATTCCTGAGTGATTCTGTGTTCAAATTTGTTTGACAAAAATAAACGAATTTTGTTTAATTTGGGACAGGTTCAGCAATTACCAGCATTTTGCACATAAGTATGTCTTGACGATTTTTTGTTCATTTGAATTTTTTTTGTTGAATATGTGTAATGTTCATGTTCTTTCTCTTGTGATTTTAAATTTATTTTAATTTTTATGCTTACTATTTTATATTTTGTGCAGTGGAATCCTATAAAATTTATTGGTACGATTTGGGCTGAATAGATGCCAGTTGCAAAACTTACTGCCTCAGGTACTCCCAATTTTATGAAACCAGAAGATGGAAACGATTCTTTGGATACTTTAATCAGACAAGCAATTGGAAAAGAGTCTTTCCTTTCCTACCCTAGGGCTGGTGACAGGCCAGCACAGTGGATTCAATTGTTTCATGCTTTAGAACAGCAGCAAGGTATTAGCAATCATAAGAAATTTAGTTAACATCAAATTGTTTGACTTGAACATTGCTTGGGTATTGGAATGCTCTGTAGCACCTGTGGGCACCTCTGAAAAAAGTTGTGTCCTGCGTCAGGGTCAGTGTCTAAAACCGACACAACATTCGTAATTACATTTAATTTATTCATTTTTTCAAATTATTACTGGTGTCTACGTGTCAGGGTCGGTGTCATGTTTTTGGTGCCTGTGCTTCATAGTTGGAATGTATTAGCCATGTTATTACTGGTATCTACGTGTCGTCAGTGTTGGTGTTGTATTTTTGGTATCCGTGCTTCATAGTTGGAATGTATTAGCCATGTGATTAGCCTTCCTGAATTGTTAAAACTTAAATAATGATAATAAAAAACCAGTAATTTAGAATCTCTGAAAATAATGAAAATAATGAATCTGATTCTGAACCCAAAGTTTCTGATATAATATTTGATTCATTTGGCAGAAATTCCAGGGTGGCCTGTGTTTTCTCCTGCAAAGGTTCAGATACATAAGTGTGACAAGTGTACCAAAGAGTTTTGCTCACCAATTAATTATAGAAGACATAAACGTGTACACCATCGGTTGAAAAAGCTTGATAAGGTTATCTTTATATCTCATAAGTGGAAGCAGTTATCTCCCACATTGTTGTTTGTACAGTTCATGCTTTTTCTGCAAGTATATTTTCATGTCTATTTCTTTTCCAAGTCTTCATCAATTCACCTAATGGTTTTTATATATTGTAGGACTCTACGAAAAATAGGGAGCTTTTAGAGGCATATTGGGATAAGGTAGTCTTTTATTATAGTGAACTCCACCTATACGAAGAATACATTTTGTTTTGAAGTTCTGATTTTTCCCCTCATAATTTGCGTAGCTCTCTGTAGAAGAGGCCAAGGAAGTTGTGTCATTTAAGAATGTAATGCTTGAGGTAAAACCTTTTTTCTCCTTACTTCGCCAGTTTGTTTATATATGAAGTGGTTTCTTCTTTCATTAGTTCATACACTTCTTCACATACTCACTTTATTCTTTCGCACTTTCGTCTTTTTTTGCAAAGGCACTTTCACGCTCTTTCATTTAATGCTATACTCTCTTGTATAGTGTTTTGTTTGATTGTCATAGTTCCTCCTAACTGCCATATTGAATTTGAAAACGATCATCTGTTTGCTGAAAGGTCGAAGGTGCCTTTTCGATGTGAATATGATGTTTAAACATGTTCTCCATTCCCTATTGTCTGGAAATATTATTAGTCATATACATCTACTTTTGAAATTCAGAGTTTATCAAAGACAGATTAGAGATACTCTTAGGAATGTGTGGTTGGGCCTAACTCAATCCTACAAAACCGGCTTGTAGGGTGAGGATTGTCCCCACTTATAAACACATGTTCAGGCCATAGATTGTCCGATGTGAGACTCTTAACCGATACAAAAACTTAGTAGTCTTTTGTAGCTCTTTGCTTCAACTTTTATTGTTTTCTAGTTTTACTTGTTTCTCGCTAATTAATCCTAATATCTTGTATTATTGTCTGTCTCCCACTGGAAATGCTTTCCAGGAGGTTCCGGGCTCTTCAGTCTTACAAGCTCTCTCAACTCTTAGAACACAACAAGGATTCTATTCTTTTCCACATGGTTACCTCAGAGCTGGTTTTGCCCTTTTGGTAAGAAATGTTGTTGCGTACTTATCAATGTTCTAGTTATTTTTTACTGGATACATTCCTTAGGTTTATTAATGTAATATATATCTACATTGTTTACAGGATATTGTTCAATCCAGGCCTTCTAGTTTCCCTATATCTTCACAGAAGCTGTTCGATATTCTTGATGATTCCAGTGAAAAAACATTTTTGTGTGGATCAGCAGTATCAATGCAAAGACATGTTTTTGATGGAGAGGCTGGAAAGATTGGTCTTGAACCGAAAAACCTAGTTGCTTGCACAAGTTTCTTGCTAGAGCAGAAATTGGTAATGGTTTTGCCTAACTTCAAAATCTTTATCCCGTTGCACTAAAAATATTTTTCTTTCGTCACTCTCGACACACACACACGCATCTGTTGTGTTCAGTATTTCATGTTAAAGTTGTGTTTCTTGTGCACTGTCTAAGAAAATTGGATAGATCATCACTAGGATATACTCCCTCTGGTCCTATTTATGAGAGAAATTTGACTTTTTAAGTTCATTGAATAACCAATGTATTTGGTCTATTATACAACCTAGATACATTGATTATTCAATGAATCTAAAAAGTAAATTTTCTCTTATATATAGGACCAGATGTAGTACCTGAGACGCGGATAAATCTTGCATAATCATTAAATAGTTAATCACTAGTATTGGATGTAGGCGTTTGCTATTCTGTAGTTTTTGTTGGGTTTCTTTCCGGTTTGGGAAAGTTTGGGGGCCAGCACTAATTTTATTGTTCGGGTATCTGTAAGTTAGATTTATTTGATTTTTTTTTTCATACCTTGGCATGATATTGCGTGAGGGCCATGTTAGTGATAGTAAGACTGACTAAGCCATTCAAGAGACTTCACCAAATAGCAGGGCGATTGGCTAGTTTGTACAAATACATTCTTCATTTATAGCTAATGTATAATAATCTTGTATATAATATCTCTACATGAACAAAACAAACAATTATCCAACCAGATTTCCAGTCTATTTTATTGGCATAATGACATAAGATTAGTTCTCATTATCATGAAATGGATTTAAAACATTAGTTTATATGTACAGTCAGCAATAGACAGTTCTTTCCTGATTGAGAGTTTACTCTTGTAGACATTTTTGCTAATTCCATTTTCGCCATCACACGGGAAAAACGTGCAGAAAAGGAAAAACTAATATGGAATAATACTCCGGCATTTAAGGCTGCTAAAAATAAAAAACCTTTATAATTGCGACGCAAATCCAAGGTTGTCAAGATCACAATCTTGCAAGATTGGGAAGGGATATTAAAATAGTAAAACATAAGATCATAATTAAGATTGGAAGATCCTACCTAATTATTTTTGTAAGATCGGAAGGGGTAGTAAGATCGTAAAACTAATATGGAATAATATTCCGGCATTTAAGGCTGCTAAAGATAAAAAAAACCTTTATGATTGCGACACAAATCCAAGGTTGTCAAGATCACGATCTTGCAAGATTGGGAGTGGATAGGAAAATTGTAAAACATAAGATCATAACTAAGATCGAAGATGCTACCCAATTATTTTTGTAAGATCGGAAGGTGCAACAAGATCGTAAAACATAAGATCGTAGAAAAAATCGTAAGATATTACTAAAACTTCAAATATATAGTATTATTTTCACAATTTGGCTACAACACACGATTCTACTTAAGATCGGGATCGTTGAGGGTGAGTGAGATCGCAAGATTTTACGATCATGGTCTTGCATAAGATCGGGAGGGGATAGTAAGATCGTAAAACATATAACTAAGATCAGAAGATCCTATCCAATTATTTTTGTAAAATTGGAAAAGGGGTAGCAAGATCGTAAAACATAAGATCGTAATAAAAATCATAAGACATTACTAAAACTTCAAATATCTAGTATTATTTTCACAATTTGGCTACAACACATGATTCTACTTAAGATCGGGATCGTTGGGGATGAGTGGGATCGTAAGATTTTAAGATCTAGATCGTGATTGACAACCTTGTGCAAATCATTTTAGGAATTATCAGTTAGCGTGAATCCAGCACAGCATGCCATGTGATCTGATTTTGAAGAAAAAATGTGCCAGTAGAAACCAAGTTCATAGCACATTCTCTATGTACATATTCAGACATCCAACCTGATTCTATAGAAAAAGTTCTTAACTACTGTTGTGATGAAATGTTAATTTCCTTTAACATAGGTAAAGGCATGGCTCGCAGACAAGGATGCTGAAGCATTGAGATGCCAGAAGCTGCTGGTGGAGGAGGAAGAAGCTGCTCAGAGAAGGTACATTTAATGCTATAACCAGTTTATTTTTAAACTTAAATTGTTGTTCTTCTCCTCAATCCTTGCTTTTTAGGGCCTTAAATGGTATAAGTTCTTAGTTGTTTGTCCTGTGTGATTCTTGAGTTTCATTTCCGTTTATTGCTTCTTGAGGAATGGAAAATATTTCTAGGGTTTAGTGGGTTGAGTATATATACAAATGTGTGGTCTTTTCTTCAATCCATCTTTCCATTTCTTTTCAAAGTTCGGCTAGTTCAGTCTTGGGTGCATTTTTGTTATAATCCTCCTTCACATAACATAGCAGTCACCTTGACTTATTCAGAATTTAGGACTCAGTGGAGCTTGATTCTTGAATGTAATTACTAATAGAAAATTTATATAATCATTGGACCGGTGCTGCAAAGAAAACAAAACCTGAGACTCCTTTTGGGAGTTTAGAGGGAATGGAAGGGCTTTGGGGGGAGGGGAGGAGTAGGAAAGAGATAGAAATTTCCCATAGTATTTGAGAGTGTCTTTGCAGAGAATGAGAATAAATTGATGATTAATATATTTTAAATTTTGATAGTATTGTAAAGAGATGTAAGGATTTAAATAATTTTTCTAAACCCTCCAAAACAAATAAAAATTTCTTCTGCCAGCTCAACTGCACATGCATAACTTCACTATGCAACATCTTTCACCTAGTTTATCTGCTGTTCTGCTCACTTATTCTGCTCGCACTTGTAGAATAAACTTGAAATCAACTCATGACTTCTATGCTGACTTACATTTTCTTTTTCTTTAATTGCATGAGTTTTCCAAGTACTTTATTTAATTTTTAATTTTGTTATTATTATTATAAAACAATCATACTGCATTTCTTAATAATTCAAGTAATTGATAAAGTAACATTTAACAAAATCAAAAGGCACTTACTGTTATTCAGAATGTACCCCCCATGTGATAGTTGTGAATTAGTCAGGTATGAATAATATTTCAATGTTCCCTTTTATTTACAGACAAGCTGAGATTTTGGAGAGAAAACGCCAGAAAAAGCTTAGGCAGAAAGAACAGAAGGCGCGAGGCCGACCTGAAAATGACACAGAAATTAAAGAGAGCATTAGCAGCACAGAAGAGAATGTATCACCAGAGGAAGCATCTTTGGCTGCATGTGACTTTGAAGCAGATAGAGCAGATGTAGTTGCCGAGCATGCTTCACCACTTGTAACTTATCATCACCCAGACACCAATGAATGTGTAGACGTGGATACAAAGTCAGGATTTCATTGTGACACTGATCAGAATGTGGAGCAGTGGACATCACCAAGAGATGCACAACCAGGTTATGACTGTGACACTGATCAGAATGTGGAGCAGTGGACATCACAAAGAGATGCACAACCAGGTTATGACTGTGACACTGATCAGAATTTAGAGAGACAGACATCATACAGACATAATCCTCGGCGCACAGCGGCTGCTAGACGACAAGGGCTGCCTAAGTCACAACGAACTATTGCCAATGGTTTGTATGCAAGCCAGAACTCTCAAAAGTCAAAGTTTGGAGTCATTCCAAAATATGGAACCAACCGTGAGCAGAGGGCAGCTCCTATAGTTAACGGTGGTAAAGTTTGGAGCCGTAAGCCTAAACCAGAAACAGATGCAGTGATTATGAAAGCTAGACTGCATAAAGAACCAGACAAAATTAAGAATCATGAGGTTTTGATAGGATCTGTATCTGTTACACTTGCCAATTGCAGCCAATCAGAGGGTAATTTTGTTACATCTCAAGCAGACAGCATTGTAGAGAATTTGGCCGACCAAAATATCGCTCAGGAGAAGCCAATTAAACCTGACTCCTTTCAGGGAGGCAACAATCGACCAAGAGCTAAGCTTTGGAGACCGGTTAGCCTGCATGGAACTAAAAATCCGCTGCCACTTCGAAGTGTGGAGACAGATGTTGATGGAAAAGTTGATCAAAATTTGTCTGTTCAAAATAGTTTAAGGTCATGTAATATAGATGGAGGTGATATTAGTTCAGGCAACAAATTCAGTGTTGGGGATAAAGCAGATATAGAAAACGTTCAGTTTTCCAGCCATGCTGCAAAAGCCTTTCTTGCAAAAAGTAAGCTTTACCAATTTATACATTTTGCTTTTTTGCTTCCTATTATTCTGTATTATTGAAAGTATGATTGGGTTGGCCTTTAATTACTTTGATGGAATCACCAACAATTCTCATGCAGGATGGAAAGAAGCAATTTCATTGCCTCACATGGAGTTGGTTATTTCACCTGATTCTGACCTTACTGGGTTACAGGCGGTCATGGAATGTCAGCCAGCACCATGTCGATCTTCTAATAAGGATAGATGCAGCGTTCTTGCAACCTCTGGAGTTGCTAAATCGAAATCGAGAATCAAGTCGGAGAAGGGAATCAAGATAAAGTACATTCCAAAACTAAAAGCTGCATCATAAATAGAAAAAGCAAAGAAATTAGTGGATTTTTTAAAAAATTATTTGACAGATGTTCAATTTGATTTCTCTCCAATTAAATTATCAGTATAGGTTCCAATTAAGTTGAAGGTAGGTTTTGCTGGAAAGTATTTTTGTGATCCGCCCATTTCTTTTAAACCGGGATTGTGAATTAGGTTCATTTTTTTCTCATGGCATTTTTTACCAAAATTTTGTGTAATAAATTTGTCCTGTTATTATTAAAGAGTGTCATTTTTTATGGACAATTTTTTGTTTTGCTTGTTTCCTCTTTGGTATATAACAATAGTATAAATTTCTGAGTACTCTATTGTTGAGATTCCCTAATGCCTTTCCCACTATTTTCTTATCTACTTGTCTAGCGTGCTGAGGTTTTTGAATTTGATGCATTTGAAAGTTGCTTAAACATGTGAACTATCTTGTGAAGAAAATAATTTAAGAGTTTAGAGTTGTTATGATGATGCAATGACATGACCTCGTGTATGGGATCATTAGTACAAGTGTGTTTGAATGGACGGTTGACTTTGTAACTCACCATAGTTGTTTAATTTCACAAGTCATCCAAGCCTGCACTAAGCTATAACCAACTATAGGGAGAAGAAAATGGCACTGAACAAGTTGTCTCTCGAAGACGACTTCATTTGCATTCGCCGCATTTCTACTCCCTAAACTAACTTTCCAACTCCAAAGTTTGTTTAGTTTTAGTGATTCTTCATCGGACGAGAGAACCTTAAGGCTAAATTTGGCATGTTATATATGTTTCCATTTTGAGTTTCTAGCTTGTAGTTTGACTAAAAAATCTGTTTGGTGGCATTATTTTATTGTAGTTTATTTTTATTCATTTATATTTTCTTCAATAAGGTAATTTAAATAGTTTTTAGCATTTTATTTTTGTTTTAATTTTATTTCTATAATATGAATTAATTACAAAATAAAGTGAATGTTAAGTTGTTGTATGACTTGAGTACAATGGTAAAAGAGTAAGAGTTGTAGCATCGATGTCTGTATGTAGTGATAAATAAACAAGTGTTCTTGTATTTTCGTGAATGAGTGTGAGTAAAAAAGTTAGTTTATGAGAGTTGGAATCTTTTTGGATCATGAAATATAGACACACTTATTGGAAAAGCTATGGAATAATTGATTATGGTTAGAAGGAAGATAAATTTTATGTGCCTACAAGTTTATGAGAGTTGGATTCTTTTTGGATCATGAAATATAGATACATTTATCATAAAATCTATGGAATAATTGATTATGATTAGGAGGAAGATCAATTTTATGTGCCTACAAGAAACTAAGTGGATAGGTGAGAAGGTGAAAAACTTAGACAACTCGAGATTTAAACTTTGGTACACACAAAAAATTAGATAGAGAAATGAGGCGACAATTATTGTGGAAAAGAAGTGAAAGAAGAATATTGTGGATGCAAAAAGAGTAAAAGATTGAATCATATCATTAAATTTTATAATGGAACAAGACACTTTTAATGTTAATAGTGCTTATGTACCTCAGGTTGGGTTAATAGAACACTTTAAGGTAAAATTTTGGGAGGATTTAGAAGGTTTATTTTAGGATATACTTAAAAGAGATATATTTTTTCTAGAAGGCAGTCAAAATGGACATGTATGAAGCGTATCAAAAGATTTCCAGAGCGTGCGTGAGAGATATGATCTTGACGAGGTAAATGAGGGTAAATTTATCTTGGAGTTTTCGTTGACTTTTGATCTTATTATAGTTAGCATTTGACTAAAGAATGGAGATGATGATCTTATCAAATATAAGAGTGAGGTGACATGCTCTGATCGCGACTTTCTATGTCTAACTCAATTAACTGCAAGTGCACAGTCTATCGCGTAGTAATAATAGATATCGATCCCACAGGGACTCGTAATCAAACTAGTATTTTCGGGTGTTAATGTGTTTAGCAAGGTTGGTAATATTTTAGGGGAATAGTAACGAAATAAGTGCGTAAACTAAAGGGAACTAAAGCTTTTAATTAAGGTATAAATGCTTGAATCGGTATGTAATATGTTACTTCTTCAGGGATTCTATAGGTCACCGGTGTCTTTAGGTTTTCAAAAATAATTTAAGAAGAAAATGATGGTTTAAAGACCTTTGTCTCACGATGGTTGTTGACGCTAGTCGCAACTCTAAGACAGAACGTATGCTGTCGCTATCCCATTCGGGGTTAAAGTTACTTTTTGAAAACTATTAAATTCTAATTCCTTTTAAAGCGCTGTCGCTGTTTTTAAAATGAATGTCTAGTTTTTTGCTATCTGGTCTTAGCCTCAGCTGTCGCTTGTTGGTTTGTACCTTTATGAATTTCCCACTGTCGTGGCAAAATTGCTGTAAATAATTTCTCGCTGTCGCGACGAAAGTTTATTTAGAAAAGTCGATTTAAAAACTGAAGCCATAAATAAGTTTTGAAAAGGTAGATATACACCGGTTAATTATCGAATCTCATCAGATTATTTATTACATACCGATTACTTAAGATTTAGCCAGACATGGAATATAGATTAATAACACGTAAATAATGACAGAAAATAATAATATGCATTATAATGGGAAATAGCAATTCAATTTACGATTAGAATAGAAACTTGTAAACAATTCGATTTGGCTTTTGGGAAATCCTCCAAAATGGCGGGAGGATTTAGTCTTTATGCCAATTACTCATACAGAATAGAAATGGGAAAGTAAAACAACAATTGTAAGGAAAGAAAGAAAAAGGAAATAAAATAACGATAAGAAAATGGGAAACTGAAAATTGCTTTGAAAGTAAATTGGCAGCACTTCGTCTCTTCAATGTGGCTCCCTTTTTCTGGTACCAGCTACCTCATTTTATAGATGGGATATTCAACGGTTTATTTCTTCGGGGAGTGGGAATGATATTAGAAAATATAGGAGTTAGTGGTCCACTCCTCTTTGGCACTTTCATCACTTGACAGCACGTGCAGAAAAACTGCATTTTAACTCCATGACGCTCGTCATGGACCTGTGACGGTCGTCACACGCATGACGGTCGTCACACCCTTGTGACGGTCGTCATATCAGCAGAACTCGTTTTTGCTGCTTTTTGGCCTGATTTTCACTTGTAAATGCTTCTTTTCTTTGTCTTGCTCCATTTGAGCATGGTCTTTGAATACCTGCAAAATACTGGGCAAATAGTGTGGAAATATCTGAAATCGAAGAGAAAACGGTCGCCGATTAGTAGAAAAGTACATCATTATATATATATATATATATATATATATATATATATATATATATATATATATATATATATATATATATATATATATATATATATATATATATATATATATATATATATATATATATATATATATATATATATATATATATATATATATATATATATATATATATATATATATATATATATATATATATATATATATATATATATATATATATATATATATATGATTTCGCGTTATCAAACTCCCCTAAACTTGAATCTTTGCTTGTCCTCAAGTAAAGGTAGGAAAAATTTAAAGTTCGGCAAGCACGTGGCACACTCTTCCTTTGATAAGATTTCTCGGACGCCAAGTTAAGAAAAGCTGGGGATCCAATGGAAACAAAGCGTATACGGAAACGACACTTGATTGTAAGTCTTCGAAGGCCTCTCTTTTATGCAAGCCAGTCTCAATCATGTTACTGCAGCTCGACTTCAAGTCTCTCGCAACAAATTTTACCCGGCTTCGTTCTGGTGCAGTCACATTAAGCCCGTTATCCATACATGTTCATGGCAAGAAAACCTGATGGTGATTTTGATCTCTCTGCTAGTTTGATTTTTTTTCTTTGCACATATGCTCATTCTGCTATAAATCCGCAAGAGTTTCGTACCGTTGGGCTAAATGCTCGGGCGAGGAGCACCAAACTTAGAAGGGACATATCTCTATATTCATGCTATATGGTTTTTCTTTTCTTTCAAGATTATTGAATTCTTACTAGAGATCATACACTTATTTGCATCGGTTTCTTGCTTAGAAGTGTTTAGGATGGTGCTGACTGCTCGTATAAACTACTAGGGGCTCCGTTCGAGTTGAAACTCAAGGCTTTGGTACGAGTAAGTAGTGAGACTGACTCGCATAAACCAGAGGTCTAAGGTGTCAGGGCGTAGAAGCTTTGTTAAAATTTTCTTCTCGGAAATTCCAACTTGGTAAAGTTTAGGCGTAACGCGTGATGCTTTGGAGAGGATAAAAGTTTCTTTGTATATGTCAAATGAAGCGCGGGGAGTTCACGTAACGGATATATATATATATATATATATATATATATATATATATATATATATATATATATATATATATATATATATATATATATATATATATATATATATATATATATATATATATATATATATATATATATAAGAGCTTATTTGCCGAAAACTAAAATTACTTTAAATTGAAAATTCGAAAGAAAAAGTATAATCGAAAATGGGAAATAACGGTCTGCTCCCACACTATCTCAATCAGTGTCCTCACTGATTTGAAAGAATGCGGAAGGGAGAAATACAAAGGAAATAAATAAAGAAAATAAAATGACAAAAATGAAAAATACTACTAGTCCTTCCTCTTCCTCGGTCTCTACCCCGACCTCTGGCTGTGCCGTCGCGTGCCGCGAGGTTCAGAGCTCCGGTGTGGAAGATGTAATCACGGAGGCCGTCGACTCGCACACTGAGGTGTGCCATCTCATCGGCCATGCCGGAATGGACATC
Source organism: Lathyrus sativus (assembly GCA_963859935.3). Classification (NCBI taxonomy): domain Eukaryota; kingdom Viridiplantae; phylum Streptophyta; class Magnoliopsida; order Fabales; family Fabaceae; genus Lathyrus; species Lathyrus sativus. The sequence goes on along the minus strand of OZ012740.1, from coordinate 615,559,698 downwards.
CTGCATCATCTGCAAAGATTGCCTAATTTGACCGGTTTGCTCTCTCTGCCATGCTTCGAATTCTTCAGCCCTGCGGTTCTGCTGTTCCATCATAAGCATCATCTGGTTCTGTTGTTCGATGCAGCGGAGGAGGGCCTCGGATGTGTCATCAGTGGCAGGACAGCGGCGGCGGCGCGCGGAGGGGCCTTCGACAGCAGGTGCTTGTGATGGCTCAGGCTGGTCGGCTCTGTCTAGCTCCTCTTGAACTTCATCCCTGGGCTCTTGGGCATTATCCTGAGTTGGGGCAGCAGGGGCAGTGGTATCGAAGAGCCAGTTGGCTCTATCCTCCGGATGCATTCGGGTGCGTGAAGGCATGATGATGCTCTGGATAGTGAGGCCTCGCACTATCGGATGGTATCTCCCATCTGCGCGTGATTTGATGAGGTGGGAGGCGCGACAGTGGTCGGTGTCTAGGAAGACAGGGGGAATCTGGCGGAGTGTCTGGAGGCGGTCGCCAAGGCCGAGGCCTATGGCAATGGATGTGATGATTCCACCAAACTAGAAAGGTTTTGAGCCGCAGTTACAATTGGCTTGAATGTGAGCCAAGAGGAATGAGGCGGCGTTAACAGGTTTCAAAGCGAACACGCAATGGAGGAAAAACAGCTCCTTTGAGTTGACCTTATGGTTACTGTCACGAGCGAATATTGTGTTGCTCAACACGCGGTGGAAGTAGCGGATAGTTGGGTTGTGGATATGAGTAGCGTTCAGAGTGTCCCAACTTTCTGGAGTGGTTCCGGTCAGATGGTTCCAAAGAGGGAAAGCTTCTTGGTAGAACTGATTGGATATGCGGCGATGAGCATCGTCACTGTGAGGTAACTGTAGAATGACGGCGATACGGTCCTGGGGGACTTGATATTCGGTGCCGAACAAGCGGAAGCAGGTGGCGCCGGTAAGTTGGTTGGTATTGTCGGGCATTGTTGCGTACGCGAAGGAACTGAGAAACTCTAGTGTGAGTTGCTCGTAGGTGGGTTGGGGATTGGTGCAGAGATGCCAGATGCCGGCTCTCTGTAACATCCAAGTTACTCCATCCAGAATCCCTAGTTCCGTCAGAGAATCCAGGTGAGCATACCGGGTCGGCTGAAGCGACCGCTGCTGGAATGCTATGTAGTTGGTCTGCTGCCGTTCGCCGGCCTCGCCTTCTCGGGAAGTGATAGTGCTCAAATCGGGGTTTGCACGGTTTTGTCTGGCCATTTTCGTGAGATAAGTGCAAAGGTTTGAGAATGGGAAGTTTCTGAGGATGGTGAGGTATGGGAATGCAGAGGGTAATATATAAGGGTGAATTGTAAGTTGAAAGTGGTGGAGGTTTAATGGGGGATTCAGAGGTTTTTGAGTGGGTTTTAAATGTGGGAAAGTGGGGAATTATGAGAGTGGAAGTGGAGAGGTGTGTGACCTCTGTTTTAACAGAATTGGGGTTTTATCTGCGTGACGACCGTCAGGGATGTGTGACGGTCGTAACACGCGTGACGACCGTCACAGCAGCAAATTCTGCAGAAATGCAGAAATTCGCTTGTGGGGCGTTTTAACAGTGGAAAATTTGATTTTTTTTTTGCAGTATGATAGACTGATTACAAAATAGAAAATAACAGGAAACATAATTAAGGGAGATACCGGAATGAAATGAAAATAACATTGAATCAAAATGAGTTTAAAGTAATACAATATCTGTAATACCCCAAATTTTACCCTTATATTTAGTCAGTCATGTCGCATATCATCTCATATGTACATTTGCTAATCACTAACAAGTTATGAAGGTTTTTTGTTTTGCAGATTGGGTCTCAGGGGTATTTTGGTCGTTTCACGCAAATTCTGCTAATTTCTTGAAAAAAGGGCTGTTATTACGTTCTAAGGCATTTATTTGCCATTTGGGTCAAGGTGCCAGTATGTTTTGTCAGAAATATGATTGGACTCGGGGGTTGTGCTTTGTTTGATTCTGAAACATTTCCAAACAATTTTGTTTCTTTTTATAAAGTTGGGTTGAAAAGGAAATGGATACTGTTAAGGTCATTTTGAGAAGTGATGTGATCAACGAGGTTTTTAATGTGAATTTGTTTGGATATAATCATATGGCAGGATATCATGTATAAAAGGCCAAGGAGAGGTTAAGTTTTAATAGTTGTGAAGCTTTTATTCATGAATATTCATAAGCTACAAATCAAAGTTGAATTTAAATAATTTATGGATGTTTACTCATGGATATTTAAATTCATAATTGAGAAAATAGAAATGAATATTTACTGGATTTTATTTCATAAACATCTAGAGTTACAAGATGAAATGGAAGTAATTTTTGGATTTTATTCATGATGATCTTTCATTTACAAAAGGATTATACATTTACAATGGGTATCTACTCTAGGTCCTAAAGTCCTAAAAAGAGAAAAAACTACAAGTTTCTTCATTGGTCCTCCCTTGAGTTCTTCACGCAACTCTTGATCACCTGCACATCAAAGCAAAAACAAACCACAGGAAAAGGGGTTAGAAGATTGTTTGACACTCTCAGAACATTATCATCATCGAGTGTCGGGAGGGTACGACTAAAGCCGCATCCTACTCCCGTTACCAATCTGAGCCACCGGCGTCAGATCAGGTAGTTATTGTTCTTATCATAAGGGACATCCGAGAGATAGAGAAAATAAAAGAAGTGGGGCTGATTCGTTTTGCCGCGATTGGATTTCCAGACTGATACGAGAATAAGGCAACATAGGCAAGTTTTGACTCAGACCCGGATGCCGGCAGGTCTGAGTCACCTTGATTTCAAAACTTCCAACATCTGAAAAAACATAAGCATCATCAGAACTCAAAGCATAAAACAAAACTAGGAAGGGGTTCGCACCAATACAGGTAGGAATAGCCACCAAAGGAAACAAATCTGTACCAAACAGAATGAAAATCAAGTCCACAGCAGAACAAGAAAAACCAAAATATGGTATCAAGCTGCATCAGTTCAAACAGAACAGAGAAATGAGACACAAGCTACGTCGAAATTACATAGGACAAGGTATCAAAAAAGGTCTCAGCAGCATCAGTAAAGGTAAGGCCCCGTCCGAACCAGTTTCGACACATAAAGCCCTGTTATCAGACAACAATAGCCAACAACAATAATCTAAATGTCAGGCCATTAAACTTGGTTCAATATCAGAAAACAGATAAGTTATAATGTTAGCAGCAGCTCTGAGGTCAAACAAGTAAGAAAAGCCCATCAAACCAAATCAGAGCTAAAACTGCATCAAGCAATTAGTGTCTCAACACAAACTATCGCTCATCAGAAAAGTACACCAGCAACATCAACATCTGCAAAGCCATATCAAGAGGTTTCAGTATCAAACATCATAGAAAAAACAGACGTTTGCAAGCTAAGAATCATCAGCAGTTGGAACAATTCAAAGAGAATAAACGGTAAACCCCACGCGAGGATCCTCAGAAAGCAATCGCAGCATCATCGAAGAATACAAGCGTCGAGGGCTCAGATAAACATCATTGCCGTATGCCTTCCTCGGCCATCCCAACTCAACCAAAGTCGTAGCATCAACCCTCTCTGAAAGAAGAAGAGGAAAAGGATCTGAGCTGCATCAAAAAAAGCAAACCATATCAGAAAAATAGAGAGATTTCGATTTGACAATGAATCCCAAAACAGATCAAAGCGAATCAGTTCAGACTACTAAAATTGAATCAAATCGAAAACGCATCAGCATAGTCCAGATTGAATTCAAGTAGAACAAATGAACTAATCCAGATATCAATCAGATCAAATAAATTCAGAAGCAATTCAAATGATCAAACAAAGCCGAAGCTGGAAATGGAAAGTTTCAAGTCAAATGCATCAGGGAATATCTCCATTGGAACCAATCTGAATCAATGTGAGACAATCTGAATCAATCAGGCAAGTCAATAAAGCAAGTCAGCCAAAAACGAATCAGTAGAGAGCAATTAAACAAATTAACGAAATCCCAATCGTATCAGAAAGCCCTTATTGGAACTCAAATCTGGAAACCAAATGATCAAATCAAATCGAATCCCCATTTGCACTTAACCTGAATCAATCAAACAAATCAGTTCAGTTTGCATTCAATCGCAAGGTTCTGAAGATAGAAATCTTTGAACCGAATCAGAATAATCACATCAGCTAGGATCGATTAAACCCTAAAAAGGGAAACAGAGTTCAATCAACATCCAATCGTTATCCAATCAATATCTGAGAAAATCACAACAAAATCAAATAATATCAACATAAAATCGAATCTCAGAAGTATTGCAAATCCAAGGCCCAGAAGTTAGTTATATAAAGGAATGTACGACCTGATGAAAGGGGCGGTGAGAGAGAGAGGATCATAGAAACCCTAACGAACGAACGAGAGAGAAACCACCATCGCAAACCCTAAGCGACCGCGAGAAGAAGGAGGAGATTCTCGAGCACTCATCGAGAGGTTGGGGAAGGTCCACCAGCGCCGCCTCCATCTACGACGGGCAAACCCTCCACAGAGGCTCAGTCCACCATCATCGCCTCCCTTCATCACCGATTGCGAACGAGAAGGTAAGCCAGGAACATAATATCTTCACTTTTAACAGTGTTCGGGTTGATTTCAGGGTTCCATATGATTGAAGAAAGAATCACAGAGAGAAAGGCGAGAGGAAGAAGAAGAGGGATTGAAGAACGGCGCCGTGAAGAATAATAGGGTTCACAAACCCTAATTTTGCTTTGTGTTACTCCCCAACCGGGTTGGGTCCGGGGTGATGACCGGCCCAACCCCTTATGTTTATTTTTTTTTATTATTTTATTTATTTTGTTTTTAAATTATGTTTTTTTGTTTTTAAATTGTTTTATATTTATTTTAAAATTTTTTTTGTAAATATTATAAATAAACAAAATCTTTTCATAATAAAATAAAAAAACCTCTTTTTTAAAAAATTAAAACTTTTTTTATATAAAACTAAAACTTTATGTAAATATTAAAAATAAATAAAACTCCTTTTTTAAAAATAAATAAGAAAAACTTTTCTTAAAAATAAAAAAAATAAAACCTTTTAAAAGAGTAAAATATTTTTAAATTAAATCCTTTCTTTCGCAAGCTAATATTAAAAATTTATTGTTCGTAATTAATTTGATTGCCGCTTAACTCTGCCCACTAACATCGTTTGTTCATTTTGCAGCTCATTACGTTTCCCATTATTTATGTCATTTTATTTTCTCACTCAAAGTTCATTATCATATTGTAACTGCTTCTCATATGTAACCTCGCGAATCTAATAATCGCGCTTTAAATTTCTGCCTTTAAACTTCTGTTTGCATGACTTTAACTTCTGTTTTATTTCCTGTTTACAATTCATTTATCTCACACATTTATCAATATTCCAATCACACTACACACATCCGAAGGTTAGGTCTAGCTTTTGGCCGCCGCGCCAATAGTCTTCAATTTCAAACCCTTTCACCTTTTCAAACCCTAATTTTCACAAATGCCTCGCCGCAGGCAAGATTATAACTTTACCCCTAGCATTAGGTCAAAGAGTCGCTGCACTCATTTTAGGGTTTCCCGCCGCGGAATCCCTAACCTAACCCTAATGCACTTAACAATTTATAACATAGAGATCGGAGTTTAAGACTCCATGTAAGTGTGTCCTTAAGATGCGTTTATTCCCCTTGAGACCTTGACCACAGTCAAGAAGTCTCTAACCTCCCTATTGAGGGGAACTACGATTACTCTGATTCCACTCCCGTAAGGATACGTAGGCACAAGATGCGATGTCTTGCCGAGTAAACTTAGAATTAACCCCTTAGGTCTCTTTTCTCACTTTTAATCCTTTGTACATATACCTTAAGCAAATAAATAAAGCAAATAGTAAGCATTGAACAAAAGGTTCCTGTAGAGTACTACAGAAGTTTAGGGTGCTAATACCTTCCCTAAATTTAACCAACCCCCGAACCCTAGATCTTTCCCCGCATTGTGTTTACGATGCAAAATAGGTTTTCCCTCTTTTGACCTTTTCCTTCGGATAAATCAAAGAGCGGTTGTGAATTGAATTGCGATTCAAACTCATTAATAGTTTGTGATCCTATTTCCACCGCAACAGAAAATGGCGACTTCACTGGGGAATCTACTTTAACTTTTGAGGGTTATCCCTAACTTGTTCATATTTATTACTATCTGTGTTATTATTCATTTGCATGTATTGGTGCTTTGATTGTGGGACTGTTTCTTGTGCTGTGAGATAGGTCCTAACCCGGATCTAGTGTACCTTAGGTAAATGGCAATAGACCAAGGAAACTGTACGACGTATATCGATACGGTTGATCTGGTGGCCATAGTTAGTGCGACTTCTTGGTTGGTGCTTATATTCCTTAAGTCAAGTTGAGGATAATATTGAGGCTGCCATATGTTGTCAATGCACTAACTGACTTTTAGAACCCTAGTTAACTCATCTTGGCCTTTAGAAGGTAGTGAGGTAGCCGGCTTTGGTGCAGACTGAAGTTGGTTGACACTCGATACTACGCTCATTGAGATCTTAAACTTGGAGGGTTTTGGTTGGCAAGTAAGTTGCCTCCTGAACAACCACCCTTGTGAAGGATCAAGGATATTGAGATCCCTTAGAACCTGGTTACTTTTGTAGGACAGGATGAACCATCTAACTTCAGGGGAGGGTACTTGCCTTTGAACCTCATGCAAGCCTTTAACCTAGGACTTTGTGTGTTTTCATGCATTGCATCCATTAAGCATCTCATCGCATTGTATTTCATGAAGTTCAAACACCATTTATGGATATCGCGGGATACCATAAATAAATAAAAAAATATATAAAATGAGAAGACAAGAAAAAGATTTCTTTGGTACCCCACGACATTAATAAATGTTTTGAATTCCATGAAATCTTCATTTACATTCACATTTTAGCATCATTTACTTTTTTGCATTGCATGTGTCTCCCGATTTCTCACACTCGGTTCTCTCACCTTCCAGTTTCGTCACCCTGAGTTCTCGGCACCAATACAACACCAGAGCTCAAACTCGGAAAAGAATGGAGGATCAGGCAAAAGAGATTGATCGCCTTAGCAATGAACTTGAAGACCTTCGAGGGGGTATGGGGCGTATGATGGAATTGTTACATGTCATGAATGCTAAGATGGATACCCAGCCCACTGTTGTTTCTGAGATTACCGGCGTTACTGTGGACCCTTCACCAAGTGTGACTGTAGCAAAGGACCCACCTTATGGTCTTGCTCCCGGTTTTGTGCCTCCTCAAGCCACTGTTCCGATTAATCAACCTGTTCAGCAAGCCGTGCCCTTGTTTTCTGAAGTTACTAGGGGGGCTCCTATCTTTGCACCACCTGTTGTACACACTCGTGCGCAACCGTACTTCAATGAGACAGCTTTTGATGATCTTGATGAGAATGTTGAGGGTTATGAGAAACATGATAAGCTTCGTGAGGAAGTAAACACCATCGTCCAGAGATTGAAAAAAGTAGAGGGTAATCAAATTTTTGGGACTGCTGCAAGGGATGTTTGTTTGGTCTCAGGTTTGGTTATTCCCCCGAAGTTCAAAACTCCGAACTTCGATCGTTATGAAGGTGCCACCTGTCCTAAGAGTCATCTGATCATGTATTACCGCAAAATGGCTGCCCATGTTGAGAATGATAAACTGATGATTCATTGCTTCCAGGATAGTCTGAAGGGTGCTTCCTCCAAGTGGTATTTAACTTTGGACCAGTCTCGCGTTAAGAGTTTTCAAGATTTATCTGACGCTTTCATCAAACACTACAAGTACAATATGGATCTGGCTCCTGACAGAAGACAGTTGTTGAGTATGTCGCAAAAGAATTCCGAGTCATTCAAAGAGTACGCTCAAAGGTGGAGAGAGATTGCTTCGCAGGTAGAACCTCCTTTGACCGAGAAAGAATTAGCTGATTGGTTTGTCGACACGGTTCGTCCAGAATTTTACGAGAGAATGGTGGGTAGTGTGACTTCAAATTTCTCTGACATCGTGGCTGTGGGTGTCAAAATTGAATTGGGTATGAAAAGTGGTAAAATGACAAATAATCATGGTGCTTCTAAGGATCAGCCGAAGAAACCTCCGTATAGCTCCCAGAAAAAGAAGGAGAGTGAGACTAATGCTATATCCTCTGGTAGACCAAGGGAACGCTTTTATCGGCACCCGCAAGGTTATGCTCAACCTCAAGGGTACCCAGTCCAACATGCTCAACAACCCTATGTGGCAGCTATTACACCTTCTTTCAATCAACAGGTTCCCATGTATCAACCTATGCAACAACCTCCTGTTTATCCGCCTCCTGTCAACTACCTACAGGCGCCCAATACTCCTGCTCCTCAACAGCCAGAGAGTCCGGCTCCTCGTCGGAATGTTCTGAATAGAAGAACGTATAAGCCTTGTCCGCCAATACCGATGACTTTTACCGAGTTGTATCCCTCTTTGGTCAAGCAAGGTCTAATCACCACTCGGGCTTTGGGTCCGCCTCCTAATCCTTTACCCGCCAATTACAACGCCGCTGCTCATTGTTTATTCCATGAGGGTGCGCCTGGCCATGATCTGGAGAATTGTTATGCTCTCAAAAATATTGTCAGGGATCTATTGGAAAAGAAGATTTTGTCATTTGAAGATCCTCAACCAAATGTTAAGAAGAACCCTTTTCCTAACCATGAGAGTGTCAATGCCATTAGTGTTGATTCAGGGGATGGTTATGCCCTTGACGTTGAACAGATTAAGACTCCTCTCAAGATGTTCCATTCGAAATTGTTTGAAGCCGGTTTAGTAGATACTTCCCACGTTGCATGCGCAAGTTGTGAAGCCAGTAGCAAGGGTTGTGTATTGGTTCAGAATGATGTTCAGAGATTAATTAATGAGGGCGTTTTACAAGTGACAAGCCCAGCCAAGAAGGATGAAGTCGCTGTGGTTGAGCCTGTCTTCCATCAGCCTGAATCAAAGGGTAAGGTACCAGTGTTTAATTTATCAGGGGTAGGCTCCGCCAATCTCGTGTTCGATATACCGAGGTCGTATATCCCTGAGGCGAATCAGCCTAAGCCTATAGTTATTCGAAGACCGAGTCCGTTTCCTTTTAGTGATCCTAAAGCTGTGCCTTGGAAATATGACGTGACTATGATTGACAAGGAGTCTGGGAAGGTTATTCCAAGTGAAGAGGTTAAGGGCACGGTGACCAATATCGCAGAGGTAAGCAGGATGACTCGCAGTGGCCGTGTGTATACTCCCCGTTCTAATGAGGTTCCACCTAAGGAGACCACTAACATCCCAGTGGCCGTCAAAGACAAAGGTAAGGGAGCCGTTACGAATGATGAAGATGCCGAATTTTTGAGGATCATCAAGAAAAGTGACTATAAAGTTATCGATCAACTTCATCAGACTCCTTCCAAGATCTCAATTCTATCTCTGTTAATGAATTCACCCGCTCATAGGATGGCCTTGCAGAAGGTTTTGACTCAAGCACATGTGGATCAAGATATTAGCACCAGTCGGTTTGATAGTGTGATTGCCAATTTAACCGCTTGTAACACCCTCAGTTTCAGCAATGAAGAGTTACCGAAGGAGGGTCCGAACCATAATCGTGCTTTACATATATCGGTAAAATGTCAAGAGGACAATTTAGCGAGAGTGCTAGTGGACACCGGCTCTTCTCTGAATGTTCTACCCAAGAGGATTCTCGATAAGTTGGCTTGTAAAGAGACTGTGTTGAAACCTACTCCTTTGGTTGTCAAGGCTTTCGATGGCTCTCGCCGATCGGTAATGGGGGAGGTTGAGCTTCCCATCCTGATTGGTCCGCAAATTTTCAATATCACGTTTCAAGTCATGGACATTAATCCCAACTACAGTTGTTTACTCGGAAGGCCGTGGATTCATGCCGCTGGGGCAGTGACCTCAACGTTACATCAAAGGATGAAATTCGTGATCGATGGAAAGTTGGTTATTATACACGGTGAGGAGGATCTGATGGTCAGTAACCTGTCCTCTTTCCGTTACATCGAGGCCGACGAGAATGCTTTAGACATTTCCTTTCAAGCACTTGAAATCGCCAATGCTGTTCTGCTGGAGGTCGAGGAGACAGTGGGTCAGGGTAATCCATCTTTTGCATCTCTGAAGAGTACCAAATCAACAATTGACAGGGGCATTCCTGAAGGTTGGGGAGATGTAATTGATGTCAAGACCAAGACTGATCGCGCTGGGTTGGGTTACAAACCAACTCAGAACGGAGCTGCCACAACTGTCGAAGGGCGTCCGAAGGTTATCCAAGAAGTATTTGTCAGCGGAGGTTTCCAAGTCAATGCCATCAGCGAATGTGAGAAAAATGAAGAGCTGAGCAACCTGGTGTTTAAGGGTGATGCAGTTCTGAACAACTGGGAGGCCGTAGAGATCCCTGTTATCTTTCCCTTGTCAAAGTAATTGTTTTTTTAAGTGTCATTTACATTTTCAAATAAAAGTCCGTAGCTCTGCCCAAGGCTATAGGGTCGTTTTGTCGGGCCACCTTTCATTTCTAAAAAGATATTAATAAAAGCATTATGTTCAATTCCACTTTGTTTCATTTGCGTTTTTCGTTTTCACCTTTAAAAATGAAATTGGCAACCTTTCTTCCAATAATAAATAAAAAAAAACAGCATTTCATTCTTACATATCTTCGAGCATTTTAATTAAGTAAGCCTTCCATCATGCAGAGATATCGTAAACCTTGTTGGATCCAATGACTTTACTGACACTCTTGACTGGGATGCACCCATCAATCAAGCTGAGGACGAGGGTGAGGAAGATCTTGAAGTACCCGCTGAACTAACAAGATTGATTGAGTACGAGTACACAGAGCTTCACCCGCATAAAGAGCAGGTGGACCTAATTAATCTCGGTACAGATGAGAACAAGAAAGAGGTCAAGATTGGTGCAATGCTTGGGACGGAGGTTAGGCCGAGGTTGATTGAGTTGTTAAAAGAGTATATTGATGTGTTTGCATGGTCGTATCAAGATATGCCGGGCCTGAACACAGATATTGTTGTTCACAAGTTGCCACTTAAGCCAGATTGTCCACCTATCAAGCAGAAACTCCGAAGAACGAGACCCGACATGTCTTTGAAGATTCGAGATGAGGTTAAAAAGCAGTTGGATGCAGGTTTCTTGGCAGTCGCGAAATATCCAGATTGGGTTGCCAACATAGTGCCAGTGCCTAAGAAGGACGGTAAAGTTAGGATGTGTGTGGACTACAGGGACCTGAACAAAGCAAGTCCAAAAGACGACTTCCCACTACCACATATTGACACACTGGTAGACAATACGGCCAGTTTTGCGTTGTTCTCATTTATGGATGGGTTCTCTGGCTATAATCAGATCAAGATGGATCCCGATGATCAAGAGAAAACTACTTTCATTACTCCGTGGGGAACCTTCTGCTACAAAGTCATGCCCTTCGGTTTAAAGAATGCAGGGGCAACTTACCAATGTGCTATGACCACTCTTTTTCATGATATGATGCACAAAGAAATTGAGGTGTATGTGGACGATATGATAGCCAAATCTCAGAGTGAAGAGGAGCATTTAGACCATTTGGTGAAGCTGTTTGAACGACTCAGGAAATATCAGTTGAAATTGAATCCTGCCAAATGTACCTTCGGTGTCAGATCCGGAAAATTGCTTGGTTTCATTGTTAGCCAGCGAGGGATTGAGGTGAATCCTGACAAAGTCCGAGCCATTCAAGATATGCCGGCTCCGCGAACCGAGACGCAAGTTAGGGGTTTTCTGGGACGTCTGAATTATATTTCCAGGTTTATCTTTAATATGACCGCTACTTGTGAGCCGATATTCAAGTTGCTTTGCAAGGGGTAGACAGTTGAGTGGAACCCTGACTGTCAGAAAGCGTTCGAGAAGATTAAGGGTTATTTGCAAGATCCCCCTATTCTGATCCCGCCCGTACCTGGAAGACCGCTGTTTATGTACCTTACTGTTCTCGAGAAGTCTATGGGTTGTGTGCTTGGACAACATGATGAGACTGGGAAAAAGGAACATGCGATTTATTATCTGAGCAAGAAGTTTACCGATTGCGAAAACAGATACTCACCATTAGAGAAAACTTGTTGTGCATTGGCATGGGCCGCTAAGCGCCTTCGGCAGTATATGGTCTGTCATACCACGTTATTGATTTCTAAAATGGATCCGATCAAGTATATTTTTGAAAAACCTGCTCAAACCGGGAGGCTAGCCCGTTGGCACATGTTGTTATCCGAATATGACATCCAGTATGTACCCCAGAAAGCGATTAAGGGAAGTATTTTATCCGATTATCTTGCAGACCAGCCAGTTGAAGATTATGAACCTCTTAAGCTCGATTTTCCTGATGAGGATATTTTGTTGATTAAAAGAGATTGCGAAGAGCCAGATCCGAGCGAAGGTCCAGAACCAGGTCTTTGGTGGAAGATGATGTTTGATGGTTCCTCAAATGTCAATGGGCATGGTATAGGCGCCGTTTTGATGAACCCAAAGGGTGGATTTACCCCATTTACAGCAAGATTGGACTTTGAGTGTACTAATAACGTCGCAGAGTATGAAGCGTGTATCCTCGGCCTCGAAGCGGCGATTCACCTCCGAATCAAACTTCTTAAAGTAAGTGGTGACTCAGCTTTGGTTATTTACCAAGTACAAGGCAAATGGGAAACGAAGAATGAGAAGCTGATCCCTTATAAGGACTACATTATTGAGCTGATCAAGTATTTCGACGAGATAGAGTTCGAGCATGTTCCTAGATCCGAGAATCACGTAGCCGATGCTTTAGCCATGTTAGCATCCATGTGGAAAGTTAAGTTCGTTAATGAAGCACCTCTTATCCATATTGAGCGCAAAGTTGAACCCGCTTATTGTCAGATGGTCGAAGAAGTTGAGGTGGATGAAAAGCCTTGGTTTCACGATATCAAGAACTATCTCGTCAAGCAGGAGTATCCCGATGGTGTTACTGGCCTGGACAAAAAGACACTGAGAAGATTGGCGTCCAAATTCTTTATCAGTAACGGTGTGCTATACAAGAGAAATCACGACATGGTCCTGCTCAGATGTGTTGATAAACGGGAAGCGGACATGTTACTACAGGAAATTCATGAAGGGACCTTCGGAACCCATGCCAATGGTTATGCTATGTCCAAGAAGATGTTAAGGGCTGGGTATTACTGGTTAACCATGGAAGCCGACTGCATCCAATACGCTAGGAAATGCCATAAATGCCAAATTTATGCTGATAAAATACACGTACCTCCGTCACCGTTGAATGTTTTGTCTTCACCATGGCCGTTCTCTATGTGGGGCATTGACATGATTGGGGCAATCGAGCCGAAAGCTTCCAATGGACATCGTTTTATCCTTGTTGCCATTGATTATTTCACCAAGTGGGTAGAGGCTGCCTCCTACGCCAACGTGACCAAGCAAGTGGTTGCCCGATTCATCAGGAAAGAGATCATCTGCCGCTATGGGGTCCCAAGCCGGATAATAACTGACAATGGCACCAATCTGAATAATAAAACTATGAAAGAGTTGTGTGACAATTTCAAGATCACTCACCACAATTCTTCTCCGTACCGTCCTAAGATGAATGGGGCCGTTGAAGCTGCGAATAAGAATATCAAGAAGATCCTGCAAAAGATGGTTGTGACTTACAAAGATTGGCATGAGATGTTACCGTTTGATTTGCATGGATACAGAACCTCGGTGAGAACTTCGACAGGGGCAACACCTTTCTCACTGGTATATGGAATGGACGCCGTGCTCCCCATCGAAGTAGAGATACCTTCCTTAAGAGTGTTAATGGAAGCTGAACTTGAGGAAGCTGAGTGGGTTCAGGACAGATTGGATCAGTTGAATCTCATCGACGAGAAGCGCTTGACAGCCATGTGCCATGGGCAATTATATCAGAAACGGATGAAAAGAGCGTTTGATAAGAAGATCCGTATCCGTGAGTTCCGTCAAGGAGAGCTCGTACTCAAAAAGATCTTACCAGTACATAAAGATATGCGTGGAAAGTGGATGCCCAATTATGAAGGCCCATTCGTGGTAAAGACTGTCTTCTCCGGAGGGTCTCTAATACTTACGACAATGGACGGTGAAGAACTAGCACATCCCGTGAATTCTGATGCAGTCCGAAAATATTATGCCTAAAAACCCGCTAAGTCGAAAACCTGCAGAAGGCGACTTAGGCAAAAGTAAGGGTTGGAAAAAAAAAAAAAAAGAAGAAATAATAATAAAAAGCTCGCTAAGTTGAAAACCCGGAAGGGCGGCTTAGGCAAAAAAGAGCGTCCCGGTGGATTGAAAACCCGAAAGGGCGGTCCAGGCAAAAGTTAGGGACAAAGGCATTTCATTGCGTCAGAAGACACTGATTATCTCGAACACACTTTCCGCATAAGAGCCATGTTTCAGTTCCTCCATCCTTGCCCAAAGCAGGATTCCAGATTAGTCTTAGTTATTAGTGTCAGTAGGTATCATTGGATTCAATGTAACCTTTTCCCATGTTGCCAGTTTCAAAATGTAATCATCTGTGGAGCTATGCCTTCAGCAAGCTATCACCCTTTAATAAAAGATACCATCTCGTTACTTACATTCCTTGGTGCATTGCTCTTTATTTTCTATTTGTTATGCAAAATGCGTTTATTCCTGAAATTTGAAAATGAAAGGTGCATTGTAGATTTTTCAAAACTGTTTTTCAAAAAAACAAAACAAAATTGAAATGTAATAAATTACTTTGACTAGTGGAAATTCCGACAGGATCTCTTCATTCCCTGGAAACATCATTATTGCAGAAACACTTTCAAACCATTGCCCAGTGATAGTCCCCAGAGAGACTATAAGCTGACAACTTCTTCTCGGGGTAACTTAAAAGTGTCCCTCAGATTATCTTCTCCTCAGAGAATTCAGAACTTTAAAACCAGACTTGGTTCTACCATTGATCTTTCTTGCCCATGATTGACGTATTGGTTGCAGAGAACGCAGGGTATTTCCGTCGAGATGTTTATTTCATCTCTCGTCCCGTCTCTAGTCTGTTTCGTCAGCATACGCAGGGGCATAAGCATCACATGCCTATGTCATATATTCATTTCACATACTCATTACATACTCATTTCATAACATCTTGCATACATAAACATTAACATACATTCATATTAACATATCCATTAACATACGCGATAACATGCACAGGTTCATCGTGTCTCCATCATTAGTCGTTACCACCGAGTAATTGGGGTTTGTCCATTCTCTCCAAATAGATTGTCATCCCTAAGCATAAAATGCTTACTTGTTTCCTGTTTCCCCACAGAGCTCGATCCTCGTGGAGGACGGTTATTTCAACTATCTTTCCTCGCCAGGATTAGATACTTACCCTTCGAGATCATTCCCTCGATGGAGTTTTGATTACCAGTTTTCTTTCTAGCTCGATCCTAGATTGAATCTCAGTCTTGTCGGTCGTCAATCCCAACCGGACGTGCATTTATTTTGCACTAACTTTCAAGAAAAACAACTACAATCCTTTACAGATACACGCCAGTTCACGCATGGAAAATATATCAGTACAACACTTTACAATCCTACATGTTACAACCCTTTACACTTTACATTTTACAGCATCGGTACGACATTTCTCACCTAAAAAGTCGATCATATCCCCGTTGTGCCTCGCAGCAAATGGCCATCTCCATGGAGCAGTTGGGCTTCCATTTCCCTGCTATCTTCAGTCATTCAGTTTCATATTCAGGAGAGCACGATTCTGAAATATGAATATCTTCAGTCATTCAGTTTCATATTCAGGAGAGCACGATTCTGAAATATGAGTATCTTCAGTTTCATATTCAGGAGAGCACGATTCTGAAATATGAGTATCTTCAGTCATTCAGTTTCATATTCAGGAGAGCACGATTCTGAAGTATGAATATCTTCAGTCATTCAGTTTCATATTCAGGAGAGCACGATTCTGAAGTATGAGTAAATTCAGTCAGCCAGTTTCATTCTGAAAGTATGAGGAAATTCAGTTTACCCTTTTTTATATTCGGGGGAACATTTATCCTTCAGTAAGAGAGGAATCAAAATCGTATTCCAGGCGCCGACCTTAGAATGCGAGAAGACTTATTTATCAGATAAGCAGCAGCCTCTTTATTTGAGTGCTTATCCGTTTTGGCATGTAAGTCCCTTCCAACGATGAGTGACAGTTCTCCCGCGAGAAGCTTATCGGGGCATTTCCCATCAAAGTCCATTTATTTTGGCATACAGCCGGTCTTTACCCTGTATATTTGTTACGGGGTTCCGAAAAGTCTGTTTGATCTTGTCACGAGAGACAGGTTACAGAAGCTTGGATGTTATTCTTTGCTCAATGCTCCAGCATTCTGTAATCGATCTTACAATCGTACGTGATCCAGTTTTATTTTTAGATTCCCCAGTGGAGGCCGTCTCACAGGTACCATCTCCATTCGAGGATCTCGTTCCTTTTCTAAAAAGTGACAATTGGTCATTCGCACCAGTTGACTATCATTTTTTTAGAATTCCCCAGTGATGTACTGTGTCTCAGCGCGTCATTTTCCCCAGTGTCGTCATGTTCGTCAGCATTTTCGCATTCATTATTCCAGCATACGCAACATATCATATTCAGGGCATCATCTGCATTAAGCCGTTCCAGTTTTGTCCAGAGCATTGCATATCATCGCATATAAGGGCAAAATTTTCGGTTATTTATATTTAAATCTCTCCACCATGATTCCTCGAGTCTCTGTCACTCAAATCGTCCGGCGTAGCTATTTAAATAGGGGCAACTGTAATACCCCAAATTTTACCCTTATATTTAGTCAGTCATGTCGCATATCATCTCATATGTACATTTGCTAATCACTAACAAGTTATGAAGGTTTTTTGTTTTGCAGATTGGGTCTCAGGGGTATTTTGGTCGTTTCACGCAAATTCTGCTAATTTCTTAAAAAAAGGGCTGTTATTACGTTCTAAGGCATTTATTTGCCATTTGGGTCAAGGTGCCAGTATGTTTTGTCAGAAATATGATTGGACTCGGGGGCCGTGCTTTGTTTGATTCTGAAACATTTCCAAACAGTTTTGTTTCTTTTTATAAAGTTGGGTTGAAAAGGAAATGGATACTGTTAAGGTCATTTTGAGAAGTGATGTGATCAACGAGGTTTTTAATGTGAATTTGTTTGGATATAATCATATGGCAGGATATCATGTATAAAAGGCCAAGGAGAGGTTAAGTTTTAATAGTTGTGAAGCTTTTATTCATGAATATTCATAAGCTACAAATCAAAGTTGAATTTAAATAATTTATGGATGTTTACTCATGGATATTTAAATTCATAATTGAGAAAATAGAAATGAATATTTACTGGATTTTATTTCATAAACATCTAGAGTTACAAGATGAAATGGAAGTAATTTTTGGATTTTATTCATGATGATCTTTCATTTACAAAAGGATTATACATTTACAATGGGTATCTACTCTAGGTCCTAAAGTCCTAAAAAGAGAAAAAACTACAAGTTTCTTCATTGGTCCTCCCTTGAGTTCTTCACGCAACTCTTGATCACCTGCACATCAAAGCAAAAACAAACCACAGGAAAAGGGGTTAGAAGATTGTTTGACACTCTCAGAACATTATCATCATCGAGTGTCGGGAGGGTACGACTAAAGCCGCATCCTACTCCCGTTACCAATCTGAGCCACCGGCGTCAGATCAGGTAGTTATTGTTCTTATCATAAGGGACATCCGAGAGATAGAGAAAATAAAAGAAGTGGGGCTGATTCGTTTTGCCGCGATTGGATTTCCAGACTGATACGAGAATAAGGCAACATAGGCAAGTTTTGACTCAGACCCGGATGCCGGCAGGTCTGAGTCACCTTGATTTCAAAACTTCCAACATCTGAAAAAACATAAGCATCATCAGAACTCAAAGCATAAAACAAAACTAGGAAGGGGTTCGCACCAATACAGGTAGGAATAGCCACCAAAGGAAACAAATCTGTACCAAACAGAATGAAAATCAAGTCCACAGCAGAACAAGAAAAACCAAAATATGGTATCAAGCTGCATCAGTTCAAACAGAACAGAGAAATGAGACACAAGCTACGTCGAAATTACATAGGACAAGGTATCAAAAAAGGTCTCAGCAGCATCAGTAAAGGTAAGGCCCCGTCCGAACCAGTTTCGACACATAAAGCCCTGTTATCAGACAACAATAGCCAACAACAATAATCTAAATGTCAGGCCATTAAACTTGGTTCAATATCAGAAAACAGATAAGTTATAATGTTAGCAGCAGCTCTGAGGTCAAACAAGTAAGAAAAGCCCATCAAACCAAATCAGAGCTAAAACTGCATCAAGCAATTAGTGTCTCAACACAAACTATCGCTCATCAGAAAAGTACACCAGCAACATCAACATCTGCAAATCCATATCAAGAGGTTTCAGTATCAAACATCATAGAAAAAACAGACGTTTGCAAGCTAAGAATCATCAGCAGTTGGAACAATTCAAAGAGAATAAACGGTAAACCCCACGCGAGGATCCTCAGAAAGCAATCGCAGCATCATCGAAGAATACAAGCGTCGAGGGCTCAGATAAACATCATTGCCGTATGCCTTCCTCGGCCATCCCAACTCAACCAAAGTCGTAGCATCAACCCTCTCTGAAAGAAGAAGAGGAAAAGGATCTGAGCTGCATCAAAAAAAGCAAACCATATCAGAAAAATAGAGAGATTTCGATTTGATAATGAATCCCAAAACAGATCAAAGCGAATCAGTTCAGACTACTAAAATTGAATCAAATCGAAAACGCATCAGCATAGTCCAGATTGAATTCAAGTAGAACAAATGAACTAATCCAGATATCAATCAGATCAAATAAATTCAGAAGCAATTCAAATGATCAAACAAAGCCGAAGCTGGAAATGGAAAGTTTCAAGTCAAATGCATCAGGGAATATCTCCATTGGAACCAATCTAAATCAATGTGAGACAATCTGAATCAATCAGGCAAGTCAATAAAGCAAGTCAGCCAAAAACGAATCAGTAGAGAGCAATTAAACAAATTAACGAAATCCCAATCGTATCAGAAAGCCCTTATTGGAACTCAAATCTGGAAACCAAATGATCAAATCAAATCGAATCCCCATTTGCACTTAACCTGAATCAATCAAACAAATCAGTTCAGTTTGCATTCAATCGCAAGGTTCTGAAGATAGAAATCTTTGAACCAAATCAGAATAATCACATCAGCTAGGATCGATTAAACCCTAAAAAGGGAAACAGAGTTCAATCAGCATCCAATCGTTATCCAATCAATATCTGAGAAAATCACAACAAAATCAAATAATATCAACATAAAATCGAATCTCAGAAGTATTGCAAATCCAAGGCCCAGAAGTTAGTTATATAAAGGAATGTACGACCTGATGAAAGGGGCGGTGAGAGAGAGAGGATCATAGAAACCCTAACGAACGAACGAGAGAGAAACCACCATCGCAAACCCTAAGCGACCGCGAGAAGAAGGAGGAGATTCTCGAGCACTCATCGAGAGGTTGGGGAAGGTCCACCAGCGCCGCCTCCATCTACGACGGGCAAACCCTCCACAGAGGCTCAGTCCACCATCATCGCCTCCCTTCATCACCGATTGCGAACGAGAAGGTAAGCCAGGAACATAATATCTTCACTTTTAACAGTGTTCGGGTTGATTTCAGGGTTCCATATGATTGAAGAAAGAATCACAGAGAGAAAGGCGAGAGGAAGAAGAAGAGGGATTGAAGAACGGCGCCGTGAAGAATAATAGGGTTCACAAACCCTAATTTTGCTTTGTGTTACTCCCCAACCGGGTTGGGTCCGGGGTGATGACCGGCCCAACCCCTTATGTTTATTTTTTTTTATTATTTTATTTATTTTGTTTTTAAATTATGTTTTTTTGTTTTTAAATTGTTTTATATTTATTTTAAAAATTTTTTTGTAAATATTATAAATAAACAAAATCTTTTCATAATAAAATAAAAAAACCTCTTTTTTAAAAAATTAAAACTTTTTTTATATAAAACTAAAACTTTATGTAAATATTAAAAATAAATAAAACTCCTTTTTTAAAAATAAATAAGAAAAACTTTTCTTAAAAATAAAAAAAATAAAACCTTTTAAAAGAGTAAAATATTTTTAAATTAAATCCTTTCTTTCGCAAGCTAATATTAAAAATTTATTGTTCGTAATTAATTTGATTGCCGCTTAACTCTGCCCACTAACATCGTTTGTTCATTTTGCAGCTCATTACGTTTCCCATTATTTATGTCATTTTATTTTCTCACTCAAAGTTCATTATCATATTGTAACTGCTTCTCATATGTAACCTCGCGAATCTAATAATCGCGCTTTAAATTTCTGCCTTTAAACTTCTGTTTGCATGACTTTAACTTCTGTTTTATTTCCTGTTTACAATTCATTTATCTCACACATTTATCAATATTCCAATCACACTACACACATCCGAAGGTTAGGTCTAGCTTTTGGCCGCCGCGCCAATAGTCTTCAATTTCAAACCCTTTCACCTTTTCAAACCCTAATTTTCACAAATGCCTCGCCGCAGGCAAGATTATAACTTTACCCCTAGCATTAGGTCAAAGAGTCGCTGCACTCATTTTAGGGTTTCCCGCCGCGGAATCCCTAACCTAACCCTAATGCACTTAACAATTTATAACATAGAGATCGGAGTTTAAGACTCCATGTAAGCGTGTCCTTAAGATGCGTTTATTCCCCTTGAGACCTTGACCACAGTCAAGAAGTCTCTAACCTCCCTATTGAGGGGAACTACGATTACTCTGATTCCACTCCCGTAAGGATACGTAGGCACAAGATGTGATGTCTTGCCGAGTAAACTTAGAATTAACCCCTTAGGTCTCTTTTCTCACTTTTAATCCTTTGTACATATACCTTAAGCAAATAAATAAAGCAAATAGTAAGCATTGAACAAAAGGTTCCTGTAGAGTACTACAGAAGTTTAGGGTGCTAATACCTTCCCTAAATTTAACCAACCCCCGAACCCTAGATCTTTCCCCGCATTGTGTTTACGATGCAAAATAGGTTTTCCCTCTTTTGACCTTTTCCTTCGGATAAATCAAAGAGCGGTTGTGAATTGAATTGCGATTCAAACTCATTAATAGTTTGTGATCCTATTTCCACCGCAACAATATCCAAAAAGAAACAATTGCAAAATGAAATAATGTGAAATGCAGTAAACTAAAATTAAAGAGAAAACTAAAATATCACTCCTTTGGTTTCTTCAAGTTGTTGACCTGCTGAATAACGTCATTAAATTGGTCGTTAACTGCGTCCATGTAAGTAACGAAATCCATGTGAAGCTGTGTTAATTCATCTTTGATAGTGGTTATTTCCAGCTTGAGGTCGTCCACAGTTCTTAGAACAATGTCCAACTTGTCTGTGTTTTGTTTAGGAGTGGGGTCAGGAAAGTTATGGTAGTTAGGAGGGGTCTCAGGATCTATCTCCACTTCGGACTCATAATTTTGGTAGTACAAATAGTCATGTGCTTCTGAGATTTGATCACTGTCATACATGTAAGCCTGGGGTATGGAGTGAGGTGATGGAGGTCCCATAGGCTCGTCCAATTCATAAAGCCAATTGTCTCTGTGATGGATACTGGTTAGATCATGGTTGGGCAATGTGAAAAGGTGGACAGGTTGATCAGCTATGAGGTATTCGTAGGCTCTTGGTCCTAAGGTACCTAAGATACGTCTATTGAAGCAGAACTGGATGTCCATTGATCTGAGGTTGCCGAAACGAACGGCTTTGTTCAGGTAATACCTCAAACCAATTTCGTGGGCGATCATGGTGACTAGGCCTCCTATTAAAATGGGTGAGTGCGGTTCCTGATTGAGGCGTGTAAATGCCCTCATCATAAAAGGGACAACATTTACAGGGCGGCCTTGTGAAGCACAGAGAAGGATGAACAACTCTTCCTTTGAGACTGTTGTAATGTTTTCCTCCTTCCCAAAGAGGGTATGGGCTAAAATCCTATGGAAATAGCGGAAGGATGGATTGTGTATCTCGCTGTTGTGCATGTCATTCAGTTCTGGGTGATAGTTACCGGTGATGGAACCCCAGAATTGGTCTAGTTCGAGATCAATATCCTCTTCAGTGGTGGTAAACACAAAAGGTCCGCTAGGGAAGCCTAAGATGTTAGCTAACGTGGTACGGTTGTGTGTTTGGTCCATTCCAAACATTCTAAAGGTTATCAGCTCTTTAGTGGATCCATAGCCATGTTCGGGTAAGTAACTTAAGGAGCTAAGGAATTCGAACGTCAGTTCGCGGAAGGTAGCAAATCGGGTCTTTAGAGCAGTTTGCTCCCAACCTAATTGGTTAAATAAATACTGAATGCTATTCTGGATTCCTAGCTTGTCCATTGTGGGTCTATCGTAGTACAGAGTCGAAGCAAAGCTTCTCTGAGTCAGTGCCTCAAATCTGGCCTTATGAGCTAGTCCTCTAAACACAATAGTCGTAACGTCGATGTCAGCCACACTCGTTAGTCGGATAAAAATGGGAGAAAAGTAGAACGACTTTAAAATCCTGGAAAAGTTAAAATCACATTCACTCAGATCTTATTTTTAAGAAGCAAAGGGTGATAAAAGGAAGAAAAATAAAATAAATAGTGGAAAAATAAGAAAATAAAAATTTATAGAAATTATAAGTTAAAGGGAAAACATAGTTCTAATAAATTTAGAAGGGAAAAATGGGAAAAATTGGGTTGCCTCCCAATCAGCGCTGTCTTTAACGTCAGAAGCCTGACGATAGCTTGGCTATAAGCTATTTGGGAAGCTCGAGCAATTTCATATTGCTCACGTGGTCGCTGTGTTCATTTTGATTATAATGCTTTAAACACTGTCCGTTTACTATAAACGGTGCGTTGATTTGATTTTTGATTTCAACAGCTCCACTCTTAAAGACTTTGGTGACCTCAAAAGGTCCAGACCACCTAGATTTTAATTTCCCAGGGAAGAGTTTTAATCTGGAGTTGAATAGGAGCACGATGTCTCCCACACTGAATTGTTTCCGGATCGAACGTTTATCATGCCATTTCTTGGTTCTTTCTTTGTAAATGCGTGCATTCTCGTACGCGTCTAATATGAGCTCTTCCAATTCATGAAGGTTCAAGATTCGTTTCTCTCCTGCCGCAGTGTAGTTGAAGTTTAACGTCTTAATAGTCCAGAAGGCTTTATGCTCTAATTCTACCGGCAGGTGACATGATTTTCTGTAAACTAGTTTAAATGGTGTGGTGCCTATTGGTGTCTTAAAGGCGGTCCTATAAGCCCATAAAGCTTCATTCAGCTTTGAGGACCAATCTTTCCTGGAGGTTGCGACAGTCTTTTCTAAAATTTGCTTTATTTCTCTGTTCGAAACCTCCACTTGTCCACTAGTTTGTGGATGATACGGTGTGGCTACGCGGTGTTTGACTCTGTATTTGGAGAGGAGTTTGTCAAAGATTCGCGATATGAAGTGCGAACCACTGTCACTAATGACGAGTCTGGGCACACTGAATCTAGGAAAGATTGTGTTTTTAAAGAGTTTAACGACTACTCGTGTGTCATTTGTTGGAGCGGCAACGACCTCTATCCATTTAGATACATAGTCGACAGCGACGAGTATATATTTGTTTCCAAAAGAGGATGGGAAAGGTCCCATGAAGTCGATTCCTCAGACGTCAAAGATTTCTACTTCTAAAATTCCTCTTTGTGGCATTTCGTCGCGTCGTGAGATGTTGCCAGTGCGTTGGCACCGGTCGCATTTTAGTATAGCGATATGGACATCCTTCTAGAGACTGGGCCAAAATAGGCCAGATTGTAGAATTTTAGCGCACGTCTTTGAGGTGCTAGCATGACCACCATAAGGTGCTGAATGGCATTGGGAGATGATGTCTTCTATTTCTTCCTCTGGGACACAGCGACGGTATAGGTTGTCGGAGCCTCATTTGAAGAGTAGAGGTTCGTCCCAGTAGTAATGCTTTAAGTCGTAGAAGAATTTCTTCTTTTGTTGATAAGTCAGGTCCGGTGGAAGCACGCCCGCGGCCAAGTAATTAATGATGTCGGCAAACCACGACAAAGTGGCTTGGGCATAGACAGCTTCCGCGGCTTTTTCCAGTTCTGGTTCTTCCGAAGTTGAGTTGGACATATCGCTTTCCAATTTGGCTATCAGACGTTCGTAGGGAAAATCGTCATTGATAGGCACTGGTTCTTGTTTGATGCCCTCTATACGGGATAAGTGATCTGCAACTACGTTCTCGGTCCCCTTCTTATCTTTAATTTCTAAGTCGAACTCTTGTAATAATAGGATCCATCTCAATAATCTGGGTTTGGCGTCCTTTTTGCTTATTAGGTACCTAATGGCAGCGTGATCTGTGTATATGATTATTTTGGCTCCTACCAAGTAGGAACGAAATTTGTCAAGAGCAAACATGACTGCTAGAAGTTCCTTTTCCGTTGTGGCGTAGTTCATTTGGGCAGGGTCTAAAGTTCTGCTGGCGTAGTAGATAGCGTGAAGCTTCTTGTCTTTCCTTTGTCCTAGAACTGCGCCTACAACGTAATCACTCGTATCGCACATGATTTCGAATGGTAGTTGCCAATCTGGGGGTTGCATGATTGGTACGGTGATAAGTGCTGACTTTAGAGTTTCGAATGCCTCTAAGCATTCTTTGTCAAAAATGAACTCGACATCTTTCATTAACAAACCTGTAAGAGGTTTTGTGATTTTCGAGAAATCCTTTATGAATCTTCGGTAGAATCCAGCGTGTCCTAAGAAGCTTCATATTTCTCGTACGGTTTTCGGAGGTTGGAGATCCTTTATGATCTCTATTTTGGCTTTGTCAACTTCAATCCCTTCATATATGACGTGTCCTAAAATGATGCCTTGTCGGACCATGAAATGGCATTTTTCCCAATTAAGGACAAGGTTCACTTTAGCGCATCTTTTGAGTACCATTTCTAAATTTGACAGACAGCTTTCAAAGCTTTGTCCGCATACAGAGAAGTCATCCATGAACACCTCCATGATGTCATCTATGAAATCTGCAAAGATTGCCATCATGCATCTTTGGAAGGTTGCTGGAGCATTGCATAGTCCGAACGACATTCGGCGATAAGCAAAAGTACCATATGGACAGGTGAATGTTGTCTTTTCCTGGTCATCGGGGTGAATAGGAATTTGAAAGAATCCCGAATAACCATCTAGATAGCAGAAGTACGAATGTTTCGCTAGTCTTTCCAACATTTGGTCTATGAAAGGTAAAGGGAAGTGATCTTTTCGAGTCGCCTTGTTCAGTTTTCTGTAATCGATACACATCCTGTTTCCGGTCACAACTCTTTGGGTTATCGATTCACCTTTCGCATTCTTCACTACAGTAACGCCTCATTTCTTGGGTACTACGTGTACTGGACTGACCCATTGGCTTTCGGAGATCGGGTATATGATTCCTGCGTCTAGTAACTTTTTCACCTCGTCCTTGACTACAGTGCTTAGGATCAGGTTTATCCTTCTCTGATGTTCTCTTGAAGTTTTGCAGTCTTCCTCCAGCATGATACGGTGCATACAGATGGAGGGACTTATGCCTTTTAGATCGCTTATATTATAGCCTAATGCAGTTGGGTATTTCCTTAGGACTTCTAATAATTGCTCAGTTTCTGACTGTCCTAAATTAGCGTTAACTATTACTGGTCTTTTGAATTCTGTATCTAGGAATTCGTACCTGAGGGTTTTAGGTAGATCTTTAAGTTCTAAAGCTGGGTTTTTCGGACCTGGCATGTGATTTGGAGTGAGTGCTAAGATCTCGCTCAGACTATCATCTTTGTATGGTGCACGCCAGTTGTCGTCTTCATGAATAGCGGGGATCTGGATTTTCATGATTTCAGAATATGTAGTTTCCTCCTTCTCTAATTCTCGTATGCATTCGTCAATGACATCTACTATATAGCATGTGTCATCTATAACTGGTGCCTTCAAGAACTTAGTAAGGATGAACTCTATCTTTTCTTCTCCTACTTCGAATGTTAGCCTTTCTTTCTTTACGTCTATGATAGCTCCGGCTGTAGCTAGGAATGGTCTTCCTAGGATAATTGGGGTAACAGAGTCCTCTTTGATGTCCATGATTATGAAGTCGGTTGGGATATAGAATTGGCCTATGCGTACTGGGACATTTTCCAGTACACCGACGAGATATTTGATTGATCGGTCAGCCAATTGTACGAACATTTTAGTTGGTCTTAGTTCTCCCATATTCAACTTTTTGCATATAGATAAAGGCATGACGCTTATACTGGCTCCTAGATCGCATAGAGCTTTGTCTATAATGAACTTTCCTATGACGCAGGGTATGGAGAAACTACCTGGGTCTTTTAGTTTAGGAGGCATGTTGTTTTGAATGATTGCGCTACATTCGGCAGTGAGTTCACTATCTCGTTATCCTCTATTTTCCTTTTATTAGACAAGATTTCTTTAAGAAACTTAGCGTATGACGATATTTGAGTTATCGCTTCTGTGAAGGGAATAGTGATGTTTAGTTGTTTCAGAAGTTCAACAAATTTCTTAAATTGTCCTGAAGTTTTGGAGTTTATTAGTCTTTGAGGATAAGGGATAGGTGGTTTATATGGCGCTGGAGGCACATATGAGTTTTGATCTTTGGCGGCTTTTTGCTCGTCACATTCCTTCTTTTCTGTTTCAGACTCCTTTTCGGTTGGTTTATCAGGTTTCTGATGCATTACTAAATCTTCATTCCTAGGATCTGTTGGACCTTCCAATTCTTTTCCACTTCTTAAGATGACAGCGTTTGCGTGACCTTTCGGATTAGGTTCAGGCTGGCCTGGAAATGTTCCAGCTGGGGCAGCTGCAGAGGCTTATTGTTGAGCCACTTGTGATATCTGTGTTTCGAACATTTTATTGTGGGTGGCTAAAGCGTCTACTTTTCCGGTCAGCTGTTTAATCTGCTCGCTAGTGTGTATGTTTTGATTCAGGAATTCTTTGTTTGTTTGAGTTTGAGTAGCTATGAATTTTTCCATCATCAATTCGAGGTTTGATTTCCTAGGGGCAGTCTGGGCAGCAGCGGCTGGTTTCTGATATCCTGGCGGAGCAGCTGGTGCTTGCAAGGCATTATCGTTCTTGTAGGAAAAGTTTGGGTGGTTCCTCCATCCTGGGTTGTAAGTATTTGCGTAGGGATTTCCTTGAGCGCAATTTACTTGATCTGGTGGGATTCCGGCCAACAATGGGCAGTCGGGCGCATTATGAGTGGCAATTCCGCATAACTCGCAGTTTGGAGTTACAGCAGCTACGATTGCAGTTGGGTTAACGGCCAGACTGTCGATTTTCTGTGCTAGAGCATCTACTTTAGCGTTGAACTTTTCAAGACTGTTGATCTCGTACATCCCACCTTTCGCTGCGGGTTTCTCTGCTGGAGTTTGTTCGCCTCACCATTGGCAGTGGTTCTGAGCCATGTTTTCGATTAGTTGATAGGCTTCGTCGTATGGCTTATCCATAAGTGCACCGCCCGCGGCAGCGTCTACCGTTAATCTGGTGTTATACAGAAGCCCATTGTAGAAAGTATGGATCGTCACCCAGTCTTTTAAACCGTGGTGAGGACATGCTCTCATCATATCTTTGAATCTTTCCCACACTTCGTAGAGAGATTCAATATCTTTTTGTCGAAATCCGTTGATTTGAGCTCTAAGCATAGCAGTTTTGCTTGGCGGAAAGTATCTCGCTAAGAAAACGTTCTTCAACTGTTCCCACGTCGTAACGGAGTTGGATGGTAAGGATTGTAACCATGTCCAAGCTCTATCTCTAAGAGAGAAAGGAAAAAGACGAAGTCTTATTGCGTCTGGAGTTACTCCATTTGCCTTCACTGTGTCTGCGTATTGCACAAACTTCATTAAGTGTTCATTTGGATCCTCAGTTGCATTTCCTGAGAATTGATTTTGTTGTACAACTGACAGCAATGACGGTGTTAGTTCGAAATCAGTTCGATTGATAGCTGGGGCAACAATGCTACTTCGAGGTTTCATTTGAGAGGGTGTAGCGTAGTCCTTCAGCGGTTTGTTCTGAGGTCCGTCAGCCATCTTTGCTTCTTCAACAGGAGGATGAGCTAGAAGACCAGGAATATTGTGTCTTCGTTGATATTCGATGATGCGCCTTCTTAAATGTAAGAAGCGCTCTAGTTCGGCGATTGTAGGTTGTAAGATGTCACCTTGCGAGCGAGTACTTGGCATACAATCGAAGAACGAGTAGAGGGAGAGAGAATAGTTAACCTAGTCTATACTGTGTAACAAAAGATTACACTATTGACTAAATGGATCCCCGACAACGGCGCCAAAAACTTGATCGCGACTTTCTATGTCTAACTCAATTAACTGCAAGTGCACAGTCTATCGCGTAGTAATAATAGATATCGATCCCACAGGGACTCGTAATCAAACTAGTATTTTCGAGTGTTACTGTGTTTAGCTAGGTTGGTAATATTTTAGGGGAATAGTAACGAAATAAGTGCGTAAACTAAAGGGAACTAAAGCTTTTAATTAAGGTATAAATGCTTGAATCGGTATGTAATATGTTACTTCTTCAGGGATTCTATAGGTCACCGGTGTCTTTAGGTTTTCAAAAATAGTTTAAGAAGAAAATGATGGTTTAAAGACCTTTGTCTCACGATGGTTGTTGACGCTAGTCGCAACTCTAAGGCGGAACGTACGCTGTCGCTATCCCGTTCGAGGTTAAAGTTACTTTTTAAAAACTATTAAATTCTAATTCCTTTTAAAGCGTTGTCGCTGTTTTTAAAATGAATGCCTAGTTTTTTACTATCTGGTCTTAGCCTCAGCTGTCGCTTGTTGGTTTGTACCTTTATGAATTTTCCACTGTCGTGGCAAAACTGCTGTAAATAATTTCTCGCTATCGCTACGAAGGTTTATTTAGAAAAGTCGATTTAAAAACTGAAGCCATAAATAAGTTTTGAAAAGGTAGATATACACCGGTTAATTATCGAATCCCATCAGATTATTTATTACATACCGATTACTTAAGATTTAGCCAGACATGGAATATAGATTAATAACACGTAAATAATGGCAGAAAATAATAATATGCATTATAATGGGAAATAGCAATTCAATTTACGATTAGAATAGAAACTTGTAAACAATTCGATTTGGCTTTTGGGAAATCCTCCAAAATGGCGGCAGGATTTAGTCTTTATGCCAATTACTCGTACATAATAGAAATGGGAAAGTAAAACAACAATTGCAAGGAAAGAAAGAAAAAGGAAATAAAATAACGATAAGAAAATGGGAAACTGAAAATTGCTCTGAAAGTAAATTGGCAGCACTTCGTCTCTTCAATGCGGCTCCCTTTTTCTGGTACCAGCTACCTCCTTTTATAGATGGGATATTCAACGGTTTATTTCTTCGGGGAGTGGGAATGATATCAGAAAATATAGGAGTTAGTGGTCCACTCCTCTTTGGCACTTTCATCACTTGACAACACGTCGTCATGGACCTGTGACGGTCGTCATATCAGCAGAACTCGTTTTTGCTGCTTTTTGGCCTGATTTTCACCTGTAAATGCTTCTTTTCTTTGTCTTGCTCCATTTTAGCATGGTCTTTGAATACCTGCAAAATACTGGGCAAATAGTGTGGAAATATCCGAAATCGGAGAGAAAACGGTCGCCGATTAGTAGAAAAGTACATCATTATATATATATGATTTCGCGTTATCATGCTCTCAAATAGATTTCTTTATTATTAGTAAGTCAAATAAGAATATTTGCTTGGACTATAAAGTTCTTTTGTGAGAGAGCTTGACTAACTATTATAGAGTATTGGTTATGAATGTAAGAGTTAAGAGAAAAGTAAAGAAAAAAAGTCACATTGAAGCGCCATAGATCAAGTAGTGGTATTTGAATGGTGAAAAACAAGGAAGTTTCCAACACAAGATCTTGGAGGAAGGGTTTGGACAACCACATAGAAGTGCAAATAATATGTGGAGTAAGATGGCAAAAAAGATTAAAAAATTAGATAAAGAGACGTTTGGAGAATCAAGAGGTTTTAGACCTAGGAGTAAAAAATCGTGGTGGTGGAATGAAAGTGTTCGAAGTAAAGTTAGAGTGAAAATGATTGTTTTAAAGAATAGTCTAGGTGTAAAAATGTTGAAACTTGAAAAAAAAGTATATTAAGAATAAGACTAAAAAGATGGTGAGTGAAGTAAGGACTTAAACTTTTGAAAAATTATATCAATTTTTAGGAATCAAGGTGGGAGATAACTCTATATACAAACTTGTTAAAGGAAGAGAAAGAAATACAAGAGATTTGGACAAAGTGAAGTGTGTTAAAGATGAAGAAGACAATCTTGATTCAGAAAAAAATATATGAATGATAAGCTGATGGCATATTTCTACAATTTACTTAGTGAAATATATGACATCTCATAGGACTCTAACAAGCTCGACATTAGAGAGAAGGATCAAAACTACAATTACTGTCGTCGGGTTCAGAAACAAAAGGGAAAAGAAGCATCGAAAAGGATGAGTAATAGGAAGATGGTTGAGACATACAACATACCTATTGAAGTGTAAACTTTTTTTGGATATAGAAGTATTGAGTGTCTCACCTAACTCTTTAATAAAATTATGAGGTCAAAACAAATGTTAGATGAATGAATAAGAAACGCTTTAGTTTCAATCTATAAGAATAAGAGGGTATACAAAATTATGAAAATTATAGGGGGATTAAATTATGAGTTATACCATGAAGTTAAGAGAAATAGTAATTGAATGGAAATTAAAAAAAGAGACTCAAGTCACTGAGAATCAAATTGATTTTATGTCTGGGAGATCGACCATGGAAGCGGTCTATCTACTACGTCGTGTAATAAAGCAGGATCAAATGGATCAACAAGACATGCACTTAGTTTTTATTGACTTGGTAAAGGCATATGATAGAGTGCCTAGAGATTTTGTGGAAAACCTTAAAGAAGAATGATGTTACAACTACATATATTCGAGTTATACAAAATATTTATGAAAAGGTATCAACTAGTGTGCGGATAAAGGGTGAAGAGACAAACAATTTCTTCATTGCAATAGGTTTGTATCAAGGTTCAACCCTAAGCCCATACATTTTAATTTTAATTTTGGATGTACTCACATAACACATCGAAGAGATAACAACGATGTGAATGTTTTTTTACCAAATGATATAGTCTTACATGGAGAGCTGAATGAGGATTTAAATGAGAGGTTGAAGACTTGGATACGGGCTTTAGAAACACATGACTTTCCCCGAAAGAATAAGACCGAGTATATGGAATGTAAGTGGAAAAGTGTTTCTAACCTAGAGGTAAAAGTTGAAGACCATATCATTCCATAAAGTCACAATGTTTAAATATTTTAGATCCGTAATACAAAACGATAGATAAATAGAAGGAAATGTAACCATAAAATTCAAACCGAGTGGATGAAATAAGGGTTGACTTTAGGGATTTTATGTGACACAAAGATAAACACTAAAGTTGAAGGGAAAATTTTTATCGGACTGCGGTAAGGCCTATAATGTTGTACGTGACGAAATGTTGGTCAGTTAAGAATCAACACGAAAATAAAGTAAGTGTAACATAGATGAGAACACTGCGTTGAATAAAATTAAAAATGAAATATTAGAGAGTGTTGGATAACATGTATAGTTGGAAAGATCGTGAAAAATAGATTTATGTGGTATGAGCATATAGAGAGAAGTCTTATATATCATGTGTTAAGGAGAGTAGATCAGATGGAAAGAAGTCAAATAACTAGAAATAAAGGAAAACCTAGAAAAAAACTAAGAGAAGTTAATTAAAAAAAATCTCAAAATTAACGATTTGAATAAAAGTATAATTCTATATAGAACATTATGATGAAAGTTAATTCATGTAGCCAACTCTATTTAAGGAGATAAGACTTGGTTGTTAAGGTATGTTTCGATCGATGGAATGTAATGTAATGATATCGATGTTATAAATTTATGTTCTTTTATTTGAATTAATTAAAAAAAAATAGAATGAAACAAAATTAGATACAATGCATTCCATCAGTTTTCATTATTTTTTATACTTTCTAATTTAAGTGAAATGAAAAAAATTAATTTATTCCATCATAAAATATTCAAATAATAAAATGACATTTTAATTTCATTTTGCTACATTTCAATATGCTCTCTAAACATTTTTTTAGAAGAATATTAATAAATTAATAACGATAGTTTATTTGAGTTGAAAAAGTTTTGGCCATTATATTAGTGAATAAAAAAAAATTATATCTTCAATCCTTGAGCTAAAAGTTTCATATTAGAAAAAAAAAAAAATCAAAAGCACATTGCTTATTTATAGAGTTTAAATTTTGTAGACTAACAATGATAAAACAAACAGCCAATTCCTACATTAAATATTTATATTAAATATTATTTACCATATTTATACCGTAAATAATACTTTTTTAATAAATAAAAAATTAATATTTATAAAAAAATTATTTTATTTTTAAAATTATTTTTATAACAAAAATATAAAATTTATCATTACTCAATTTTATTATTTATTGCGTTAATCACAAAAATACAAGTTATTAACCACATATATTTTATTTATAACTCTTTAATCAAATTTTCACTTCATTAACTAATAAAATACATAATATTAATTAAATCTAACATTAGATTATAAAATGTAACAATCAATTTTCACACTTTATTAACTAAATTTTGATATTAAATTATGAAATATATAAAATGAAACAAATAAAATTGATTAATAGAGTTTAAAAACTAATTATTATATTTTGTATTTTAATATCAGAACTTGGGTTAATGTAATGTAATTTATTGATTTATGAAGTAGTAAACTAAGTTAATAAATTGTAAATGTGGTTAATAACCTATATTTTTGTGGTTAATCAATAATAGATTTAATTAATAACAAATTTTATATTTGAATTATAAAATAATTTTAAAAGTAAAAATATTATTTATAAATATTTTTTATTTATTAATAAAAAATAAAAATATTATTTATCATATAAATACGATAGTAGATGATATAAGTATTAGATGTAAAAATTAGTGTAAAAGTAGTCAAGAAAATAAAATAAGTTTAACTAGATTGTATGTGATGCATTATTTTGATTTTAACGTGCAACAAATAGTCAATTTAGATTGTTAAGTTTTTGTAATATTTCTCAAAATACAAATCGACAAAGAATATGTTGTTTTGGTTCAATTAGTTGATTTTTCTTTAGTAGAAGTTTGAAAAACTTATTTCAGAAAAAGTAAAATAAATAACTATTTTTCAAACAATATAAATTTATAAAACTAAAACAAATATGTTACAATGAGAAAAATAAAAAATAAAAAATGACTACATCATTTTATTTAAAGTAACGTACCACCCAAACCAAGACCATAATATCTTATTTTTTTAATTATTGATTTGAATGTTCTAACTCATTAGTAAATTTGGACTTGTCAATGTCGATCCATTCTTATTTAAATATCTCTTACTTCTTTTTGGTATAGTCACAAATATAAAATAAAAATCAAACCCTCATTCCTTTCTTGTGGAGTAGATACAAAATTATAACTAGTGTGAAACCGAATTTCTAGGCATTGAATTGGAATTAACCACCACCACCAAACATAAAACACTAACATCCACAATTTAATCTAGCCACTAACCTTACCCCTTTACATGACATTTGTGAGTTTCTCAAGCCACCAATCTTACCTCTTTACATGACATTTGTAAACCATTCCACCCCATAACTTAATCTACCCTTATCTTGCTACTTCTTCTCTTAATTCTCTTCTCTCAAAGAAAAAAAACCTACAACATTTTCCTTTGTTTCATAACCTCATCAAAAACATGTCTGGTGGAGTTGGACCAACTGTCGGTGACATTAGCCTACCAAAAGAAGATGAAGAACTCGTACACAAAGAACAACACGACCAATCTCTCAAGAACAACAATCTCAACAAACCACAAAACAAATCCACTTTCCTCTCATTCCGACAACTCAATTGTTTAGCTGTTGTTGTCGTGTTATCCGCCAGTGGCATGGTCAGTCCTCAAGATTTCGCGTTCGTACTCTTCTCGATCTTCTACATGTACTTCATATCAAAAACCGTGTTTCCAACTCTTCACCCTTCCAACGAACAACCTATTTTCAACCGACAGAACAAAATCCTTAAACTCTATGTTCTGGTTGGAGCAATCATTGGACTCTACGCTCCTATAGCGTATATTCTACATGGAATAATCGAGGGTGATAAGAAAGGTATAGCCGCAGCTACACCACATGTTTTTCTTCTGGCCAGTCAAGTTTTTATGGAAGGTGTGGCTTTTTCTGATGGATTTTCGTCTCCGATAAGAGCTTTTGTTCCTGTTTTGTATAATGCGAGAAGGGTTTTTACTATTGTGGATTGGTTGAGAGATGAGATTTACAAGGTGGATGAAGAACACAGTGGCTCTTATAGAAGGATTTATGCTGGAAGAGCACTTGCTGTGGCGAATATGGCTTTTTGGTGTTTTAATTTGTTTGGATTTTTGGTTCCTGTTTATCTTCCTAGGGTTTTTAAGGCTTATTATTCTAGCCAGAAAGTTAATTAAGGAATAATTAGGTGGCTAGAGGATGTTGTTGTTGTTGTTGTTGTTTATGTATGTATGTTTTGATGTATAAGGTCTTGTACCATGATTTTCTTGTTGATTAGTGTATCATGTTTGCATTGTAATTATGTTTTGACGTATAAATATACACTATTATGTTGTTATGAGATTTATCTTATAAGGAAATGCTGAGTGCTGAGGGACACTCAGAGTTTTAAAATGTTAGTTTTTTATTTAAATATATATATTTAATGCATTAGAAGTTATAATAATTGATATTTTTAAAGAATTTTTTTTTGCTTTAACCGTGATTAGTGTCTTCCATTAGTTTAAAATTTTTAATTTAATTTACGAATAATTAGTTTAAAATTTTCAAATATCATATAATTAATTTAAAACTGTCTAATTATTTTATTATGTCATATAATTAATTTAATTTTTTTTAATGGGACAGAATATAGGTATAATGTCATAGTCATATAATTTAAATTTTTTTAATGTGACAGAATATAGGTATAATGTCATGGTCATATAATTATTTTTTTAATGTGACAGAATATAGGTATAATGTCATAGTCATATAATTACTTAAATTTTAACTCTAATTTGACAAGAGTGGTATGGCATCACATATCACATAAAGGGTTGGATTAAAATATCAAGTTGATTTCATCCAGATTTTTTATAATCTCTATAGTTTTCAGAGATATATGTCTAGACGCATCATTTTCACACTTAAGAAAGATATATCTTCGGAATGATTTAGAGAAAATATGAATATTAATCAGTTCAGTGAAAGTTTCGGAGATATATCTCTGAAAGATGTGAGCAACAATTTGAATTTTTCTGTCATTTTTGCATGTTAGATTGTTCTGGAGATATATCTTCGAAACTATCTGATATAGTTTCAAATTGCATGATCATCGCCCCCATTGTTGTCATTCTTCATTTCAATTCAAACTCTCACCCTAAAAACTCTACATTATCAATCCCATTTTTCACTCCAAATCTCTGTCATTTTGGTTCAACATATCACATGGAGTAAAAAAAGATTGAATTCCTGGTAAAGATTGTTCATTCTCTTCTGCATTGCTCATATTAATCATGAAACTTTCCTGAAAAAAATTTACGCAGTGTTCAGAGATGTATCTCTGAAACATGCTGAACATGAACTTTTTCGAAGATATATTTCTGAAATGTTTCTGTGTTCATTTTTCATCCTTTTCTGCAGCACTAGATTAATTATTTTTTACTATTTTTATTGTTTCCAATAGATACAATACACTCCGATAATATCTCAAAACAAGCAGTTTCTTCGAACAAAATTTCTCTGAATATTCAAGGGGTTGTTGTTAAGGCGGTAGATGTTCGATGAATTTAATAATAAGCAAGAGTTTGAAAATCGTGATAACATGCTCGAATAGATTCGTATGGTGGCATCTAGACTTGGATTTGGTGTGGTTATCGGAAGGTCGGATAATGGCTCAGATAGAAGAAACGCCTTTGTGACTATGTTGTGCGAAAGAAGCGGGAAATATCGAACTTCTTTCTGGAATTTTAAGAGAGAAGACACAGGTAGTAAAAAATGTGAGTGTCCGTTTAAGCTTTGTGGTTACATGTTGGCTAACAAAAAATGGAGATTTAATGTCATTTGTGGCGTGCATAACCATGAATTGTGCATAAATATATCGATCGTATCGTCAATGTTGCAGGAGACAGTAATTGCGGTGGTTACCGAGCTGTTCGACTTTACTTGGTAAGGGAGAAGGTAGTCATGCGCTAGTCCGTCATCAACTTATCCAAGAGTTGAAGACACATAAGGAATCATACACATGGTTTTACGGAGAAAAAGAAAATTTTGATGCAGTTTATGAGTCACTTGTTCCTTGCTTGAGTGGTTCATCATCAGAGTCAAAGTGGATGAGCTTCTCGAATATGGGTCACTTAATTGCATCTGCATAAGATAGGGTGTGCATTGACCTAACACACTACGGGTTTTTAGAAACCTTTTTTCCACTACGCACCGCACCACCCCCAAAATTCAAATGATCGCATCATGTGTATTGGATGACTTTCAAAATCAAGTCATTTTGTTCAAGTTTACTTGAAATCGGGATGCCTCATACCACCTACATCACTGGAATGGACGAATCATTTAACCGCAAATGTAGAGACATGGCTGAATCATTTTATAGAAAGGATGCAAGAATTCGATTGATTGACCAATATTGAAAAGGAATCGAATGCACAAAAGTCAAAGGGGGTACCACCTATAGATTTATCTGGAGACACATGTTTTGATTCGTTTTGATTTTTTTTGTAATCAGCTAAATAATTGTATATAAGCGTGTCTCAATATAAATGAAGTGTTACATATTCACTTATTATTCATATTTGGTGCATATTTGGTCTTTCTCAACTCTCTGTCATATGATTCTGTTTTAAAAATGTATCAGGAAAAGTTCTGGAGATACATCTATGAAAGATTCTTTTATTTGCTTTGTAAGCTCCGGAGATGCATCTTCTGAACAAGATAATGGTGTCGTTCCGCAGAGTATGAATGACATTCAATGATTGGTCTTTATTGAACTATGTCTTCTATAAAATTGGGTGTTCTTGTGTTATACTTCACACAAACTCAAAATGTCTCAAATGTGTGAAATAAACATCAATTGGTATGCTGCAAATGTCTCCTACTTCGACGCCTCTACACCCAAAAGGACGTTCAAGCTCACGGATCTCACCTCCCTCGACGATATCATAAACGAAATTCACTATCTCTTACCTTACGAAGACACACTAAGGGTTGTCAAACTTTAGTACCACTCACGCTCAGTTGACAACGAATAGAACATTGTGTTCAGTAAATTTGAGCTCAAGACTCGAGCAGATGTAATGGTGATGTGGCGAACGTTTTTCGGTTTCGAAGAAAAATTTGTGCTCGAGTTGGAAGCGACATTAGGAAGATCAGTCAACGATATCTTGGAGATGTGCAAGCCTCCACCGGAATATTGAAATGTAGTATTTAATTTTCTGTTGAAATCATCATTGTAATGCTAATTTTATGTTTGGAAAGTTCTTCTTAGGTTGATTATGTCTCTGATTTTGTTCTGGAAATATAACTACATATTATTCCGGAGATATATCTCAGAAATAAATCTATAGCAAATGCATGGGGCGCCTTGCAGAATGACCTTCCTTGAGTGTGAAAAGGGTGCGTCCAGAGATATATCTCTGAAAATTAGAGACAGTATAGAAAATTCGCATGGTGTCTAAGAAACACATAGGGTGTAATAAAAAATTCTCAATTTTAGATATGCATTGGGTGGATTAAATTTTGTCTATTTTTTCGATTTGTAATTTTTAAAGTAAAATTCTTAGGTACCCATGAGGACCAAATTTTTTTGTCTATTTTTTCGATTAGTAATGTTTAAAGGTAAATTCTTAGGTACTCATGATAAATAATTGGGTATCGATATCTTTAATATAAATTTAAAATATTAATTTATTTTTAAATAAAATATATATAAATAATAACATGACATTAAATATGAATACTTTATTGAATAAGAATACCGATATCTAACTGAATTTAAGAGTATAACAGTATTCACCATTTTTAAATACAATTGAGAACAAAAATATCATAAAATCACATTATAGAAGTAAAAGGACAAACATATAATAGTCTTTTTTTTAATTCAATTATTTGTTTATGTTTTATAAGTTTTTTTTTCTCAATTCAATTATTTATTTATGTTTTATAAAAACCACTAGAAATTTAAATGTATGCAAATATTAGCTCAAAAATCCTAATTTAATTATTAAAAGTTTAATTTAATTACAAAAGTGATATTGTTAGGTTTTTCTTTATAAACTAAAATATTCTTATCCAATAGAACAAAGAACATGTTTGGATTTAATTGAATATTGATATTTTTATTCAAAAAAAGTTCAATATTATATCACTTTTTATATTTATTTTATTTAAATTAAATTCATATTTTAAATTAGTTTCTACTAAATGTAGGGTACCCAATTATTTATCATGCCATTTAAGAATTTACCATATTTAAATATTTTATTTTATTTCATGCCATTTCATTTTCCATGAATTCAAATAAAACTTAAATGATATTTAAATATTTTCTTAAATATTAAATTAACCTAAAAGCATAAATCATATACAAAACTTAATTAAATAACTATAGTATAAAATACTTAGTGGAATCAAATCATGTTATAATATCCAATTACAGCGTAATTTCTGGAAATTGCGACGGAGAAAGAGATTATCAACATAATCACCATGTGGCCATTCAGCAGAAAAGGGGTTTCTGGATTTTCTAGTTCATCAACTGCGGAAGAAGTTACTCATGGAATCGATGCAACTGGCCTCACTGCTATTGTTACTGGTTCATCCTCTGAACTTTTTTTTTTCCTTCCTTAATTATTTATGTAGTTAGAAGCTTTTTTATGAAGATCCAAACCCTAAATTGAACTAATGCTCTTTGTAGTTAACTCTATATAATTTAGTTCAAGATTATTGCTGTTGAAATTTGCATAATCAGGATTATTGCTATGATAGGAGCATCCAGTGGTATTGGTGTTGAGACTACGCGTGTTCTTGCTTTACATGGTGTTCATGTGATTATGGCCGTTAGAAATACGGCTGCTGCTAGAGATGTTAGAGAAGCAATACTTAAGGAGATTCCCTCGGCGAAAATTGATGTCATGGAGTTGGATCTTAGTTCAATGGTATCTGTTAAGAAATTTGCATCAGAGTTTATTTCCTCTGGTCTACCATTGAACATCTTGATGTAAGAAAATGAATTGACTTGATCCCAATCTCAGTTTTCTTTAGGTTTAACTGTATGTATCATGAGCATCGAGCCCTTTAACT
Organism: Lathyrus sativus; assembly: GCA_963859935.3. Taxonomy (NCBI): domain Eukaryota; kingdom Viridiplantae; phylum Streptophyta; class Magnoliopsida; order Fabales; family Fabaceae; genus Lathyrus; species Lathyrus sativus. The sequence continues at coordinate 615,520,091 of OZ012740.1, read as the reverse complement.
TAATTTAAAGTTTCAAACAAATTTGTTGTATTTTTTTCGTGTCAAATTAGTCTCTCTTTCATCTGTTTGGATGGACTTTTTTTAGCTTACCTGCTACCATAAGTTTTGAGACACTGTGTAGGAGACTTAATAAAACAGCTTATAACATTTTTGGTATATATATTTTTTGAACTTATTTTTATAAACTCTTTAAAATAGCTAATAAAAAAAACTTTATATAAAAATAATTTAGATTTATTTTATCTTTTGTTATAAAAATATCTTATTCATAAGCACTTGTGCTATAAGCTGCAAATAAGATGTTTATTCAAACAGGCCCTTAGTCTTTTATCTTTAAAAAAAGTCAATGATGTTGGGAAACCAGAAGTAGTAATGTTTTCTTGTTTATTTATTTGTAATTGTAAGAAACAATGCGGGTATTATGGCGTGCCCTTTCATGCTGTCCAAGGACAAGATTGAACAACAATTTGCCACAAACCACTTAGGTATGTGGGAAACATGTTTGATTCTTACTTCATTTCATGACTGATAGTGAGACAGAACTTCGGCTTTACTAATTTTTTGTTATTTTTGAAACATCAATTATTTGCCAGGTTATGTTTTACTGATTCTTTTAATGCTTAGACTGAGAATATGTGATCATTCTGTTTATAGGTCATTTTCTCTTGACACATCTTTTGTTGGACACTATGAAGAAAACAGCACATGAAAGTAACAAAGAAGGAAGAATTGTTAATGTCTCCTCAGAGGCTCACAGATTTGCGTATTCTGAAGGAATTCGTTTTGACAAAATCAATGATCAATCAAGGTAATAGGTAACCTTATTTCAAATTGTGATGAGATGTGCTCTAAGTTTTTTTAACATAGAAGAGGAATTTATTTTATGTGAGAGAGTAGTTTTAATTTAAATGTCTCTTAAATTTCCTCTACTTGCATAGTGTTTATTATTGTTTGGAAATTATTACTGATTCCTAACATGAACCTACAATGGAGTTGTGAATCTTGTTGAAAGGAGAGGTGTTGTGCATATATAGTTATGTTCAATTCCTTGTTTACAGTTGAAACAGTAACTCGCCTTAGTTGCATGAAGAACTAAGAGAGGACTTTGTATTTTTGTAATATCGGTTGATCGGAGAAATGTAATTCCTATTTAATCATGTTTGCTTCCTTGTATACAGTTACAGCAACTGGCGTGCATATGGACAGTCAAAGCTTGCTAACATTTTACATGCCAACGAACTTGCAAAACGTCTCAAAGTATGTTTCTTTCTCTTGTACGCGGGTGTAATCGACATATTATCTAGTGAAATAGTTTATCGATAGTGTTTTCTAAACCATTATGCAATATTTTATTTGGCCATTGGAAAGCATTTTAAGTTAGTGTTATTATCTTTCATTATCGTAACTTCTGGCTGATTAATGATAAATAGATGCTCTTGCATATTTCAACCTTGATTCCAATGTCACCAATTCTATTATTATTATTTTTAGAAGTACTGTTGCATTAGATTAGCAGATTTATACTGTGTCAAACTATTTTCTTCTGCAGCGTGAACATAGTGAATGACATAATTTGATTTATAATTGCTTGTTTTTTACAGCATTTGTCTTCACACTTAAAGTCCCTTTATCTTGCTGGTCACTTATAGAAAGTTTCTCTTCTATTCCAATTCCACCCAGGGTCTCTTTGGATCCATTTATTTGAGCTTATTTAATGGCATAAACACATGTAAAACTAATTTTGAGAACTTATGAAAACAGTTTATTATAAGCTGATTTCAGCTTACTTTTATAAGCTCTCCAAAATAGTTTATGAAAACAGCTTATATCTTATATGAAAACAATTTAACTTTGCTATAAAAATAACTTATACAGAAGAGCTTATCATGATAAACATTTATGATATAAGCTGCAAGTCCGGTTGTTTATTGAAACAGGATCGTATTTGGGAAATGTTTTAGTTGTTTGTGTTTTAGTCTCTCCATTCTGGTCTCTGAAACAGACACAAACTTTGCAACCCGTTTAGCAACTGTAATCATAGAAACATTCTGTTTACTTTTCCACTCTCCCTCTCTTTTATTGGTGGCCTTTTTTTCTCTTATTTTGCGAGTAAAAGTGTTTTTTTTTAATTTGGCCACAGTAGTATCTTTGATTTATAATACATTACTTGTTACATCTTGATCAGGATGATGGGGTGAATATTATTGCAAATTCTCTTCATCCAGGAGCCATTGTGACCAATCTTTATCGTCATACCAGTGTAATCAACGGTAACTATTATATTGTACTATTTATGCCAAACATGTTTCGTCTAGAAACTAAACAAGTACTGTGATGTGGCATTCTGAGTTATTGTTCTTCATTATCTACCGTCATGTCGCATTATCTTTCTTGGTTGTTTCATTTTAGCTTCATGTCAGCTGCCTAAACTTTTATTTATTTATTTACTTTTTGTGGATTTTACGGTGAGAAAAGTTTTCATTCATCTATCTGTCATTGATTTGTGTTGTGACTTTGCAGGTATAGTAAATATGGTTGGCAGATTTGCGATGAAAAATGCTCAGCAGGTATGTCAATAAATATGACCTGATTTGTAAATGTGAGGGACATGTATGGTTTGTTATTAACTCATAAATATTGGTTGTTAGAAAACATTTATTATGAAATTGCCCTTTCAATAAATGATGTACTATTTTTCTTGGTATATCTTGTATTTAATTTTTCTTAATTTAATTAGTTGCATGTTCACTTTCTCCTATCTAAATGTAGGGAGCAGCTACAACATGCTACGTAGCATTGCACCCTCAAGTGAAGGGAGTTAGTGGTGAATATTTTTCAGACAGTAATTTGGGCAAAGCAACCTCACAAGGGAGGGATGCTGATTTGGCTAAGAAACTCTGGGATTTTAGCATTAATTTGATTGAGGAGAAATAGTCCTACAATGTCATGTATATTATATTTATGAAACTCTTATGATTTACTATAATTATAATAACATATGTAAGTTTATTAAGAGGATCTCCCATGGTAAAACTCAACGAAATTTACTGGGTTTCTTATACTACTACAACTAGTCCTACAATATCATGTATATTATATTTATGAAACTCTTATGATTTACTTTAATGATAATAACATATGTAAGTTTATTTAAGCTTATATCATAGATCCTTCAATTATTAAAAAAACGCTGTATCATGAAATTTTTTAAAACTTTGCCTCTTAGAAGTTTAAAAAAATAACTGAATGCCACATAAATATGATTCTTGATCTTTATGGTATAGATTTGCCTATTACTATATGAATTAGGAATATTCTAATATAGTTGTTCGTCTTTTTGTCTTCAATTATAAAATATATTTATATTTGTTGCGGTGAGAATAAGATATCAAATTATTAATTAATTTGAATAACAAATCTTTGATTTACAGCCGGTCTTTGATTTATCCGAAGGAAAGATTAAAGAAAGGAAAAACCTATTTTTGTATCGTAAACATAATGCGGGAAAAGATCTAGGGTTCGCGGATCTGCTCGGTGGTTGATGCTGCGTTTTTTGGTGGCTTCCAAATCTCTTTTTTTGACGTTTTGGGCTTGCTGTGTTTATGGTTCTTCGAGTCCTTCTTTTTATTCTTTTTCTGATCCGAATTGATGATCCCCCTCTTTCTTGACGAACTTTGATGAATTCATGAACTTCTTCCCCCCCGCCTTTCCTTACGAACTGATGATGTATTTATAATGCTTGATTTGATTTTTTGTGCGCTTGGGTTGCATGTTATTGTTGCAATTTGTATGGCTGATTTGTTGATTTCTTTGACTCCCTCTTACAGATTTGGATGCTGCGATTTGGGACTTGTTGTTATGATTGTTACGACTTGGTTGAGGAACGAAAATGCTTGCGTTTTGCTTGCTGGTTTTGTTGGGATTTTTCAGGAACTTTGTTGATTTGTTTTGGCTGGAAACTTGCGTTTGATTCGGTTGGAACTTGGGAAAGTTGTTGTTGCGTTGTGTTTGGATAGTTTGTTTGATCCATTTTGGCTCCGAAGTTTGAGGAAATGTTGTTGTTGAACTTGGATATCCATTTTTCTTATAACTTGTTTGTAAGTTGTAATTGTGCCTAAGAGGGGGGGGGGGGGGGGGTGAATTAGGTTCTTAAATAATTATTTGCAATCTTGTATGGTTCCTTGGTTCTTTTTCGGTTATTAGTTAATGGCTTGAAAGTAAAGGCAGGAAAGAAAAAGAGACACAAGAGATTTATAGTGCTTCCCTTCACACTCCGAAGGTACTCCACTCCCCTTTCAACACGAAAGAGAATTTCACTATAGTTCATAATAATTGCAAAGCCTAATCACTCCAAAGGTGATGCTTACTATCTAAACCTATAGGTAATCAAAGTGAATGAAGAACAATCCTCTTCAAGACACTTCACTTGTTTCCAACAGTCCTGGACAACAAGGTAATACAAAAAATGTTCATGAGAAATATGTGACAGAGAGTTGTTATCAATCTTCAAGACTGATCTTCTTCTTAAAACAAATGTTACTCAGATAAATATACAAGTGTTCTTTGTAAAAGAAGGCTGTGAGAGTGTGAAAGTTAAATCAATGGCTTCTTTCAAAATTGGTTTTGAACACTTAGAATGAAAATTCAGATTTGAAGAAAGTGAGTAATTTGATTGAATTTGTTTCTAGAAGCTTAATTGTAATTTTGAAATTAAGAGTAATTTATATGCATCAGAAACCTGTTCAAAAGGGTGTGTTTTTGATGCAGCAAAAATAGCCAATAAAAATATTAAATAATGCAATTTTTCATGAACAGCTGCCATTTTTGCTTGTTGTTACAGTGTTAATCGGTTAACCAAATAGGTTAATCGGTTAACACCTTCACAATGTTAAAATATTAAAAAAAAAATCTTGTGTTAATCGGTTAACCCCACAGGTTAATCTGTTAACACTGTTATGAAATTCCAAAATACTTAAAATTAAAGTGTGTTAATCGGTTAACCAATGTGTTAATCGATTAACACTGAAGGTTTTTTTCTTTAGAAATTGTTTATTTTTAACAAGAAAGAGTATTTTAAAATGGTTTTGAAGTGTTAGTGATAATTGTGAAGTGAAAAGTGATTTTTAAGAACACTTGTATAAATATTTCTAAGTAAAATATGTTATACCGTTCCTTTGAATCATCATCATCACTTGTAGCTTGTAGACGAAACTTTAATCCATAGATTCATATGCGAGTGTACTTCCTTGATCTTTGATGTTCTTGATTGAATGCTTGCGTCTCTTACTTTTTTGCGAAGAATTCAGAAGAAAGGTGCTTCTGGTTTTATCTTCAATATATACCTCTACGGGTATATAGTATAAGTATCTTGCGTACCAAGCTTGTACTAGTTGTCTTCATCAAAACATAAAGACCTTGAAGCTTGCTTCTACAATCTCCCCCTTTTTGATGATGACAACCGATTCTTGAACATTTTGCTTTTGATACTTGGTTCTCTTCATTTCTCCCCCTAAGTTAGAGAGCTCCCCCTAAATACAAGAGAGATACAATATTTCTGCACAGATAAATGTTAGAGACCAATCCTTCTCCCCCTTTGTCATTAGCAAAAAGGAAGAGGTGCAAGAAGAGTGAAACTAAACAAGCATACATAGTAAGCACATAATCACAAACACTTATCACATTAAAACAGAACTTTTGATACGATACGAAATGAAACGCACATTGTACGATTGCTAATACAAATACGAAATATAGAACTTAAACTTTAAACAAAGTCTAGAAAGCAAAAAACATAAAAAGGCGCTTTTCAATTTTTATCATCCGACATATCCTCATTGTCATCTTCTTCCTCTTCACTACTGTCCTCATCTTCATTGTATCCGGTATTGGAAGCTTGAGAGTTAAGCACAAGGCTTCGGAGAGAGGTGATCGCCCGAGTGGTTTCTCTATGCTGATTCATCATAGTAATATAGAGAAATTCATTGGTGATGCCACCTTTCGGAATAGGATATGAGTGGTTTGTGGAAGAAGAGTCGTCTTCTGCACATTTGTATGTTCCATCTGTATCTTTCACAATGCCGGTATTTTTGATAATTGTAATTTCATTAATTTCGTTCGCTGTCGGTTTCAGGGTAATTGCAGGTTCTCAGTTCAGATCCAAATTTGTTAGCTCGAGGATTCTTGAGATTAGCCGTTTATATAGAAGCCGAGTGGACAAGGTGAGTTGTTGCTGAAGATGGTACATCATGGTTAGAATCCAATTGACTTTAATCCTGTTCTTGATAGCAAATATCAGTTGCATCTCCAAATCATTAATTTGAGAATTATTCGAGTCTTTCGGAATCAAGACATAACATATAATATAATGCAGCATCCGATCATTGACAGTCAGATTCTTGACGTAACAAAGTGTGCGAGCAGCCCTTTGAATCGGAATAACAGCTTCTCTTGGAAACCTGTAGATACGATAATAATATTCCATTTTATCGTAGTTTGCCCAGGGTCCTTCCACATGATTTACACCTTTCCGGAGAAAAAATCCTGTGTACGGGATTTTGAGAGATGCAGCAATTTGTGATAAATCTCCATTCAACTCAAAATCGCGAACAAAAGTAACCAACACGTGTTATTCATTCTCATTGAAATGATTTGACAATTTGTTCATAAAATATTTGACTAAATCCGGATAGCACCGTCCGTTATCAACAACAAAGTTATTGATCTTTTGATATTTCAATAATGCCGGGAAATCAAAAGTAGGAGCAGGAAAAGCCTTAAGATTAACGTATTTTAGCGGGAAGAGTTGACGAACCCGGACTTTAAAATCCATTCTGCGCTTTTTTGTTGATTCCATGGGAGCAAAGTCTTCATCAACTGCAGAACTGTTTTCCGGTAGCTTGCCTTTTCCTTTTTTGTTGGGAGTCATTGAGGGTTTTTTGAGTTTTTGATGGTTTGAGGTTCTTTTGGATTTTTAGGGTTTAAGTGTGATGAAGAAGATAAAGTAGGAGAGGTTTATATAAAGAGAGGTTTTAGTGGGTATTAAGTGAGAGTTATGATTAGGTAGAAGTTGGAAAAGTGTATTTACTTGTAGTCAAACAAGAAGAAGATGTTTCCCAAGGATAGTGGTTGAATTGATTAAAAAGCACATGCACCACACATAAAAAGCACATGCACCACACATAAAAAGCACTTAAAACCCATTTACCAAAATTTGGACCAATTTTCATTTCTGATTTTTGAAAAACGAACAGTGTTAATCGGTTAACCGTGGGGGTTAATCGATTAACGCATTTAAAAATTAATTTTCAAAATAAAATCTAACAGTGTTAATCGGTTAACCCATAGGTTAATCGGTTAACACAAAAAAAAATTAATTCAGAAACAAAAATTAACAGTGTTAATTGGTTAACCCTGGGGGTTAATCGATTAACACCTTCAAAATTTCAGAAAAATGGTTAAAAAATAGTAAGTAAGCAAGTTGGAAAACATAGATTCTACACACATTAACTTATGAAGAGTTTAGATGTCACCTTCATCGAGAATTCCTTTGCCAAAGGTTTCGTGAATATATCGGCAAGCTGATTATGAGTATCTACAAATGTTATCTCGACATCTCCTTGAAGTACATGATCTCGTAGGTGTTGCACCCTAATTTTTGACCATGAAATCCCACCTCTTTTTGCGTTCTCATTTTGTTTTTTTGTTATTTATTTATTTATTTATTACTACTAATAAGGTGCGTACAGGGTACATTGATTTCAAACATAGAGGATACTTATTCTCATAATCAGGAACGGTCATGTGGAGATAGGCTAGGATTTTACAGCCATTAGAACTACAAAGATTTCTCAAGGGCATCATGCATGTGTCAACATTTGATTACGCAAGTAGCAAAGGTCGTGTTTAGTTCAAGAAAGACTTTGGTTTTATCTAAGAGGTTTAGGCAAGAAGCTCCCAAAGTGAATATTTGAGATACATTGTTCCTTACACTGCAAGTCATGATTACAAGTTCGGACTTAAAATACCAAGTTTAAGTTCGTTTAAAATTATGAGGTTCCAGAATCGTGTTACAACCATATTCACAAAAAATCAATTTATAGAAAACTTCCATGAGGCATGACTATAAATTATGGGAAGAGAGTATTATTTCCAACCATGCAGTGTTATATGTGAATCTAAGGAGGATTTGGTTTGGCATTAAAAACAGGAGTTCATTCGGTCTCAGCCCTGAAACTTCATAAAAGGGAATTATCTTTGAACTTTTAGTGGTGCACGGTAAGAGCTTAAGGTAACAGTGCTCGATGTTGGTATCCGAATCCAATCATAATAATACTATACATGGCACATTACAAACAGGGGATAAATATAAAACATGATGTGAATATTATTCCTTTACAAGATTCACCCTGTTCAAATTGGCATGTCATGACCCTTACAAAACATGATTTAAGCAGATCTCAAAACTCTTCCTAAACCTATTACTTCTTCTGCTAGTGTCAGTCAAAGGCTCCTCTCAGCGGCTACCATCACCTACTTTACATTGACATTTATTGGACTGTGTAAACCGGAAACTGTTACAATCATGACAACTTCTACGTGTCCAACAGTGCAACCACAAACCATACCAAGTTTTAATCTAAATCTAAGAAGAAGTAAGACTCAAGTCGACGACGGATGCAGAACACTCATCCTTTACGAAATAGTGATGTTGCCTCTGGTATAGCAGGTCTCCCAATTAACATCTTGATGAATGTTAAATCACCAAAGTATTGCCCAATGTTTGCCTGTTAATTGTGAAAATAATTCAAGTACGAAACAGAACTGTTATTCCAACATCATGAAGTTATCGAGTATCAAGCACGACGTCTTTATAACATCCCAGCCATCTTCTAAAACTCAAATTCAGTGACTTGGAAAACTGTTTCCTCCACAATCATGCCGCATCTCCAAGAGTGTCGCCCGTCTTCGAAAAAACAGCAGCACGCATGAAGAATGCACCCTTCAGCTTCCACTTTCGTAACCTGCATTCACGGTGAAGGATATGAAACTTAGAACAACTTGATTGAATAAGCAGAAAGAGCACAAAGAACACATAAATTCCATCCTATTTTGATGAACTAATTTTTGGAGCAGAGTTTTTCTTACCAATACTATCCAACGCCACATTAAAGAAGAACTACATAGTCCTTTACTTGAGGAAAATGGATTTGGGCTCGAGCATCATTTGCATCGTGGACGAGCACTGGCAGCTTTTAACCAAATTATTGGCCAAAGAGTTCAAAATCTGAAGTCTGAATGGGAAGGCACTAGTTCGTCTCTTGGGCAAACTAACATTCAACCAGATGTTCATAAACTTCTTTCACCACTAGGACAGCATGAAGATACTATACTTTCATCTGTTTTGTCAACTGCAATTTTGCATTCTTGAAGATTCTATGCTTGTTGCTTCTTGTGCTTTTCTTCTGGAGCTATGTGGTCTATCTGCCGGCAGGATGCGCATTGACATTGCTGTGCTAAAACGGATATCTTATTTCTGCAAATCAAATGAAACTAATAAAATCTCAAGCAATTATCATCTAAGGGATCTGTGTTTCATGCAAAATCACACGAAAGAAATGTAACAGAGCCTCTTGCTCGAGCTCTAGCTGATGAGTATTTGCACAAGGATTCTCTGCTCAAATATGAAAGCGCCTCTCCTCCGCAACTGCAGCCAGGATACACTCCTAATCAACAAACCGGATAAGCCAACCAAGTCACAACGTATTCCCACACCAAGCCTCATGTTTTGTCCTCACCACTTCATCAAGATGATCCACATTATCCGCCAGCAACAGAAGGGAGTTTGTTTCTGGACACACTTCCCTTTATTAACCTGTTAAGAGAATTGAATGCCGCCAATAAGTCATTGAGACGGTTCAAACAACAGACAACTTGATCAATTGAGTTAGGCGATTGTGGAGAATAATAAACAGAGCAAGAATTAAAGAACAAGTTAACTACCGGTGATCAACGACCGACTCAGTTCCTACTTCCATGCCGGCAGTTGATGAGTGGAAGAGTATTGTATTATCAGCCTTTTAGAGGATAGTGCGTGAATATATTACTGAGAGATATTTTTAAGGAGATAAGACAATAGGCAAAAGTCACTACAGTCGACAATGATTTAACAAAACTCAGAAGCCGTTCCTTAACAGCCTGGCTAGTTTCAGTAGGTAGAATTATTGGCTCAAATTGATCTGCAATTTGAAAATCAACTAAGTATGTGGAGAATAGAGAAAGATGGAATACATTCATTACCGAATAAGGATATTATTTTGTATAGTGAGGTGTAACTTGCAATTAAGTATGGCCCCCGTCTATAATAGTAGTGGTCGAAGTCAGACTCGCTGATGAAGGACTTATTGGATTCGAATAAATCTCCGTTACCGCCCTCACAGTTCTACCAATGCCACCAATGTCAAGCTCCCAGTAGCGTAATCAGAAAGCTTACCCACATTATGAACTCAAGGGTCAGTCCAAAAGTTGGTTTTGGAACCTTTTCCCAATCTCCAAATGATGTTTGGGTCGATTTGCATCCCACTTTTACGAATCTCCTGCCAAAGTTAGAACCTGATCTTTTACATATATTTTTTGGCTCCCCACTCGAAGGTCTTGGCTTCTATAGCAGAGGTTCCAGCTTGCCTTCATCATTGAGGACATGTTCATATTGCACACTGATCTAAAACCACAAACCTGCTGAGCAAAACAAGGACCGCAACCGATATTTCGAACGCCATTGCTAGAAACAAACGCCTACAGAGGACCCTGCAAAAGAAGAACGAGAAATTCATCAACAAACCAGGCCAAACACTCTTGAGTATTTTCCATCACAAAATTCAAGCAACTATATGGCGATTTTGGACGCATTACCAAAACCATCACCGAAGTACAAGAGTTTCAGATACGCATCATTTCGAAGAAGACAACCAGAGAAATAGAGACATAGATTGAAAACTTTACCCTGCAAACACCTGAGAGCGCTGCTCTTCGTCACCGGTTTTTTCGTGAAAGCCTCACCAAACGCATCAAACATAAGTTCCCCCCCTCTGGGCTTCTAATTCATCATTCGGCCCAAACAATTGCTACCTGTACCTGCCAAAACGCAATCTCAAATTAGTAAAATCAATCAGGAATATTCCGAAGAAGATTTGATTCTCAATTAAACTACAAAATCAGGAAATTAACAAATCATTAATACAATCATTTGAAAAAGGAAGTTTTCCAACTTGATTCATCCTAGAATGGAAATCCAAATTAACATTCAAGACTGACTTAATTGAATTTCAATCAGAGAGGCCCAAATCAAGGCCTATAAAAGGAGGCTAAAGAGAAAGGGTTCAGGGGAGATAAAAAAACGATCGAAGACACTGAAATCACCACCAAAAACCTAGAAATTTGAGAAGAAAGAAGACTCATCTTTTCCGTTGAAGGAGCCATTCCCATCCACCGCAAGCTCAACCGACGGAGCATCCGTTTTCGTCATCTCAAACGCCATCGTCGCCGACGCTCAATAAGCTCCTGTTCTTATCACTGTTATGAAATTACTGATGGTTTCGATTTGATTTCAGGTCCGAAATGAAAGGAGATGATGGACGAAACAGAAGCGATCGATGGGAGAAACAAAGGAGAGATTGAGTGAAAGAGAGAGAGGAGGCTCGGGACAGAAAGGGGAATTTGGGGGGGGGGGATCTAGGGTTTACTGTTTTATTTTTATTTTTATGTATTTTACTGTAATAATTATAATCACGTTAATCACCACACACACACACACATTTCCCACACCCCAATCACAATTAATCACTAAACCACCCTTAAACCTTTAATCACCAGCTAATAACCCTAAAATCGATCTTTTTTATTATTTATTTAAGTAATCATAACATTAATTAATCTTTTTTTTAAATAAGCTAACAACTTTTAATCATACTAATCTCTCTTTAGTAATAAACCATTAAAAATATAATTTATTTGCATTTTATTAAATCTATTCAATACTTTAATAGTAACACCTTTTATTAAAATTCTAGTTAATTTATTTTATAAAAAAAACTTATTTGATAATTTAAAATTTATATAATCTTTTTTTCGTTTTTTTCTCATAAAAATAAATAACATTTCTTGAACGATCTTACCAAAAAACATTTTCTTGAAAATCGACTCATATAGTCTAGCTCAACTTTTTTTCTTAAAAACAAGATAATACAACTTTTTTTCTTAAAATCAATCCACCCCTTTTAAAGTAATAATTTCACTTAAAATCGATCCAACCTTTCTCGAATCCATGTTACCTTAAGATTAAAACTAATCTTTTTCCTCACTAAAATCAACATTTTATTCAACTCAAATCAACCAATCAAAATCAACCAACATCGAAAATACAACTTAATTGTGCACCCCACGACACATTCACTCACCTACACCTTAGCGCTTTCATGCGTGTGTATGGTTTTACTTATTCGTTCTTTTATTTCCGCAATTTACCTTACAGTAATTTACATTATCATCATACTCATTTTTTTGCATCGCATCCGTCCAGAGGAAGAATCATGATCTCAACAATCGTGCGTATGCATCATTTGCATCATTTCCCCATGATCCTTGATCTCGTTCAAGTTGATCAATTAAGATAGATCCTACCCCCATAGGAAGGGCCTTTATCTTTTACAACTTAGATAAAAACAAACAACTCAACATACAAAATATTCAAACACATTAGAGAAAGATGCCAAATCATCTTAAGCGAGATAGAATCTCCACCCCACAACAATACAATCAATACCGTAGGAACTTTGCCTTAAGAGAGATAGAGGCGTACCTCGTCGATCCCTATCCGAGTACTTGAGCCCTTCTCTTAAGATGATGCAAAAACTACATTCCTACAACTTGTGGCGGTTAAATCTCTCTTAAAATGATAACGCATCTCTTCTCTTAAAATCAATTTATCAACTACCCTAAACCCGTAGGAACTTTGACCACAGTCAAAGAACTCCTCAAACCCTTTAGGTGAACTACAAATACTCTGATTCCACTCCCGTAAGGATATGTAGGCATAAGATGCGATATCTTATCGAGTATACTTAGAAATAAACCCCTAGGTCTTTTAACCTTAAGCAGATAAACACTTAGCAATAAACAAACATAAAACGAGAGGTTCCTGTAGAATACTACAGAAACTTAGGATGCTAGCACCTTCCCTAAGTTTAACCAACCCCCGAACCTAAACTCTCTAAACCTTGCATTTGCATTACATTGTAGGAATTTTGATCTTTATCCCTTCCTTTGGACAAATTAAAGTTCGGTTGCAAAATAAATTAAAGATTCAAACTAATTAATAGTTTGGTATCCGATTTTCACCGCGACAGCAGGAAATGATGCCGTATATCGATGTGCTTGGTTCTTGAATACATGACTGGATTCTTCGTTATGTTGATTGCACTTGTGTTGTCATAGCGAAGAGGAATGCTACCAAGGTCGAGTCCGTAGTCACGAAGTTGTTGCTTGAGCCAAAGTATCTGCGCACAACAACTTCCCGCTGCTATATACTCCGCTTCAGCCGTACTCAGTGCTACACATGCTTGCTTCTTGCATGCCCATGAGACTAGTGAATTTCCCAAGATGTGACATGTTCCACTTGTGCTCTTTCTATTAGTTTTACAGCCTGCATAATCTGCGTCAGAATATCCAATTAAATTGCACAGACTACCTTTAGGATATCATAAGCCAACATTTGTTGTTCCTTTGAGATACTTCATGATCTGCTTGACTGCCATCAGGTGAGATTCCTTTGGATTAGCTTGAAAGCAAGCACAAAGACAAACACTAAACATAATGTCAGGGCGACTTACTATCAAGTATAGTAGGGAACCGATCATACCTGTATATTTTGTGATATCAACCGACACACCAGATTCATCTTGTTCTACATATGTACCGGATCCCATAGGTGTAGATAAGGTCAAGGTTGTCTTTGTCGTTGTTCAAGACGAAGCACTTACATCCAAATATGTGAAAGTGGGAAATATTTGGCTTTCTTCCTTTGAAAATTTCATAGGGTGTTTTCTTGAGAATTGGTCTGATGTTGACCCGGTTACTTACAAAACATGTCGTACTCACTGCATCCGCCCAAAAATACTTAGGAAGATTTGAGTCACTTAACATTGTTCTTGCAAGTTCCACCAATGACTGATTCTTTCTTTCCACGACACCATTTTGCTGTGGATTTCTTGGTGAAGAGAAATTGTGCGAGATTCCATTTTCTTCGCAGAATTCATCAAATAAAGCGTTCTGGAATTCTCCACCATGGTCACTTCTTATGGAGAAAATTGTTAGCGCTTTTTCATTCTGAATTTGTTTTTCAAACTTCTTAAATGCTTTAAAAGCATCACTTTTCTGCACTAAAAAGTAAGTCCAACAAAATCTAGAATAATCGTCAACAATAACTAAAGCGAAAACATTACCTCCGAAGCTTTTTGTTCTTGATGGATCAAAGAGATCCATATGTAACAATTGTAGTGGACTAGTTGTGGACACCATATTTTTGGATGTGAAAGTTGATTTGGTTTGTTTCCCTTTTTGACAAGCGTCGCATAACTTATTTTTGATGAATTTGATCTTCGGCAATCCAATAACCAAGTCATGTTTGATCAATTTACTCAAGTGCTCCATATGAATGTGAGCAAACCTCTTATTCCATAACCATGATTCATTGTTACTTGCCAAGAGACACCTAACATTCAAATATATGTTATCCAAGGAAATTAAAAATATATTATTAACTCTTTTACGTTTTAGCATAACTTCATGAGTAACTTTGTTTTCAATCAAACATTCATTTTTAGTGAAGTTGATTTTGAAACCGTGGTCACACAATTGGCTAATGCTAATTAGACTATGCTTTAGACCTTCCACATATAGGATATCCTTTATAGTTGTTGAAGGCAGTGAACCAACGATGCCTACACCAAGGATTCTTCCTTTGTTGTTGTCACCATAAGTAACGGATCCTTTGGCCTTAAGCGTTAGATGTGAAAATTTGCTTAGGTCACCTGTCATGTGCCTCGAACATCCACTACCAAGATACCATTCATTTGAAGAGGTCTTCAAGCATACTTACAAAAAAGAATTAAGTTTTATTAGGTACCCAAATTGCCTTGGGTCCTTCAAAGTTAGTTCCTTTCTTTACCCATACATAATGGCCTTGAGCAACACTAAAATTTCTAACATAACAAGCATTTGGAGTATGTCCTTTTATACCACAATAGAAACATGTAGGCTCAAAATTGCTTTTATATCTAGGAGGATATGATTTCTTCTTATTGTTTCTTTTCTTCTTGACATATTGATGAATCTTTTTATGATTGTCACCCTTTTCAATAGGAACTTGTTATTTAGCTTTGACAAATATGGTCTTGTTAAAAGTTGGTTTAGAAAATTTTGAATAACCAAGACCACTTTTATCATTTGAAAATCTTTGATTCCTAAGAACACTTTCCAATCCAATTTGTCCTTTTACATATCTTTCTAGGACCCTTTTTAATTGGACTATTTAAAAAGAGAGTGACTCACATTTAGTGCATGCAAAATTCTTAATTAATTTTTCCTTTTCATCTTTAAAATTATTTTTCATTTTCTCAATATCTTTTTCCAAATATGATATTTGTTTCTTTTGAGATGAAATGGTTTTATATATAATTTTGCACTCACTTAAAAGTTCATCAATTTCTCCTTGAGCATCATCATCAAAAAGAGAGAAATCACTACTAATCTTGTTGTCTTTATCATCGAAATGATGTGATGCCATTAATGCAAGATTTGCGCTTTGATCACTATTGAAGTCCGATGAAGAACTTATTTCGTTGTCGTCTCAAGCAATGCAGGCTTTCTTCTTGAAATCCTTCTTTCCTTTGTGGTCATGATTCTTTGTGAGTTTATGACATTCTGGTTTGATGTGGCCTTTCTTCCCACATTCATAGCATGTAATATCTCCATTTGATGTTGATGTTTCCTTTTCTTTATTTTTTGGGAACTTCTTTCTTCTTGTATAACTTGAGTTTCTAACATTATTTTTTACACCAAAATATTTCCCAAGCCTTTCTACAAGAAGCGTAAAGTTTTCGTCTTCTTCGGGATCGTCTTCTTTCTCCACTTCTTTGGATTTGACTTTCAAGGAAATGCTCTTGGATTTCTTCTCTTGAATTTCATGTTTCTCCAATCGTCCAAGTTCCGTCTCATATTCTTGGAGTTTTCTGAATAACGTAGCAGACGTCATTGTTGATAGACTTTTCTTTTCGAAGATCACCGTTACTTTCGGTTGCCATTCTCCTGATAAAGACCTAATCACTTTAAGATTAAGTTCATCATTGGTTAGAGTGTTACCAAGTGCATTCAAGTGGTTTGTCAAATGCACGAATCTTTTCTGCAAGTCTAAGATGGATTCTCCTGGTTTCATTCTGAATAATTTGTATTCTTGACTCAAAGGATTTAATCTGGATCGTTTGACTTCGGCGGTTCCTTCATGAGTTTCAACAAGAGTGTCCCAAATTTGCTTGGTCGTTGAACATGTTGAGATACATAAGAATTCATCCATTCCAAGTGCACTTTGTAAAATATTTATTGCCTTTTTGTCGTAGAGAACTTTCTTCTTATCATCATCATCCCATGATCCTTGCAGTTTTGATGAGCCAACTCTGTTAACCACCGTTGTAGGAACAAATGGGCCATTTTGGACAGCCTCCCATATTTCACTTCCTTGTGCTTCTAGATGTGCCTTCATGCGGATTTTCCAGAAGTCAAAATATTCGCCACAGAATAGAGGAGACTTGTTGCTACTGCCACCGTCTTTGAATACACGATTGTTATTTGCGGAAGCCATCTGGATCGGATAGGAACAGGTTACCTATAACCTTCTCTGATGCCAATTATAAGTTGTAATTGCGCCTAAGAGGGGGGTGAATTAGGTTCTTAAAAAATTATTTGCAATCTTGTATGGTTCCTTGGTTCTTTTTCGGTTATTAGTTAATGACTTGAAAGTAAAGGTAGGAAAGAAAAAGAGACACATGAAATTTATAGTGGTTCCCTTCATACTCTGAAGGTACTCTACTCCCCTTTCAACATGAAAGAGAATTTCACTATAGTTCAAAATAATTGCAAAGCCTAATCACTCCAAAGGTGATGCTTACTATCTAAACCTATAGGTAATCAAAGTGAATGAAGAACAATCCTCTTCAAGACACTTCACTTGTTTCCAACAGTCCTGGACAACAAGATAATACAAAAAATATTCATGAGAAATATGTGAAAGAGAGTTGTTATCAATCTTCAAGACTGGTCTTCTTCTTGAAACAAATGTTACTCAGATAAATATACAAGGGTTCTTTGTGAAAGAAGGCTGTGAGAGTGTGAAAGTTAAATCAATGGATTCTTTCAAAATTGGTTTTGAACACTTAGAATGAAAATTCAGATTTAAAGAAAGTGAGTAATTTGATTGAATTTGTTTCTAGAAGCTTAATTGTAATTTTTAAATTAAGAGTAATTTATATGCATCAGAAACCTGTTCAAAAGGGTGTGTTTTTGATGCAGCAAAAATAGCCAGTAAAAAATATTAAACAATACAATTTTCCATGAACAACTGCCATTTTTACTTGTTGTTACAGTGTTAATCGGTTAACCAAATAGGTTAATCGGTTAACACCTTCACAATGTTAAAATATTCAAAAAATTTCATGTGTTAATCGGTTAACCCCACAGGTTAATCGGTTAACACTGTTATGAAATCCCAAAATACTTAAAATTAAAGTGTGTTAATCGGTTAACCAATGTGTTAATCGATTAACACTGAAGGTTTTTTTTCTCCAGAAATTGATTTATTTTAACAAGAAAGAGTATTTTAAAATGGTTTTGAAGTGTTAGTGATAATTGTGAAGTGAAAAGTGATTTTTAAGAACACTTGTATAAATATTTCTAAGTAAAATATGTTATATTGTTCCTTTGAATCATCATCATCACTTGTAGCTTGTAGACGAATCTTTGATCCATAGATTCATATGCGAGTGTACTTCCTTGATCTTTGATGTTCTTGATTGATTGCTTGCGTCTCTTACTTTTTTTGCGAAGAATTCAGAAGAAAGGTGCTTATGGTTTTATCTTCAATATATACCCCTACGGGTATATAGTATAAGTATCTTGCGTACCAAGCTTGTACTAGTTGTCTTCATCAAAATATAAAGGCCTTGAAGCTTGCTTTTACATTGTTTGGCATTGAACGCAAAATTCAATTTTCCAGAATAATCACTTTTCCAAAAAACACTTTTCCAAAAAATTACCTTTCTCTCTCTTGGAATGAACTCGAACAGATATTGACGGGTCCGTGCCGGGGTCGAATTTTAAAAGTTGGGGGATGCGGTGGCATTTACTTGTTACCCCTTCCGACGTACCCGATGATGAAATATAACTGAGGGTATTGAACTGATTAAAAACCACCTTTTTAATTAAATTAATGCTAACCATTTAACAATTATTTTCATCTGTTGTCGATTTTTTACAGGTCCGAAAAAAGTCAAAGCGAAGGATTGGACTCGGAGAACTCTTAGCAAAATTAGGAATGTAGATCTTAAGAATTAATCTTGTAATTATTCACTTATGTTGTAATAAAGAATGTATAGAATTTAAATAAATAAATTCAATTTTTCTTAATAAACTGAATTCATTTCCGATCAAATTTCCCCGTACAAATTCATCGAATTAAATTCATCCGACTAACTTCATCTGATTAAGTTCATCCAAATAAATTCATCCAACTAAATTCATCCAATTAACATCATACAAATAAATTCATCCAAATGAAACTGGACGTTCCAACCTCCGAATCCGACAATTAAACATCTCGCGCAACTTAGAATTAAATTCCATCTGACGTAATTTCTGAATTCAAACAAATCCCTTTGCAAATTACCGGATAATAAAATCAGCGAATATGTCCTTGAATGGATAAGCAGAGAAATCCAATTAAACGGCGAAACAAACTGTCCTCTGCGAAAATTCTGGCCAGCCCACGATGGATGTTACCACAGAAGTTATAACATCCACTGTGACATTCACTACAAACCTACTATTATGCAGTAATTATAAAGCAGTAAATAACACAGTTGGTTGTTGACCCAGTTTAGTGCAACACACTTACATCTGGGGGCTACCAAGCCAGGGAGAAATTTCACTATCAGTAGAATTAATTCAGAGTCAAACCTCCAATTTGCACTCCTCACATAGAACCTACCAAATGACAATTTAACCTAGAGACACTCTAGACCTGAGTATACCCACTCACTCCCTACAATCACCTCATTGATATCCAAAAACACTTACTGTCGTACCTCGAAAAATACGATCCTCGCGATGGTCGCGGAAAATACTGTTCGAAACAGAGTCGCCACCGAACTTTATTCATTCCAAGGATGGAATAGGAAAATATCGATAAAACCGTTAAAGAGATAAGAACATGGTCGTCGCAACCAATATTCTAGGTTCGGGAGTCGGTTACGCAGAGGGAAGGTATTAGCACCCTCTACGTCCGTTGTACTCAACGGGAACCTCTTGATCGATTCGAGAGTAAAGTTAACTACGCTTGTTTGTTTTCTTCTAAGATTCTCCTAAAGGGGGAATGGGTGGTTATAGGATAGGGTGCTCGCCAAGGATTGGGGCCCTTGTGCCTACGTATCTTCACTTGTAAGAAGTGGAAAATCAGAGCATTCGTAGTTCGTGGGACTACGAGAAAAGGAGGGGATTGTGCTCGCCAAGATTATCGCAATCTTGTGCCTACGTATCTTACATTCAAAAGAGAATGAAGAATCAGAGCAGCCGTAGTTCGGCCGACTACGGGTAATGGGTTTGAAAAACGAACGAGTGTTTAGGTCGCATTCTAACTGCTAAACGTTGGCTTGTCTGCTCGCTAGGGGAGGCTGAAGCACTAGTTTGTTATGCGCGGAAGAAGGGACTAAACAATGTTCTTAGTAAGAGGTTGTTTGAGTTGGAAATTGCACGAGGGCGAAGAATTTAGTGTTTGAAAAGTTTCAATCGCACAGGGGCGAGAAAGAGGAGTTTGGTTAGGTAATTTGATGGAGAATGACGATTACTCGATAAACGAGACGTCGGCCTCGCAATCAAATAATCGAGATATTATTGGAATGCTAGATCCCAACAACACCTTTTTCATTCGAATAACTATGAAATTGTTTGAGAAAATTTCAATCGCACGAGGGCGAGAGAAGAGAGTTGGATTGAATATGTAGTTAGGGTTTCGATTGCACGGAGGCGAAGAAGATAAGGTCGGTTAGATATTTTGAGGGAGAATGACGACTACTCGATAAACGAGACGTCAGTCTCGCAACCAATCAGTCGGGATATCGTTGGAATGCTAGATCCCAACGACACCTTTTTCATTCAATTTCAAAAACTGTGTTTGACGGTCGTTTAGACGCGTATTAGGGTTTAGACTCGATCGTACGAGGGTGAGGAACAAGGTTAGACGGGTTGAATAAATTGGGAGGAATGACGACTATTCGATAAACGAGACGTCGGCCTCGCAACCAATTAATCGGGATATCATTGGAATGCTAGATCCCAACGACATCTTTTTCATTCCATTAATTATGAAATATGTTTGTTGGACAGTGAATGTACTTGTCCAAATAATTAAGAAGTGTTTTAGAAACGAAAGTTCGAATGATATACTATTCAAAGTGTACACCTTGGTAGTAATTATTCTCGAATTCAAGGAATGCACGACTCCAAGAACTCGATACTTTCGTAATTTAATTATGAAAATAATTTGAAAATATTAGTGTGTAGATTGAACTAGGGTGAGCGTATTTGCTCGAATTAGGGTTTGCGACTTTTTTGAAGGTTTAAACGAGATTAGGTATTTTAAGGATGAAAGACGAAGCGACCACAACTCAAGGTGTGCACCTCGAGAGCGGTCACTTAAGGACCCAAGGAGTGCTAGACCCCAAAAATCCACTACCTTCCTTAAGAAAACAATTAGTTGTTTATATTAAAGAGTTAATTAATTAATTAAGATTTGAAAAAAACTTATATGTTGATAAATTAGAATAGTTATTGTTTGTATATAATATAAAAAAAAAATATAGCAATTATTTTATTTAATTGTCCTCTTCTTATAATAAACATAAAATTAATAATACCTTATATCTATCATAATTATTATTACTATAATCATGGACCAAACACTTGATGTGAAAGTACCAATCAGACTGGGTGCAAGGCATAAATGTAGGTACAGGGCCTCATACGAATTCAAACTCCAAGAGCCCGTAAGGCCTAAGAATTGTCGTTCTCGGAAGCCCAAGAACTCTAAATCCAGTCAAAACAACAGAAAAAGAAAGGTGGCTGCCTTACACCTCAAAAAACCCACGTGACTTATGCAAAGAAAAATGCAGCATTTAAAAGAGTGCAGCCTCACCAAGACATGTGTACTGGCAATAATAAATGAGAACACTTAATGTTCTGCAGCCATGAACACATACCCACATAGCCCATGACCCAACGGTTGGTTTCTTGATGCAAGAAACTTTAATAATAAAATAAATAAAGAAAACTCCAATTAATGCTATGGAAGAAAATTGGTTTAAGTTGTAACCCCCAGCCATAACTCCTCACACGAATGCCTCTCTCAACATGTTCTTTCTCAAACCACACAACCGGAGGAGTTTGTACTACCGCCGGCACCCACGCCATCTCCGATGCACAAACATCACCAAATGAAGAAAAACCAAACACCATCCCCTATAACTACTCTCAAATTCCAACCCCTCTCTCTTCTCAACTCACCATGCTCGTAACTTTCCGAAATCCAGCCCCAATCCAAATCATGAATCACTAACCCCCAATCTCACAGAAATCAAACGATAAACATGCAAATAACAGACAAAGCATTACAGATAAAGCATTATGAAGCAGAAAACGTAACTCCAAACAAAACTCCCTAATCCCAAATTTATTGCATTTGTACGGCGTTCAGAAGTTAATGGAATGGGTACCTGGAGGTGAAGGCGTCGACCCTGAGCCGCTACAAGGTAATTACTTCTTCTTCTCGCTTCCGCTTCAGCTCTAATTTCTCTTTCTCCTCTTATTTCGTAGTGGTTTTGATTCTTTATCTGCTTCTGTGTCTTGATGAGAGTGCGTGAGTGTGTGGCCGAGCTCACCTTGCACAGAGCTTTGATGTTAGCTCTAAGAAGGTTTTGGGAAAAGAGCTTTTAGGAAAGGTTTAGGAATTGATTTTGACAGGGTAACGTTAGGATTTTTTTTTCCGTTCTTTGCAAATGATTGGGAGTTATATTTATAGGGGATTTTTTAGGGTTTTTGATACGTGCGAAAATCAAAATCTGCTGGTGAAAAATTGTTTGTTATCGTGTGAGGTTTTGGGTAGGACAATGAGGTGCAGCTTTTGTAGTACAAGTTTGTTATGCGCTACCACCACTATCACCAATCCTATGGGATTTGAACGACAATGACCCCTGTGTTTTGTCTGTAGTGAGCCTCAAAATATCTACTTTTACTGAGCTTTTTTACTGTGAGCATTTAGAGATTTTCACTGTGCTGATGTGGCTTTTTTTTTTGACTCAAAATGAAT
This sequence comes from Lathyrus sativus, assembly GCA_963859935.3. Taxonomy (NCBI): domain Eukaryota; kingdom Viridiplantae; phylum Streptophyta; class Magnoliopsida; order Fabales; family Fabaceae; genus Lathyrus; species Lathyrus sativus. Next base: position 615,497,410 of record OZ012740.1, on the reverse strand, counting down.
TCTGATGTTAGCTCTTTATTCTTGACTACATACTATTCTCAATTATTTAAATTTCTTTCAACAGTTACTTGTGACCTCTGCTTGCTTTGCTATGATCTTTATGTGGTTGTTTTTCTCTCGTGGTAGGGCTTGAATTTGGAGATTTGGTCGTGACGGCAAGTACACGAATCATAGCTCAATACATGGAATGACTTAGCCTATGGACAGCTTTAAATAACTTGACAATCTGTTCACAACTCTGGTGTGAGAGTGATATTATGAGTCTCGGGGAAGACTTGCAGCCTCAGCTCTTGCGGTGATGCTCCTCTTCATCTTCCTAGTTGTTTTAATGTTGTCTAGACCAAACTCAGATATTTGTTCTCGCAGTTGCTGTACAAGTTTTAGTGACAAAGAGCGTCCAGTTCCTTCATAACTATTAACAGTAGAAGACAGGAAGACCATGGGCCAAGTAAAGGCTTCACCATTGGCAGCGGAACAGCAGCTGCTTCAACAATAACCAATAATTCAACTTGCGAAACTCCGACTTGATTAGGAATCAAATGGTAACAGCAGTACAAGCTTTGTGATATTGTCGCTGTTGTGGTGAAGATATTCAAAACAACTGTTGGGTCTGAGTGTTGCTCCAAATTTACAACGCGAATCTCTGATGCAGTTACGTCGTCACTATTGCGCATTTAAAAATTGCTATCGTGTTCACAATACGCCTTTTAATGTTTGTGTGGCAGTATCTACTGAATGGCCTAGCCGTGGTGCTGTACTTCATAACCGAAGAATCTAGCAGCACATCTCTTGCAGCAACCGACTCTAGCTAAGATATTTCCATTTCCAAGCGTTAAGTGGTTTTTTGTATCTACGATCATCAATTGCAGCTGCAAACAGTTGCTATCCATGGACTATCTTAGCTCCAAGAAGTGTTTCAAGAATGTAGTTTTGGCGGCTGCTGGAGGACTGTTTGGTCCAACCGAAAGACTGAGTATATCCACTCCATCATATACAGCCTGGTCAATTGCAGCAACTACATCTGCAACAAACGGTCATACTGAGCCTGAGAAATTGATGCATGATTACTTGGAGCATAAGGAACATGTATCTCACTTGGAGCTAGTGATGAAACAGGTCTTTCAACTTGACTGGTATTGATATAGGATTTGTTTTTGTCGAGGTCAGGATGGCCATGCTTTTGATAGCAAAAATCAATGGTTAGTCCACTTTTATTGCATAAAGTACATATTCTAGCAGAGGTTTTGCCAACCAGCTTTATGCTTGAAATTGTGTTTATGAGCTGAATTAACCAAGATTGAATTGTTCTCAACAACTGCTAGATTTTTTGATTACTTTCTTACATCGTCGTGGCAGTGAAGAGCTCTAGCTATGATAATGGGGGATTTTTGAGGTTGTTACATCCACGTGCCCAGAAGCGAGACACAGAGATGGGTCTGCTGTGGAAAGTGAAATAACCGGGCAGCTATGAATCTTTTCACCAAACATAAACCAGAATCAAATTTGATTCATTCTTGATGTGCACCGTGTAATTCTGAATTGAAAACGTCGAGGCAGTGGAAGACCTAGGCTGTGTCGTTTTATTTCCGTTTAGTTACGGTGGTGAGCTAGTTTCGAAACCTGCAGTGATAAGAAGGTACAGGGGTTTTGAGTGGTCTGTTATTAACATGTTACGGTTGTTTTCTTGGTACAGAACTGGTGTGGCAGGTTAGAGACATGGCGTGAAGAATTTGGCGGTTATGTTGTTTTTGAGCTGAAGGGTGTGAAGCAGCGGCTGTTGAGAAGATAGTTGTCGGAAGTATTGGTAAGGTTATGAATCAATTTGGACCTCGTGTATGCTGTAGAAGATCTTAACATCTTCCATGAACCAAAGACTCCCCGTGCGTTTTGTTCCTCTCTTTAATTTATTCTCTCTTTTTTTTTACTCATTATTTAGACCATGAGTATGTCTCATGTCTCTCACCAGCTTCTCTTATTTCGTTAGGCATCAACACGAGAACAAATCGCGGAAACGATGACGTCCCAAATACCAACGTTTTGCCAAGCACAGAGGTGGATGGATGGATGTCTTATCTAGGAATTGATCTAATCTTCAAGCATCGATGCCGCCAATGGATTCTCTTCGAGTCAAGACTGAATATCACCCTCCAGTTGCTGTCAGTTGGAGGATAAAGCTGTCGCCGGTTGAACGGAAGCTGCAGATAGTCGGTGCAACTCTGTGAAGATTTTGGCATGGATATAATCTTGAACTGAATAACATGTCCTCCAAGAATTGGTGCAGAAATGTGAACTAAATTGGGACTTAATGTTGCAGAATCTCTTTTATTGTCATGGAATGTCTGTACTAATCATCTTTTCCTGTGCAGAATCTGGGGTAAGGGTTTCGAGTTGCTGCGAGGCCGCGTAAGACATGGTATTTTGCCGTGGCTGCATTGGTTTTAATCTCAGAATGTCACCTTTATTTTGGAGGTAATGGAGAGTATGGATCTTGTCTCAGTCATGGCACGCATGATTGCAGGTCAGTATATGTTGTGATGCTGGTTTAAATGATCTATCTCATGCGAGGCTGTTGTAAGATGTAGTTGTAGGCTGCCGTAAACTTCGTTGCTTGCCACAAGCCAACAACTATTGCGTTTCACATGGGTTGCTGTACATGTGAAACAATGAATGGTTTGGCACACGAATAATTGAACCTTTTGTAGATGATGCGACGGAGACGTCGGGGCCTTGAAAAAGATTTGAAAGCGGAATTTCGGTGTGAATCTCTCAAAGAGACAACCATGGAATTAGTTTAGTATAACTTAGCAGAGGTCTTGAATTCAAATGACAATCCCTGAATGTTTATATTTATTGACAGCAGTTGGATTTGTTTGTAATTTCCAAGTTGTAAAAGGAGCTCTAATCATAACATTGGAAACTGTGATGTGACTTTGATTTGTAATGATTTGAAATGAAATGAAAGGAATGTTTCCAACTTTATGGTATCTTTGTGTAGCTTTATCACGTAGTATCAAATAAATATCAGATATAGCATCCATACCACATCTTTGTCGGTCACCGGAGGACAAAGACAATTTTGACATCTGCATTTACCTCAAATCCTCACCCTCATCACTCTGAGCAACAGTTTTAGCAAAGTGGAGAATGCTGAGCAATCTTTTGTTAGTCGTATAGGAATGTGGAGTGGTGGATTTAGATTCTTGCTGAATGCTGAAGTAAGCACTGGCAATGTACTCTTCCAATTCCCTTGGGACAGTAGGAGACAATTTTTTAGCAGTGGATATGTATGCACGTAGAACAGATGGTTTAAGAGGACTGAATCTTAGTGCGGGAGGTTCTTTGTTTTGGTGGACATAGACAACATGACTTGCCATTTTAAGATTGTTATTCGTATCAGCTCGATCTAGAATTAACCACAGTAAATCAAACCTTGACAGGAGGGCAGGTAGAATATTTTCAGCAGGAGTTCTTCTTAGTTCCATTGGCGTATTGTATCCCACTGACTTATTATTATTTGAAAATGTACAAGCTGCCTCTTGTGTTTTGAATGTTTGGTGGAGTGAATTTTGTATGTGAAATCTCAAATTACTTTTGACTTGTATAGAGACAACTCGCATATACCAAGTTAGTATCACTATTGCACGGTTTATGAGTGCAACAACAAACATTATGCTTAGACCGTCACAAACAGTCATGATTTGCCAAAACTTCCAAGCGTGTTTTACCGTGACTCGGAACTATATAAATAGCATTGCTCAAAATTTAGCATTTTTGAAACAAATTTGATTATTTTGAAGCATCTTAAAACCAAGCAAGTCATGAGTTACTCTCATCCCCTCATAGTATGTAGTTTGAAGTAAATTATAATGAGGTTTGAAGAATGGACTTCCAACATGGCCTTGAAACTAATGGAGATGCATTATACCATAATCCTTAGGAATGAATTGAGATATCTTCGGGACTGATTGCATCAAAATTCTAATTTAATTATGACTTGAAATTTGCAAGTAAAATCTAAGTTTGTCACAAACTGATTTTCTAATTCAATTACAGCCTGACGCTTGCAATTAATTCGAGCCAAGCTTGAGGCTAAATCGACCGTGTCCATGAGCATCATGTGAAGTATCTTTGAATTAACTTGAATTAAGAACAGACCATAGCAACTTGTAGTGAGGCTTAAACAATCTTTGAAAGAGCTTTTAATCAAGTTGAAATAGGGTGTAAAATTTCCTGAAGTGGTGTGGTAAGATAAATCCAATCATGTACTTTATGTCATTGATCATATCATGTATGTCTGATCGTGAGAACGAGGACACACACGAGTTTGGATACAAGGGGATGGAGGCGCGCTCCTCCCACAATAATTCAGCATAAATTTGCCATGGATTATCACCACAATGAGTATACACAAAGTCTTTATAATGAAACCTTAGAGAGTCATGGCCAGAAATCATGTGGCAGTAGGACATTTATTAAATACCAAAGTAGGACAAATTTGGGGTATGACACTTACCAATTCAACAGTAGTAAGAAGAAACACTTCAACTACACACACCTTGATCTTGCTTCAAAGCTTTGATCAAGTGACACACACTCTTGCTTAACAGCTTCGAGTGATACACGACCTAGAAACTACCTAACCAATGTAATCAACAGTTGCTTGGATTACAAGTGTTCCTAAGACACAATCGTGAAGTACAACCTCTTCACTTCTAAACTACTATGGTGATTTCTCTGTTTCTCTATCTTCAACAACTGCCTTCTAGGATTGCTTCTCCTGTTATTTATAGTAGCAGATCAGTCCTTGGGCCAGGGCGCACAATCTAGGTTTTTCATCACAAAACCTCTTCTTTAATTTTCTGCCTACTTGCCAATTCATTCAGGGACCTTTTAGGTCGCTTAGGGCTTCTAAACTATTTCCTAAATCCCAGCTTGAGCTCCTACAAGGTTTCCTGATTTTTAGCCTGAGAATCCTCATTCTGAGTACCAGAAAAACTACCTTGCCCGTTGGATGTCATACGCACATTGTTATGACATTTTGTATGACATTCAGCTTAACTAAGTTAACTTGTAGTTAACTTACCCTGCACACACATCATTAAGTATGTCTTAACAATCAGTATGACATACATGCACATTATAAGGTTTTGCCATAAAATGCAGCCAATCAAGAGCACTTACACTCTGCATTGAAAATTCAAATTGTATCTCGAATAATTCAACTCTGCAACCTGAATTAGCTCGACTGATAATCATGATCAAACCCACATATATTCATTATAAGTTCAGCGCGAATCGAAATTCTACTGTTCCTTTAAAATCGACTGGTAACCAGCAGCAAGCAGGAAAACGGGTGTCTGTTAGAATGAATTCCTCAGAGAAAATTCTCGCACCGATTTAACCCGAATTCACTTGTATTTCAATGCACTCAGCTCCATATGGTTTAGGACACAAATAACCCTTTACAACTCAACTGATGACTACTTCTAGTTCCTGAATAAAATGCACTGTGTCACGAGAAACCAAACATCAGAATCGTCGCAAAATTCAAACCATTCTCAGATAAACGTCACATGATTCAGAGATAGAAACCCTAATTGTTTGAGGAATTTCTGATAATGACTTTGCTTCATAAACTGTCAGCAGGTTGTAAGTTATGACCCTTTTTGTCCTTCATAAATTAAAGCGCGCACTGTGAGATTTATCTGCAAAAACCAACAGATTGGGCAAACCGGTTAGCGCTTAGTTAAAATGCAATGCAGAATGAAATGAAATGCAAAATGAACCTAATAATCTAAGGGTAAAATTTAGGGTGTGACAGTTGCCCCTATTTAAATAGCTTCACCGTAAGATTTGAGCGACGAAGGCTCGAGAAATCATGGTGAAAGGGATTTAAATACAGATAACCGGAAATTTTGCCCTTAAATGCAGTGATATGCAATGCTATGGACAAAATGAAACGAGCTATAATGCTGACAATGCCATGAATCTAGTATGATGTATATGATGGAAATGACAAATGCACAGATGCAGACGACACGACGACACAGGGACAGACACAACGAGTAATCGCACACTGGGGAAAACGACATACTTGGGAAACAGCACGACACTGGGGAATTCTAAAGTGATGGCCAACTGGTAAGAAGGGGGTCCTCAATGGAGATGGCACCGACGAGACGACCTCCACTGGGGAATATCTGATAGTATTGTTCAACAGGTTCAGGCATGACCGACTGATACTTTAGGGTAGGATCAAGTAAACAGAACGATGGAGCATTGAGCGAGAATAACATCCGAGCTTCTGGAAACAGGATCTCCAGGCATCATTAGAAAGTATACAGGGTAAAACTCGTTGTATGCCACAATAAATGGACTTTAATGGGAGGATGCCCTGATAAGTTTCTCGAGAGAGAACTGTCACTTATCGTTGGAAGGGACTTACATACCACAATCGAATGATAGGCTTCAAAAATGTGATTCAGCTTCTTCTTTAACTAATCGATTCATTCAAAAAGGGTAAATAAACTTCCCCACACTTCAAAGTTTGTGCGCTCTGAATAGGTCTTAGTTTCTTCTTTTATTAAAGGGTAAAATAAACCTCCCTCATACTTCAAGGTTTGTATGCCATGAACAGGTCTCAGTTTCTTCTTTTACTAAAGGGTAAAACAAACCTCCCCATACTTCAAGGTTTGTATGCCATGAACGGGTCTCAATTTCTTCTTTTACTAAAGGGTAAAATAAACCTCCCCCATACTTTAAGGTGTGTATGCCATGAACGAGTCTCAGTTTCTTCTTTTACTAAAGGGTAAAATAAACCTCCCCTATACTTCAAGGTTTGTATGCCATGAACGGGTCTCGGTTTCTTCTTTTACTAAAGGGTAAAATAAACTTCCCCATACTTCAAGATCCGATGCCCTGAATATGTTTCAATTTAAACCTCCTCACTCTTCAAGATGAAAGGGAAATGGAAACCAGCTTCTCGATGGAGATGGCACTTGTTGCTAATCATGATGAAGATAGGATAAGCTTCTCAGGTGAGAAATACCGCTTATTTGCAAGAGTAACAATGATAAGCTTCTCAGATGAGAACTGCTTGTAGAGGTTGTAAAATGTAATGTAAGGTTGTACTATAATGAAGGTTGTAATGAAATGATAAACTTCTTGTACAAGACCTATCGTATACCGTTTGTAAAATCTAATGTAAGTTGTAAGATGTAGTGATAAGCTTCTCGGACGAGAACTATCGCTGATCGGTGTTGTGAAACATAATGATAAGCTTCTCGGATAAGAACAGTGGCTGACCGATATTGTAATGTAATGATAAGATTCTCCAATAAAGAGAACGGTTGTTTGCCATGTAAGGTGTAATGATACACTTCTTAGGTGAGAACTGTTGCGTACCGCTGTAAAATGTAATGATAAGATTCTCAAATAAAGAGAACGGTCGTTTACCATGTAAGGTGTAATGATAGGCTTTTCAGGTGAGAACTGTCACGTATCATGGTAGAATGCAATGTAATGATAGGCTTCTCGGAGGAGAACTATCGCATATCGACATTGTAACATGTAGTGATAAGCTTCTCGGACAAGAACTGCCATTTATCGGTAAGGCGTTGTAAGAGGCTCTTCTTGAAAGATAGTGCAAAATAAATGCACGTCCAGGTAGGTTCGGCGACCGACAAGACTGAGGTTCAATCTAGACTCGAGCTAGAAATACACTGTCAAACAAGACTCCATTGAGGAAATGAACTCGAATGGGGATTATCATATCCTAGCATGGAAAGATAACTGAAATAACCGTCGTCCACGAAGTTCGAACTCTGTGGGAGAACTGAAAATAATAGGTATTTTATGCTTAGGGCTGATGACCTACTTGGAAAGAGCAGACCAACCCAGTTACTCGGCAGTAACGACAAAGGACGACAACAACTAGCAAACATGCGGATGCTAATACGTATGTCAATGCGTATGAAAAATGAAATGAAATGAGTCTGCCACGATGATGCTAATGTTCGTGCATATGCTGCCAAAATAGACGAGAGGATGAAACACGAGATGAAATAAACGTCTCGACGGGGATACACGACGTCCTCTGCAACAGTACATCTATCAAGGGATATGACAGTTGATGGCGGAACCCAATCTTGCTTCAAAGTTCCAACTTCTCTAAGGAGAAAATAATCCACTTGGGGATACGGTGTCATGACTTCCTCACGGGGATATGATACGACCTCACTGGAGAGTACGATATCATGACTTCACTGGAGGGATTGCTATCATGAATCATAATCAGCCAAATAAAGTCTTAGAATTAGAGACTTTTGGGGATAAAATAAATATCCGCTTCATAGGGAAGATGTGGAGCTAGGCAGCTTTATGGAGAAAGCGTAGCGACTTCCTGGGAATAATACCTCGGCTTCCTGGGTGAAAGGTGCATCCAACTTCCCTGGGGATAATATATCAAACTTCCCTGAGGAGAGGTATATCAAACTTCCCTAGGGGGAGTTCACCAGACTTATTGGGGATAATTCACCATACATTCCTGGGGAAAGTATCTTGACTTCTTGGGGAAAATATGGCACTTTCCTGGGGAACATTTCATGAGGAAAGCATGGCAGCTTCGGTGCGGAAAAGATGATTCCACTGGGAGTGGGTCCTCAAGGACATGGAACATTTGGAAGATACTTGGGGAGATCTCTGCAGTCTTGAGAGTCACTGGATATTACCGGATTAATTCAAAGTGTTGTCAGCTTAAAGTCTCGCTGGGGACTATGATGAGGCAATGGTTTGGAAGTGTTTCTGCAACGATGAGATTTACTAGGGAATGATGATCATCGGGAGTAAGATCTGTCGGGTGCATGAAGCATGTTGTAAAATAAGTAGTTTTGATCTTGATGGACTTTGTAGTAGTCGCCATTTTGAAAAAACAATATGCCCCAGAGTACTTGATTTATGATAAAGAGTCATCTCAAAAGGATTTTACAGAGAACATGGAGTCCAATTGCCCCACTGTTTTCAAACTCTTTGAGAGATTTGGTCGGATCTCGACGTGACTAGCTCGGAGCGACAGTGTTATGACTGAATCTTCGAGAAATAGCAGTCAGACTTGCATCAGTAAACGACTTGGAAACCAACTACCCATGTTTAGCAAAATATTCCAGTTTCATTGTTGACGTCTATATGTATGTTTCTAAGATATCAAGCAAAGTCAACACGCATGAAATGCTAATCCTGAAACTGTTAATGCAACATATGTATTTGTCTTGAAGTTTTTGTTTTTGTTTTGAAAAAGATATCACCATAACTCGTGACTGAAATCACTAGTTAGGATATGAATGTAATTTATGATGCCAACGTTAAACTGAGCGTAGCTCGTAGGAGTCAGGAAACATTATCTCGTCGAGTATTCTTTCAAAAGAGATCCTACTTCAATTAGGTCTTTTAAAGGTTGTATCGTGGCTTGGTTCACAGTTTAAGAAACAAAGGATAAAGGCTCAAAGTTATTTGTACCCACCTCTTCTTCGCGATGTTCTCCACTCCTATATTCAGTTAACTGTATACAATCCCTCATATCTCAAATGAATTTGATATGGTCGAGAACTCATTAAGGCTTTGTGCATAGTAGTCACTCATCTATTTTCTTTTGTGTTTGATCACACGACTTTGTTCGTTATTGGGGATTCTTTATTGTAATCCTTTGTTTTTTTTTGCTTTTGCCTGGACGGAGTCTTTTGAATTTGACCTCGAGGTCCAGCGAGATGCCCCAGTTTTGCCTAAGTTTCCTTTGTAGGTTTTGACTTAGCGGACTTTTCCTTTTTTATTCATTATTTTTTTACACAAGTCGTGTGACTCTTTTGAAAGGCTTATGACTGCCCCCACCCTTTAAGTAGTAGAGGGATATTCATTGTGTTTTTTGACTTCTACTCTCCTAATATGTTAGGGATAGATAAAATGGGTTCTCGAAGCTTTGCTCCTCCTTTTTTGAGAGTCTGAGCGTTCGATTAGTTTAACTGAAGAACTACCCTGCCCCGGGTTAAAATTGAGGGTTTTTATTTAGAAAAGAAAAACTCCTACTTCAAGACTCAAAGGGGTTAAAGAGGGATTATCATCCTTATATCTCCAGTTTTTGGATTTGAAACAATGCCTTACATCATCAGCAGGTTTTAATCGAAAGCATACAACAAGAGATCTGACGTTTTGGTTCATCATCCTCCTCCCAATTCTCTATCAAAGCAAGAGATCGGGTAAAGTTGACATTATAAGTTATGAAAAATGATTTTTGTGAGTGAATACGAATGGATTTATTCAAGACAAATGTATGCATTGCATTAATTATTCAAAACAAACAATTTCTTACATGCTAATTATGCTTTTATAACCAAAGAAATAAAATACATATGAGAAAACGAAATGAACTGTCTGACAAGTCCTTCTAAAGGTGTTTATTTAGTCTGGGTACTCAAGGTCGGCACAGTAGTAGTGGTTTCCTCTGGCGGAGCCTCATTGTAACAAGGAGTATGAGTACGATCACTGCGAGTCATCTTGCTTGCCCCAACTATATCTGTCACATCCTCATTGTCAGTCTTCAAGTCTTCCTTCGGAATAACTTTCCCAGATTCTTGGTTGATCAGAGTCACGTCGTCTTGAGGAATACTGGAGTGAAATGGACTAGGCTTATGAGCAATTACCGGCTTCGGCTGATTCACTGTAGGAGTAACATGCTTAGATATGTTGGAAACAGGCTTTGCACAGCTTGATCTTGGCAAAGGGAAAACCCTGAGAGGAGTCTTGATCTTCAGCTGAAGATCATCAAAAGACAGGATTTTCCTTTCCAACAAATCTCTGACAATGGACTTGAGAGCATAACAGTTTTCTAAGTCATGGTCGAGCGCACCCTCATGAAATAAACAATGAGCGGCGGCATTCTAGTTGGCAGGAAAATGATTGGGAGGTGGACCCAAAGCTCGGGTAACAACCAGATCTTGTTGCACTAAGAAAGGATACAACTCGGTGAAAGTCATCGGAATCGGAGGACAAGGCTTGTATTGTCTCCTATTCGGAGCATTCTGACGAGGTGCCTGATTCCTCGGTTGTTGATTGGCAGGAGCGTTGGGCGCTTGTTGATAATTTGTAAGAGCTTGTGCAGGATGATCACCAGAAAGTTATTCATATACCAGATGCTGATAGACAGGAGTCGATTGCACAGGCTAATAAATAGAACTTGTTGATTGAAGGTAGGTGTAACAACAGCTACATAAGGTTATTGAGCATACTGAACGGGATAACCTTGAACATAATTCTGCTGATGCTGCCAAGGTCGGTGAGCATCCATTTTACGGTTATACCTGCTCGAGTGACTCCTCAGGCGTGTAGCTCTTTTATGATGGTCGAAGCTCAGAGTTTTGATTGGAGGAATAACTCGTCGAACTGGTTGAGCAATAGGAGGAGGACCAAACCGGGTTGAAGACCGTGAGGAGGTACATTCGCCACAGTAACAGCTGATTGAAGACCGGTAATCTTAGAGACAACAGTGGGCTGAGTGTCCATCTTCGCGTTTATACTTTGTAGCACTTCCATAATCTGCCCCACACTTCCTTGAAAATCTTCGAGTTCACTGCTAATATGATCAAACTCTTGATTTTGTTCTGCCATTCTTTTCTAAGCTTGGGCTCTAGTGTTGTATTGATGCAGAGAACTCAGGGTGACAGAACTGGAAGGCGGGAGAACCGAGAATGAGAAACCGGAAGACAAATGCAATGCAAAAGTATGATGGTGAAATGCAGAATGCAGATGCAAAATTTCATGGAATTCAAGTATTTACGAATATCGCGGGATACCAAAGAAACTATTATTTATTAATTTTGATAATGGATTACAATTAAGTATTCTTAAAAGGAATCTTAACATAAAAGCTAATAAAATCCTAAGGAAGCGTTGTCCACAATCAACTTCAAAGGGTAGGCTGAGAATTGGAGGAAAATAAATCCCCGTAGACTCTTCTCTTCTTATAGGAAAGAGATTCTTTATTCTTCGCCTGAAGTTGCTTCTGAAGTTCGGCATTCTCACTAACGACAACCTAATATTTATTCTTCCATGCTTCTGCTTCATGTTGTGCTTTTCTCAAGGTGATCTTTAACTCTTCAGCTTTGGACATGAAAACTAGAACAAGTTCCCTTCTTAGAGGTAAAGGATCTTGACGAGGATAAGGCATCTTAATCTTCAGCTTGATTGCTCTTTCTCGGATCCAATGAAGATATGGTTCCATGGACACACAATTAGGCTTTCCCAGACTTTCTCTACCTTTCTTATGCAAATGACGCCAAGCAGACACAATCTTATCTTGAAGTTCTTTATCATCTTTGAAGAAGATTTTCTCCACATGAACGCTCTTGGGTGGTTCCTTAAGCGGATATCCTAACTGTCGGCGATCTAGAATTGGATTGTAGTTGATTCCTCCATTAAAACCAAGCAAGGGTACGTTGGCAAAGTCTCCATAACCATCAATGATTAATGTCCCATCATACACACGATTATACCAATTAATGTCCGAGTGAGTTAGAGCCATAAGCCTTTGTGACCAACTTCCTTTATCGAGATCCCAAAAAGGAACAGACTTTGGCAAGTGCAAAATAAACCACTTGTATAATAAGTGCACACAAAAGGTAATCATCCCTCCACCATGAAAGTTTCGAAGATGTACGGAATGGTAAGTGTTAGCCAATAAAGTCGGTACTGGATTATTTTTCATGAAGATTTTGAGGGTGTTGAAATCAACGAGGCCTTCAAAACATGGGAAAAGAAGCACTCCATAAATAAGTAAGGCGAGGATTGCCTCAAATGTATTCATGCTCATATGATCAGCGTAATATTGGGCTTTCTTGATTAAGAAATTTGTAGGTAATCCGAAAGTTCCACCTTTAATGATCATATTGCCCTTGATGTCAGATACCTTCAAGCATATGGCTCTAGCAATGTTTTGCTCTTTAGGGTCCTTCTCCAAGAAAGGGAAAGGAGATCCATCCAGAATAGGTAACCCAACCAAGTGACAATACTCTTCTAAGGTAGGCAAGAGCTGGTAGTCCGGGAATATAAAGCAATGATAATCCGGATCATAGAACTGTAGCAAGGTAGAAAGAAGTCCTTCATCCACTTGAAGTTTCAACAAAGGTAAGAACTTCCCATATTTGTTTCTAAATCCCTCTTGGTATTGAACCAAAGTTCTTAGCTTCCTTAGGTCATCCAACTTAAGACCCTTAAAAGAATATTTCATAGTATTTTTCCTATTGTAATCCATGGTATCCTGCAATGTTCATAAGTAAAGATGAATTCCGGGAAATGTAATGCAATGTGATGCTTTATGGATGCAATGCACAAATACACACAAACAAACAAAGGTCTTAGGTTAGAGGTATATGAGCGGAGTCAAGGTCTACCCATCCCCAAAAGGTATGTACTAAAGGTTAGTTGTACCTGCAGAACAAGGGTTCTAAAGAAGTGCCCAATGTCATCAATCCATCTTTCGGATATTATTTATTTTCCGATTGACTCGGTGGTTAATAATATTCTCAAGAGAACCTCTTTTGAGTGTAGCATCGTGTAGCAACTATTTTGGGAATACTCCCTTATAGTCCTCGCACTACGTCCTAGATAAGGCCAAAGTGTGGTTAAGGTAACTACGGTCCCCAATATCATGGACTCCTAGCCGAAAATAGTAAGTGTTTTCACGAATATACTCGTTCAACCGAACAAAATTGCGGGAGGGTCTCAAAGGTGATTCTCAAGTCAGCTTGGTCGGGAATCACTCCCTATAAGCCTCATCGAATATGTCACCTTCCTATAATAATGTCACTCAAGTCCGGGTGTAGGACTTATCTCACAACAAAGGATATCCCAAGCAAGGTACAACATAGATATATACAAACAAGCAAATAATAAAGCAAAACAAAGCATGGAAACAAGATATGGGTAACCCTCAAAAGATAGGATCTCCTCAGCGAAGTCGCCATTTTCTGTTGCGGTGAGAATAGGATATCAAATTATTAATTAATTTGAATCACAAATCTTTGATTCACAACCGGTCTTTGATTTATCCGAAGGAAAGGTTAAAGAAAGAAAAAACCTATTTTTGCATCGTAAACACAATGCGGGGAAAGATCTAGGGTTCGGGGGTTGGTTAAGCTTAGGGAAGGTATTAACACCCTAAACTTCTGTAGTACTCTACAGGAACCTCTTATTTTAATGTTGCTATTTTGCTATAATTATCTGCTTAAGGGCATGTGCTAAGAGTTAGAAGGTGAAAAGAAAGACCTAAAGGTTAGTCTTAAGTTTACTCACCAAGACTTGCATCTTGTGCCTACGTATCCGAGGTAGGGGATGGAATCAGAGTAATCGTAGTTCCTCTTGAAAGGGAGGAATTGAAACTTTTTGACTGTGGTCAAGGTTTCATGGGGATGCAAACGTTCTTAAGGAAGCGCTTGCGTGGAGTGCGGCGACTCCTATTTCTATATTGAAAAAAGTTGAATTGAAAAGGGTAAGATAGGTAGTCCACGGCAGGAAACCTAATACGGGATGCAACGACTCCTTATCCTAATGCTAGGGTAAAGGGTAAACTCGTCCACGGTGGGACGCCTATACAATTAGGATTTGAACAGTGAACGATTCAAAGGTAAGGACTATTGATGCGGCGGTCAAACGGCTAGACCTATTTCTTCGGAGAAAAATTAACGATAAATAACTATAACGAAAAAAATTAACAAATAACGATATTGAAATATCGGAGAATATGTGCAAGAATAATAATAACGGAATAAAAAGCGACGATGTCCTCGCATAAATTACAACCATAAAAATAATCTCAGAAGGTATGAGGTTAGTAAACGCAGACGAATAATGACATAACTTTAGGTGAGTCATAAATGTTTGACAAAATTAAATGGGGCAAGGTTAGGGATCAAATCCGCAATTAGGTGATAGCTCAATTCAAAGTTAAAAGTGAAATATTTTAAAATTTGGTTAAACATGTTTTAAGAAATTTTTTTAAAATTAATTGTTGTTAAGAAAATGGTAGTAATGACTTTAGAAATTTTAATTTACAAAAAAAGTTTTAATTTTAAATTATGTTAGGTTTTAAATTATTTTAAAATAAGTTTTAATTTAAGTTTCAAAAATAAGTGTTAATTTTAGTTTTAAAAACTAGTTTTAATTTTAAGTTTTAAAAATATTGGTTTATAATTATAAGTTCAAAAAATGGTTTTCAATTATAAGTTTAAAAACTACATATGATCTTAATTAATCAAACAGAATTTTAGTAAAAAAAAAAACAAGAACATAAATAAAGGGAAAGGGTCTGTTGCTGAGTTTTGTTAGGGTTTGGAAACCCATTTTCTCTTCTTCCTCATGCGCGCGGCAGCTGCACTTTCTCTCCATTTTCGGAGCTCTTCTTCTCTTCTGATCATGCTTTTCCTCTTCGTGTCACCTGGAAAAAAAACAAAGCAAAACTGAGGAAGATTTGCTCAAGCTTTAACGGGTTTGAAGCAAGTCGCACGGTGGATTGCGGTGGTTGTTGGCCAGTTTTACGAGAGAGGTTCGTTCGGATGTTTGTCGGCTGATGATGTTTTACGACTGAGGCTTTGTGGGTGGTTGTCCGATGTGGTATTCTTCCCCGATGATGTTGATTCCGCGAAGACATTTACGTCCGTGGTTGAACGAAACTGATGAAGTTCTGATGAACTTCTGTGTTGGTGATTTAGCTTGTGGGTTTCCGTTTGCTTTCACCAATGATGATGCAAATCTGAGGCTGTTGGGTTTGCATTCGCGAACGGCGACGTGCGACGCCCCTCGTTCGTTGAGGACGGTGTTGCCGCCGTCGTGGTTTGCACCGCGGATCTGCTCGGTGGTTGATGTTGCGTTTTTTGGTGGCTTCCAAATCTCCTTTTTTGACGTTTTGGGCTTGCTGTGGTTATGGTTCTTCGAGTCCTTCTTTTTCTTCTTTTTCTGATCTGAATTGATGATCCCCCTCTTTCTTGACGAACTTTGATGAATTCATGAACTTCTTCCCCCCTCATTTCCTTACGAACTGATGATGTATTTATAAAGCTTGATCTGATTTTTTGTGGGCTTGGGTTACATGTTATTGTTGCAATTTTTATGGTTGATTTCTTTGACTCCCTCTCATAGATTTGGCTGCTGCGATTTGGGACTTGTTGTTATGATTGTTACGTCTGGTTGAGGAACGAAAATGCTTGCATTTTGCTTGCTGGTTTTGTTGCGTTTTTGTTGGGATTTTTCAGGAACTTTGTTGATTTGTTCTGGCTGGAAACTTGCGTTTGATTTGGTTGGAACTTGGGAAAGTTGTTGTTGCGCTGCGTTTGGATAGTTTGTTTGATCCATTTTGGTTCAGAAGTTTGAGGAAATGTTGTTGCTGAACTTGGATATCTAATTTTCGCTTTGGATTTTGATATCCATTTTTCTTATGACTTGTTTGGCATTAAACTCAAAAATCAATTTTCCAGAATAATCACTTTTCCAAAAAATCACTTTTTCTCTCTCTTGGAATGAACTCGAACAGATATTGTCGGGTCCGTGTCGGGGTCGGAAATTAAAAGTCAGGGGATGCAGTGGCATTTACTTGTTACCCCTCCCGACGTACCCGATGATGAAATATAACTGAGGGTATCAAACTAATTAAAAACCACTTTTTTAATTAAATTGATGCTAACCATTTAACGATTATTTTCATCTGTTGTCGGTTTTTTGCAGGTCCGAAAAAAGTCGAAGCGAAGGATTGGACTTGGAAAACTCTTAGCAAAATTAGGAATGTAGATCTTAGGAATTAATCTTGTAATTATTCTTGTATGTTGTAATAAAGAATGTATATAATTTAAATAAATAAATTCAATTTTTCTTAATAAACTGAATTCATTTCCGATCAAATCTCCCCGAACAAATTCATCGGATTAAATTCATCCGACTAACTTCATCTGATTAAGTTCATCCAATTAAATTCATCCAATTAAATTCATCCAATTAAATTCATCCAAATAAATTCATCTGATTAAACTCATCCAACTAAATTCATCCAATTAACGTCATACAAATAAATTCAACCGATTAAATTCATCCAAATGAAACCGGACGTTCCAACCTCCGAATCCGACAGTTAAACATCTCGCGCAACTTAGAATTAAATTTCATCCGACGTAATTCCTGACTTCAAACAAATCCCTTTTCAAATTAATTTGTACCAGATAATAAAATTGGCGAATATGTCCTTGAACGGATAAGCAGAGAAATCCAATTAAACGGCGAAACAAACTATCCTTCGCATTGAAAATTCAAATTGTATCTCGAATAATTCAACTCTGCAACCTGAATCAACTCGACTGATAATCATGATCAAACCCACAAATATTCATTACAAGTTCAACGCGAATCGAAATTCTACCGTTCCTTTAAAATCGACTGGTAACCAGCAACAAGCAAAAAAACGGGTGTCTGTTAGAATAAATTTCTCAGAGCAAATTCTCGCACCGATTTAACCCAAATTCACTTGTATTTCAACGCACTCATTTCCATATGGTTTAGGACGCAAACAACCCTTTACAACTCAACTGATGACTACTTCTGGTTCCTGAACAAAATGCACTGTGTCACGAGAAACCAGACGTCAGAACCGTCGTAAAATTCAAACCATTCTCAAATAAACATCGCATGATTCGGAGATAGAAACCTTAATTGTTTGAGGAATTTCTGATGATGACTTTGCTTCATAAATTGTCAGCAGGCTGTAAGTTATGACCCTTTTTGCCCATCATAAATTAAAGCGCGCACTGTGTGATTTTCCTGCAAAAACCAACAGACTGGGCAAACCAGTTAGCGCTTAGTTAAAATGCAATGCAAAATGAAATGAAATGTGAAATGAACCTAATAATCTAAGGGTAAAATTTGGGGTATGATAATATTTATATAATATTATATACAAACTTTTACATGTAATATCGAAACAAAACTAGATGATAATTCGCACGCAAACGTTTTTAATTATTTTTATCAATTATTTATTTATTTAATATTTATTATTATCAGTATCAAATTTTATAGTTGTATTAATTTTTATTATTTTTTACAAAAGAATTAAAAAACTGTTCTATTTTTTTTAATTAATTTTATTTTTGACTAAAATAAATTAATTGTCTTATTTTAAGGATAATGCTAATAAATTAGGAGTTGTAATTTGTCGATAGACATAAACTCTTATAATTTAGGATAGTTTATTTATTTACTTTTTTATTTTTATTTTTTTGGTTAATTAATGATGTTTATAGTGCTAATTTAAAATAATAATATTATTAAATTTTGTAATTGGATTAAATAGTTTTAGTATAATTTTATTGTTAGTCATTAATTATTTTATTTTATTTTTGAATGGTCGGTTTAGTTTTGTGCTTAAATGTTGTTTGATTTTTTAAAAGAATGTTGTTAATTTTTCTAAAGAAATAAAATATATGCAATAACGTTTAGAGGTAAGGTGAGAAATTTGAATGAGAGAATAAAAAATTATAAAAATTAAATTAAAAATTTAAGAGAGTTAATAATTGTGTTTAATTGTGAATAATTCTTGTGAGAAAAAATTATAAGGTTGTTGTAATATTCGTAATATAATTTTTGAATAATGAATAGGGTTCGAGTTGGATTTGGATCTTGCATTTTCTTTCATGTTTCCATTAAGCTTCAATATCAACTATGTAATATAATTTTTGAATAGTGGTCGAGTTGGATTTGGATCATCTCCAGTATTTTTCTCTCATGTTTCCATTCAGCTCCAATATCAAACATTTCATGTTATTTTTCATATTTTATTAATTAGATTGTGATTAGTCATGTTTTTTATAACTATTATAAAAAAAAAAGTTTACATTTGAGTTTTCTTAAAATTTATATTTTTATTTAATTCACTCAAACTAAGTCGATTTGTTAAGGAATATTATTTTTCACTTATATGTTGAATTTTGATGTGTAATTGTAAGTGTTGTCATGATGTCTAGAAGTTGAAAACTGTATTTTTCGAAGGCGTAGTCGGTTATCAGTTTTGGTATAACCGGTTACCATTGTAGGTGATTTTATTATGGAATTAATATATGTAAGGTGTAATCGGTTACCCATTTTGGCGTAATTGGTTACAGACACGAATTTTTGTATTTTCTGCTAGTTTACTTGATCATTTTGTATCTCACTTGTAGTGCAGCATCTATATAAGTGTGTAGGGTGCACTCTCACCCTAGTTAATGAAAATTTATGCATTTTCACCCTTAATTCTCTCTCTCTCTCTCTCTCTCTCAATTACTCCTCTTTCACTCTCCACTTCCAAACTTTCTCTCAACTTAGTTTCATCAATCTTGTGGTTGCTTATTCCAACATTTGGCATCAAAGAGCCTGATTTAGATCCACAAATGTGCAACATTAATTCTCTCTCCAATGAAAGAATCCCTGCAAATTTACCCATCTTTGATGCGAAGAACCACAACAATTCCAAGCTAATGCAGCAACAACTCAACAAGCATCACATAAGGAAGAAAATAAGAAAGATTTCAAAGCGTTGTTCTTGATTCATCAATTTGTTAATGGCAAAAATTTCGAGAAAGTTGGTGGTTGCGATTCGTCGAAGCAAGCATGAGAAATCTTAGAGAAAACTTATGCAGGGGCTGACAAGGTGAAGGTGGTGAGTGTCGCTACTGCGAAAATCGGCGCCGGCTGACAGAAGAGTCGCCACCGTGCGTTATTTATCCCTCAGAGCGGGAAAGGAAACGCTCGAAGTAAACCTCGCAAAAACGGGGAAAAGGTATGGTCATCGCAACCATAGCCTGGGTTCGGGAGTCGGTTACGCAAGGGGAAGGTATTAGCACCCCTCACGTCCGTCGTACTCGACGGGATCCACGCTTGCTTGGGTTGCCTACTGGATGCAAAACAATCTTATCTACGGCTGCTAAATCTAAACGGAAGGGAATTGACTCGATAGAGTATCGCACTCTATGCCTACGTATTCTCAAGAGAGAAAGTCAGAGTCAACGTAGTTCGGGACTACAGGGAAAATTGGCTCGCCAAGACATCGCGTCTTGTGCCTACGTACTTCCACTGGACGGAAGATCAGAGCCTTGCGTAGTTCAGACTAACTACGGCTAAACAAACATTCTCACACAGCAGTGAGAAAAACAACTGGTTTCACAGGGTCGGGAACCTATGGTCACAACTATGGCTGAGTCTCGAATGCACTTGGGCAAGAGAGAAAAATGGTTCTCAATTAATCGTCAGCGGGAAAGTCTCGATCGCACAGCCGCGAGAGAACAACAGTTAGTCGTTAGTGTGCTCGCTAGGATATCGCATCCCATGCCTACATATCTTCGTCTGGTACGAAGAATCAGAGCAGCTGTAGTTCGGCTACTATCGGACCACAGCTCAAATCTCGTTTTATTCATCTCTGAAAAATGATTACAATGGTTGCATACTGCAAATAAACTCCTAGGACACTATCCTATTCTATCCTGAATAATCGAGTGAAAAATAGCCCCCTAACAAATGGGCTTCTAAACTCTCCTAAAAGTCGTAAAATAAAGTCTATGAAAATACCTAAAAGAAAATGCTTTAAAAATATTAAACCTACTTTTAATATTTTTTCTCTTTTTTCTCCTTTTCTCTTTAACATATTTTTTTCATCTATTTCTCACAATATTTTTCTCTACTTTTTCTATATTTCTTTTTTCTATTTTCTCAAATATATTCTTTTCCTTTTTTCATAATCTTTTTCACTTTCTTTCTATTTTTTCAAATATATATTTTCTTTTCATTTTCTATTTCCCTTTTTCTTTTTCTATATCTTTTGATATTTTTCTTTTCACTTCTTTTTCCTTTTTGTATAACAAGTAACAAAATAAAAAAAAAAGAAAGAAAATAAAAGGGCTGGGGGGTGTAACTGGTGCAGGGGGAGTTGACAAGAAAATAAAACAAAAAAACAAACTGAAGGGCCCAGCCCAATGAAGGCTTCAGAAAAAAAAACCATAGGGGGGTGTGGACTGAATTGGGAGGCGTTGAGACACACTGATTTCGCTGGGCCCAGCCCAGTCTCAGCCAAAAACGGGGGGTAGTGCCTCCCAAAAACGCCATTGGGCCTGGCCCAATCTCCTCGTAGCCATCCTCCTTCTCCCTCTCTATTCACTCTGGGTTCATGAAACCCTAATCTTCTTCCTCTCCTTCTTCCGCCGCCGCCGTCACAAACTTCCAAACCTCTCCGTTCAACATCCCTTAACACCAACCTCCCTCTCCTTCAATCTACGTTATTCCCAGACTCAACCTCAAATCCTTTCTTTCTGTTCGTTCCTCCTCAAACATGAAGCAAGATAATGAATATGAAGATTCGCGAACCCTTGCTCGCGTTTGATGAATATGGCAAGTTTCTTGAAGAACCTTTCTGGAAAAGTTGAGGGAAGAAGATGCAACCAGATCTTGATGAGTGATGATTCTGACGGTAGTTCATGCGTGGAGATCTGTAAACGCTGGTTGTTCTTGATGAAGAACGATGCCTGATCCTGTGGAGAGATTCTGGAAACCTGGTGACGATGGCTTGAAGAAGTTCTGTGTTGGCGTTCTTCTGGAGATGGAAGAAGAACGGATAATGAATGTTCTTGGGGAATGATTTTTGTTGGGGGAATTCCTGGAGATCGTTGACGAAGTGATAAACGTTAGGGTTTTGGATCTCTGATCTTGATGATGAAGATCCATCGGGGAAGGAGAGGGTTCGAGATTGAATTTCTGGTGATCTTCTCTGCAGATTATTCTGGTGTGGTTGATGGAGGTTGTTGAACGGAAACTGGGAAGGATGAGTGTACGATGGGATTTTCTGGGAACGGCGGTGGTTTCTGGGCGTTTGGAGGTTGAGAACGATGAAGATCAAAGGATGAAGGTGGAGATGGAGATGACCGGAGATCTGGGTTTCTTTGATGTTTCCGGCGGGGTCACGGTGGCCGCCGGCCATGCAGGCCGGCCGGTGGCTCCTTTCAGGCGGGAGGCTACGGGGATGACGCGTGGTGGGGGAAATGGAGGGGGAGGCTGCATGCCTGCCACCTGTTGGGTGGTGTGGCAGAGAGAGAGGGCCTGGGACGACGCGTGGCGCGTGCGTGTGAAGCAATGTGGGACCGCCCCTCTGCAACACGTGGCCTGCTATTTATGGCGCTGAGAAGAGCCTGGGAGCTTCCAGAATCTTCTGGACAGTGCTGGAAGTTGCTGGAACGAAAATGGACACTTTCTGGACCTTTTTGGACAAAAACACCAATGGGCCTGCATTGAACTGGGCTGAACGAAAATCCACAAAAAGACCACAAAAACTGAATTAAAACAATGATTAATAACCTAATTAAATCTAACACTAATCTAATTAAACTCTAATTAAAACTCTAATAAACCCACTAATTAATAAAATCCTAATAAAACTATATTATTCTATTAAAATCTATAACAGAAAATAAAATGAAAAATCTATTTATCTATTAAAAATGAAAAAAACCATATTATATTCTAAAAATTCTATTAAATTCTATTCAATTTCTATAAAAGAAAATCTATTAATTCTATATCTAAAATTAAAAACAATTAATTTCTATTAACAAAACTATTTATTAATAAGAAATTAATTCTATCTATTTCTATATTAAAAGAAAAACCATATATTTCTATCAAAGTCATTTAATATCTAATATATTCTAAACTCAATTAATATCCTAGAAAACTCTATATTATCTTAAAAAAATCCATTAAATCCTAAAAATCTATTTAAAATCTAGTATATTCTAAAAATGAATTAAATCTATCAATATTCTATAAAATGCTAAAAATGATTTAAAAAGAATTAAAAATATCAAAAATTCTATTAAATCCTAAAAAATGATTTAAAAGCTATTAATATTCTATAAAATGCTATAAAATCCAGAAAAATCATAATAATTCCCAGAGGGACAAAATAAGCACCGAACGACACAAAAATAATCGGTAAAAATAAACGGGCACCGAAATATCCCAAAAATCGACTCTACTGATTAAAAACACCTGAAACACGAGACGGGAGCTGTGATCCCTGATAAAATCAAAACAAATGAACAATGCAATGTATGCGATATGCAGATGCGAATGCGGTTATGCGTCGAAACATCGAGCCAAATGCGAGACCCGGTTGGTCAAATTTTGGGGTGCAACAGCTGCCCCTATTCAAGCGACTTCGACCTGAATGGGTGAAGAGCGCTTAGCCTTCAGACATTCAAGGTAGATGACGGTTGAATATAAAATGGAACCCTGAAATTTGCCAACCGCAAGAATATACTGCAAAACTGCTTGAGGAATAGCTTCCAATAAACTGAAGTTTGGTTGTAACGGCAACATCTGGTCAATTTTCTGATAAAATTTTCTTCTCCAAAACCTGTGTGACGCCACAAGTATTGAAATAATGCTTCATAAAGCAAACACCTTGATTCCCATCTCTTTCGTGGGATCAAATCTGGTCAACTCACAGTTCATTGCGAACTTGAGGACAATTCTCCTGGGGAACTTCTGAATTGAACTGCCTTGCACCTGTTTTGACAAGGGGGCAGCTTCAGAAGTCTGATATATGTCAATCTCCTTGTTGTTGTTGTTGTTGTTGTTGTTGTTGTTGTTGTTTTTTCCCGATGCTGACGTAACAATCAAATGAAGAATCACTCCGCTGGGGAAGTCAAGAAGCTGAACCACACAACTCTGCAGGTGAACAAATTCGAAATCCAATAGGTAACCATCTTGGTCTATGTTTCGACATGCGTATGCTTGAAATGATGCAATGCCCTATATGACATGAATATGCTATGCGTTTTATTTGAAAATGCGAGGCCTAGACAACATGGATACACTATATGCTTGTATAAATGCTATGACTATATATGCAAATGCTAATGCATGCTCGAGCTGCCAGAGAACACCAGGTCTGAAAACCACTTGGCAAAATAAATGCCGAAGGAAACGTCAACTCTACTGGGGATAACCTGAAGTCGCAGAACCATCTCAGCAAAATAAATGCTGGAAACGAGAAATCAAATCCGCTGGGGATAACTGCCCTGCTGGAGAAATGAAAAGGCAACCCTGCTTGACGACTTCACTGGGGAAAGAAAGACAACTCTGCTCGGGGATGCTTTCTTCAAACCATTGGCAACTGATTGTACTCTGCGGGGATTGACCCAAACTGAGGTTGATTACGCGCAGCACACTGCTGGAAATGCTCCTACTATCAAGGATATTAATCTTAATCTGCTGAAGATACTCCTGATCCTACTCTGATACGGGGTAAAAGACAATCTCGACTCTTCCGGGGATAATAAGCAACTTTCATCTGCTGAAGAGTAACAATTCTGATTTGACCATATCCACAAGGAATTCAAACATTACTCGGAGCACTGGTATCTGTTGAGCTTCGTATCGGGAAACATGACAACAGGCGAGTCATTGGGAAATACTGTGTCAGATACCTTTAGGTTTTTTTTGTTTTCGTTTTCGGTTTAGAATAAACATGGACTATGCACACAGGGAAATGGAAATACTAGACGAGAACTAGCATTCAAAGGTAGACTACCAGGCGAGGACTGATAGGAAAATAGGTTAGGAAAATTGATTTTTTGTGTTTTTGAACATCAGACGAGCTGACTGGATAACAGACTGAGAAAAAGACAACCAGGCGAGAACTGGCTGAACGCTAACGTACACCAGGCGAGAACTGGTGTAACACATAGGGTAAAACACACGAGAACTGATTATGCGATGACATGTACCAGGCGAGAACTGATACCACACTTGAAGAAACGGTGACCAAACGAGAATTGGTTACCAATAAACTGCACCAGGACGGGAACTGCTGCTTACAATAAACTGCACCAGGACGGGAACTGATGCTTACGGATGGTGGGCCAGACGAGAACTGGTTACCGATTTGCCAGGCGAGAACTGGACTTTGGAAACGACTGGTTACTGACACGCAACAGGTTTAAACTGCAGGATAATGGTCCAACGACAACAAGATCTTCTTATTTGAAAGGTTCAGGTTTTTGGTAAGGGTATTGACATGATTCCCCGATACTCAACTCTGGCTGGGAATAAACAAACTTGTTTGAATGACTTGCCCCTGGTATACTCAGCTGGGGGATAGAAGACTAGCTTGCACAACTTGCCCCAGTACAATTCACCTTGCCCCAATCTAACTCTTGGGAATACTTGATCTGAACAACTTGCTACGAGAATACTTCGAGAATACTTGCCTCGGCATCTGTACAACAACAGAATTCAATCTCCAATTAAACACCTAACAACCAGTTGATTTCAACATTCTCTGCGATGTCTTGCCCCTGAATGAGCGTTCTAGCGACTTAACCCGATCTGATTATCCACCTGAAGTACCTGCTTTCAAATCTCAGCGCTCTGCATAATTGCCCCTGATTGGATCTTGAGAAGACTCCTCCTGATCAACTGCTTCTCAAATGAACTGCCCCTGCTCAACTGGAACTTCGGGACTTGTCCTCAGACTGACTGATACTGAACTTACTGGCAGATAATAC
This sequence comes from Lathyrus sativus, assembly GCA_963859935.3. NCBI lineage: Eukaryota > Viridiplantae > Streptophyta > Magnoliopsida > Fabales > Fabaceae > Lathyrus > Lathyrus sativus. The sequence continues at coordinate 615,471,794 of OZ012740.1, read as the reverse complement.
CCCTGATTCATTGGGCTTCACAACATACACCATTCTGGTTCAGACTGCTGGATTACTCAGTCCTATTTGATTATTTTCTGCCGGAATTTCTTTCATGTCAACTACTAACCTGCAATTTGAATCGTCTGTCTACGAATGGTAATCTCAATGCAATGGTTATGCAGATTTTGAAAAAATTTGAGCTGTCACTCATTTACATGCATGTGATTGAAAGTGACGAATGAACCAAAGTTCAAACGCAGTGCTTACGTGGTCAGTGAAAAATACAACAAGATGTGACTAGCAAGTCAAGAAGGAGTCAGGTTACTCAACCTTATCGTAATGCGCTTCAGACTAACCCTACCTCAATTAGGTCTTTTGAGGGTTGTATCGTGGTCGGGTTCACGGTTTGTGAAACAAAGGATATTCGGCTCAAATTTTGATTTGTACCCACCCCTTCTACGTGATGATCTCCGATCCTAAGGTTCAGTTAACCTGGCACAAGCACTCGCCTCTTCGAGAAGTATGTTGAATGGTAAGAACCACAGTTAAGGAATTCACAAGCTTTTCTTCTAGAGTGATAGTTACTCCTTCTTCGCTTTGGTGTCTGTGTACACGACTTTGTGATTTGCTGGGAAAAATTTCTTTTTTAATCCCTCTTTTTCATTCTTTTAATTCCCTAATTTTTGCCTGGACTGACTCATTTTGAGTTCTTTTCGATTTTTCGATTTCTTTTGAAGTCCAGCGGGATGCCCTAATTTTTGCCTAAGTATTAGCTTTCCAGCTCTTCTTTCTTTTTACTTAGCGGACTTTCTTTCTTTCTTTCTTTTTGGAACAAAGTCGTGTGACACTGGTTGTCTTGATTGCTCCGAAAGGATTGTAACTGTCTCACTCTTGATTGGTGAGGTTTGACCTCTTGAAAGGTATAAACTGGTTGGTCCTTGAAAGACAACACTCCTCTGCAAGACTTGAATGCTCGGTCAAGCTAACTGACAACTACCCTGCCCCGGGTTAAGATGTGAGGGTTTTTTAAGTCCGAAAAAACTTCTACTTCCTGGCTCGAAGTGGTTAACAAGGGACTAACTCCTTATATCTCCAGTGTTTGGGGAATTTGAAACAATGCCTTGTACGTCATCGGTACGGTCTTATCTGAAAGCATACAATCATCGGTTATGAGTTTATTTCGTCATCCTCCCTCCTAACTTTGCTAGTCACAGCGAAAAAGTGGAGTGGATAAAATGCAAGTGTCAGTGCAATGCAATAAGTGAGCGACAGCGACATGATTAATTCAGAAAAATGCATAATCACTTTATTATTATCACCATTCAAAACATACAATGTTAAAAAGCAGGTAGTAACTAACAGAAAAAGAAACTACAGATGCAAATGATGTAAAGCTTGATAACTGCCAATGCTGAGGCGCCTGCCTGTCTGAACCACTGGCTTTTGCTGGGGAACACCTTCTGAATCTACGAGCTTAGACAGCTGAGCGGTTAGGGATGAACAAACAGAAACCCTTCTCGAAAGGAAATGCGATCCTGATCAATCAACTGCTGTACCTTCGCCTGAAATGCTTTACAATCTTCGGTTGAATGCCCCGGAGAGCCACCATGGTAACCACACTGCACGTGGGGATTGTACCCAGGAGGGTAAGGTTCTGGAACTGGCTTAAGAGCTTTCGGCTCCACCAAAGACTTCTGAATCAAAGATGGTAGCAACTGGCTATACGGTATAGGCACTGGGTGAAAAGGAGCTCTCCTTCGTTCCAAATTGTTGCGAGGTCTGCTCTGATTCTGACGCTGATTCTGATAACCTCGGCCACGAGTTCGCTGATTTGCAATGGAAGCGACATAAGATTCCTGATATGGTGCCCCAGGCACGGCTGTCTGTTCAGCATAACAAGCCACGGGAGGTACTGATCTCTGATAAGATGATGAACCAACAAAATTCACTGATTCGCTTTGAGGATATTCAATCTTTGGCATGACTGAGTTGATCACACCTTCTTCTTCACTCTGATAGTCACAAGGGTATTCAGTTTCACCAGCTTGATCATATGAAGTAATCTGAATTTTCCCCATTCTTATGGAGTACTCAAGGCGTTCTCCTAATGCTACCACGTCAGAGAAACTTGCCGGAATTCCGAGCAATCTTTTGAAGTACGGATATTGTAGGGAATCCACAAACATGCTTGCCAGCTCTTGGTCTAACAGCGGGGGACGCACTTTAGCAGCAAATTCTCTCCATCTCTGAGCATACTTCCTGATAGGTTCATTGATCTCTTGAGACAACTCTTGCAAATGCATGCGATAAGGAGCAATGTCTAGGTTGTAATCATACTGCTTCAGAAAAGCTCTGGCTAAATCCATCCATGACTGAATCTGATTCCTCTCTAACTGCATATACCACCTCAAAGATGCCCCAGTCAGACTATCTTGAAAGCAATGGATCATCAATTTGTCATTTCGCGCAAACGCAGTCATTCTTCGACAGAACATCATCAAATGCAGCTTTGGACAGCTATCTCCCGTGTACTTCTCAAATTTCGGCACTTTGAACTTGTAAGGCAACACCAGGTCAGGAACCAAACACATGCCTACAGCATCTAGGTTAACAGCATCTTTGGCTTTCAAAGCTCTCATTTGCTCTTCCAACACTCGGACTCTTCTACCATCGTCAAGGGCTCTTGGATCTACCATCCCAGCTGCTGGAATATCTCTTCGGTAATTCATCACAGGGAAAGCAACACCTTGATTGGTAACAGGAGGAGGACGCTCATTCTGGGCAACAAACTGCTCATGTCGATCTTGGTTCTCAACAGAAGGCTGTACAACTTGGTCTGCAGCGACGTTGTTCACTTGCGGGAAATCTTCCATGGAATCGTACAGAGGGTTGGACGCCATAGTGAACCCTGTCAAGGTGTTAGGAGACTGGAAATTGCCTTCAGACATGGCTACCAATAATCTTCAGCTGACTTCGACACTTGATCCTGCTCAAATCTACTCAACCCCTGGGTAGGTCTTCTGACAATCAACAGCTGCTCAATCCGAACTCTGGGTAATCACCTTCAGGAAACAAAGGCTGGATCAGAACTCTGGCTAGCTGGAGAATGATATGCAATGCAACACTGATATGCATATGATATGCAAAATGCAGCAAACAATGGGACCACAGCCCCCCCACAAAATCTGAATACTGCTGCGCTGCTGACGGAGACGCTCTCTGAAAAGAGGACCAATATAACGGGTAGGTTGAAAGTCAAGTTTCCTGCACAAAAAACCCCCCCCACTCACAGGTGTGGACCTATATCTGACAAGGTACGGCATCCTATGCGGTCGTCAGCGTCACAGACATTCAGAACTGACGATACGATTCCCAGAAGGAGTGGCATCATCGAATCCTGAAGAGGCCTCACTCAGCTAACTTCCAAATGATCGGTTCCCGGAGTCGACAATCCTCACGTCTGGACTCCCCTCAGATCCTCGGGACCGGAAAGGAGCACCTCTGCGAGAACCTCGTCCGAGTGCGAATTTTCGTAGGGAACTGCGCCTGCTCAGCAGACAGGTTCGTCTACTACTTCTCCGCAACTATATCTAGGTGTATACTCATACTCGAGCCCAGGTCCGGCTTATCTCAATCATAGAGTACCCGTAACAGCCCAACAGCAATAGATAATATCGATAAATAGGCCCCAAATAGACAAGCAAACAAGCGCTAGGATTGACTCTCTCTTAGGGGACGTTGGATCCCAAAATTGACTCGCTCTCGGGACATTGGATCCCTAGGAAACTATCGCAGTCCCCAGCAGAGTCGCCAGCTGTCGCTACTGCGAAAATCGGCGCCGGCTCCCCAGCAGAAGCGACAGTGAGGTTACAAACTCACAAATGAAAGTTTGACTTAATTCAAATGGAAGAGAAGGAGACAATCAACGATTTTGTGACAAGAATCACTCGGTTGATGAACCAAGTGAAAACATGTGGAGAAACCATTACAGAGCAGTATATTGTGGCTAAAAGTTTGTGTTCATTAACACCAAGATTCGAAAACATAGTTGTGGCGATTGAGGATTTGAAGGATCTTGCGAGCAAAGAAGAGTTGCAAAGTTATCTTAAGGCTTATGAGTAAAGGATGGAAGAGAGAACGATAAGGCAAAGGCGGAGATTGCTTTGCTAGCTCGTTTCAATGAGAAAGAAAAGAGATCGAAAGGAAAATGGATCGCAAAGAACAATGGGGATTTTCATAATTTTGGTGAAAAAGAGTTCCAAAATTCAAATAATTCAACAAGTAAAAGGGGTGAGAGCAGCTACAACAAACATGTTGGTCAAGGAAACTAGAGAGATGAACAAAAGGGATTTAACAAGAGCAAGGAGCAGTGCTACAAGTGTCAACGGTTTGGTCATCATGTGAAGGAATGCAATGCGAACAAGAAGGAATCTCAAGGGGATGAAGTCAAGGTTACAAGATAAGAGTTTGATGAAGAGAACACGCCCTTAGTCATGATCACATAAGCAAATTGTGTAGCATCCCAAATTTAATTGGAGTATTTTAATTAATTATTTAATTAAGAATATTCGTTTTCGGTGATTTTCGGGTGGTTGGTGAATTATTAAGAAAATGTGCATTTTTGGATATTTATTTAATTAATAGCATATAATATTAATTTATTAGTATTATTATTAATTAAATTGAAATAAGGGAAATAAGGGCAATTTGGGCGATTGGATGAGTTAGTGAGGATATTATGGGAAAAGCCCAAATTGTGAGATTTAACAAAATAGAATTCTAAAGGGAATTGGGATTCATTTGTTAACCGTGAAAAGAATGGAGGCCAGAGCTCTGAGGAGGGAGAATTGGAGGCAAAAGCTTCGGAAGATTCCTGGAGTAATCGTGAAGGCTGTGAATCGGCTAAGGTATGAGGAGTATTGTTTTTCATAGTTTTCTATGTATGATTTTCGGTATATTTGTGGTTGATGTAAGGTTTGAGGATTTAGAATTAATTGTGGAAAATAGGGAAGTAATCGTAAGATTCTGAGAGGATGGCCAAATGGTATGTATCGTTGAATATTAACATAAAATTTGTGGAAAACCTTAGGCCTTTATGGCAAAACCCGTAGGATTAGTGGTCAATATTTCTGACTGTTTGATATGTAATTATGGGAAACCTTAGGCCTTGGTGGCCAAAAGCTTGACATTGTTATATGTCTGACCCTGAAGGGATTAAATATTGGATAGTAAGTAATTTTAATGTCGTAGGGTGTAATTGAAGGAAAAATTGTGACATGTTGTCCCTATAGGAATAAGAATATTCAAATGTGAGTAACTCTGAAATACTCAGAGTAATTGCAGGAAATAGTGTTTTAGGCGTTGCAAATGTTGTCAGATGAGCCTAATAAACCATAGAAGTTGTGTTGTTATTTCCTTATAACCTTAGGAATGTTTTAGTGATGTTTTGGGTATGTTGAGTGAGTGATTCGTAAGAATAATTGAGTAAAAATCAGTTCCGGAGCGTAACAGCGTCTTTCTGTCCGTCACGATTGTTCATGTTTTCGGTCGAAATCGTTTTGGACGTAACTTTTGATTCGTAAGTCCGTTTTGACCCTCGTTCGAAGCGTTGAAAAGCTAATAAATAGGGATATAACATAGTATAGATAAGGGAATTGGTTTCCCAGTATTTTTACATCTAATTATGTTTGAGAAGTCAATTGGGTATATGTTCTAGTAACGAATCATGTTCTGGTTCAGTGATGTCTTGATGTTTTGATGCTACGATTTCCTGATGAATTACCATGGGGGTAACTGTGATAATATGATGAACTAGAATGAGTAGGACTGTGAATTTTATGTGATTGATAGGCGATAGTGTGAGGATTACCGCGAGTATAATTTGATAAACTAATATGAGATAATATGGGGTAGTATTATGAATTAATATGGGATAATATGACTATGAGCTAATATGTGATTTGTACGTGATTATATGATGACATTGTGGAGGCAAATCGCCACACATCACACAAGTCTGCAAGACATTGGTCAATACAGGTTTCGATGATGACAAATTACAGCCTTGGATAGATTGGAAATTATAAACTCCAGATCTACTAAACAGATGCAACGTATCACCTACCATATCCTTTTATACTTGTCTTAAAACTGCTGTAATAAATATACTATATGTAGATAAAATGCAATCATGACCAGAGGCATGAAAGACCACAAACTGATGAATTTTTGCAGGTTTGCAGGGCATGAGTCGACCATAGGGTCGGCGCATGTATCAGAGCAATTCTCCACTAGTCAGCGCACAAGGCAATGAGTCAACCATAGGGTCGGCGCATGAGGGAAAAATTTTCCAACGGGTCAGCGCGTAAAGGCATGAGTCGACCATAGGGTCGGCGCATAAGGGAAATAGTTTTCAACGGGTCAGCGCATGCCGACTGTATGGTCGACGCATACTGATGAATTTTCCAGATTTCCAAACAACACAGGCCATGCGTCGACGCACAGACCTGCTGCGGTCGACCGTTCACGCGAAAATTCTGTTTTTAAATGATTCCCTCTTATATTTGAAATACTGTTATGTCTAAAATTAGGTTGGTACTATATATACTTGTTTAACCACTTGTGTCATTTTAACATTTGATAATCTTTTGATTCATGTGTTCAAAAACAAGAAAGAGTGAAATAGGTGTCCAACATTCATCATCTTCATCTTCGACATCTCACAACATTTCAATTACACACAATCATTTTTGAAATGCATTTGTGAGAAATTCAAGGTGATAAGGTTCGAAGCTTTGATTGGAGAATCAAGTTCGGGTTGAAGCTTGTGACAGGTTCTTTCTTGAATAAAACCGTTGGGGTTTTACCCTCCAAGATTGGTTTGAATTTTGGGGTTTTTGGACGAGATTCTTCATCAAGGGTCAACTGAGCGAAGGTGATTGTGAAGAGGTGTTCTTCACAAGTCTAGTAGCGGATTCAGTGATATTGAAGGGAAGATCTCGAGTTCGATTTGTTGCTGTTGAGATCAGCCGGAGTCGAAGGTTTGAACAACAACGTGTTATTCAAGAAGGAGGCTAGAATCGGAGGTCCATCAACACAAATTGGAGGACTTGATTCATCTTGAATCAAGGAGCAAGGAGTGAAAGCAACTTTCAACACATTGAGATTTCTGTTGTATATTTGCTGCTCAATCCTTGTATAAACTGTTACATTCAACAGGTGATATCTATAAAATCTATCTCAATTCTAGTTTTAGAATTGAGGGCAGACGTACCCCGAAGCGAGGACGATGGGGGAACTGCCTCACCAAATACTTGTCTTCTCTATTTTTCAGCATTTACGTTATAGCTCAAAATAAGTGATTTTTGTATAAGCACTATTGTCAAAGTTGTGATATCAATTGAGTAAGAGGTTAAAACTTTGTTTTTGACTCCAAAGTACAATAAGACATTGTACTAGGCTAGTTGGAATCACTTACTCAACATAAATATCACTTGGAGTGTTTTGCACACCAAGTGTTTGACAAATTGCTTGAACCAAAATTATCTTACTTGTTTATCTAGTTTTGGTTTGCTCTTTGAATCATTGGAACTAGGAATCCTAACAATTGAAGTAGATAATTGATAAGTGTGATTAGTGTTGTGATTTTATTTTCCAAATTGTCATTAATCCAAAGGCTTACGCATATCCGGTTTTCCAATAACCGTTCGTTTTAGACTATATTTTCCTCGGCAGCTTCCGCACTTAAAACAATTTTTAAAACCAATTTTTAAATTGGTAGCGCCAGCTCAAATTTTAATTGGGGATCTATTCAACCCCCCCCCCCCTTCTAGATCCGTATCATAGTCTAACAAGTGGTATCTAGAGCTCCGGTTATTCGGTGCTTCAAATACAACGTAGATAGAAAATGGCTAACGAACCAAAAGAGGCGTACAATAGAGCTCCCATTTTCAACGGTGAAAAATATAGTTATTGGAAAGACTGTATGCGGGTGCATATAAACTCCATAGACAGAAAAATATGGAACGTTATCCTCAATGGTCCAATAGAAATTACTATGACCAATGCGGATAACGTAGTTGTGCCAAAGCCCGAAGCACAATGGACCGATGACGATGAGAAAAAATACAATTATGATTGGAAAGACAAAAATATCTTAATCTCCTCATTAGGTGTAGATGAATACTATCGTGTATCCCATTGTCCTACTGCTAAGGCCATGTGGGATTCACTACAAATAGCCCATGAGGGGACAAACGATGTTAAGTTGGGTAGAATCAACACATTAACACAAGAGTTTGATCTCTTTTTCATGGAGCAAGGGGAAACCATTGCTGACATGCAAAAGAGATTTACTCATCTCATCAATCGTTTACATTCATTAGGTAGGCCTGTTTCCAATGATGTTGCTACTAATAAGATCTTAAGATGTCTTAACAGGGAATGACAGCCTAAAGTGACCGCCATCAAAGAAGCACATGATCTTACCTTATTAGACTTGATAACATTGTTTGGCAAACTATAAGAGCATGAACAGGTACTCTTGAGCCTAGACCAACGCGAAAAGATGGAAAAGAAAGACAAAACGAAGGTGAGTGAAAAGAAATAGATAGCTCTCAAGACTTCCTCCTCAAAGTCTCAAGCAAAAGAGAAAAGTGATTATTCCTCAAGCGACGAAGAAGAAGAGGATAAGAGCGAAGATATGGGGTTGTTTGTCAAACGGTATAACTGTTACGTGAGAAAGAACGGCATCCAACATTCCGAGAAGAACTTGGTAAACTTCCGGAAACAATCGAGGTACTCCAAGGATGATGACTCAAAAGGTAAAAAGACTAGAGGGGTGTGCTACAAGTGTGGAAAGCCCGGTCACTACAAATCGGACTGCCCGATGAACAAAAAGGGAAAGGAAAAGGAATCATCAAAGTCACACAAGAAATCATCAAAGCCTAGGAGAGCGTACATAGCTTGGGAAAGCGACAACGACTCTTCCTCCTCTGATGAAAGCTCTAGTGATGAAGAAGAGCCTGTGAATCTATGCCTCTCCGCTCATCAGAAAAACAAGAAAAAATAGGTACGTCACTCTAAATATGATAAGTCCTTAAATATGTCGCATTTAGAATTACAAACCGCATTTAATGCCTTACACAATGAAGCAGTTAAAGCCTTCAAGAAACTTGCCTCTAATAAAAGAATTTTTACATATTTAGAGCACAAAGTTAAAGAGTCCGAAAAGAAATTAGAGGACCTTAAAGCTTCCATTGTAAAAGGCAATGAATCGGATTGTAAGGACAATAGAAATCCTTTCGACTTTGGGTGTAATACTTGTCATATTTGGCAAGGTGAGGTTAGAAACCTCAAGGCCAAATTAAACAAGGCACTTGAGCCTAAAATTACATTTGCTATTGATAAAAAGGATTTTAGAAAAAGTATGATTAACCCATACCAAAAATATGCATATGTAATTAGGGATCAAGCAAGTAAAAGTGATTCTAAAGTCGATTTTGCATGCTTATATTGTTGCAAGAAAGGCCATTCCATTGGTAAATGCCGGTTTAGGAGATTTCTTGTTCCTAAAGGCATCTACCAATGGTTGCCCAAACGCAACCATTTTGTCGCTAACCTATTAGGACCCAATATGCCATTGGGTACCTCCCTGTGCTAATTATGTTTTGATAGGTGAAATGTGTCGAGACCACCGAGAGAAGATGGGTTCTCGACAGTGGGTGTTCAAGACACATGTCTGGAGACATATCCTTATTCATAGACTTTGTGGCTAAGAAGAAAGGGTATGTAACTTATGGTGATAACAACCACGGAGCAATACTAGGTAAAGGTAGTGTAGGTAATCCCTCCTCTACTACGATTTCTGACGTGTTGCTTGTCGAAAACCTCAAACATAATCTGCTTAGCATTAGCCAATTATGCGACAAAGGATACAATGTATCTTTTTCAAAAGATTGTTGCAAAATTGTGCATGAAAATGATAAGAAGAATATGTTTAATGGTTTTAGAGTAAACAACGTATATATGCTTGACTTAAATGAAGTATCATTAACAAGCGACAAATGCCTCATAACTATGAGTGAAGACTCATGGCTATGGCATAGGCGTTTAGCGCATGTTAATTTTGACTTACTCAATAAGGTAGTCTCAAAAGACCTAGTTTTAGGACTTCCCAAAATAAAGTTCACCAAGGATCACCTTTGTGATGCTTGTCAAAAAGGGAAGCAAACGAGGATCTCATTTAAATCCAAAAAGATAATTTTAACAATGAGACCTCTTGAACTTCTTCATATGGACTTGTTTGGGCCGTCTAGGATCAAAAGTCTAGGAGGAAACTATTACGGGTTCGTAATAGTGGACGACTTTTCTAGGTTTTGTTGGACCATCTTTTTAGTAAGTAAAAGTGATACATTTGCCGCTTTTGAAAAGTTTGCTAAGCTTTCCCAAAATAAGTTAAATACAAACATAGTGTCAATTAGAAGCGACCATGGAGGTGAGTTTGAAAATCACTTATTTGAAGAATATTGCGGTAACCATGGTATATATCATAACTTCTCCGCTCCGCGCACCCCTCAACAAAACGGGGTTGTGGAGCGTAAAAACCGTATTTTAGAAGAATTGGAAAGAACAATGATTAACGAAAGTGGTTTACCAAAATATTTTTGGGCCGACGCCATTAGTACGGCGTGTTATGTTTTGAATAGGGTGCTTATTCGCCCCATTCTAAATAAAACACCGTATGAACTGTTAAAAGGGCGAAAGCCAAATGTTTCTCACTTGCATGTGTTTGGATGCAAATGTTTTGTATTAAACAATGGAAAGGAAAACTTGGGCAAATTTGATTCCAAAGCCGATGAAGGTATCTTCCTCGGATACTCTCAATCGAGTAAAGCATATAGAATATATAATAAACGATTACTTGCTGTAGAAGAGTCTGTGCATGTTACTTTTGATGAGTCCTATCTGAGAAATGTCGGAAAGGATAGTGTTGTTCATGGTGCAGGTACATCCACAAAAGACATACTCAAGAGTGACGAGACGGGGATTGATCAACCTGACAAAGTCAAAATTGAGGAGGATAAGGATGTACACCATGATGTAACAGAGGAAGTTCATCCGCCTTCAAACAATGATCTCCCTCAAGCTTGGAAGTCATCTAAAGACCATCCAATTGAAAACATTCTTGGAGACATCACAAAGGGTGTAACAACTCGATCGAAGCTAAGTAATTTCTGTTATCACTTCGCATTCATTTCACAGATGGAACCTAAAAACCCTAAGGAAGCCCTACTCGATGAACACTGGTTTTTGTCAATGCAGGAGGAACTGAATCAATTCACTAGAAATAAGGTTTGGGACCTTGTCCCTCCTCCGCGAGGTCATCGGATAATCGGCACCCGATGGGTATTTAGAAATAAACTGGACGAGAACGGAATAATAACTCGCAACAAAGCGCGTTTAGTCGCGCAAGGGTATAACCAAGAGGAAGGCATCGACTATGAGGAAACTTATGCGCCGGTTACCCGACTCGTGGCTATACGCCTTTTACTTGCTTTCGCTTGTGCGAAAGATTTTAAATTATTTCAAATGGACGTCAAAAGTGCGTTCCTTAACGGGTTCATAAATGAAGAAGTCTATGTTGCTCAGCCACCTGGTTTTGAGTCTCATGAGCATCCTGATCATGTCTACAAATTGAAAAGAGCTTTGTACGGTTTCAAACAAGCTCCTAGAGCTTGGTATGAGAGACTAAGCAAATTCTTACTTGATCAAGGCTACTCAAGAGGAAAGGTTGATACTACTCTCTTCATTAAACATCAAGGAAAACACTTAATTCTTGTACAAATTTATGTTGACGATATCATATTTGGATCCACTAACATGAATCTCGTAAGAGAGTTTGCTGAGCTTATGCAGGGTGAATTTGAGATGGGTATGATGGGTGAACTCACATACTTTCTCGGTTTGCAAATAAAGCAACTGAAGGAAGGAACGTTCGTGAGCCAAACAAAATATTGTTTGGAGCTTCTCAAGAGATTTGAAATGACAAATTCAAAGGCCATAGACACCCCTATGCCAACATGTGTAAATATGAGTAAAGATGAAAGTGGTAAAAATGTTGGGGTAAAAAGGTACAGAGGTATGATTGGCTCGCTTCTCTATCTTACTGCTTCTCGTCCCGACATTATGTTTAGCGTGTGTATGTGCGCCAGATACCAATCATGTCCTAAGGAATCCCACCTAAAATCTGTGAAACGCATACTTTGATACCTATCCGGTACTCTGAAATATGGACTGTGGTATTCCAAAGGCAATGATTGTTCATTGGTAGGCTTCTCCGATTCCGATTTTGCCGGTTGCAAATCGGATAGGAAAAACACCAGTGGTACGTGTCACTTATTTTCAAATTCCTTGGTCAGTTGGCACAGCAAGAAACAAGTGTCTGTTGCTCTGTCAACCGCCGAAGCGGAATACGTAGCCGCCGATAGTTGTTGTGCGCAAGTCCTATGGCTTAAACAACAACTATTGGACTTCAATTTGAAGCTAGAACGTGTTCCAATATTTTGTGACAACACCAGTGCTATAAATCTTACCAAAAATCCGATGTTACATTCGCGTACCAAACACATAGAAATTCGGCACCATTTTCTGAGGGACCATGTAGAGAAGGGTGACGTTGTCTTTGAACACGTTGATACCAAAAACCAACTAGCGGGCATTTTCACAAAGCCGCTAGCCACTGAGCCCTTCTTTCATATCCGTCGAGAACTTGGTATTCTCGACATTCCTGATCGGGTTTAACAATCACTACATTCATAATTAATCTATTTACAACTATGCTTTTGTACTACTAACAAGTTTAGCTTTTGTTGCAAGTATAAATATGTGGTAACAAGTGTGGTCAGTATAGAGGTGATATTGCTCCTTTCTCTCTCTCTCTTTATATATATCTCTTTCTCTCTAAACATTCATGACTTGAAACGAAGATATCGTTTGACAATCATGGTACTTATATATGTCTATGACCTTTGTTGCTGATACTATGTGTGTTAAATGCAAATTACAATGTGAAAGGGTGAATAGGCATGATAAATAGGCAAGTGTGGCATTCTGCATAATATGAAACTGAAAAATTGGGTTTTTTAAAGGTTATGAGTCGACCTAAACAGGACAACGGTCGACGCATGCTGTAGACTTTCAAAATTATCAAAAAATGCACAATATGCGTCGATGCATGCAGGGGCTGTGGTCGATGGCTCGCGCAAAAACCCATAATTTTTTTTGAAAACCATTCCAAGTCTCTCTTCTTCTCCATTTAATGTAAAATCAACTTTTGTTATGATTTGATATTGCATTTGTCTTGTAAATTGCATCTAGGCATCTATTGTGTCCTCTTGTCTCCTCCCTCTTACAAAAACCCTAAAACCTCTCTCTATTAAAGGGAATAGTCTTCATCTTCTCCAAAATCATACTCAACTACTCTCTTCAAAGTTCATCTCTAAAAAATCTCCAAATATTATCATCAATGGCTTTTCTTCTTCGCAAAAATACAGGTAAGAGATCAAGGGCCTCATCATCATCTGCTTCAGTCCCCATTACTGTTGTCTCACTAGTTCATCCACCTGCTGTTGAAAACTTCAACAAGAGTCTCAGCAAAAGAGCAATAGTTCCACAACATGCTTTCTACCAGGCAACGGGGGAGCGCTTGCATCTCACCCAAATTCTGTCTCTGCTGGAAGTTCAGGGGTTCTTCAATTTTCTGGAGTGCAACACAAAGTACAATGAGGATTTGGTCCGGGTGTTCTACACAAATCTGCGGGGTAACTTTCAAGATTAACATTTCCACACTTCTGTCGGCAATAAACTGGTAAACATAAATTCTGAAGTATGGAACAAATATTTTGATTTGAGTGTCGATGTTGATGCACCACCTCTTCATGAGGTAACGGACACTCGTACGGTGCCAGGGTATGAGTTTAAGAGCGCTCTGAATGACATGCTCAAAAGACCCTATCCAGATGCCATTGTCAACAGTGATGTCTTTCCCAGAACGGTCACAGCCGGGAAACTCAGTACAGGGGAGCGCATCCTTCAGTGGATTGTCGCTCGCATCCTACGGCCGAAAAAAGGTGGACTGTCCCGTGTCGAACAAGCTGAGGTACATCTCATCTATATATTGAAACATAAGATTAAAATAAACTGGCCATACTATATTGCAAGCTGGATTTTTGCTCTGAGAGACTCAAGTAGAGGCACTTCTCTAGCCTATGGGTCGTTTATTTCGGAAATTCTTGCCATAGGAAATGTTGTTGTGTTTCAGTCCCCTCTGACAAAGAATTTAGAATCAAAACCCTTGCCATGATGGGGTATTTTTGGTGTGCTGAACGACGATCATACAGATTTGTCCGTCGAGCCAATATTCCTCGGGTGACTCGCGACAGTTCCGATGACAGCTCTGAAGAAGAAAGTGAAGAACAAGGTGAAGAAGACGATGATGAAGAAGATACAACTGCAGAGGTACAAGAACCTGTATGTGAGCCGCAAGACTATCATCAATCTCCAGTTCAACATATGTCTCCAAATACCGATTGGCTACAACATTCAGCTCCATCAGAAGCACAAGAAGAAGGTTATACAAATCATGGATGGGGTGAATGGCAATACACAGGCTGGACTACCCTGGGTAGATTCTACGACCCATATCACGGCTACCCTCAAGATTATCAACCTTCCCAACACTCATCACCTCCTCCACGTTCGGACAACTCTGAAGTCATTAATATGTTGTATTCCATGCAGTTAGATCAACAAAATTTCATGAGGAGTCAAGATACTCAAATGGAGCAGATTAGAGCTGAGCTTCATACCCAAAATGAAAGGTTAAATTCATTTTCGACTCGGATGGACGCCCGTATTGAAGCTCTGGTTGAATCACATGAAAGGCAAGACTTGGAAATCACCGACTCTCTTCATCACCTCAACATGTCCGTAGAAGCATTTCTGGACTTCTCGGATCCTTACCGCAATCCCGATACTGCATACCGGGGGAGGGGCCGAGGTCGGGGATATTAGTTTCATAGTTGCATATTTCATAGTTGCATATGTGTTTCTTCTATGTACTTTTCATTTTTCCGTATTATGTTTGCCTGAATATTCACCTACTTTGCATGTTCTCGTAATTATCTATTAATTTAAGTTACTTTTGTTCATTATCATTCTTATGTGTGAAGTTTGGTAATTAACTATCACCTATTGTATGTTTTCTGTTAATTGATGCGTTCTCCTTCTCTTTTTGATGGTGTCATAGGGGGAGAAGAACATGTAGCAAAATAACATGTAGCATGCCAACACCAAAGCCAAGTCAGGATATTAACAATAGTTGATGGCTATTTGTTCTACAGCCTTATATTACAAAAGAAAGGGGGAGCTTGTGTATACATTTGTGTATATATTGCATATTTGGTGTTTTGGTTGTATACAGGTTGTCATCATCAAAAAGGGGGAGATTGTGGAGGCAAATCGCCACACATCACACAAGTCTGCAAGACATTGGTCAATACAGGTTTCGATGATGACAAATTACAGCCTTGGATAGATTGGAAATTATAAACTCCAGATCTACTAAACAGATGCAACGTATCACCTACCATATCCTTTTATACTTGTCTTAAAACTGTTGTAATAAATATACTATGTGTAGATAAAATGCAATCATGACCAGAGGCATGAAAGACCACAAACTGATGAATTTTTGCAGGTTTGCAGGGCATGAGTCGACCATAGGGTCGGCGCATGTATCAGAGCAATTCTCTACTGGTCAGCGCACAAGGCAATGAGTCGACCATAGGGTCGGCGCATAAGGGAAAAATTTTCCAACGGGTCAGCGCGTAAAGGCATGAGTCGACCATAGGGTCGGTGCATAAGGGAAATAGTTTTCAACGGGTCAGTGCACGCCGACTGTATGATCGACGCATACTGATGAATTTTCCAGATTTCCAAACAACACAGGCCATGCGTCGACGCACAGACCTGTTGCGGTCGACCGTTCGCACGGAAATTCTGTTTTTAAATGATTCCCTCTTATATTTGAAATACTGTTATGTCTAAAATTGGGTTGGTACTATATATACTTGTTTAACCACTTGTGTCATTTTAACATTTGATAATCTTTTGATTCATGTGTTCAAAAACAAGAAAGAGTGAAATAGGTGTCCAAGATTCATCATCTTCATCTTCAACATCTCACAACATTTCAATTACACACAATCATTTTTGAAATGCATTTGTGTGAAATTCAAGGTGATAAGGTTCGAAGCTTTGATTGGAGAATCAAGTTCGGGTTGAAGCTTGTGACAGGTTCTTTCTTGAATAAAACCGTTGGGGTTTTACCCTCCAAGATTGGTTTGAATTTTGGGATTTTTGGACGAGATTCTTCATCAAGGGTCAACTGAGCGAAGGTGATTGTGAAGAGGTGTTCTTCACAAGTCTAGTAGCGGATTCAGTGATATTGAAGGGAAGATCTCGGGTTTGATTTGTTGCTGTTGAGATCACCCGGAGTCGAAGGTTTGAACAACAACGTGTTATTCAATAAGGAGGCTAGAATTGGAGGTCCATCAACACAAATCGGAGGACTTGATTCATCTTGAATCAAGGGGCAAGGAGTGAAAGCAACTTTCAACACATTGAGATTTCTGTTGTATATTTGCTGCTCAATCCTTGTATAAACTGTTACATTCAACAGGTGATATCTATAAAATATATCTCAATTCTAGTTTTAGAATTGAGGGCAGACGTACCCCGAAGCAAGGACGATGGGGGAACTGCCTCACCAAATACTTGTCTTCTCTATTTTTCAGCATTTACGTTATAGCTCAAAATAAGTGATTTTTGTATAAGCACTATTGTCAAAGTTGTGATATCAATTGAGTAAGAGGTTAAAACTCTGTTTTTGACTCCAAAGTACAATAAGACATTGTACTAGGCTAGTTGGAATCACTTACTCAACATAAATATCACTTGGAGTGTTTTGCACACCAAGTGTTTGACAAATTGCTTGAACCAAAATTATCTTACTTGTGTATCTAGTTTTGGTTTGCTCTTTGAATCATTGGAACTAGGAATCCTAACAACTGAAGTAGATAATTGATAAGTGTGATTAGTATTGTGATTCTATTTTCCAAATTGTCATTAATCCAAAGGCTTACGCATATCCGGTTTTCCAATAACCGTTCGTTTTAGACTATATTTTCCTCGGCAGCTTCCGCACTTAAAACAATTTTTAAAACCAATTTTTAAATTGGTAGCGCCGGCTCAAATTTTAATTGGGGATCTATTCTACCCCCCCTTCTAGATTCGTGCCATAGTCTAACATACATGATGTGTGAGATTAATTATTATGATGATATGATGTTTGATGAATTATGATGATTTATGTGATGATGATGATTATTATGATGAATTATGTGATAACATGAGATATGATGATTTATGTGATGATGATGATTATTATGATGAGTTATGTGAGATACGGTGATATGTTGTATAATGATGATTACTGTGATGAGATATGATAGTATGATGTATGATGATTATTATGATGAAATATGATGATATGTTGTATGATGATGATTACTGTGATGAGATATGATAACATGATGTATGATGATGATTGCTACGATGAGCTATGATGACATGATTTATGATGATGAATATGACGATGAGATATGACGTGTAATGATGATGAATATGATGAATGATGATGCATCGTATGTTGTTACTATGAGGATTATTGTGAAGTGTGCATCATGCATTCATGTGCATCCAGACTTCGGTTCAGGACTTCGATTACTTTGGCTTCAATCCCACTGTGTGGATGTGAAGTATTTTGACGTGTTCTGATCCTATTGATGGGGATCTATGGAGGGTTGATGGCCCAGTGTCCATCGAGCTGTGATGATTGGTACCACATGCATTAAGTCTATGTTGCATCTGCATTTATGAGCCTTTGTGTATAAATTATGATGTTGTGGCCTTTGAGGCATATTTGAAGGATATCAATGTGTTGAATATAACTATGAGTAATATGTTGTTTATGCATTAATTGTTATACATTGATTATTATGAATTGTTTTACTCACCCTGCCTGTTTGAATGTTACCTCCACGTGGGTAACGTGCAGATGAGCAAGTTTAGCCGTGGACGCCGTCGAGGAGTATTTTGAAGTTTTAGAGTCGTTAGCCTTTATGGTTAATTTAAAGGGTCTTGCTCTGATATGTAACATCGGGTTGGGTTCTTTGAGTTGATTGTATATCATTGGGTTATTTTACTGATGTTCCCTTATGAGGAAAACATTGAGTTATGTTTGAGTTCCACTGTATATGATGTTTTGATATATTTTGAGAAAACCCGTGTGTTACAGAGTATTGACCAATTTTGTTGACTTTGAGAAATGTACACCCTTTTGTGGCTTTTTAATGAAAGTTAATATTTTACTCTGAAATCCGTGTTATTTTGCCGTAATATCTGTGAGATAGAATAAGGGTGTTACGAATTGCAGCAGTAAACAGCTACAGGATAGCAGCTGCTGCAGCTCAAATAATGTAGAAAAATTAGGCTGTCGCCGGTTGAATGATACAATTGACCGGTTGTGCAAAGATGAAGACACCATGATGAGTGTGAAAGGAGTTCAATGTAGTAAGGAGTGGTATTTGGACTCAGGTTGTTCAAATCATATGACAGGAAGAAAGGATTGGTTTGTCAAAATCAATCGTTCCATGAAGAACAAAGTAAAGTTCACGGATGACACCACTCAAATGGCTGATGATATCGGTGATGTTTTGATCATGAGAAGGGATGATGGACATTCCTTGATTATTTTTATTTGGGCACTCAAGTAAGGCCATGTTTCTAGAGATGCATCTCCGGACGCACCTCTTACACACTCAAGTAAGCTCATTTTGTGAGGCTCCTTATACGTTGGGTTGTTTTTATTCTGGAGATGCATCTGCGGAGCATTTTAAAAAATAACTTAATTATTTACCATTTCAGTAGAAAATTTGGAGTTGCATCTTCGAAATTATAGGCGACATTTTGAAATTTTCTGCCACCTTTGCATGTCAGATATTTCTGGAGATGCATCTTTGGAAATATTTGATAAAAGAAGCAACTACATGACCACACAATCATTGTTTCCATAATTGGTTTTCAACCAAACCCTTCACCAAAAAACCCTTCATTGTCAATCCATTTTTTCACTCCAAATCTCCATTCTTTTGGTTCATCACATCATAGGGAGCAAACGAAGATAGAATTTCAAGTAAAGATTCTTTATTTCCCTTTGCATTGCTCACATTAGTCATCCTTTTTTTCTGAAAAAAGTTACGTTGTGTCCGGAAATGTATCACTAGAACATGTATGAACTTTTCCAGAGATGCATTTCTGGAAGTTTTCAGTGTTTGATTTCCAAGTTTGTCTTTAGCAATAATGCTTATGTACTGTTATGGTTTTAATTATTTACATTAGATATGGTGCACCCTGATGTTTTCCCGAAACAAGTTGTTTCTTCAAATGCCTAAGGTGTTGTTGTTTCTCCGAATGTCCAAGGTATTGTTGTGAAGGTGGTAAATGTTGGCAACCAATTTAAAAAAGCAAGAGTTTGAATCTCGTGATCAAATACTTCAGTGGATTCATATGGAGGCCTCTAAACTTGGATTTGGTGTGGTTATCGAAAGGTCCAATAATGGTTCAGATAGAAGATGCGCTTTTGAGACAATGACATGCAAAAGAAGAGAGAAATATAGAACTCTCCTCTGAAATTTTAAAAGAGACGGCACTGGTACAAGAAAATGTGATTTCCCGTTTAAGGTGTGTGGTTACTGTTGGCAATCAGAAACTAGATATTTAATGTGATATGTGGTTTTCATAACCATGATTTTTGTGTTGCTGACATGAACTTGAATATTGTTCAACCGAAAAATATACTTGCAATATTGAAACGAAAATGACCCGAAAATATATCAAATATCAAGCAAGTGTATAATATTAGGTACCTTACTAATAAGGCGCTTAGGGAGGATATAACTAATATGCAACAACTCTTGAAACTGTTGGATGATAACAGTTATGTGTCTAGGTACCGAACGTGCGAGGGTGGAGTTAATGTTAGAGATGTTTTTTGGACTCATCCTAATTTCGTAAAGTTGTTCAACACGTTTCTATTATTGGAGATGGTAGATGTTACCTCAACTCAAAAGACATATTCAGCTGGTTTTGCATTTCTTGAAAAAAAGAATAATTTTACTTAGGTCTTAGAGGTGTGTCAGACATTGTTGAAGGACCAAAGTGAGATGCCTAAAGCGATTGTTACCAGTCATGATGTTGCATTGATGAATTCGGTTGTAAAAGTATTTCCTTCTTATTATGCATTACTTTATAGGTATCACATAACAAAGAATGTGAGAATTTGGGTTAAACTTGTGGTAGGGATGAAATAGATAGAGTCCAAAGACAGAAAAATGGTGAAGGTGGGTGTGGTTGTAGAAAAAATAATGGATACATGGAATCATATAATAACTTCCTTCACGAATGTGAAAATTGTTGAAATATGTTGAATGCACAATTCTTGATCAGGAGAAAATTGTTTGTGCATGGACTGATAATGTTAGACACCTTGGAAAAACAAAAGGTGTTCCAAAGAAAATAAATCCTACACTGAATGACAATTCGACGACACAGTCTCCTTCATATTTTGAACATCTTGACAAAGTTTTTTCTGACTTACCGACTCCAAAATCTCAAAAAAGTGTTGTCAAAGCATCTCGCATTAGCAAACCACCTCTGACGCCGCCTCTAAAGATTCCATTCATTGACGAGATGCCAATTTTTATGCACAAATATATCGAGCAGATCATCAATATTGTGGGGACGGTAATTGCGATTACTGAACCATTTCGGTTTTACTTGGTAAATGAGAAGATAGTCATACACTTATATGCCATAAACTTATCCAAGAGTTGAAGACACATAAAGAATTATACACACGGTTGTACGGAAAGAAAGAAAAATTTGATGAAGTTTATGAGTATCTTGTTCCTTTCTTGAACGGTTCGCAACCGGAGGCAAAGTAAATACCCTTCCCTGAAATGGTTCACCTAATAGCATGTGTGTATGATAGAGTATGTGTTGACCTGACACACTACGGTTTTTTAGAAACCTTTTATCCATTACGCCCCGCCCACCCCAAAATCTAAACGATCTTATCATGTGTATTGGGTGGCTTTCAAAATCAAGTCATTTCGTTCATGTTTACTTGAAATCGAGATGCTCTATACCACTTACATTACTGGAGTGGACAACTCATTCAACCACAAAAGTCGAGACTTGTCCAGATCATTTTATGGAAATAATGCAAGAATTCGAGATATTGAACAACATTGAAAAAGAATAAAATGCACAAAAGTTCAAGCGGGTACCACTAATAGATTTAGCCGACAAAAAATGTTTTAATTCACTTTTAATTTCTTGTTTAATCGAACAAATAAGTGTATGTAATTGTGTCTCGATATAATTGAAATGTTATATATTCACCATTTGTTCATATTTTATATTAATGCATTTTTATCTTCCCCATAACAACATTAGTGTTTTAGAAAAAGAAAAAATATGTTATGTTAT
Organism: Lathyrus sativus; assembly: GCA_963859935.3. NCBI lineage: Eukaryota > Viridiplantae > Streptophyta > Magnoliopsida > Fabales > Fabaceae > Lathyrus > Lathyrus sativus. The sequence continues at coordinate 615,450,140 of OZ012740.1, read as the reverse complement.
AGAGTTCTATTCTAAAACTGGTTCAGGAGAACTTTCAGAGATGCATCTCCAAAACATGATAATAGGGTACGGTTCCAGAGATATATCTCCGAAATCAATATGTCAGTTAATGAATGGTCCAAATTGATCTATGGCTTCTATAAATTGAGGTGCTCTTATGTTATATTTCACACAAACTAAAAATATCTTAAATGTCACAAATAAACATCTATTAGTATGTTGCAAATGTCCACTTCTCCAACTATACACCCAGGTGAAAGTTTAAGCTCACCGATTTCACCTCCCTCGAACATATCAAAGATGAAATTCATCATCTCCTACCTTACGGAGACAATCAAAATATTATGAAGCTCGAGTACCGTTCACTATCGATTGACAATGGAGGGAAGATTGAGTTTAGAAAATTTAAGCTAAAGACGCAAGCAGATGTAAAGGTTATATGGCATACATATTTCTAATTTGAAGAAAAAATTCCGATTGATTTGGAAGCGACGGTTTCAAGATCAGTCGAAGATATTACGAAGATGTTGAAGCGTCCACTTGGGTAATGAAGTGTAATATTGCATTTTATGTTGAAATCATCTATGTAATGCTTATCTTATGTTATGAATGTTAATTTTATTTTGAAAAATTACTTTTGTGTTGAATCTGATATTGATGTGTCTCCAAAAATATAACTACGGAGTTATTTCAGAGATACATCTCCGAAATAAAGTAAACAAAAAAGGGGACGTCACTTAGAAATGACCTTACTTAAATGTGTGTTGGGGTGTGTCCGAATATACATCTTCGAAAATAGAGAGTTGTCATACCCCAAATTTTACTCCTAGATTTCATCATCATTTGCATAGCATTCTAGGTCAATCATTTATGCATAGTTAACCTATTATCAAGAGATGTTTGTTTTTGCTTACCTGTGAGTTAGGGTTTGCCATGAGAGGTTCAATGGATTGATCAATCAAGGTTTTAGATGGATCATCAATCAAACAACTTATCATACACTTAAGAGACATCTTTTCATCAAATTCCAAGTGCAATATTGCTTCATTGCAAGTTCTTCAAGATTCAAATTCATCTGGCCATGAATTATGGTTTTTCAACCAAAGTCAACAACATCTTTGACTTTTGATCAAGGCATGATCTCAGGCCTTGACACATGACTCAAGACATTCAAATACTCCCTTTGAGCCCTCTCATGGTATTCAAATAGCCCTAGAGTTTGAATTCATTGAATATCAAGAAGTGAAGATTCATCTGATGCACAAGTTATTCACTGCAAAGTTAAACCTTTGACTTTAGGGTTTTTGATAAAAATATGAGCTTCTCAAGTCAAATTTCATTGGAATTTTTTTTGATGATTTATTTTGATCAAGAAAAATCAAGAGAATTGAGGTTGCTTTCAAAAAGGGCAACATGGAAGAACTTGAATTTTTTTCTAAGTTACGGATGTACAATGATTTTTGTCCAACTTGCCAAAGTCATAACTCCCCATCCAAGAATCCATTTTCTTTGCTCCAAAGACCAATTTAAAGAGCTTATTCCATACTACAACTTTGTCCTTGAGGATGAATTCCCAAAAAAGCATAGATTTCAAGTTATGAAGCCATGAAGTTGGTGTTTCATTCAAAAGTGAATTCCAACACTTAGAAAAATTTTGCCACAAAATCTGCCTTCTAAAAGCAACCAACTTGAGAGCCATTTTTCATCATAATTCACTTTGATTCAAGAAAAACTCAAAATATGAAACTTTTAGAGCATATTTGAAGCTTTCCAAAGAGTCCAATAACTCATTTTTCCCATGCATGAGCTATGAGTTTCGAAGAGGCAAAGTTGACCTTCCACATATGAACTTTAGGTCATTTTTCATGTCATGAGCTTGAGCAAAACCAACTCCATGTTGCGAATCCCCTGATTACAGGTCTTCTTGCTTGCAAATCTATCTCTAATCAGAAGATTACACAAATTTTGGAGGCATTACACAAGGTTTTGAAGCATTACCCATGTGATCATTCCATTTATGGAAAATTTGGCAATAAAGAACACATTTTCATTTGCAAAAAGAGGCTTTAATCATAAAGTCCACTCTCCTTGAGCTTTGTGATTGTTTCTTATACACAAACCTCTTGCAAAAGGTCAGAAGAAACCTCTCAACCACCCTACAACTTGTATACCTTGCCTTGGAACTTCATATTTGCATGAAGCTTACCATTGAATTTGAACCAAACAAAACCTCCAATACTTTTCATTATAACCATCCCTCATTCATACCATTTATCTTATAAATATAGACACTCTCTAAGCCTCAAACACACAACAAAAATACTCTCAAACCCTCTGAACCAGAATCCCTCTCACTTGTCATTTTTCACTCTCCATTGAAGTGAAACTTGAAACTGCTCAAACCAGTGATCCTCCATCCATTCCAATCATCTAAACCTCTTATATACATCATCTATATCTCATTCAAACCCTTAAACCATTGTTGTATCACCTCTATCATCGTATATCATCTTCACTATCACATTTGCAAGAAGGATTGTGTGAAAGGATACAAGGAGTTTCTGGCCAGTTTTTCCATTCAATATTTCTCTCCAAGGATCAAGGAGGTCATTAGAGTATTAATCTTCTTACTGTAGCTATTCAAATAAGAGGCATTGGACCTACTTCAATAGGTAAGGTTTTTTCACCCGAAAACTTTATTTTCATGCATCATTTCTGAACATTTGTTGAAGCAAAAATGTAGAACTATGTGTGTTTGGTGTGTTCTCATGATTGTTTCCTTTGTATCATGTTCGTATGAGAGTTTTCAATGTTAGAAAATTAAGGTTATGATTCTGTTCTTGGTCTTCGTATGCCTTGCGCTTTGAGTTTCAGAATGTAAAAATGGTACCATGTCTGGTTGTTTTAACAAGATCTTTGATGTTAAATAGTGATAGTGATACTTGTCCTTTTTTATGTCATTTTAAACCATAAATTAAAAAGTAGTTATAATCATTCAAGTTTGCCATTTCTATAGGAAATTTTAGTATTACTTTAAAAATAAAAAAAAAAAAAAAAATATATATATATATATATATATATATATATATATATATATATATATATATATATATATATATATATATATATATATATATATATATATATATATATATATATTTTACTCTTTTACATTAATTTTAAATCACAAAATGACAAAAAAAATTATTATTATAATAAACATCACTTTTTACATTTAACCCAATAAAAATTACAAAAAAAAAGGGGCATAGAGCCCATGTGCATAACAACATCAGCAACAGGTTTATTGTCTTTTTGTTTTGTCCTCATGTGTTAGTTCTTTCCTTAGCATAAGAGCAGTGTTGAACAAGTCTTGTCCTGCATAAATATGGTTATAGAAATAAGTATAAGAAGAGTAAAATAAAGTAGTGCAGTCTATCATTTTTATAGGCATATCAGAACTTGCATCAGAATAACAAAACCTTTATTGTACCTCAAAAGGTGCAAATTCAGTTTATCAAAATAACTTTGTAAAAACCCTAATTCTATCAGCATAAAAAGGAGAGTTTTAAGAGAGGAAAGGAGACCACTATATAGAGACCAGAACCTCGTTAAAAAAAAGGGATAGATCAAGTAATAAAAAACCTAACAACCACCATTTCAAAGCTTTCTAGTATACACAAGGGAACTACTATCACCATGTGTTCAAAAGTTCACAAAGAAACTTAGTTTAACAAGAACACGCATACTGAGCATATTAAGAATCATATCTACCAGTTAACACATACATCAGAGGAAGAGTCGTATCATTCATACAACGTCAAGAGACATCAAATGCACATCAACAAACAAAAATAATAAGTAGCAGAAGAACAAAACAGAAAGCATCCAAAGCTTACATGTTGTCGGTGACTTCGATGACTTCTCTGCTCGATTAAATCAAGGGTATCCGTATGTTGGGGGGATTTGGTTCTTGTTTTATTTCTTTAATCTTTGTTTTTTGAAATTTTGTTTAATACATTGATGCTTATGTTCATTTTCGGTTCTGATAGAGATGTATGTTGTATGAGATTTTATCGCTTCTTTACTCGGTTGTTTGAGCTTCGACTTGATTTCTTTATTCTTCTGCAGTGTTTGCGGTTTTCGATTTCCCTTAGATTGTTCTAGTATTCAGTTAAAGTTCATGTATGGTTTATGAGTTCTCGAAAGGGGATGGAAACAAAGTTCATTTTTCGAGAGAAAGGACACGAGAAAGAGAAAGCTTTGTAGAGAATGAACACGTGTGAGGGGGAGGGAATCGTAGTGGATGACTGATGAGGATAGTTGAAAATTTAGGTTTGGGAGCTTTGCCTTTTCTTCTCTCGATTGTTTCCTCATTTCCCTACATAATGAGCGTGATTTGTTCCCTTCATTCCCGTTTGGAAATGGCTAGGCTATCCTTCCATTAACCTTAGAATGAATCGGGTTTTGGGCTCAGGTAACCCGACCCATATCTTCTCATCATTTGGTTCGCCCCTTTAAGGGGCAATAACTTTTTTTGGGCTTCAAATTCCTTCTTCTGACCCATCATTTGGGAAATTTTACCCCATACCCCTACAATTATACTCATACTCCTACACTAAAAATTTTTGGACCAAAATACCCTCGTATAAATAGTTATAATTTTAGAAATTTTAATTTTCCATTTCATTTACATTTGAAGACTTCCGGAACTACCATTTTTCATCTGCAAACCAAAACACTTAGCATAAGTCTTCCGGTACATAAAGTGTAAACTGGAACACATTTCAGAAGTCTTCTGGTTCAAAAAACATATATCGGAACTTTTAGAGTAAGTCTTCCGGTTTTTGTTTTTTTTCTTTGTTTACCGAAAGACTTTAAGTATGTCTTCCGGTATTATGAGTTTTTTTAAATTCACCGGAAGTCTTTTTGCAAGTCTTCCGATTCATATTTTTTTAATTTTTAAATATTTTTTTATGTTTTTATTTTGGCAGTGGTGCGCACACGAGGCAGAGACGGTAGGATCTCTTTTCGCGGACTAGGAAGGGGCGAATCATCGAGAATGGCTGAAGAAGAGCATATTGATGCATCTTCATCAGCAACCGAGTCTGTTGGATATCCAGGAGAACCGTACGATGCCTCTCTTTTAGTTAAGTACCAACATCATATTGCTAGTGTAATACCCCAAATTTTACCCTTACATTTAGTCAGGCATTTCGCATGGCGTCTCATCTGTGCGTCTGCTAACCACTATCAAGTCATGGAGGTGTTTGTTGCAGGATTGATTCCAGGGGTATTTTGGTCATTTTACGTGGATTCCGTTAATTCTTTGAAGACGGGCTGTTACTAAGCTTTGAGACACTTGAGACACTATTTCTGAGGCATTTATTTATCACATGGTTTGATTATATCAAGGCGTCAATCCGATGTGTTTGGTATCGAAAAGTTGTCGGACACGACTGGATTTAAGATCCATTTCATCGCTCATGGTTTATTTCCAGAGCATTTCCTTTTCTGTTGGTAAGGCGCAGTTTAATTGGGTATTATTGGATTGTTGCTCATATCATTTGGTCAGTGGAATTCAATTACGGGCAATGTCATCGTTGATGCTGAATTTGTTGTGATTACGGTGCGTATCCGCGTTTGGTTAGAAAATGAGGGAATGATGTGGGAGAGAATATTGTTGGCTAGAATCTATGTTTGGTTGCTTGTGTGCATCGAGGTGAATGAGATTTAGGAAGTTACTTAATTCAGGAGGTGTTTTCTTACATGATTATCATACAAGATATCCTACGTTTTGAAGGAAAGAGAAAAGCCCTGTTGAATATTCAAAGTTCAAAGAAACACTCATTTGACTTCAAAAAAAGAGAGAAATAATTGGAATATAAATGTGCCGTGAATTTTTATTCAGAATATTTTTTTTACAATTACAAGGGGGATATTAAAATTAAAAAGGAACTTCATTGAATATTATTTCCACTACAAAATACAAAAGAAGTAAATTACACATTTCCATTTTTCTCTAAAGTTCCTAACTGTCCTAAAGAGTGTTTCCGGACATTGCTTCATGCTTCTCCGATTAAGTTCTCCAAATCTCCGATTACCTGCACAACAAAGACAAAACAAAACAGAATAGAAGAAAATGTTAGAAGTTGTTTGACACTCTCAGAACATCGTCATCATCGAGTGCCGGGAATGGCACGACCGAAGCCGCGTCCTACCCCCGTTACCGATCCACGCCATCGGCGTCAGATCAAGTGGCTACTGTTTCTTATCAATGCGGGACAACCGAGAAAGATGAAGAAGTAAAAGAAGTTCGGGCCGATAAATGATTAACTGAAAAGGGTCTATGCCATCATCGAGTAAATCCCATTTGGTTTCCAAGACTGATACAAGGGTAAAGCAGCACAATCAATTTGGTCATAAACCCGGATGCCGACGGGTATGAGCCACTTTGTGTTCAAAGTTTGTCAACACCTGAAATGCAAGCATCAAAACAGTATCAAAGTTTTCAAAGAAATCCATCACTGACCAAGAACCGAATTTCACACCTGCATCAGCTCTAGATCAAAATAGTGAAACTAGTTCAACAAGAAAGAACAAGTCAAACAAATCTGCCACAAAAGGCACAGCATATAAATCACAAGCTGCATAGAATTGGAAGAAGCAATTTAATTCACAAACATAGATCCAAAGCCCACAAAATCCATTCAAGAAAAATATAAAAGGGAACCACATCACCTCGTAAAAACCCTAGTGGCCGCGAGAGAGAAAGAGAAGAGGGGTTCGTCAAAGGTAACCATCAGAACGCAAGCCAAGAGATTGAGGAAGGTCCACTGACGCCGCCTCCATCCACGACGAGCAAACCTTCCCTGGAGGCTCAGTTCCACCATCATCGCCTCCTCATACGTTCATCACCGAACCACTATCGAAAAACGTAAGCACACCATGTTTCTCTCACGATTGTTGTTTTTCTTTTCAGGGAAGATGAGAGGAGTCGAGAGAGATGAAGCAAGCGAGAGACAAGAGAAGCAAGAAGAATCATGCGCCGCGGGGAAGGGATTAGGGTTGCGAAACCCTAAGACCTTGTTTTGTTACACTTACACCAACCGGGTTGGGTCCGGAGGTGATTACCGGCCCAACCCCTTTTATTTTTGTTTTTTATAATTAGGATTATTTTAAAACCTTTTTTTTAAATATTAAAATTGTTTTTTAAAATAAATAGCATCAAAATTTTCTTTAAAATAATAACTAAAAACATTTTTTTAAATAATAACATCAAATCTTTTTTTTGGAATTAAAACTTTGTGGATAATTAAGTTAAAACTATTTTTTGAAAATTAAACTTAATTTTTTTTTTATGTTTAAACATCTTTTTAACTTAAATCAAAACTTTTTCTTTATAAACAACAAAAATCTCCAATATTGCACTTTTGTCTCATGACCCGTCCAATTACCGTCTGACTTTGCCTACTAACGGGTGTTCATCTTTTGCAGCTCATGTGTACTACTATTGTGTTGTGTTTTTTAAGTTTCATTATTATTGTAACTGCCTCTCATGTAACCTCGCGAATCCTAACAATCGCGCTTTAGTTTCTGTCTTTAAGTTTCTGCTTGTATGGCTTACTGTCTGCATTTTATTTCCGCTTGCATGATTCAAATCTCACACATTCACCAATACTCCTGTCACATTATACACATCCGAAGGTTAGGTCTAACCGTTTGGTCGCCGCGCCAATAGTCCTCAACCTCAAAACTTCAACCCTTACACCTTTTCAACCCTAACTTTTCACAAATGCCTCGCCGCAAGCAAAATTACAAAACTACCCCTAGCTTTAGGTCAAAGAGTCGCCGCACTCATTTTAGGGTTTCCCGCCGCGGAATCCCTAACTTAACCCTAATTACAACTTAACAATTCAACGTAGAGATTTGGAGTTTCTACACTCCACGTAAGCGTGTCCTTAAGATGCGTTTATTCCCCTTGAGACCTTGACCACAGTCAAGAAGTCTCTAACCTCCCTTTTGATGGGAACTACGATTACTCTGATTCCACTCCCGTAAGGATACGTAGGCACAAGATGCGATGTCTTGTCGAGTAAACTTAGAATTAACCCCTTAGGTCTCCTTTCTCACTTGTAATCCCTTGTACATATACCTTAAGCGAATAAATAAAGCAAAACAGTAAACATCTGAACAAAAGGTTCCTGTAGAGTACTACAGAAGTTTAGGGTGCTAATACCTTCCCTAAATTTAACCAACCCCCGAACCCTAGATCTTTCCCCGCATTGTGTTTACGATGCAAAATAGGTTTTCCCTCTTTTGACCTTTTCCTTCGGATAAATCAAAGAGCGGCTGTGAATTGAATTGCGATTCAAACTCATTAATAGTTTGTGATCCTATTTCCACCGCAACAGAAAATGGCGACTTCACTGGGGATGTCTTAACTTTTGAGGGTTATCCCTAATTTGTTCATATTTATTACTATTTGTTTTACTATTCATTTGCATGTATATATTTGTGCTCTAATTTGGGACTGTTCCTTGTGAGATAAGTCCTACGCCCGGACTAGTGACATTATTATAGGATGGGGATATATTCGATGAGGCTTATAGGGAGTGAGTCCCGACCAAGCTGATTCGAGAATCACCGCTCAGTTGAGACCCTTTTGAAAATGGTTCGGTTGAACGAGTAATCGTGAAAACTTTTTCCATGGTCGATTGGAGTCTGTGATATTGGGAACCGTAGTACCTTTACACCACCTCGGCCTTATTTAGGACGTAGTGCGGGAACTATGTGGGAGTAGTCCTACAATGGTTGCTACGCGATACTACACTCAAAAGAGGTTCTCTTGAGAATATTATTAACCCCGAGTCAGTCGGAAAGTTGATAATATCCGAAAGATGGGTTGATGACTTTGGGCACTTTTTAGAACCTTGTTCTGCAGGTACGACTAACCTATAGTACACTCCTTTTTGGGATGGGTAGACCTTAACTCCGCTCACGTTCTTTTAACCTAGGACTTTATGTGTTTTCATGCATTGCATCCATAAAGCATCATATTACATTAAGACTTCATGGAATTCAAACTCTATTTATGAACATTGCAGGATACCATGGATCACTCTAGAAGGCATACTTTGAAATTTACTTTTAAGGGTTTTAATTTGGAAGTCCTAGAGAAGCTAAGAGATTTGGTTCAAGATCAAGAAAAGTTCCAAAACAGATATCGAAGGCTATTGTCTTTGTTGAAGATTCAAGTAAACGAAGGACTTCTTGCGACTTTGCTACAGTTTTATGATCCAGATTATCACTGCTTCACCTTTCCAGATTATCAGCTTTTACCTACCTTAGAAGAGTACTCTCAGTTGGTGGGATTACCTATCTTGGATAAGTCTCCATTACCTTTCTTGGAGGAAGACCCTAAAGAACGAGATATTGCTAAAGCCATTTGTCTAAGGATATCTGAGGTCAAAAACAATATGATCACCAAAGGGGGGATCTCCGGTTTTCCCAGGGACTTCCTAATTAAGAAAGCCCAATTTTATGCCGATCATAAAGACATGTTTGCCTTTGAGACAAATTTGCTCTGCTTATTTATGGGTTGCTGCTTTTTCCTAGTTTTGAGGGGTTTGTGGACCTTAATGCAATCAAGACCTTCATGAGGAGAAATCCAGTTCCAACACTATTGGGTAATACTTATCATTCAGTACATCTCCGAAACTTTCATGGTGGAGGAATGATTACATGTTGTGTTCCATTACTATACAAGTGGTTTATTTCTCACTTACCCAAGTCCGGTCCGTTCTGGAGACCTAATCAAGAACGTTGGTCGCAAAAAGTTATGGCTTTAACTCACTCTGATATTGATTGGCATAATCGCATGTACGATGGGATATCGATCATTGATAGTTGCGGAAACTTCAACAATGTGCCTTTGCTCAGTTTCAATGGAGGAATTAGCTACAATCCAGTCTTAGCTCGCCGACAGTTGGGATACCCCTTGAAAGAACCGCCTAAAGGTATTCATGTGGAGAAAATCTTTTTCAAAGACGACAAAAAGCTTCAAGATCAGATTCTATCTTCTTGGAATCATCTGCATAGGAAAGACAAAGAAAGTTTGGGCAGACCTAATTGTGTGTCTATGGAACCATACCTTCAATGGGTTCGAGGAAGAGCTGTTGAGTTGAAGATGCCCTACTCTCGCCGAGATCCTTTACCTCAAAGAGAGGAACCTGTCCAGTATTTCATGACTGAAGTTGAGACTTTGAAGATCACTTTGAAGAGATCACAACGCGAAACAGAATCATGGAAGAACAAATACCATGTGATGGTCAGCGAGTACGAAGAACTTCAAAAGCAGATTCAGTCGAAGAATGATGAGATACAATCCTACAAGAAGAGAAGGCTCTACGAATATTTATTTTCCTCCGGATCTCCGTCTGCTCACTGAAGTTGTGGAAGATGCTTCTCTAGGATTTTCTAGGCTTTTATTTAGCTATTTTGGTTGCAAGAATATTATTTGTAATCTGTCTTCAATGAATTAAAAGTTTCCTTGGTATTCTGAAATATTCGTAAATATTTTAATTCCATGAAATCTTCATTTGCATTCGCATTATAGCACCATATGTTTTCTTGCATTGCATGTGTCTTCCGTTTTGTCATGTTCGGTTCTCTCACCTTCCAGTTTTGTCACCCTGAGTTCTCTGCATCAATACGACCCTTCAAAAGGATGGAAGATCAAAACCAAGAGATCAACCGTGTCAACCATGAACTCGAAGATCTTCGAGGAAGTGTAGGGCAGATTTTGGAGATGTTACGAGCTCTTAGTATGAAGGTGGACGCTCAGTCTACTGTTGTTTCTGAGACTACTAATACCGTTATGGAATCTCAACCAGCTGTTACTGTCGAGAATGTACCTCCTCATGGTCTTCAATCCGGTTTGGTGCCTCCTAGTGCTCAACCAGTTCGACGAGCCACCCCCCCCCCCCCCCCAAGTGCAAAACTCCTAACTCCGACCATGGTAAAGGACCTGCACGTTCAAGGAACCGCAAAACAGCTACTCCTCAACCTTGGCAACATCAGCAGAGTTATGTTCAAGGTTATCCGTTTCCATATGTCCAACAACCCTATGTAGCTACTGTTGCACCTCCTTTCAATCAGCAGTTTCCTACATACCAGCCTGTGCAGTCAGCTCTGGTATATCAAGCACCGGTTTATCAACAACCTTCCGGTTATTCGCCCATGCAAGTTCCGGTCAACAGTCAACGAGTGCCCAACGCTCCTGTTCACCAACAATCACAGAATCAGGTTCCTTATCCCCGTAAGAGGCAGTATAAGCCTTGTCCTCCAATTCCGATAACTTTCACTGAGTTATACACCCATTTGGTACAACAAGGTCTGATTACCACCCGTGCTTTGGGTCCTCCGCCTAATCCGTTACCTGCAGGTTACAACGCTGCCGCTCATTGTTTATTTCATGAGGGTGCGCCTGACCATGATCTAGAGAATTGCTATGCTCTTAAGAATTTTGTCAGAAATTTGCTAGAAACGAAGAAGTTGTCTTTTAGCGATGCTCAGCCGAAGATCGAGACTCCTCTCGGGGTTCCCCGCTTGTCAAGCTTAAAATCTGCAAAGTATGTTGTCCCCTCAGCAAATCAGTCGAAGCCAGTAATTACTCAAAGGCCTAGCTCGCTTCATTTCAGTAACCCTCAAGATGATATGACCGGGATCAACAAAGAATCTGGGAAAGTTATTTTGAAGCAACGACTGAAAACTGTTGAAAATGTGACCAGCATAACTGGGGCAAGCCATGATGACTCACAGTGATCATAAACCAGACGTCCCTTCCATTGAGGCTCCGCCAAAGGAAATTGTTACTCTTGAATGCAAGATTTCATAAACATTTAGAAGGATTTTTTCCGACAGTTCATTTGTTTATTTATATGTATTTCTCTTCGATTAAGCATAGTTAGCATGCACGAACTTGTTTATCTTTGATTAATTAATGCAACGCATATGTTTGTCTTGAATAAATCCATTCGTTTCACTCATTCAAAAAACGTTTTCATAAATCATAATGCCAACTTTACCCGATCTCTTGTTCTGATGGAGAATTGGGGGGAGGATGACGAACCTAAAACGTCAGATTTCTTGTTGTATGCTTTCAATTAAAACCTGTTGATGATGTAAGGCATTGTTTCAAATCCCAAACACTGGAGATATAAGGATGTTAACCCCTCGTTAACCTCTTTGAGCCTTGAAGTAGGAGTTTTTCTTTCTTTTAGGAACCTTCATCCTGGGGTAGGTTTCAGTTAAACCGATTGAGCGCTTAGACTCTAAAAAAGGAAGAGCAAACCTTCGAGAATTTATCCTTAGCATCTTAAGAAGTCCAATACAATGACTATCCCTCGGTTACCTAAGGAGTGGGGCAGTCACGAGCCTTTCAAAAGATTTACACGACTTGTGCATAAAAGAATATTCAAAAAAATAAGAGCCCGCTAAGTCAAAACCTATGAAGGAGACTTAGGCAAAACTGGGGCATCCCGCTGGACTCCAAAGTCAGATCAAAAGACGTTGTCCAGGCAAAAGTTAGGGAATAAAAGCAAAACAAGAGGGTACAATAAATAATCCCTAGTAAAGAACAAAATCGTGTGACCAATTGCCATTAGAAATAGGTGAGTGACTGCCATGTCCAAAGCCTTGATAAGTTCTCGACCATAGTAAATCCGCTTGAGATATGAGCGTTCGTATCCGATTAACTGAATTAGGATTGGAGAACATCACGAAGAATGGGTGGGTACAAATATAACTTTGAGCCTTTATCCTTTTGTTTCTTAAACCGTGAACCGAGCCACGATACAACCTTTAAAAGACCTAATTGAAGTAAGACTTCGGTTGAAAGCATACTCGACAAGATCACGTTTCCTGACTCCTACGAGCTATGCTCAGAAAAAAATTCATGTTGGCATTATAATTAAAACTTATATCCTGACTAGTGATTTCGGTCACAAGTTATTGCGATATCTTTTTCAAAACAAAAATTCAAGACAAATATATGTGTACATTGACAAGCTCAGGATAGGCATTTCAGGCATGACGACTTTGTTTGATATCTTAGAGATTTACATGGACATAACCCGTGTAACTGGAAGATCCTGCTAAACAGGGGCAGGCAGTTTCCCAATTCGCTTACCAGCGCGAGTCTGACGTTCTTAAGAACTATTTCTCAAAGATTTCGTCGTAACACGATTAACTTGTGCCAGTTACGTCGAGACCTGACAAATCTCTCAAAGAGTTTGAAAACAGTGGGGCAACCAGACTCCGTGTTCTCTATAAAATCCTCTTGAGATGACCATACCTCACAACACAAATATCCTGGGGCACCATGTTTTTAAAAAAAAAAAGGGGGGGGGGGGGGGAAACAAATGGCGACTACTATAAGGTCCTTCAAGATCAAAACCATGTGGTTTCACAACTTTTCTTCCTGCACCCGATGGATTTTACTCACGGCGGTCTTCATTCCCCAGTAAATCTCAATGTTGCAACAGGCTCTTAAACTATTGCCTCATCACAGTCCCCAGAGAGACTATAAGCTGACAACTTTTTCTTGGGTAACTCGAAAGTGTCCCTCAGGTTTTCTTCTCCCCGTGTGAAGACGTGATACTGTGCACCCAAGCAGATTACCTTCTCCCCAGAGAAGTCAGAAATTTAAAACCATATTTGGTTCTATCATTGATCCTTCTCCTCCATGATTGATGTATTGGTTGCAGAGAACGCAGGGTATCTCCGTCGAGATGTTTATTTCATCTCTCGTCCCGTCTCTAGTCTGTTTCGTCAGCATACGCAGGGGCATAAGCATCACATTTCCTATTTCATACACATACTCATTACATACTCATTTCATAACATCCTGCATATTTAACTACATACACATTAACATATGCAGTAACATATGCGTTAGCATTCACAGGTTCATTGTGTCTCGCCATCATTGGTTGTTACCGCCGAGTAACTGGGGTTTGTCCATTCTCTCCAAATAGATTGTCAGCCCTAAGCATAAAATACATATGCGTTTCCAAGTTTCCCTACAGAGCTCGTTCCTTGTGGATGACGGTTACTTCAGCTATCTTTCTTCGCCAAGATAATATATTTACCCTTCGAGATCATTCCCTCGAGGGAGTCTTGATTGCCATTTTTTTATTTCTAGCTCGATCCTAGATTGAATCCCGGTCATGTCGGTCGCCGAGCCCAACCAGACGTGCATTTATTTTGCACCGTCTAAAAATTTTTCACCATACCTTGGCAGATATGCGACTGTTCTCGCTTGAGAAGCTTATCACTGTACCCGGATGTGCATTTATTTTGCACTATTTTTCAAGAAAATCAATCGCAATCCTTTACAGATATCACACCAGTTCACGCCTGGAAAATCCATCAGTACATCTTATAGCATCGGTATGCAACTGTTCTCGCCTGAGAAGCCTATCGGTATAACACTTTACAATTCTACATCCTACAACATCGGTATGCAACTGTTCTCGCCTGAGAAGCCTATCGATATAACAATCCTACATGTTACAGCATCAGTATGCGACTGTTCTCGCCTGAGAAGCCTATCGATATAACAATCCTACATCTTACAGCATCGGTATGCAACATTTCTCACCTGAGAAGCCTATCATCGATCAGCAACAGTTCTCACCAGAGAGGCTTATCACAACATTTTACAATCGATCAACAACAGTTCTCACAAGAGAAGCTTATCACAATCGATCAGCAACAGTTCTCACAAGAGAAGCTTATCACCATCGATCAGCAACAGTTCTCGGTTAAGAAGCTTATCGTGACGTTCTTCAGCAACGGTATGCAACAGTTCTCCGCCGAGAAGCTCATCATTATCTGTTATCACCTCTACAAGCAGTTCTTACATGAGAAGCTTATTATTGCCACTCTTGCAAATAAGCGACATTTCTCGCCTGAGAAGCTGATCCTATCTTCGTTATGACTCGCAGCAAATGGCCATCTCCATCGAGCAGTTGGGCTTCCATTTTTCCTTGTCGTCTTGAAGTATGGGGAGGTTTGAACCGAATCATATTCAGGAGAGCATGAATCTTGAAGTGTGAGGAAGTTCAATTTACCCTTTAGTAAAAGAAGGAGCAGAATCATATTCAGGAGAGCATGAATCTTGAAGTATGAGGAAGTTCAATTTACCCTTTAGTAAAAGAAGGAGTAGAATCATATTCAGGAGAGCATGAATCTTGAAGTGTGAGGAAGTTCAATTTACCCTTTAGTAAAAGAAGGAGCAGAATCATATTCAGGAGAGCATGAATCTTGAAGTATGAGGAAGTTCAGTTTACCCTTTAGTAAAAGAAGGAGCAGAATCATATTCAGGAGAGCATGAATCTTGAAGTATGAGGAAGTTCAGTTTACCCTTTAGCAAAAGAAAAAGCGGAATCATACTCGACGCGCTGTCCTCGGAAGTATGAAGAAGTTTATTTTATCCTTTAGTAAAAGAAGAATCTGAATCATATTCCGGGCACCGACCTTAAATATGAGAAGATTTATATATCAGATAAGCAGCAGCCTCTTTATTTGAGTGCTTATCTGTTTTGGCATATAAGTCCCTTCCAACGATAAGTGACAGTTCTCCCTCGAGAAGCTTATCAGGGCATTTCCACTTAAAGTCCATTTATTTTGGCATACAGTCGGTTTTTACCCTGTATATCTGATATGGATTTCTGAAAAGTCCATTCGATCCCATCACGAAGGATAGTTTATAGAAGCTTGGATGTTATTCTTTGCTCAATGCTCCAGCATTCTGTAATCGATCTTGGAGTTGTGTAGATCCAGTCTTATTGTTAGACATTCCCAAGTGGAGGCCATCTCATAGGCGCCATCACTATTAAGGATCTTGTTCTAACCACTCAAAGTCCATTTATTTTGGCATACAGCCGGTTCTTTTCACCCTGTATATTTTCTACGGAGTTCCGAAAGGCCCGTTTGATCCTGTCACGAGAGATAGTTTACAGAAGCTTAGATGTTATTCTTTGCTCAATACTCCAGCATTCTGTAATCGATCTTGCAGTCGTACATGATCCAGTTTCACTTTTAAGATTCCCCAGTGGAGGCCATATCATAGGTACCATCTCCATTTGAGGATCTCGTTCCAGTTCTAAAAATGACAATTTGGTCGTATTCGCACCATTTGACCATCGTTTTAGAATTCCCCAGTGTTGTGCCGTGTCCCAGCGTGTCGTCTTCCCCAGTGTTTTTATCATAGCATCTGTCCTTTGTGTCGTTCATTTGCATCGTCGCATTCATCATTCCAGCATACGCATCATATCATATTCATGGCATCGTCTGCATTAGTCTGTTCTCGTTTGGTCCATAGCATTTGTATATCACTGCATCTAAGGGCAAAATTTTCGGTTATCTATATTTAAATCCCTCCACCATGATTCCTCGAGTCTCCGTCACTCAAATCATCCGGTGTAGCTATTTAAATAGGGGCAACTGTAATACCCCAAATTTTACCCTTACATTTAGTCAGGCATTTCGCATGGCGTCTCATCTGTGCGTCTGCTAACCACTATCAAGTCATGGAGGTGTTTGTTGCAGGATTGATTCCAGGGGTATTTTGGTCATTTTACGTGGATTCCGTTAATTCTTTGAAGACGGGCTGTTACTAAGCTTTGAGACACTTGAGACACTATTTCTGAGGCATTTATTTATCACATGGTTTGATTATATCAAGGCGTCAATCCGATGTGTTTGGTATCGAAAAGTTGTCGGACACGACTGGATTTAAGATCCATTTCATCGCTCATGGTTTATTTCCAGAGCATTTCCTTTTCTGTTGGTAAGGCGCAGTTTAATTGGGTATTATTGGATTGTTGCTCATATCATTTGGTCAGTGGAATTCAATTACGGGCAATGTCATCGTTGATGCTGAATTTGTTGTGATTACGGTGCGTATCCGCGTTTGGTTAGAAAATGAGGGAATGATGTGGGAGAGAATATTGTTGGCTAGAATCTATGTTTGGTTGCTTGTGTGCATCGAGGTGAATGAGATTTAGGAAGTTACTTAATTCAGGAGGTGTTTTCTTACATGATTATCATACAAGATATCCTACGTTTTGAAGGAAAGAGAAAAGCCCTGTTGAATATTCAAAGTTCAAAGAAACACTCATTTGACTTCAAAAAAAGAGAGAAATAATTGGAATATAAAAGTGCCGTGAATTTTTATTCAGAATATTTTTTTTACAATTACAAGGGGGATATTAAAATTAAAAAGGAACTTCATTGAATATTATTTCCACTACAAAATACAAAAGAAGTAAATTACACATTTCCATTTTTCTCTAAAGTTCCTAACTGTCCTAAAGAGTGTTTCCGGACATTGCTTCATGCTTCTCCGATTAAGTTCTCCAAATCTCCGATTACCTGCACAACAAAGACAAAACAAAACAGAATAGAAGAAAATGTTAGAAGTTGTTTGACACTCTCAGAACATCGTCATCATCGAGTGCCGGGAATGGCACGACCGAAGCCGCGTCCTACCCCCGTTACCGATCCACGCCATCGGCGTCAGATCAAGTGGCTACTGTTTCTTATCAATGCGGGACAACCGAGAAAGATGAAGAAGTAAAAGAAGTTCGGGCCGATAAATGATTAACTGAAAAGGGTCTATGCCATCATCGAGTAAATCCCATTTGGTTTCCAAGACTGATACAAGGGTAAAGCAGCACAATCAATTTGGTCATAAACCCGGATGCCGACGGGTATGAGCCACTTTGTGTTCAAAGTTTGTCAACACCTGAAATGCAAGCATCAAAACAGTATCAAAGTTTTCAAAGAAATCCATCACTGACCAAGAACCGAATTTCACACCTGCATCAGCTCTAGATCAAAATAGTGAAACTAGTTCAACAAGAAAGAACAAGTCAAACAAATCTGCCACAAAAGGCACAGCATATAAATCACAAGCTGCATAGAATTGGAAGAAGCAATTTAATTCACAAACATAGATCCAAAGCCCACAAAATCCATTCAAGAAAAATATAAAAGGGAACCACATCACCTCGTAAAAACCCTAGTGGCCGCGAGAGAGAAAGAGAAGAGGGGTTCGTCAAAGGTAACCATCAGAACGCAAGCCAAGAGATTGAGGAAGGTCCACTGACGCCGCCTCCATCCACGACGAGCAAACCTTCCCTGGAGGCTCAGTTCCACCATCATCGCCTCCTCATACGTTCATCACCGAACCACTATCGAAAAACGTAAGCACACCATGTTTCTCTCACGATTGTTGTTTTTCTTTTCAGGGAAGATGAGAGGAGTCGAGAGAGATGAAGCAAGCGAGAGACAAGAGAAGCAAGAAGAATCATGCGCCGCGGGGAAGGGATTAGGGTTGCGAAACCCTAAGACCTTGTTTTGTTACACTTACACCAACCGGGTTGGGTCCGGAGGTGATTACCGGCCCAACCCCTTTTATTTTTGTTTTTTATAATTAGGATTATTTTAAAACCTTTTTTTTAAATATTAAAATTGTTTTTTAAAATAAATAGCATCAAAATTTTCTTTAAAATAATAACTAAAAACATTTTTTTAAATAATAACATCAAATCTTTTTTTTGGAATTAAAACTTTGTGGATAATTAAGTTAAAACTATTTTTTGAAAATTAAACTTAATTTTTTTTTTATGTTTAAACATCTTTTTAACTTAAATCAAAACTTTTTCTTTATAAACAACAAAAATCTCCAATATTGCACTTTTGTCTCATGACCCGTCCAATTACCGTCTGACTTTGCCTACTAACGGGTGTTCATCTTTTGCAGCTCATGTGTACTACTATTGCGTTGTGTTTTTTAAGTTTCATTATTATTGTAACTGCCTCTCATGTAACCTCGCGAATCCTAACAATCGCGCTTTAGTTTCTGTCTTTAAGTTTCTGCTTGTATGGCTTACTGTCTGCATTTTATTTCCGCTTGCATGATTCAAATCTCACACATTCACCAATACTCCTGTCACATTATACACATCCGAAGGTTAGGTCTAACCGTTTGGTCGCCGCGCCAATAGTCCTCAACCTCAAAACTTCAACCCTTACACCTTTTCAACCCTAACTTTTCACAAATGCCTCTCCGCAAGCAAAATTACAAAACTACCCCTAGCTTTAGGTCAAAGAGTCGCCGCACTCATTTTAGGGTTTCCCGCCGCGGAATCCCTAACTTAACCCTAATTACAACTTAACAATTCAACGTAGAGATTTGGAGTTTCTACACTCCACGTAAGCGTGTCCTTAAGATGCGTTTATTCCCCTTGAGACCTTGACCACAGTCAAGAAGTCTCTAACCTCCCTTTTGATGGGAACTACGATTACTCTGATTCCACTCCCGTAAGGATACGTAGGCACAAGATGCGATGTCTTGCCGAGTAAACTTAGAATTAACCCCTTAGGTCTCCTTTCTCACTTGTAATCCCTTGTACATATACCTTAAGCGAATAAATAAAGCAAAACAGTAAACATCTGAACAAAAGGTTCCTGTAGAGTACTACAGAAGTTTAGGGTGCTAATACCTTCCCTAAATTTAACCAACCCCCGAACCCTAGATCTTTCCCCGCATTGTGTTTACGATGCAAAATAGGTTTTCCCTCTTTTGACCTTTTCCTTCGGATAAATCAAAGAGCGGCTGTGAATTGAATTGCGATTCAAACTCATTAATAGTTTGTGATCCTATTTCCACCGCAACAGAAAATGGCGACTTCACTGGGGATGTCTTAACTTTTGAGGGTTATCCCTAATTTGTTCATATTTATTACTATTTGTTTTACTATTCATTTGCATGTATATATTTGTGCTCTAATTTGGGACTGTTCCTTGTGAGATAAGTCCTACGCCCGGACTAGTGACATTATTATAGGATGGGGATATATTCGATGAGGCTTATAGGGAGTGAGTCCCGACCAAGCTGATTCGAGAATCACCGCTCAGTTGAGACCCTTTTGAAAATGGTTCGGTTGAACGAGTAATCGTGAAAACTTTTTCCATGGTCGATTGGAGTCTGTGATATTGGGAACCGTAGTACCTTTACACCACCTCGTCCTTATTTAGGACGTAGTGCGGGAACTATGTGGGAGTAGTCCTACAATGGTTGCTACGCGATACTACACTCAAAAGAGGTTCTCTTGAGAATATTATTAACCCCGAGTCAGTCGGAAAGTTGATAATATCTGAAAGATGGGTTGATGACTTTGGGCACTTTTTAGAACCTTGTTCTGCAGGTACGACTAACCTATAGTACACTCCTTTTTGGGATGGGTAGACCTTAACTCCGCTCACGTTCTTTTAACCTAGGACTTTATGTGTTTTCATGCATTGCATCCATAAAGCATCATATTACATTAAGACTTCATGGAATTCAAACTCTATTTATGAACATTGCAGGATACCATGGATCACTCTAGAAGGCATACTTTGAAATTTACTTTTAAGGGTTTTAATTTGGAAGTCCTAGAGAAGCTAAGAGATTTGGTTCAAGATCAAGAAAAGTTCCAAAACAGATATCGAAGGCTATTGTCTTTGTTGAAGATTCAAGTAAACGAAGGACTTCTTGCGACTTTGCTACAGTTTTATGATCCAGATTATCACTGCTTCACCTTTCCAGATTATCAGCTTTTACCTACCTTAGAAGAGTACTCTCAGTTGGTGGGATTACCTATCTTGGATAAGTCTCCATTCCCTTTCTTGGAGGAAGACCCTAAAGAACGAGATATTGCTAAAGCCATTTGTCTAAGGATATCTGAGGTCAAAAACAATATGATCACCAAAGGGGGGATCTCCGGTTTTCCCAGGGACTTCCTAATTAAGAAAGCCCAATTTTATGCCGATCATAAAGACATGTTTGCCTTTGAGACAATATTTGCTCTGCTTATTTATGGGTTGCTGCTTTTTCCTAGTTTTGAGGGGTTTGTGGACCTTAATGCAATCAAGACCTTCATGAGGAGAAATCCAGTTCCAACACTATTGGGTAATACTTATCATTCAGTACATCTCCGAAACTTTCATGGTGGAGGAATGATTACATGTTGTGTGCCATTACTATACAAGTGGTTTATTTCTCACTTACCCAAGTCCGGTCCGTTCTGGAGACCTAATCAAGAACGTTGGTCGCAAAAAGTTATGGCTTTAACTCACTCTGATATTGATTGGCATAATCGCATGTACGATGGGATATCGATCATTGATAGTTGCGGAAACTTCAACAATGTGCCTTTGCTCAGTTTCAATGGAGGAATTAGCTACAATCCAGTCTTAGCTCGCCGACAGTTGGGATACCCCTTGAAAGAACCGCCTAAAGGTATTCATGTGGAGAAAATCTTTTTCAAAGACGACAAAAAGCTTCAAGATCAGATTCTATCTTCTTGGAATCATCTGCATAGGAAAGACAAAGAAAGTTTGGGCAGACCTAATTGTGTGTCTATGGAACCATACCTTCAATGGGTTCGAGGAAGAGCTGTTGAGTTGAAGATGCCCTACTCTCGCCGAGATCCTTTACCTCAAAGAGAGGAACCTGTCCAGTATTTCATGACTGAAGTTGAGACTTTGAAGATCACTTTGAAGAGATCACAACGCGAAACAGAATCATGGAAGAACAAATACCATGTGATGGTCAGCGAGTACGAAGAACTTCAAAAGCAGATTCAGTCGAAGAATGATGAGATACAATCCTACAAGAAGAGAAGGCTCTACGAATATTTATTTTCCTCCGGATCTCCGTCTGCTCACTGAAGTTGTGGAAGATGCTTCTCTAGGATTTTCTAGGCTTTTATTTAGCTATTTTGGTTGCAAGAATATTATTTGTAATCTGTCTTCAATGAATTAAAAGTTTCCTTGGTATTCTGAAATATTCGTAAATATTTTAATTCCATGAAATCTTCATTTGCATTCGCATTATAGCACCATATGTTTTCTTGCATTGCATGTGTCTTCCGTTTTGTCATGTTCGGTTCTCTCACCTTCCAGTTTTGTCACCCTGAGTTCTCTGCATCAATACGACCCTTCAAAAGGATGGAAGACCAAAACCAAGAGATCAACCGTGTCAACCATGAACTCGAAGATCTTCGAGGAAGTGTAGGGCAGATTTTGGAGATGTTACGAGCTCTTAGTATGAAGGTGGACGCTCAGTCTACTGTTGTTTCTGAGACTACTAATACCGTTATGGAATCTCAACCAGCTGTTACTGTCGAGAATGTACCTCCTCATGGTCTTCAATCCGGTTTGGTGCCTCCTAGTGCTCAACCAGTTCGACGAGCCACCCCCCCTTCCCAAGTGCAAAACTCCTAACTCCGACCATGGTAAAGGACCTGCACGTTCAAGGAACCGCAAAACAGCTACTCCTCAACCTTGGCAACATCAGCAGAGTTATGTTCAAGGTTATCCGTTTCCATATGTCCAACAACCCTATGTAGCTACTGTTGCACCTCCTTTCAATCAGCAGTTTCCTACATACCAGCCTGTGCAGTCAGCTCTGGTATATCAAGCACCGGTTTATCAACAACCTTCCGGTTATCCGCCCATGCAAGTTCCGGTCAACAGTCAACGAGTGCCCAACGCTCCTGTTCACCAACAATCACAGAATCAGGTTCCTTATCCCCGTAAGAGGCAGTATAAGCCTTGTCCTCCAATTCCGATAACTTTCACTGAGTTATACACCCATTTGGTACAACAAGGTCTGATTACCACCCGTGCTTTGGGTCCTCCGCCTAATCCGTTACCTGCAGGTTACAACGCTGCCGCTCATTGTTTATTTCATGAGGGTGCGCCTGACCATGATCTAGAGAATTGCTATGCTCTTAAGAATTTTGTCAGAAATTTGCTAGAAACGAAGAAGTTGTCTTTTAGCGATGCTCAGCCGAAGATCGAGACTCCTCTCGGGGTTCCCCGCTTGTCAAGCTTAAAATCTGCAAAGTATGTTGTCCCCTCAGCAAATCAGTCGAAGCCAGTAATTACTCAAAGGCCTAGCTCGCTTCATTTCAGTAACCCTCAAGATGATATGACCGGGATCAACAAAGAATCTGGGAAAGTTATTTTGAAGCAACGACTGAAAACTGTTGAAAATGTGACCAGCATAACTGGGGCAAGCCATGATGACTCACAGTGATCATAAACCAGACGTCCCTTCCATTGAGGCTCCGCCAAAGGAAATTGTTACTCTTGAATGCAAGATTTCATAAACATTTAGAAGGATTTTTCCCGACAGTTCATTTGTTTATTTATATGTATTTCTCTTCGATTAAGCATAGTTAGCATGCACGAACTTGTTTATCTTTGATTAATTAATGCAACGCATATGTTTGTCTTGAATAAATCCATTCGTTTCACTCATTCAAAAAACGTTTTCATAAATCATAATGCCAACTTTACCCGATCTCTTGTTCTGATGGAGAATTGGGGGGAGGATGACGAACCTAAAACGTCAGATTTCTTGTTGTATGCTTTCAATTAAAACCTGTTGATGATGTAAGGCATTGTTTCAAATCCCAAACACTGGAGATATAAGGATGTTAACCCCTCGTTAACCTCTTTGAGCCTTGAAGTAGGAGTTTTTCTTTCTTTTAGGAACCTTCATCCTAACCTGGGGCGGGGTAGGTTTCAGTTAAACCGATTGAGCGCTTAGACTCTAAAAAAGGAAGAGCAAACCTTCGAGAATTTATCCTTAGCATCTTAAGAAGTCCAATACAATGACTATCCCTCGGTTACCTAAGGAGTGGGGCAGTCACGAGCCTTTCAAAAGATTTACACGACTTGTGCATAAAAGAATATTCAAAAAAATAAGAGCCCGCTAAGTCAAAACCTATGAAGGAGACTTAGGCAAAACTGGGGCATCCCGCTGGACTCCAAAGTCAGATCAAAAGACGTTGTCCAGGCAAAAGTTAGGGAATAAAAGCAAAACAAGAGGGTACAATAAATAATCCCTAGTAAAGAACAAAATCGTGTGACCAATTGCCATTAGAAATAGGTGAGTGACTGCCATGTCCAAAGCCTTGATAAGTTCTCGACCATAGTAAATCCGCTTGAGATATGAGCGTTCGTATCCGATTAACTGAATTAGGATTGGAGAACATCACGAAGAATGGGTGGGTACAAATATAACTTTGAGCCTTTATCCTTTTGTTTCTTAAACCGTGAACCGAGCCACGATACAACCTTTAAAAGACCTAATTGAAGTAGGACTTCGGTTGAAAGCATACTCGACAAGATCACGTTTCCTGACTCCTACGAGCTATGCTCAGAAAAAAATTCATGTTGGCATTATAATTAAAACTTATATCCTGACTAGTGATTTCGGTCACAAGTTATTGCTGTCGCTACTGCGAAAATCGGCGCCGGCTGAACAGAAGAGTCGCCACCGTGCGTTATTTATCCCACGGGAGGGAAAGGAAACGCTCAGAGTAAACCTCGCACAACACGGGAAAGGTATGGTCATCGCAACCAAAACCTGGATTCGGGAGTCGGTTACGCAAGGGGAAGGTATTAGCACCCCTCACGTCCGTCGTACTCGACGGGATCCACGCTTGTTTTCAGGTATGGATTGTTATTCTATCTAAACTATAGGTCTGGGGTTAAAAGAAAAGAAAATGAAAATAAAAAAATGACTCGGCAAAGCATCGCACTTTATGCCTACGTATTCTCGTCTGGAACGAGAAATCAGAGTCAACGTAGTTCGCCTACCTACGGGAAAGGAGGGGAAGGTTGCTCGCTAGGATATCGCATCCTATGCCTACGTACTTTCATACAGCATGAAAGATCAGAGCAAACGTAGTTCGGGCCACGGAAGACACAAGCTTGTCTTGGTTGATTTTATTCCTTCTGAAAAAGGTTTTCTTGATTAACAGTCCCGGCGGACAAAAATGACGCTTTGATGAGTTCACATTCTTTTACGGAAGAAGTGTCTTTTATTGTGTTTGAAATCTTTATGTGTTTTTCTGTTTGTTTTGAGAAAGAAAGAGACAGAACTCTAACCTACGGTTGCGAAGGGAAACAAACTAACCTAATGTTATCATGCATGGGTTAAGACCTAGTGTCTATCATGCTCCTCTCTTGCACAGAGAGAAACAGAGATCCTACGGGATAGGCAGAAACAGAAACAATATCAGATATATACAGTAAAACAGTAAAATGCATGGATGCAACAGTACAAGCGAGGCAAGGGAGTCCCACTCAACCTCGAACCTAGAAAACAATAGGCGAAAGTGAACAGGCTTCACTTTCAACCCAGCAGGGTAAACAGCAAACAATACAGTCCAGAAAACCAATCAATACATCAGAAATGAAATACAGCAGCAAAAGAAACAGCATCAGCAGCTCTGAATCAACATCTGGCTTCAAGTAATCTTCAATCAGCTATAGGCTTCAACAAGCATCAATCTCCATCTTCATGGCCTTCAGGCAAGGGCTTTGATCATCAGTCTTCTATCTGCAATGGCTTTTCTTCAAGTCCAAACCTCCAGGATGAGGGATCAGTCACAAGAGTGGATTGGGTGTTAAGCAATCAGTTGACTACCAAGGGTGGTGAACAGACTGCTTCTAACACAAGAGACATTTTCTCTCAAGAGTTCTATCTCATAGACACTATCACCAAGCCTTCCAAAGGAAGGGGGTGAGTGTCTTAGAGAGACTCTGAATCACAGAGAAGAATGGATGCAGACAAGGCAATCCATGTTTGAGAAACAAACTTTCTAACCTAGAGCTCTGCCTAGCTCCTAAACCCTAGTTCCTCAGCATCTGCTAGCAAGAATCTTCTCTTCAACTCTGGAAGTTGATCTTCAACATCTGGATCTCCAATGGCTTCCCCTTCTCAAGTCTTCAGCTCTCCTAAGTCCCCAGACAATCCCAATACCCAAGCAAGCAAGCAATACTCCCCAGAGGGCACACCACACCAGTCAATCAGACATACACAGAGTATTAATAGCAGTAGGGGAGTCCTGACTTTTTCTCTAAGGGATCTAATAACTACCCATAGCCCCTATAGTCCCATAACTAATCTAGTTAAACCCTAAGTCCTAAGGGAAATGAATTGATTCTCCTAAGTCATCACCTAAAACCCTAGTTTGTTCATGTTGTTCACACCTACACTAAGCACCTAAATTTAACTTCTAAAAATGGGAACTAAATTGTATCTACAAGTTCAATGTCTCATCTAAGCAACCTAAAAAGAATGAACAAAAAATATGAAAGCATCTAGTAGAACAAAAATTAACAAACTCATGCATGAAATGAAACTATTTAAAATGCTATTTATTTAGAAAATATGGGAAAAATATCAAATAAAAATAAAATGCAATTTTTATTTTTTTATAATTTTCTAGACATCCTAAAGAAAATAATGTAAAAAGAATGAATTAAAAATGATTTTTTATCTATTTATTATGAATTTTTTAAAATGAATGAAAAAAATGAAAAGAAAATAAGAAAGAAAAAGAAAGAAATAGCCAGGGGGTGAGAATAGCAGGATATTCACGTGCAATTCACAATGGGCTCAGTACTGGGGGGTGGGGATATCACTAAAACACCTAGGCCCGCCCGTTTCATTAAATGAAACGGTGCGTTTAGGGCACCTCTCTCAACTCCCTCCAAAACTCAGAATTGAATGAGAGCCACACGATGGGCTCTTTGGTCAATGGTCCAACAAGCAATGGACGATCATGATTATGTCTTCCACCTCCTGCCATGAAAACTAGGGTTTATCTCCATGAAAACTCCATGCACGCACCACTTTCAACCTCTCGGTTCTCTCTCCACAGTCCATGGATCAACACGATATAAACATGAAAAACGCTCCAATTTTCTTCCTCTACAAGACTATGGTGGTAGTTGGTTCTGAAACTCAACATAACTCTCAACCCGATAGCAATAAGCTCTGGCCACCATGAAAATGCTCTGCAACTTATCAGCATAATTCTCAATCAAACCTATACTAATCTAAACTACACTTCACGGTGATTATTCTAAACTAACAAGCTAAGGTTATAATGTACTATGCTATGAGTTCTAAATCCTAACAGTTTCAAGCACCTGTCATGAACTATCACCAAATCTTATCAAACTAGCCAGAAATGATCCTCTAACATCCTACATCGCATCTAAACTAACAACCTGATGCTAAACTAACTAAATCAAGCAATGGCAGAGAAAATGCACCTGATGCAAAAGCTTGGAAATGGATGTTGAACTCGTGGATCTGAGGCTTCTAATGCTTGGATCTTGATCAACTAACTCAGTGCTTGATTCTGTTTGCAAAACCTTGATGATTCTTGCCTTGGATCTTGCTATCCACTTGAAATTGCAATTTGGATATTGATGATTATGGTGCTCGAAAATGGATCAATTTCAATCAGATCTTTGTTGATCTTTAGTCCATGATGATGATTGAATATGGTGGAATCAATATTGGTGATGATTGATGAAGATTTTGAGAAATTTGGATGAAATTGCAATGAGAAAGAATAGAGAGAATTTGTGAGATTTTTGCACAAATGAGGATTCAACCCTTGCTCAATTCTGATTTCATGAATATATAGTGCTCAAATGAATCTTCTAGAACCATCTTGCAACTTCCCTTGCATTCCAAATTGAATCCATTTTGGTTATGTTTCTTCAAATGTAAGTAACCATAAATAACTCTTCTTTTTCCTTCTAAACTCAAAAAAGTGCTTGAACCATTGTCTTTGAAATGTCTTTTGGACCCAAAATCATATATTGGAAGTCCCCATTTGGACTTATAAATCTCTCAAACCATTTTTCACTTTGACTTTATTTAAGTTATAAGCCATTTTAGTTCAAATTTGACCAATCATGCAACTTCATGTTATGAGCTTTTCCAACAATTTGTGACCTTCTTTCTAGACTTAAAATCACATTTTGAGCAAGTTTGATGTTGTAAGTTTTTCCATTTGAGGCCTCCTTGTATGAGTTTTGGACATAGGTTAAAATGACCTGTAATTCACAAATGACCAAAATACCCTTTGCTTGCCAAGACCATAAGTTGAGTTCCACACATCATATGAAGGCATGCCACACCATTCTAGAAAGCTAAGACAATGAGGAACAATTCTTATGTTGACCAGAAATTCATTTGAAATCTCCTTGAGGGGTAAAACTAGCTTGGAAGTCAAGTCACTTTCACAGACAAAATTTCAGATACCTCAGATGACCTGTAACTTGCAAGGACCATAACTTGAGTTCTATAAATCTCCTTGATGTCTTCCACCACTCAAATTAAAGGTCTTGAGATCCTCTACAAGTTTCATGTTGGCCAAGGATCCATTTGAAGCTAGAATTTTGACTTATCTTGCTTGGAAATTTGACCTAAACTAGGGGATTTTACACAGAAACCCTAATTTAGAAACTCCTCTTCTCCTTGATTTCTCTTGAATTCTTCTTGGCATATCTCCATATCCTTCTTTATATGTCCAATGATGAACCCCACATCTCTCCACTAGACTTGAATGCCCCTTAAATCAGTCAATTGACCTAGGGTTGACCTAGGGTTGACCCAGATGAAACCCTAGTTGACTGCCTTCAGCTATAGCTCTTGTGCTCTCATCAATGACTTGTCTCCTTCTTTAAATGACTTGCTAAGTCTCTCATAATGTCTAGATACTCTCCATGCCTTCAACTCACAGCTCACAACCCTCTTGTTGGCCCTCAGATACCCTCAGCTAGGAGATGGACTCAAGGCTTGATCTGCTGAACTCTTTGCTTTCAAATTCTTTCCTGATGACTTGAATGAGATTGAATTGGGATAATAACCTCTTGATAGGCTTCTAGAGATGAGAATAATGATTGGTCCCCCTGTTGTATGACTTGCTATGCTTATGCTATGCAGATGATTCGACTATGCACATGACTCTATATGCAAATGCTAATGATATTGAAACATAAACCAAGTGAATAAGGTTGGGCAAATTTTAGGGTGCAACAGCTGCCCCTATTCAAGCGGCTTGGACCCGATTGGGTGAAGAGCCCGGAGCCTTCAGACATTCGCGGTACGAGACGGTTGAATACTAGGAACCCAGAAATTTGCCAACCGCAGAAATAAACTGCGCCCCTGCTTGGGGAACGACATTCATCAGCTGAATTTAACTGTTACGGCAACCCACTGATCTCGTGCGACCGTGCTGGGGATTGTCTTCATCGTTCTGAAGAGGATTCTATCATAACAGATTGCTTGCTTGTCCAAGTTAGGACTCTGTCTGTCATCAATACGAAGAAATCTCAACTAGAACTGGTCCACGTTAGGACTCCACTTGCTGTTAACCCAGAAAAATCTCGGCAAAGCCGCTGGGGATAATTCGTCTGTATTTCCATAAACTGAATCGTCCACGTTAGGAATAAAACTCTTTCACGCTAGGAGTAACACCTGTCCACGTTAGGAATCATTTCTTCTGTATCTGTCCACGTCAGGACTAACCCTTTCATCTTTCCACGTCAGGAAGCAATCTTCTTTCCACATAAGGAGAACTATATCAATCTGTCCACGTAAGGACTCCAATACCACTTGACATGTCCGCGTCAGGACTCCAATCTTTCCACGTAAGGAATTCAACTTTGGTTCTGAACCTGTCCACGTCAGGACTCAACTTTCCACGTAAGGAGTACATCATTCTTCCACGTCAGGAATCAACTTTTCTCGAATCTATCCACGTAAGGACCCCAATTTTTCTACGTAAGGAATAAATCTTCTTTTGAGTCTGTCCACATCAGAACTAAACCCCTTCCATGTCAGGAATACACTCTTTCTTTCCACGTCAGGAATACAAACCTCTTTCCACGTAAGGAACGCTATCCGTTTTCCACGCAAGGAAACATAACTTTTCCACATAAGGCAACCAATTCCTTCCGATTTGTCCGCGTCAGGACTACATTTTTCCACGTAAGGAATGCCATCTTAATCTGTCCACGTAAGGACTCCACTCTTTCCACGTTAGGAATCACCTCTTTCCACGTAAGGAATCCTCTTCTGATATGTCCGCGTAAGGACTACATCGTCCACGTTAGGACCCACTTCTCCACGTTAGGAATAATAATTTCTTTGATTTGTCCACGTCAGGACACTGATCTCGTCTTGGTTTGTCCACGTTAGGACTCAGGCGTCTTCGACCTGCTGAGGAAATAAGACTTGTCCACGTAAGGACTCACGCCCTTGTCTGATCTGTTCACGTCAGGGCACCAACACAAAGAGTAATCACTTTTTTTTTCAACGTCATGACCTCCCATTCCACTAATTTCGAGAACCCGAATCTGCCCACGTTAGGACTAACACACCTCACCAATCCGGGGAAATAAACCTGTCCACGTTAGGACGCCCACTTCTGAAGAAATCCCGTCAATATAGGAATAAATTGTCCACGTCAGGACTTAGTTCTCCAATGATCCTCACCCACAAACTTCTTAGCACTGACGTGACAGCGACTTTGAGGCGGACTCTACTGGGGATGTCTGGAAACCAAACTATCGGACGCCTGCTCTGATAACCGGCGGTGGCCTCTGAAATTCTGATTCATGGAACCCCTGATGACAACTAATTCTGCCTGGGAATAAAGAGAAACTTATCCTGGTAACTCTGTGGGGAATACTGCCGAAACTGACATTATCATTGGATGTCCCGTGCCGAGATCTTGAATGTTTGGTCATTCATTTAAGCAAGAGTTCTCTCCACCTGAACTGCTAGAGTACAGAAACTGCTTCAGCAAAATAAATGCTGAAGATACTGCCGACTCCGCCGGGGATAGCCAGATGCTACAGAATTATTCCAGTAAAATAAATGTTGTAAGAGTGAAGTCGACTCAGCTGGGAAATTAGGAACTTAAACCAAACACCCTGTTGAGGTAACATCCTGCTGGGGAATATAACTTTGCTGGGGAGTAGCGGATGTGCCTGGTATGATTGAACTTTCTGCTGGAACGTGAACTGATATTACACAGTATCTCTGACAAAATAAATAACAGGAACCACCATCAACTCTGCTTGGGATAGTCTTAATCTTCGAGTTCCACTGGAAGGAATGAAAACACTTGCAAAGAGAATTCCGCTGGGGATGGGACTATTCTCTCGGGGTGAATCCACTGACTCCGCTGGGGGAGAGTGCATGACCCTGCGGGGAAAGATGAACCTGTCTGAATACAGCCTTACGATCTTGGAATCGCCAAACTCTATTGAGGACGAATAACTTTTCTGGAGCACGTCCTTTGGATAAGCTACGGCTAGCTGGGGAATTCTATCCTTCTTCAGGAAGAACATGCATGACCTGCGTGGGGATCAAGTCTTTCGTTATCGCAATCTTTTGATCATCTTCCTCGTATGGTTATGAAACCTGTAACAACACAAACAAGACACGACAAGCCTATGCAATCAAATCAATTCAGGTTAGTGACGTTACACTCAGTTAATTCAAAGCTTTAACAATTGTTGGCAAGGGCCAGTGATGTTATACTCATGCTAGCTTCACTAAACTTAGGCGTTTTATCATGCACAAAACAGTAAAGAACCAGCATCAAGTACTGAATAACATATTTTATTGATCGGGCCCCTGAATGGGCGGAGTTTTATACATGGGATGTAACTCCTGAAATGAGGAAGCTACGCAAAGCAAATATACAAGTATGCAAGTATGCACAAGAAGCATGAATATTGACAACTTAAATTTTGTACACATGTCGGCAACGGGATGCAGATGAACACCACGAAATGATCCTCCTATGACTCATCCGACTCTAATGCTTTCCCGGTATTCCCTCTTCTGAAGAGACTGCAACCGATAACTGGCTCCTTAAACATATTCTCCCGCATTGATGCTCATTGAATTCGGACCGCAGTCATTTGCTTTTCAAATCCCTAACTTTTGCGTGAACCGCCCTTTACGGGTTTTCAGTTCACCGGGATACCCTTTTTTTCCGAAGCCGCCCAGTGTAGGTTTTCAACTTCGCGGGTGTACATTTTTCAATTTTATCCCTAACTTTTGCCCGAACCTTTCATTCTGTTTTTGGTTCGCCAGGATGCCCCATTTTTGCCTGGACTTTCTTTTTCTGTCCAGCGGGTCTATTTTAAGCAAAGTATTTTTTAACTGCGTCCGAATTCACAGGTGACGTGAAGTCTTCTCCGTCCATGGTGGACAACAACAACGCTCCTCCTGAAAAGACTTTACTGACAACGTATGGCCCTTCGAAGTTGGGGGTCCACTTGCCCCTGTGATCTGCTTGCGGCGGGAGAATCCTTTTCAGCACAAGGTCGCCCGTCTGAAAGCTTCGCGGATATATCTTCTTGTCGTACGCTTTCTTCATTCGGCTCTGGTACAAACGACCATATGCTAGAGAAGCTAGCCTCTTCTCATCCATCAAACTCAATTGATTCAACCTATTTTTCACCCATTCTGCCTCATCCAGCTGAACGTCTCGCAATACCCTCAGAGAAGGGATCTCAACCTCTAATGGTAATACCGCTTCCATTCCGTATACCAACGAGAACGGAGTTGCCCCGGTTGATGTGCGTACCGTCGTACGATAACCGTGCAAAGCAAAAGGTAGCATTTCATGCCAATACTTATAGGTCACCACCATTTTCTGAACAATTTTCTTGATATTCTTATTGGCCGCCTCAACAGCGCCATTCATCTTGGGTCGGTAAGGAGAGGAGTTGTGATGTTCGATCTTGAAATTCTGACAGAGCTCCTTCATCATTTTGTTGTTCAGATTTGAACCATTATCCGTGATTATCCGCTCGGGAATCCCATATCGGCAAATGATATCTCTCTTGATGAATCTGGCCACCACTTGCTTCGTTACATTTGCGTAAGACGCCGCTTCCACCCACTTGGTGAAATAATCGATTGCTACTAGGATGAACCGGTGCCCATTAGAAGCCGTCGGCTCGATCTTTCCAATCATATCGATTCCCCACATCGAGAATGGCCATGGAGATGACATCACATTTAGAGGACTCGGAGGCACGTGTATCTTGTCAGCATAGATTTGGCACTTGTGGCACTTCCTCGCGAACTTGAAACAATCAGTTTCCATCGTCAGCCAAAAGTAACCTGCCCTCAGCAGCTTTCTCGTCATAGCATGCCCACCCGCATGCGTACCAAAGGTACCTTCGTGAATTTCCTCCATGAGAAGCTTTGCCTCTTTCTCGTCTACACAACGCAACAGCACCAAATCATGGTTCCTTCTGTACAAGACGCCATCCGGATTCAAGTAGAAATTGCCCGCTAATCTCCTGAGAGTCTTCTGATCTTGACTGGATGCCTCAGCCGGATACTCTTTATTCTTCAGGAAATTAAGGATATCGAAATACCACGGTTTGTCATCAGATGCTTCATCAATAGCAAATACATAAGCTGGCCTGTCCAACCGAGAGATAGTGATTTGGGGAGCCTCGTTCCAGAAGTTGACTTTGTACATGGAAGACAAAGTGGCGAGGGCGTCAGCCATTTGATTCTCTGCCCGCGGTACATGATGCAATTCAACCTTGTCGAAGAAAGGCAACAATCTCCTTGCATAATTCATGTAATGTATCAAATTAGGCTGCCGTGTCTCCCATTCCCCTTTTATCTGATTCACTACCAGAGCTGAGTCTCCGTATACATCTAGATGTTTGATTCGCAAATCAATGGCTTCTTCAAGCCCCATTATACAAGCTTCGTATTCGGCCTCATTGTTGGTGACAGCAAAGGTCAATCGGGCAGTAAACGGGATGTGCGACCCGTGTGGCGTCGTGATGATTGCCCCTATTCCGCTACCGTAAGCATTCACGGCTCCGTCAAATATCATCTTCCATTTGGACCCCAACTCTGGTCCCTCGTCTGGCAACGGTTCTTCACAATCTTTCATCTTTAGGTACATGATATCCTCGTCAGGAAAATCAAACCTCATCGATTGGTACTCTTCAATAGGCTGCTCCGCCAGATACTCAGACAGCACACTCCCCTTTATAGCCTTTTGCGAGACGTATTGAATATCGTATTCAGTCAAGACCATCTGCCAACGGGCAATTCTACCTGACAACGCCTGCTTTTCAAATACATATTTGATAGGATCCATCTTCGAGATGAGCATGGTTGTATGATTCAGCATGTATTGCCTCAAACGCTTGGCGGCCCAGGCTAGCGCGCAACAAGTTTTTTCAAGCATTGAATATCGAGATTCACATTCAGTGAACTTTTTACTCAAGTAATAGATCGCATGCTCTTTTCTTCTTGTCTCGTCGTGTTGACCGAGAACACAACCCATGCTTCCCTCAAGAACTGTCAAATACATTATCAAGGGTCTACCTGCCACTGGGGGTATCAGAACAGGAGGCTCCTGCAAATACTGCTTTATTTTATCGAACGCCTTTTGACAATTTTCGTTCCACGTCACAGCTTGATCTTTCTTTAGCAACTTGAATAATGGTTCACACGTAGCAGTTAGGTGAGATATGAACCGAGCGATGTAGTTCAACCTCCCTAAAAACCCGCGCACCTCTTTCTCTGTTTTAGGCGTCGGCATTTCTTGAATCGCTTTTATTTTAGCAGGATCGACCTCTATTCCTCTTTCGCTTACGATAAACCCCAGCAGTTTACCCGATCTCACCCCGAAGGTGCATTTATTAGGGTTCAGCCTCAGCCTGAACTTCCTAAGTCTTTTAAACAGCTTCAGCAGATTCACCAGATGCTCTTCCTCCGTCTGGGATTTGGCAATCATATCGTCAACATAAACTTCGATCTCTTTATGCATCATGTCATGAAAAAGAGTCGTCATCGCACGCTGATACGTTGCCCCAGCATTTTTCAAACCGAAAGGCATCACTTTGTAACAAAATGTTCCCCAAGGCGTTATGAAAGTAGTCTTCTCCATATCCTCTGGCGCCATTTTAATCTGATTATAGCCTGAAAAGCCATCCATGAAGGAGAATACGGAGTATTGAGCAGTATTATCAACTAACACGTCAATGTGAGGAAGTGGAAAGTCGTCTTTTGGGCTTGCTTTATTCAAATCTCTATAATCCACGCACATCCGAACCTTGCCATCTTTCTTCGGCACCGGTACGATGTTGGCAACCCATGAAGGATACCTCGTCACATCCAGGAAACCAGCGTCCCACTGTTTCTGAACCTCCTCTTTGATCTTCATTGCCATATCTGGTCGAGTTCTGCGAAGCTTTTGTTTGACCGGCGGGCAATCTTCTTTCAATGGCAGACGATGCACGACCATATCTGTATCGAGCCCTGGCATATCCTCATACGACCAAGCGAATACATCACTATACTCTTGGAGCATTTCAACCAGTCTTCGCTTGACCTCACTCTGCAGTGCGGCTCCAATACGAATATTTTTCTCAACCCCTTCCGACCCCAAATTGATAATTTCGATGACCTCGTCGTGAGGCAGAATGGCTCTTTCCTCTTGCTTTACTAACCAAGACAGTTCTTCAGGAACGTCGCTATCTTCGACAACCTCTTCTTCAGCCTGAAACACCGGGTGCTCAAAGTCGGGACGAGTCATAGGTGGTTCAAGGATGTCATCTGAAAATGTTATCCTGCAAAAGGAATGGTTAAGTGCTTCAAAATGCGTATAAAGCGAGTAACCACGTTGCCATTTTATTGAAAAATATAAAACAAGAAGGACAGAGATTACAGTATTTGCACATGAAAAACGCCATTTATTTAATGATTAACGCGCAATGTTTATAACAACACAACCCTAAGCAAATTCTGATGCCCCGGGCAAGACATCAGATTATTCAACAATTAATAAAGCAAAGCATTACTGTTTAAAAGTCACAGGAACAATCTCCTGAATAGACCAGTTGCACAGTCCTTGTCCTGGCGTGCTCGGCTGAATCCAGGCATCCATATCACAGTCGCTGTCTCCTTCATCAGACTCCGAAGCGGCATTGACAGTTTCATGACATACTCCACTGGCAGAGATGGTAATTGGCCCTCTGAAACGGGGTGCTCTCACGGAAGGAGTTGATGACGACGGTTGGTACCCCAGCCCGAACCGGTCCATCTTCACAGGAATGTCCAGCACTTTTCCCCAGCCCTTGGCTTCTCCTGCTTCTACTAGAGCTTGAGCTTCCTTATACGATGAGACAGCTATCTCTGGCACTTTGCTCGGCCCGGGACCTTTGTCCTTGATGCGCAAACCTTCGAATGCCTGGCATGGCGTTTCGTGGATCTCTCCGTCGACTTCCACATATTTAAATGACGATAGATGGCTGACCAGGATGTCCTCTTCCCCGCACACGGTGACTACGCTGTCTCCGACCATATATTTTAACTTCTGATGCAGGGTAGACGTGACTGCCCCTGCTCCATGAATCCAGGGTCTTCCAAGCAAGCAGCTATACGCAGGCTGTATATCCATGATATAAAACTCCGTTGCAAACACTTCCGGCCCCACTTGCAGAGGCAAAGTAATCGATCCGAAGACTGTTCTCCGCGTGCCGTCGAATGCTCTGACTACCAAATCACTGGGTGTACACACAATTCCTCTAACATCCAGCTTCATCATCGCCTTCTTGGGTAACACATTCAAAGATGATCTGGTGTCAACCAATACGTGCGACATTACTGATCCTCTACACTCAACAGATACGTGCAGCGCCATATTATGATCTCTCCCTTTCGGAGTCAAGTCGAAATCGGTAAAGCCCAAACTGTGGCCTGCATTCACATGTGCCAATACTCCTTCTAGCTGATTTACGGAGACATCTTGGGGTACAAAAGAAGTGTCCAGGACTTTCAGCAAAGCATTTCTGTGAGCTTCCGAACATAAGAGCAATGACAAGATAGATATTTTGGACGGTGTCTGCTGCAGATGCTCCACAATCTTATAATCACTTTTTCGAATTAAGCGCATGAACTCTTCTACATCCTTCGATGCTGCTTCTTTTTCACTTGCTTGTACCGGAACATTTTCAACCACTTTCCCTTTTCCTTTCGCTAGTCTTTCAGCCTCCACTTCAGGAGATATAAAGATCCTGCCATTCCTCGTCATGCCTCCTGAACCAACAACATTATCCACAATCTCCGCTGGCTGCTTGTTAACATCAATCTTTATCCCATCACAATACACCTCTAACCCATATGACCATGGGACTGCTTTCGTGTTCTCGTACGGGATTGGCCCGGCCTTAGTTATGGTGATCGGTGGTCGTTGAGCTGGTGCTGCAATAGTGATCGTCTTCCGAGGAATCGTTACCGTGGCCACATCACTCCGTTCATCCACTACTGCCCCTGCAGGCTCGTCAGTTGCCGCTCGATCAAACTGCAATATGCCCTCATCAATTAAGGCCTGAATGCCTTTCTTCAAATCCTCACACCCCCCAGCTAGGGTCCAACAGTCTAAGCAATACTCGTTACATCCTGGGTAGACACCTCCTTGTAACAGTCGGCTCTTTATCTCGCTCAGCGGCGTCTTTAAATCTTCAACATTCAGAATAAGATTCAGACCTTCCTCAGTCAGAACGGCGTTTGCCCCATGATTAGGCATGGGTTTCTGGACTATATTCGGACCTGCCGTTCCGAAATTGATAGTCTTGTTGTCTAAAAGATCCTGCACAACGTGCTTAAAAGCATGGCAACCTTCTATATCGTGACCCGGGGCTCCAGAATGAAACTCGCAGTGTCTATTTGCATCGTAGCCGAACGGGGGAGCTCCCGTTATTGGTGCCAGAGTTCTTTTCTCTACCAGATTCAATCCCAACAATGTCTGCAACAAATCGGCATATGTTGAGGGAGGCTTCTCAAACACTCTTCTCGGTTTACTACCCTGGAATCTTCGTTGAGCCTGCTGTGCCCCCTGCTGAGGCTGCTGCTGCTGTGGCATTGGCTGTTGCTGAACCGGTTGTTGTTGCTGGAGTGGTTGTTGTTGATATGGGATAGTAACACTCGCCACCTGCTGCGGCTGACGATATTGACCTCGTCCCCTGCCTCGGCCCCGGCCTCGGCCTCCAAATACTGCGCTTGCCTCGCCCTGACGGCGTCCACCATAAGCTCTCCTATTATTGCCAGATGCAGTTGATTCCTCGACTTGGAACTTTCCTTGCTTAATGTTACGTTCAATCTTTTCCCCCATCAGAATCAGGTCTGAAAAACTGGCCAGAGACGTGTGAAACAACATGTCATGAAACAGCCCTGTGAATGTGCCGACAAACATGTCATTCATTTCTTTATCTTCTACAGGAGGACGGACCCTGGCAGCCATATCGCGCCACCTTTGCGCGTACTCTTTAAAACTCTCCCCCTTCTTCTGCGACAGTCCCACCAACTGGACCCGATTGGGTGCCAAGTCGCTGTTATACTTGTAGTGAGCTACGAACGCCTCCGCCAATTGCTTCCATGTCTTGATATCAGTTGGCTCCAACCCCATGTACCACTCTAGGGAAGGACCCGATAGGCTATCCTGAAAGAAATGCATTAGCATTCTTTCATCAGTTGAGTATGCAGACATCTTTCTGTAATAAGCTCGTACATGTACTTTCGGACATGTGTCTCCTTTATACTTATCGAACGCAGGAGCTTTGAATTTAATTGGCACCCTCAAACCAGGTACCAGACCCATGGTTGCCATGTCCAATCCCACAGCACTTTGATTTAAGACTCCCTTCATCTGCTCTTCCAGCATTCTAATCTTTTGGGAATCATCCATCGGCCCTTCAAAACCTCCTCCGGAGAAGGCGTCCTCCTGCTGATCTTCTTGCCACATACCGTTTCCAGCTCCGTACCCATCATATCCATTATTACGTCCAGCTCTGATCTGATTCATCCCCGGACCTCGGCCTCTGTTGCCGTACCCTTGAACACCTCCAGCAGGACCAAAAGCCATAAATCCAGTACCGTTTCCGTTTCCAAAGCCTCCGTAACCCTGATTGACCATACCATAACCATCTTGCCCAAAGCCTTGAGCATTAAAGCCATACTTCCCAGTGTTATCGAATCCCTGATCGTTGAATCCGAATCCAGTATTGACAAAGCCATTGCCCCCTAGATTATCTCCCAAATTGACATCACCCAGCCCAACATTATGGACAGCGGTCTCATTCCCCACTCCGACGTTACCATTCACAGCAGCGGTAGCGTTGTTGATATTAGCAGCAGGTGTATTGACTACAGGCGGAGCCACTGGCGTGGGAGTGCCGTCTCCATGAACAGTATCGACCCGTACAGACTGATGATCTTCATTACCATAACCAGCGTTTCGGGCCAACAGAGGCTGGACCATGGCCTGCAAATTCTCCTGCCCTTTTGCTATAGCTTCCATGGTCTGCATGAAGAGAGCGAGCTTCTCGCGCACATCTTGCATCTCGTTCTGCATTTGGTCCATGATTTTTCGACAATTGGAGCGGGTAGAATAGCGGTGCGGATGCTGATCTGCAATCCTGTTAAGTACCTGTTAAAAGCGGGAAATAAGACACTATTCAAAGATTACCTGTAATGCAATATGAATGCAATGCAATGTGTCTGTGCATTAGGGAAGTTCATTCCCCCAGTTCTAGTGTGAAGGTGCCGGTGCAGTGATAGTGTTGACAATAGGAATATCGGAGCTGAATCATAGAAAGCCTCATATATTGCAGGGAGAATCAATAAGCCCAGGGTACAATATCACTGAGAGTACAAAGAAGGCATGACCTCAACCAACAATCCTGGTGATGGTCAGCACTATGCAAATAAAGCATACAAGTTACTACATGAAATGATCAAATCCTCCCAAAAGTCTGGTACTCCTCTATCAACTTCTTGGTCTCCGGATGGCTTGGTCGATCAAGCAGCCCTTCAACAAGCTGGTTTCTCCTCTTAAGGACACGGCGTACGTCTTCAGCAGTTTCTTCCCATGTTGCTTCTCCGAAGCAATCTTCTAACTTTCGCTTCTGAGACACTGCTTCATCTCTGGATTTGATTGCCTTGTTCAGTGCATGCTGGACACTATACCGGGTCATCACTTCCTCCTCACACTTCTTGATGCTAGACTTCAACTTCTCTTCGAGGTCGGAAATTTGCTGCTTCAGCTTATCTTCCCTCTTCTTATTGTTGGTGAGTGTGGCGTTCCAAGTCTTATTGCAAGAGGAGATTTCTCGGTGTGCTGCGTCGAGCGCCTTCTTTTTGGCTTCCAGCATGTCATGGGAGCTTCTGAACTCTTGCCCCAGACGTTCACGCTTTTTCTTTTCCTCAGTCAACTCAGCCCCTAACCTGTTTAGCAGCTCGATTTGTTGTTGGAAAGCATATACGGCCTTGTTTTTCTCGCTGCGTGCCTGGGCTAACTCTTGCTCTAACCCTTCATTAATCTTCATTAAGGCTTCTTTTTCTCTCACAATTTGCTCGTACGCCTCCCTAGAAACAGTAGTTGGCTCTTCTGCCGGAATAAGAACGAGGATTGGTGCGTCTGGAAATGGCATCTTCAACTGACTTGCTCTTTCCTGGATCCAAACCCTGTAAGGTGCATAGGCCTGGCAATCGTTCTTACCTAACAGTGGTTTCCCTTTGCGGTTAATACGCATCCAGGCATGCTGCAGCTTGGCTAGTAACTCCCCCTTCAAATCCCCTGTGAAGTACAGAGATTCCTGTACTTCTTCCTCCTGAGGTGGATTCTTCAGTGCATATCCGAACTGGCGAATGAATAGAGAAGGGTTGTAATTGATACACCCTTTTCTTCCTATCAACGGCACATTAGGGTACCCAGAACAACTGAAGATGAGTTCAGATCCCAACAGATCTCTATCAAACCACTCCATATCTTCCGACGATAGCCTCATCAGGCGCTCCGGCCAACCAACTGGGACTGTAGTCTCTGCAACAGATCCTCTCTTAGGAAGGTGACTCTCAAA
This sequence comes from Lathyrus sativus, assembly GCA_963859935.3. Taxonomy (NCBI): domain Eukaryota; kingdom Viridiplantae; phylum Streptophyta; class Magnoliopsida; order Fabales; family Fabaceae; genus Lathyrus; species Lathyrus sativus. The sequence continues at coordinate 615,409,274 of OZ012740.1, read as the reverse complement.
CCACATACTCAACAAGGGTACACACAGATGAACATTCTTCCCTCTTCCCTTCTCATTCTTGTAATGCAGTAAGTGGTAGAGATCTCCGAGTAAGGTAGGTACATGATTACCAGCGGCAAACAAATAGAAGGCGTCGAAGTCCACAAAATCCGGTATGTTGGGAAACAAAATTATGCCATAAATGCACAAGGCCAACACAGCATTGAAAGCAACCCAACACCCGCTCTTGGCATACTCTTGGGCTTTACCAACTAAGAATTGGAGTGAGAAGCCTGGAACTCCACGAGAAACAGTAGTCACAAGTTCAGAAGCATCAATATGCAAGGCCTTTGCCAAATCCTCCGGCTTGGGCTTAGCGTCATAATGAATGAATGGAACCTGGTTCTGCACGGGCAGCTCAACATACTCAGCGTATTCCTCCAGAGTTGGTCCCATAATAAAGTCAGAGAACGTAAAGCACCTCAAAGCAGGATCGTAGAATTGCATCAAAGCATACAGCCCATCTAACTCTACCTCTGTAGGTTTGCACACCAATCTCAGTAGTCTACCATAGCTCATCCGGAAGCTCCTACGAACACCCTCATCAGCAAGAGAGATCAACCCAAGTAGAGGAACAATATCAGGCGTAGGCAATTTGTAAGCAACCGTTCTCCTTAAGCTAGTCATGATCAAACACTCAGAAGTCTGGGTACTAGAACTAGGGAAATGCAAATGCACCTGCAGCACAGACACACGTTAGTGAAATGCAAATGGTAATGGATATGCAGTGATGCAATGCAAGTAACATGCAACAGGGACCAAAGCTGTAGCTGAATAGCCTGAACCCAATCAAGAAAGGTCTCAGATAGACCATCCAGAAGTCCTCAAGCCCTGGTCTCAGATATACCTCAAACAAAGCTCCAATACTGGTCTCTGATAGACCCCATAATCATAACCTAAATGGTCTCTGGCAGACCTCAGATCATATCCCCCACTGGTCTCTGACAGACCTCAGAACACATCTCCAAATAGTCTCTGACAGACCTCGGAACACACCAACTGGTCTCTGACAGACCTTAGAACCCTCCATAAATATCCAGGATCCTGATCAAGAAACAAACCGGTGGTCTGAAGGTCTAGTTACCTGCATAACCCTGAATCCCCTCACAGGTGGGTGGCCCTATAACTGGCACCAGGTACGGCATCCTATGCGGTCGTCGGCGTCACAGACTTTCAGGGTTGATGATACGATTCCCAGAAGGAGTGGCATTATCAATTCCTGAAGAGGCCTCACTTAGCCAACTTCCAAATGATCGGTCCCCAGAGTCGACAATCCAACTAACCAGCAACCCACGCCAACCAAAGGAAGGGGCAGGAGGCCAACCAGAGGAACCTCGTCTGAGTGTAGATTTCATGGGACACCAAAGCAAGCAAAGCAAGCGGGCGCCCACTAATTTCTACTCTAATTCTAGGTGCACTCAAGCCCAGGTCCGGCTTCTCACTCAATATCAGAACACCCGTCACACCCCGATACAGCAATAATAATCAATATATAAAGCTGAAAATACAAGGTTAGAAATATAAAATAACTCCATACAAAATCCTCAACGGGAAAACAAGCGTTAGGATTGACTCTCTTAAGGGACGTTGGATCCCAAATGCATAAGAACTATCGCAGTTCTTAGCAGCCAGGGGACGTTGGATCCCCAGCAGAGTCGCCAGCTGTCGCTACTGCGAAAATCGGCGCCGGCTGAACAGAAGAGTCGCCACCGTGCGTTATTTATCCCACGGGAGGGAAAGGAAACGCTCAGAGTAAACCTCGCACAACACGGGAAAGGTATGGTCATCGCAACCAAAACCTGGATTCGGGAGTCGGTTACGCAAGGGGAAGGTATTAGCACCCCTCACGTCCGTCGTACTCGACGGGATCCACGCTTGTTTTCAGGTATGGATTGTTATTCTATCTAAACTATAGGTCTGGGGTTAAAAGAAAAGAAAATGAAAATAAAAAAATGACTCGGCAAAGCATCGCACTTTATGCCTACGTATTCTCGTCTGGAACGAGAAATCAGAGTCAACGTAGTTCGCCTACCTACGGGAAAGGAGGGGAAGGTTGCTCGCTAGGATATCGCATCCTATGCCTACGTACTTTCATACAGCATGAAAGATCAGAGCAAACGTAGTTCGGGCCACGGAAGACACAAGCTTGTCTTGGTTGATTTTATTCCTTCTGAAAAAGGTTTTCTTGATTAACAGTCCCGGCGGACAAAAATGACGCTTTGATGAGTTCACATTCTTTTACGGAAGAAGTGTCTTTTATTGTGTTTGAAATCTTTATGTGTTTTTCTGTTTGTTTTGAGAAAGAAAGAGACAGAACTCTAACCTACGGTTGCGAAGGGAAACAAACTAACCTAATGTTATCATGCATGGGTTAAGACCTAGTGTCTATCATGCTCCTCTCTTGCACAGAGAGAAACAGAGATCCTACGGGATAGGCAGAAACAGAAACAATATCAAATATATACAGTAAAACAGTAAAATGCATGGATGCAACAGTACAAGCGAGGCAAGGGAGTCCCACTCAACCTCGAACCTAGAAAACAATAGGCGAAAGTGAACAGGCTTCACTTTCAACCCAGCAGGGTAAACAGCAAACAATACAGTCCAGAAAACCAATCAATACATCAGAAATGAAATACAGCAGCAAAAGAAACAGCATCAGCAGCTCTGAATCAACATCTGGCTTCAAGTAATCTTCAATCAGCTATAGGCTTCAACAAGCATCAATCTCCATCTTCATGGCCTTCAGGCAAGGGCTTTGATCATCAGTCTTCTATCTGCAATGGCTTTTCTTCAAGTCCAAACCTCCAGGATGAGGGATCAGTCACAAGAGTGGATTGGGTGTTAAGCAATCAGTTGACTACCAAGGGTGGTGAACAGACTGCTTCTAACACAAGAGACATTTTCTCTCAAGAGTTCTATCTCATAGACACTATCACCAAGCCTTCCAAAGGAAGGGGGTGAGTGTCTTAGAGAGACTCTGAATCACAGAGAAGAATGGATGCAGACAAGGCAATCCATGTTTGAGAAACAAACTTTCTAACCTAGAGCTCTGCCTAGCTCCTAAACCCTAGTTCCTCAGCATCTGCTAGCAAGAATCTTCTCTTCAACTCTGGAAGTTGATCTTCAACATCTGGATCTCCAATGGCTTCCCCTTCTCAAGTCTTCAGCTCTCCTAAGTCCCCAGACAATCCCAATACCCAAGCAAGCAAGCAATACTCCCCAGAGGGCACACCACACCAGTCAATCAGACATACACAGAGTATTAATAGCAGTAGGGGAGTCCTGACTTTTTCTCTAAGGGATCTAATAACTACCCATAGCCCCTATAGTCCCATAACTAATCTATTTAAACCCTAAGTCCTAAGGGAAATGAATTGATTCTCCTAAGTCATCACCTAAAACCCTAGTTTGTTCATGTTGTTCACACCTACACTAAGCACCTAAATTTAACTTCTAAAAATGGGAACTAAATTGTATCTACAAGTTCAATGTCTCATCTAAGCAACCTAAAAAGAATGAACAAAAAATATGAAAGCATCTAGTAGAACAAAAATTAACAAACTCATGCATGAAATGAAACTATTTAAAATGCTATTTATTTAGAAAATATGGGAAAAATATCAAATAAAAATAAAATGCAATTTTTATTTTTTTATAATTTTCTAGACATCCTAAAGAAAATAATGTAAAAAGAATGAATTAAAAATGATTTTTTATCTATTTATTATGAATTTTTTAAAATGAATGAAAAAAATGAAAAAAAAAATAAGAAAGAAAAAGAAAGAAATAGCCAGGGGGTGAGAATAGCAGGATATTCACGTGCAATTCACAATGGGCTCAGTACTGGGGGGTGGGGATATCACTAAAACACCTAGGCCCGCCCGTTTCATTAAATGAAACGGTGCGTTTAGGGCACCTCTCTCAACTCCCTCCAAAACTCAGAATTGAATGAGAGCCACACGATGGGCTCTTTGGTCAATGGTCCAACAAGCAATGGACGATCATGATTACGTCTTCCACCTCCTGCCATGAAAGCTAGGGTTTATCTCCATGAAAACTCCATGCACGCACCACTTTCAACCTCTCGGTTCTCTCTCCACAGTCCATGGATCAACACGATATAAACATGAAAAACGCTCCAATTTTCTTCCTCTACAAGACTATGGTGGTAGTTGGTTCTGAAACTCAACATAACTCTCAACCCGATAGCAATAAGCTCTGGCCACCATGAAAATGCTCTGCAACTTATCAGCATAATTCTCAATCAAACCTATACTAATCTAAACTACACTTCACGGTGATTATTCTAAACTAACAAGCTAAGGTTATAATGTACTATGCTATGAGTTCTAAATCCTAACAGTTTCAAGCACCTGTCATGAACTATCACCAAATCTTATCAAACTAGCCAGAAATGATCCTCTAACATCCTACATCGCATCTAAACTAACAACCTGATGCTAAACTAACTAAATCAAGCAATGGCAGAGAAAATGCACCTGATGCAAAAGCTTGGAAATGGATGTTGAACTCGTGGATCTGAGGCTTCTAATGCTTGGATCTTGATCAACTAACTCAGTGCTTGATTCTGTTTGCAAAACCTTGATGATTCTTGCCTTGGATCTTGCTATCCACTTGAAATTGCAATTTGGATATTGATGATTATGGTGCTCGAAAATGGATCAATTTCAATCAGATCTTTGTTGATCTTTAGTCCATGATGATGATTGAATATGGTGGAATCAATATTGGTGATGATTGATGAAGATTTTGAGAAATTTGGATGAAATTGCAATGAGAAAGAATAGAGAGAATTTGTGAGATTTTTGCACAAATGAGGATTCAACCCTTGCTCAATTCTGATTTCATGAATATATAGTGCTCAAATGAATCTTCTAGAACCATCTTGCAACTTCCCTTGCATTCCAAATTGAATCCATTTTGGTTATGTTTCTTCAAATGCAAGTAACCATAAATAACTCTTCTTTTTCCTTCTAAACTCAAAAAAGTGCTTGAACCATTGTCTTTGAAATGTCTTTTGGACCCAAAATCATATATTGGAAGTCCCCATTTGGACTTATAAATCTCTCAAACCATTTTTCACTTTGACTTTATTTAAGTTATAAGCCATTTTAGTTCAAATTTGACCAATCATGCAACTTCATGTTATGAGCTTTTCCAACAATTTGTGACCTTCTTTCTAGACTTAAAATCACATTTTGAGCAAGTTTGATGTTGTAAGTTTTTCCATTTGAGGCCTCCTTGTATGAGTTTTGGACATAGGTTAAAATGACCTGTAATTCACAAATGACAAAAATACCCTTTGCTTGCCAAGACCATAAGTTGAGTTCCACACATCATATGAAGGCATGCCACACCATTCTAGAAAGCTAAGACAATGAGGAACAATTCTTATGTTGACCAGAAATTCATTTGAAATCTCCTTGAGGGGTAAAACTAGCTTGGAAGTCAAGTCACTTTCACAGACAAAATTTCAGATACCTCAGATGACCTGTAACTTGCAAGGACCATAACTTGAGTTCTATAAATCTCCTTGATGTCTTCCACCACTCAAATTAAAGGTCTTGAGATCCTCTACAAGTTTCATGTTGGCCAAGGATCCATTTGAAGCTAGCATTTTGACTTATCTTGCTTGGAAATTTGACCTAAACTAGGGGATTTTACACAGAAACCCTAATTTAGAAACTCCTCTTCTCCTTGATTTCTCTTGAATTCTTCTTGGCATATCTCCATATCCTTCTTTATATGTACAATGATGAACCCCACATCTCTCCACTAGACTTGAATGCCCCTTAAATCAGTCAATTGACCTAGGGTTGACCTAGGGTTGACCCAGATGAAACCCTAGTTGACTGCCTTCAGCTATAGCTCTTGTGCTCTCATCAATGACTTGTCTCCTTCTTTAAATGACTTGCTAAGTCTCTCATAATGTCTAGATACTCTCCATGCCTTCAACTCACAGCTCACAACCCTCTTGTTGGCCCTCAGATACCCTCAGCTAGGAGATGGACTCAAGGCTTGATCTGCTGAACTCTTTGCTTTCAAATTCTTTCCTGATGACTTGAATGAGATTGAATTGGGATAATAACCTCTTGATAGGCTTCTAGAGATGAGAATAATGATTGGTCCCCCTGTTGTATGACTTGCTATGCTTATGCTATGCAAATGATTCGACTATGCACATGACTCTATATGCAAATGCTAATGATATTGAAACATAAACCAAGTGAATAAGGTTGGGCAAATTTTAGGGTGCAACAATTGCGATATCTTTTTCAAAACAAAAATTCAAGACAAATATATGTGTACATTGACAAGCTCAGGATAGGCATTTCAGGCATGACGACTTTGTTTGATATCTTAGAGATTTACATGGACATAACCCGTGTAACTGGAAGATCCTGCTAAACAGGGGCAGGCAGTTTCCCAATTCTCTTACCAGCGCGAGTCTGACGTTCTTAAGAACTATTTCTCAAAGATTTCGTCGTAACACGATTAACTTGTGCCAGTTACGTCGAGACCTGACAAATCTCTCAAAGAGTTTGAAAACAGTGGGGCAACCAGACTCCGTGTTCTCTATAAAATCCTCTTGAGATGACCATACCTCACAACACAAATATCCTGGGGCACCATGTTTTTTAAAAAAAAAAAGGGGGGGGGGGGGGAACAAATGGCGACTACTATAAGGTCCTTCAAGATCAAAACCATGTGGTTTCACAACTTTTCTTCCTGCACCCGATGGATTTTACTCACGGCGGTCTTCATTCCCCAGTAAATCTCAATGTTGCAACAGGCTCTTAAACTATTGCCTCATCACAGTCCCCAGAGAGACTATAAGCTGACAACTTTTTCTTGGGTAACTCGAAAGTGTCCCTCAGGTTTTCTTCTCCCCGTGTGAAGACGTGATACTGTGCACCCAAGCAGATTACCTTCTCCCCAGAGAAGTCAGAAATTTAAAACCATATTTGGTTCTATCATTGATCCTTCTCCTCCATGATTGATGTATTGGTTGCAGAGAACGCAGGGTATCTCCGTCGAGATGTTTATTTCATCTCTCGTCCCGTCTCTAGTCTGTTTCGTCAGCATACGCAGGGGCATAAGCATCACATTTCCTATTTCATACACATACTCATTACATACTCATTTCATAACATCCTGCATATTTAACTACATACACATTAACATATGCAGTAACATATGCGTTAGCATTCACAGGTTCATTGTGTCTCGCCATCATTGGTTGTTACCGCCGAGTAACTGGGGTTTGTCCATTCTCTCCAAATAGATTGTCAGCCCTAAGCATAAAATACATATGCGTTTCCAAGTTTCCCTACAGAGCTCGTTCCTTGTGGATGACGGTTACTTCAGCTATCTTTCTTCGCCAAGATAAGATATTTACCCTTCGAGATCATTCCCTCGAGGGAGTCTTGATTGCCATTTTTTTATTTCTAGCTCGATCCTAGATTGAATCCCGGTCATGTCGGTCGCCGAGCCCAACCGGACGTGCATTTATTTTGCACCGTCTAAAAATTTTTCACCATACCTTGGCAGATATGCGACTGTTCTCGCTTGAGAAGCTTATCACTGTACCCGGATGTGCATTTATTTTGCACTATTTTTCAAGAAAATCAATCGCAATCCTTTACAGATATCACACCAGTTCACGCCTGGAAAATCCATCAGTACATCTTATAGCATCGGTATGCAACTGTTCTCGCCTGAGAAGCCTATCGGTATAACACTTTACAATTCTACATCCTACAACATCGGTATGCAACTGTTCTCGCCTGAGAAGCCTATCGATATAACAATCCTACATGTTACAGCATCAGTATGCGACTGTTCTCGCCTGAGAAGCCTATCGATATAACAATCCTACATCTTACAGCATCGGTATGCAACATTTCTCACCTGAGAAGCCTATCATCGATCAGCAACAGTTCTCACCAGAGAGGCTTATCACAACATTTTACAATCGATCAACAACAGTTCTCACAAGAGAAGCTTATCACAATCGATCAGCAACAGTTCTCACAAGAGAAGCTTATCACCATCGATCAGCAACAGTTCTCGGTTAAGAAGCTTATCGTGACGTTCTTCAGCAACGGTATGCAACAGTTCTCCGCCGAGAAGCTCATCATTATCTGTTATCACCTCTACAAGCAGTTCTTACATGAGAAGCTTATTATTGCCACTCTTGCAAATAAGCGACATTTCTCGCCTGAGAAGCTGATCCTATCTTCGTTATGACTCGCAGCAAATGGCCATCTCCATCGAGCAGTTGGGCTTCCATTTTTCCTTGTCGTCTTGAAGTATGGGGAGGTTTGAACCGAATCATATTCAGGAGAGCATGAATCTTGAAGTGTGAGGAAGTTCAATTTACCCTTTAGTAAAAGAAGGAGCAGAATCATATTCAGGAGAGCATGAATCTTGAAGTATGAGGAAGTTCAATTTACCCTTTAGTAAAAGAAGGAGCAGAATCATATTCAGGAGAGCATGAATCTTGAAGTGTGAGGAAGTTCAATTTACCCTTTAGTAAAAGAAGGAGCAGAATCATATTCAGGAGAGCATGAATCTTGAAGTATGAGGAAGTTCAGTTTACCCTTTAGTAAAAGAAGGAGCAAAATCATATTCAGGAGAGCATGAATCTTGAAGTATGAGGAAGTTCAGTTTACCCTTTAGCAAAAGAAGAAGCGGAATCATACTCGACGCGCTGTCCTCGGAAGTATGAAGAAGTTTATTTTATCCTTTAGTAAAAGAAGAATTTGAATCATATTCCGGGCACCGACCTTAAATATGAGAAGATTTATATATCAGATAAGCAGCAGCCTCTTTATTTGAGTGCTTATCCGTTTTGGCATATAAGTCCCTTCCAACGATAAGTGACAGTTCTCCCTCGAGAAGCTTATCAGGGCATTTCCACTTAAAGTCCATTTATTTTGGCATACAGTCGGTTTTTACCCTGTATATCTGATATGGATTTCTGAAAAGTCCATTCGATCCCATCACGAAGGATAGTTTATAGAAGCTTGGATGTTATTCTTTGCTCAATGCTCCAGCATTCTGTAATCGATCTTGGAGGCTCACCTCGTAAAAACATAAAAGGGAACCACATCACCTCGTAAAAACCCTAGTGTCCGCGAGAGAGAAAGAGAAGAGGGGTTCGTCAAAGGTAACCATCAGAACGCAAGCCAAGAGATTGAGGAAGGTCCACTGACGCCGCCTCCATCCACGACGAGCAAACCTTCCCTGGAGGCTCAGTTCCACCATCATCGCCTCCTCATACGTTCATCACCGAACCACTATCGAAAAACGTAAGCACACCATGTTTCTCTCACGATTGTTGTTTTTCTTTTCAGGGAAGATGAGAGGAGTCGAGAGAGATGAAGCAAGCGAGAGACAAGAGAAGCAAGAAGAATCATGCGCCGCGGGGAAGGGATTAGGGTTGCGAAACCCTAAGACCTTGTTTTGTTACACTTACACCAACCGGGTTGGGTCCGGAGGTGATTACCGGCCCAACCCCTTTTATTTTTGTTTTTTATAATTAGGATTATTTTAAAACCTTTTTTTTAAATATTAAAATTGTTTTTTAAAATAAATAGCATCAAAATTTTCTTTAAAATAATAACTAAAAACATTTTTTTAAATAATAACATCAAATCTTTTTTTTGGAATTAAAACTTTGTGGATAATTAAGTTAAAACTATTTTTTCAAAATTAAACTTAATTTTTTTTTATGTTTAAACATCTTTTTAACTTAAATCAAAACTTTTTCTTTATAAACAACAAAAATCTCCAATATTGCACTTTTGTCTCATGACCCGTCCAATTACCGTCTGACTTTGCCTACTAACGGGTGTTCATCTTTTGCAGCTCATGTGTACTACTATTGCGTTGTGTTTTTTAAGTTTCATTATTATTGTAACTGCCTCTCATGTAACCTCGCGAATCCTAACAATCGCGCTTTAGTTTCTGTCTTTAAGTTTCTGCTTGTATGGCTTACTGTCTGCATTTTATTTCCGCTTGCATGATTCAAATCTCACACATTCATCAATACTCCTGTCACATTATACACATCCGAAGGTTAGGTCTAACCGTTTGGTCGCCGCGCCAATAGTCCTCAACCTCAAAACTTCAACCCTTACACCTTTTCAACCCTAACTTTTCACAAATGCCTCGCCGCAAGCAAAATTACAAAACTACCCCTAGCTTTAGGTCAAAGAGTCGCCGCACTCATTTTAGGGTTTCCCGTCGCGGAATCCCTAACTTAACCCTAATTACAACTTAACAATTCAACGTAGAGATTTGGAGTTTCTACACTCCACGTAAGCGTGTCCTTAAGATGCGTTTATTCCCCTTGAGACCTTGACCACAGTCAAGAAGTCTCTAACCTCCCTTTTGAGGGGAACTACGATTACTCTGATTCCACTCCCGTAAGGATACGTAGGCACAAGATGCGATGTCTTGCCGAGTAAAGTTAGAATTAACCCCTTAGGTCTCCTTTCTCACTTGTAATCCCTTGTACATATACCTTAAGCGAATAAATAAAGCAAAATAGTAAACATCTGAACAAAAGGTTCCTGTAGAGTACTACAGAAGTTTAGGGTGCTAATACCTTCCCTAAATTTAACCAACCCCCGAACCCTAGATCTTTCCCCGCATTGTGTTTACGATGCAAAATAGGTTTTCCCTCTTTTGACCTTTTCCTTCGGATAAATTAAAGAGCGGTTGTGAATTGAATTGCGATTCAAACTCATTAATAGTTTGTGATCCTATTTCCACCGCAACAGCTAGACATATATGGTTCGGTGAGGTAAGTAAACGAAAATTATTTAATATTGAATAAAATTCAAATTTTTAATGTTGAATTTTATAATATATTTACTTTTAATTATTTTCAGGAGAGAGGTTCGAAGAAAGAGTTAAAGGTAGCAGGACATGGGTTGAAGTTGATTCATAGGGTTCCACTACAGCTACCAAGAGAGATGAAGGGTTGGATATCTAGGTCTGGTCTAGCTTCACTATAGAGAACCAGTTTGACAAAGATAGACACGAACCTGGTTTCCTCATTTGCAAAGAGATGGCATCTAGAGACATCTTCATTTCACATGCCGTTTGGTGAGATGACAATTACTCTAGATGACGTCTCTTGCCTGCTTCACTTGCCCATCAGTGGAGTCTTCTGGAGCCCTCAAGATATCAATGAAGGACTTGCTATTGAGTGGGTTGTTGATTAGTTAGGAGTGTCACAGAGAGTAGCACAACAACAAGTCCGTGCCTGCAGGGGTTCTTATTATAAGTTGGAGTGGTTATATGACCGATTTTTAGAGCATAAAGCTGCTTCTAGATGGATTATGCGACTAGAGCTTATCTGTTGATGTTAGTGGGTTCCACTATTTTCGCGGACAAGACGTTTACGCTTGTTGAGGCACAATACCTATCATTATTTATAGACTTGGAAGGGTTATCAAGATATAGTTGGGGAGCACCTGCGTTGGTTACCCTCTATAGATATCTCGGAGATGCTTCTATGTTCAGTTGTAAGCAGCTCGGTGGTTATCCGACTCTCTTACAGGTATTTATTTTAATTTAGTATATTTTGTTTTAATTAATTTTATTTAGTATATTAATTTTATTTATCTAGTTTATTATGTTATAATTAATTATTTTAAAATTAGTAATAGTATTAATTTTGTAACAGTGCTGGATTCATGAGTATTTTTCAACACTTGGAAAAAAGGAGAGAATTGGATACCGACTAATAATGTGGGTCTCCCTCGAGCGATGAGATGGTCCTATAGGCAAGGTGTCCTGAAGGTAGATGACTTGCGACCTATTCTGGACGAGCTGACACCTGCCGATGTCATATGGCGCACATTCGAGAATCATAGAGTATGACGTCAGTTTGATGAGTTATGTCCATATAGGGGGTGTCTGAGGTGGGGCGACACTATTGTTCCATACTTGCCTGACAGATGTATGCGTCAGTTTGGATATAGGCAGTATGTTCCACATCCACCTCTTTATTATACGATGGCCGATGATATTAATGTTGAGTAGATTAGTTACCATCAGAGCGTTCGGGATGTGATTCGTCCGACAACACTGGCCACCACCCCATATGAGACAGATGATGGATATCTTCAGTGGTATTATCGTGTTTCGCATCCTCGTCTGGCACCTCCCCATCGTGATGCACCAAGAGAGGTGTCAGTTCTTGTTTATGAAGCAGGACCATCTGATCCTAGTTGGGCTCGTGTGTCTTCATTGATTCATTGTTATCTTCAACAGGCTGGTGCTGAAGAGGATGATCCATAGTTTGCTGAGTTGTTCGAAGCTTTACATATTTCTCGATTACATTGACTTATATTTATATTTATGGTTATGTGTTAACTTTTAGACGTGTTGACTTATATTTATGGTTATGTGTTAACTTTTACACTCATTTGTCCTAGTTGGTTTATGTTTATGTGTTAACTTGTAGCGTGAAATTAAAAATGAGTAACATAATTTATAATTCATAATGCGTTGGTAATATAAGCGTAAGTTGTTGCCAATATTGTAGACGTCCTGCAAATCCTAGCATCCAAGATGTTGTTGCTGGAGAGTGGAACTTCTTCCAATATACTGTCACGGGTGGCAATGGAAACCCTTCTTTCATGTTTACCTAAAAAAAAATCAAAATATTAAGTAAAAATAACGAAAAAGAATTAGGTTTAATCACATTATCTGAAAATAACTAAGTACCTGAACCCAATGATTTGTGTTTACAAAAGCAATGCAGTAAAATGATGCATTTGGTGAAAATGAAGTTATCATAGGGAAGAAAGTACAACATTCAAATCCTAAACAGACAAGTACAACATTATAATGATTTGCTATCACGTAACCCATATCTGGTAGAGTTAACCATTTATGTGGTGGTTGAGGACCAAATGCCTCTATCATCAAAGATTCTCTCACTACTTCTAACTGATCAGTAAATAAATTGGCATACAAACTTGATCTTTCATTATGTATTATTTCTAACCCCAAGTCTCGAAGAACCATTAGTCAACCATCTTCACCATATCCATGCAATGAAGCAATGACTTTAAATCCACAATTACCATCTGATACAACATTAACTACATCATCAATATATGACCTGATGTGATTAGGAAACTGAAGGATGAACTGCTTAGATGACTATGAAGATTGTGATAATTTCAACTTCTTTGAAGCCTGTGATGGTTGAGATTTCTTTTATGAAGCCTGTGATGGTTGAGATTTTTTCAAAGTCTGTGATGGTTGAGATGCTTGATCAACATACTCGTGATACGAAGGGCCTCTATAAACATCATACCCTACTGGTTTTTTTGCCTTTCTTCTTGACTCCCCCTTTAGTTTTTATTTTCTCAGGTGGTGGACACATAGAAGTCATTGTGGGGAATGCAAGTTCAAAAACCCTACTTTTTAATGCCCTTTTCCCAATAGCATCCAGTGACTTAAACCTTTTAAATAACTCATCTATTGCACTACTCATATCCACCTCTGATCCATCATTTACGTCTTCGTCCAACTTAACTTCCATACTTAGTTTTCTCCAATGAACATGCACAACATCTATTGGTATCGGTATACCATCAATTCTATATCCTGTCAACTCACAAGCACAAGGTAATCCGTAGGTTGTTATAAGAGTACAAAGCCATATTTCCTTGTTAGTTCCAACATAATCAACTCTTTTAACTCTTCAACAATGCGTCTCAATGCATCTCGAGACACTGAACCACGTAAATTATTGTAAAATAGACTTACGTGGGCGTGCTCAACTTCATAATAACTCTTTTGAAAAGAAGCTCTAATTTTGCCCAGTTGTAACTTTAAGTTGTCATTCATAGCCTCCCAACATTTGACCATGTCACCAATACTGTTCCCCAACATTTGCTTTAACTTCCAATGAGCATACTCAACCCTAAAATTAATACATATTAAAAATATTTTAAAAAAATATAAAAAAGATATACAATTTAGAAATACTAAAAATAAATACATACCGATTAGTCATGGTGTTACCCAAATGTAGCACTCGATTAATCCATGTTCCAATAAATCTTCATTACAATCAACACACGGCTGCTCAAGTTGGTTCAACCTTTGATTATACTCAACCTCATCACTAACACATACAACATCCGTCCATAATTCACAATTTTCTTTTGCATGTCACTAGCCACATATTGTTTTCGTTTTGTACCAACGTTCTTGTTAATATCAAATCGACATAGAAAGTTGATCGACCTTGGAAACACAATTTCAATGGCTTTCATCAAACCAAGATCTCTATCTGTCAAAATCACTTGTGAACACAAATCTTTCTTCACAAACAATTGTTTAAGCTTATCTAGCACCCAACAAAAAGTCTCAGTCTGCTCAGACTCAATATACGCAAATGCGACAACAAAAGTCAACTCGGTTGATGTCATGTCAACAATTTCAAACAGAGGTTGCCTATATTTGTTTGTCTTGTAAGTGTTGTCCGTAACTAACACAATAGGAAAAATATTCAACAACTTAACTGAATCTGAATGAGCCCAAAATATATCTCTAATAACTTCAGAGTCATCTCTTTTTCTACTCCAATAAACATAACATGCATCCTCAATAAGCTTAAATAAATGTTGTATCTCACTTCTATGACCTCTTATATTTTTTTCTATCATACTCTTCTGCTTGTATATTTGCGTGATCCGAGTGACATTATCTAGATCTTTCTCTTGCAATGAAAGCAATATATGTCTAGGTGGAACCTTTCTCTTTGTCAAATCAACAACATGTTGCTTCTGATCCGCTGTCAACCTACCAACAAATGTGTGACCTTCTAATCTATCAGGTAAACCATGGTTATGAACTCCACATATTACATCAATCTTCCATCCAGATCCATCAGTCGCTGGAATTGACCTGATTCTAAATGGACATCCACATTTTTCGTCGCACTCTGGGTTTCACTATCAATATCTTTGTGTTTTCCACCTTTATCACATCCAAATATTAATTTGTTATTTCTTCCTCTCTTGTCTGTTTCAATATCTGAACGAGTGATGATAACCGTTACTTTATTTCAGATTCCGTTCTCTTTAATCCATCTTATCACCTTTTCTCGGGTACCAAATCTTTGAGTAGTTGAAAAAACATCAGACGTATATACACATATCTGATCTTTATCGCATATTTGTGAAGGAATTTCTGTACCTGCATAAAAAAAATTAAAAAAAAAAGTTTACAAAAGCAAACCGGAAGACTCGGGAAAAGAGTTCCGGTAGACAAAGATAATAAACCGGAAGACTAGTAAAAAGTGTTCCGGTACACTTTTCCTGCATACTGAAACTCTTAAGACAAGTGTTCCGGTAAGATTTCTACGTAAAACTCAAACCGGAAGTCTTTGTTTAACTCTTCCGGTACATATTTTGTATAAATCGGAACTCTTAGCCAAAGTCTCCCGGTTTGGAAAAAACAACATATCGAAAGTCATTTTAAAAGTGTTCCGGACGACTTGATGGGTGAATTTTTCAGAACTCTGAAAATCTGACAGGACAGTAAAAAGTAAAAAAATAAAATAATAAAAAATAGACAGGGATAAAATTGATATTTTTTTAAAAATGTAGGGGTATGGGGTAAAATTTTCTATCATTTGTCATGTTTTGTTTTACTTATTTGGTTAACTTGTTATAAAGAAAAACCACCCTTGATTTTTTAGTTTTTTTTTTTTGTTTTGGTTAAATAATATTTCAAATGAGTTTTATATATATATATATATATATATATATATATATATATATATATATATATATATATATATATATATATATATATATATATATATATATATATATATATATATATATATATATATATATATATATATATATATATATATATATATATATATATATATATATATATATATATATAATATTTGGTTTGTTAAAACTATTCATGTCATTTTATTAAAACTAAAACAAGTAGAAATATAAAATAGTTTTTTTGTAAAAAAATCGTATAGATTAGGGTGGGATCCGTTTAACCCTTTTCCGAAGGTCATTACTTTTTGACATTAATCTTGACGTATTTAGTTCTTTTTTTAATCAAAATTTCAAAGGTTTACATGTCTTATTAAGTATGTAGGATATGTTTAATCTTGGGTTCAAGACCTTTTATTGAATAAAATGCTAAAAGAGAAGTATATGCATAATTAAGCACTTAAGACCAAGTTAATCCCTTTTAACTTCTAATTGCTTTCGACTGATTTCAAAACTCTACTAATTTCGAGTTATTCTTAAAATTAAACCAAACTTAATATTAAATATTTTTCTTAACATACACGAAAGAAGAGGACTGTTGAAATCTAGCATTCGAGTAGAACCCTTGAATGATCGGTCCCGAGCCTCACGCATTGGGGTAGTCGTTCATTCTTTCTTTCGTTCTTAAAACATCTAATATTAACTTGGACGAATAAGGGCCATTAAGATCTAGCATCTTGGCGTAACTCTTTGAATAATTGATTAACATCAAGAGTTCATTGTCCATCAAATATTTTTCTCAATTAATCTCGAAAGAAGAGAAATGTGGCAATCTAGCATTCTAGCAGAACCCTCGAATGATCGGTCCCGAGCCTCACGCATTGGAATAGTCGTTCATTCTTTCTTTCGTTCTTAAAATATCTAATATCGACTTGGACGAATAAGGGTTATTAAGATCTATAATCTTGGCATAACTCTTTGAAAAATTGATTATCATAAAGAGTTCATTGTCCATCAAACATTTTTCTCAATTAATCTGAAAAGAAGAGGACTGTTGGAATCTAGCGTTCTAGCAGAACCCTCGAATGATCGGTGTCGAGTCTCGTACTTTTGGATATTCGTTCATTCATTCTTTTGCTTCTTAAAACACTTAATATCAACTTGGACAAATAAGGGGCGTTAAAATCTAGCATCTTAGCGTAACTCTTGTGTTCGTTGTCCATCAAACAATTTTCATAACCAATTGAATGAATAAGGGACGTTAGGATCTGGAATTCTGGCGTAACTTTTTGGACATTTGATCAAATGTTGGCCATTCACTTAAAATACATCCAACCATTCAAACTATCTCTTCTCGCCGTCGTGCGAATAACCTTAAAACTTTTTCACAAACGAGAGATAATGTATCTTGAGACGACGTGAAATATTGCTTCGTCCACAAACTTCTTTGAATTGAGATAAGAGACATTTCCCGTGAATGTTTATTTATAAATCCATTATGTTGTGATGCAAATATCTGCTCCTCACTTGTTTTATGTAAAGCAATGTTTTCTATTGAATGCGACCAAATATCTTTCACTAAAATCGACCAACAAACAAACCTTTTTATCCAGAACTACAAATGCTCTGATTTCTCATTTATCAATGAAAATACATAGGCACAACGGACCTAATCGTTGGCGATCCACCTTTCACCTTTTTCACCGTAGTCCCTGAACTACGAAGACTCTGAGTTCCTCATTGCACTATGAGGATACGTAGGCATAAGATTGTGAAGTCTTGTCGAGCCCCCTAGTAATAAAACCTTGGGTTATCTTTCTCTTTAATAATAAACTAAAAACATTTCTCTTCACTCACTTTCCCACTCAATGAGTAGAATATTAGAAACTAACATAAGCTAACATTCATTTTATCCTAACTAAACAGTTCTCGTTGAGTACAACGGACGTGAGAGATTGCTAATATTTTTCCCTTGCGTAACCGACTCTCAAAATCAGATATTGATTGCGATGACCATATCCTTGTCTTTCTTTTAGGGGTTTTATTCAATATTTTCTCTTTCCCTCTATGAGAATAAATAAAGATCGGCGGCGACTCTGTTAAGTCCATCCCGCGAGTGTGTGATTGTGCTTCGCGAGGTTGTTCTCGTTTTTCGAGGTATGAAAATTGTCTTAATGCTGAATTTTTCCGTTGTTTCAATAAATATTGAATTTTCAAACAATATTTCATTATCGTTATTACTGTTAATAATTTTAAAAATCGTAGGTGTTGCATATCTATTTACATGAGCAGGTTTTTGTTGAAAGGTGACATCCTAAATATGATTTTTGTGGATAATTA
This sequence comes from Lathyrus sativus, assembly GCA_963859935.3. Taxonomy (NCBI): domain Eukaryota; kingdom Viridiplantae; phylum Streptophyta; class Magnoliopsida; order Fabales; family Fabaceae; genus Lathyrus; species Lathyrus sativus. The sequence continues at coordinate 615,391,086 of OZ012740.1, read as the reverse complement.
CTCTGTTTTTATTTAATTATGCGCAAGGGTTATTTAGGGTTTTACACCACCTCCTTCTTCATTCCTGGCTACCAATAGTTTTGTCTTAGATCTTTATACATTTTTGTTGCTCCAGGGTGAATGCGTAGTTTGATTTTGTGGGCTTCTTCCTAAACCAGTTTCCTTATCTCTACAACATCGAGTACACAAATTATCGCATTGCATCTTAAGATATTACCTGATCTTACTTTGAAGTCGTGCACCTTTCCGTGTACCATTAATTCCATTTCTCTTGCAATAATGGATTGTCCTAACAATTTCGAATGTCCTTCAAAAGTTCATTTGAAATCCTAATCATTCTAAAGTGTTGAGTTATGTGTCCAAACTTCACGTCTATGTTCATGTCTCTGAATGTTTCCCATAACTTTTGTTGTTTGGCCATTAATGAGGTTGTTGCTAGGAAACTTCTTCTACTTAACGCGTCTACCACCACATTTTATTTTCCTGGTGATATTGTAATGTGAAATCATAGTCCTTCAAGTATTCCATCCATTTCATCTGTCTCACGTTTAATTCCTTCTGGTCAAACAAATACTTCAAACTCTTATGGTCGCTGAACACTGTGCACATACATCCATAAAGATAATGACGCCAAATATTTAGGGGAAAACAATAGTTGCAAGATTCTTAGAGGCTTTACTAGTTTCCCCTGTAACCATATTCTTGTATGAGATTTTTTGTTCACTTTGCGCCTTCCTCTACAATTGAGCATCCTCCTCCTCAATTTTTTTCCTAGAATCTGCTTGAGAATGAGCATTCTCTATATCCTCAATCATCACTTGAATCTTAATCCCGATAACATTACGGGCATGACTCTCATCTGGATCAAGATTCTTTCTAGGGTTTGCGCTCCCAGTCTCTCCTTCTGGATTCTACATGAAACCCAAGCTCAAAATGACTAATTCCACAATCTGATTGAGCAACTATTCGCACCAAAGATGGCAAGTCACAGGGAAAGGAAACCTCTCAGACTCGGTGCCTTTTAGGATGGTCCTTAATTCTAAAATTAAGAGTTTAAACCACCGTAAACAAACGCCGACTCGACGGAGCACACACTCTCTAAAAACAAAACCCTAGCAGAACAATTTTCAATGTGCGAACTTTCTCACTAGACTTTATGTTTCTATTTGTTTCTATTTGATTTATACTTTATTTTAAGGTTAAATGTAAAAGTTATGTTTTAGATAAAAAATTAAGGTTTTGTTTAAAAATTATGTTTTATGCCAAAAATTTAATTTGAGTTACATGAATTTTTAGTGTTGGTTAAAACATCAATTCTAATAAGAGTTACCTAAATATACCGGTAAGTATGTTTCAACATATTTGGAGCTTTAAAGTAAATTTTAATAAGAGTCGGTTTAAAAATCATGGTAGAATTATTCTAAAATTATTACAATTTTATTTAAATTTTACTTTTTTGACATTGTAAAATGCAAAAAAATAAATAAATATATATTTAATTAACATAACCACTTTTTTAATTATTAATTTATAAATATCAATAATTTGTTTTTTTAATTAATAATAAATCAATCAAATTATCGAGATAATATTAATTTTTTAGAAAACTTTGTTGACAACATTATGAATTCTAAAGTTTAAATTTACTATTATGAAAAATATTTACATTTTTAAATGCATAAGACAATTATATTATTATTCTGTAAAATGTTTATTTCATGCACAAATTATGGAGTATATTGGAAAATCTTCCTTTTCTGCCGGAAAATCAAATTTTCATGCCTGACTTTTTAGTATAGAATAAATAAATACATTTGTGTTTATCTAACATATCTTCCGCAGTAGCAACATGGTAATATTTAAATCTGTCTCACAGATTAACTTTCCGGGTTCGACTCCCGGCTGCTGATTCCTTTTTTTCTTTTGTAAAATCTACATCGAACTTTGGATTAGATTTATATGAGGATAATTAAATTAAATTATAATACGTAATAAACTCTCTTTATTCTTCACGTATTTGACACTAATATTAAAATAACTCTCTCTCTTATTTTAATTTCTAAGAACTTCTAAACTTTGTTTTTGTTTTTTTGCCATTTTTTTAATTTCTGCATTTTAACGTAATGATAATTCAAAAACTCCATTAATTCTCCTTATAAATAATAAACTATTTTTTAGATTTTAATTATTTGACTCTTTCTCCAAATTATTCTTATTTTCACCTCATTCTTTTATTTTTCAATAATCTTAATTTTCACCCAAATTTAATAATTCTCTTATTTTTATATTATTTTAGTTATTTAAAATTAACTAAAATTGTAAATAATTCTCACCACTCTCCATAAATTTTACAAAAATATCCAACCATACTAATGATTAAATAAAAGTAATAAATCATATACATTCATCATTACTCAAAAATAAACAACCAAAAACAAATTAAAAATTCATTCAAATGATTAATTAAAAATTTAATGCGTCACACTAATATTTTTAAGTTAGTTGGGGGGAATAATGAATTCTTGTAAAATTTACACTAATCCTCTATCTTTAATCTCATACATACATAATATTAATAAATAAATAATTTACGCTATTTATTTTTTCATTTGGTTTAAATACATAAAAAACCACTAAATATCCAAATATTTTTGCTAATAAAAAAAATGAATTTATTTTATTTAAATGTTTCCTAAAATGAGTTAAATATTGAATGCAGTTTTCAACGGAATTAAAATTAACAGAAATAGACTACATTTAGTTTTCACCTAATGAAGTTTTATTTCTATATCTACCTTTTTTTCAATAAAAAGCAAAATAGTTGTATTGATAAATTCATCCTATTTCAACCATCCAGATATCTAGCGTAGCGTCACGTCAGTTTCATCCACTGCATCATCATCATCATGTGGCCATTCAGCAGCAAAAAAGGGGTTTCTGGATTTTCTGGTTCATCAACTGCTGAACAAGTTACTCATGGAATCGATGCAACTGGCCTCACCGCCATTGTTACTGGTTCATCCTTCGTTACCGTTCCTTTTTTTTCTTTCTTCGTTATTTCTCAATATTTTCTTACTTTCCTAATTATTTTCCCAAAACGTATCTTTCCATGCAAACAATTAACTTTTCCCCCCCTTCTTTAGCGTGAATTATTCCAATATATGAGGCTGTTTCGGTTTGATTCAAAATATCATTGTTTATACGTTCATGTTAATGCAAATTTTGTTCATACCTAAAAAAAATCTATTTCATAGTCTCGCTGAAAATTTTTTGACCTTGTTAATCTTATACAATAGTTTTTTTTTTAATTAATTTAATTTTTTTTTTTTTAAATTTTTAAATTTTCTTGCATATCCTTAGGTTGAATACAAGTTTTGATTTCCATGTATGCATAAGTTTTTTAGGAGGAATTCTTAGAAACTTTTTTGGATAAGATCCAAAACCCCCCATATTTGAGTTAGTTTTGATTTTAACTTACTCTATCCAGTTTTGCTTGTGCAGTTACCCAATAAAATATAATTAGTTGCTTAAACAATTCGTAATCCATCAAATTAGTCCATAAACTCTCACTCTCTATCCTATTTTTAAAACAATTTAGTGACAAATTTGATGGATTAATAATAGTCCAGGGGCCTACTTGTTATATTTTTATAGTTCAAGGTCCAAATATATGAGAGAATAGTAATAGTTTAGGGATTGAATAGAAGGTTTACTTCCGATTAAACAACTATCGTGAATGCTACAACGAATTATTAATGAGGAATTCTTGGAATGTATAACTATTTGTATGTTGTATATATACTTTGAGGTAACAGGAGCATCAAGTGGCATTGGCGCTGAGACTACTCGCGTGCTTGCTTTGCGTGGTGCTCATGTGATTATGGGTGTGAGAAATATGGTTGCTGCTAAGGATGTCAAAGATACAATACTCAAAGACATTCCCTCGGCTAAAGTTGATGCCATAGAGTTAGATCTCAGCTCATTGGACTCTGTCAAGAAATTTGCATCTGAGTTTAATTCCTCTGGCCGTCCACTGAACATCTTGATGTAAGAAAAGGAGATTCATCACATCGGTCATATAAATTTATCAGATTTGTTTTTTACTGTTTATTTTAGGTTTTAGTTGAAGTTGTTAGTTACTCATTCTGTCTCAACATGTGTGTTGTGTAGTGTCTATGTTTCAACTTCCAATTGTGCTCTCTTAATCATAATCATTCAATTCAAAACATTAGTACTAATGTTTTCTTGTTTGTTTGTAATTGTAAGAAATAATGCAGGAATTATGGCATGCCCTTTCAAGCTGTCCAAAGACAACATTGAACTACAGTTTGCCACCAATCACATAGGTATGTGATAAATCTTATGTAAGATCTCGATTCTGACAACATTGCTCACAAGTAAGATCCAATCAACTGTAAGTTTTTCCTTTTGGAAATTCTTTTCATGAGTAGCAGTAACATGAATTTAATTTACTAGTATTTTATTCTTCTTATAATATGAATTATTCAAGAACTTTCCAGCATTAAAGTGGGGAAGGGATAGAGCACTTTGCCACTCAGAATAGTTTATACAGAGTGTGGACCATGTGTTTTACTGAAAGTAATAGTTTATATACAACATGCAAATCTGAAACCTCTCTTTCTATCTTTGAGAAGTGGTTTGTAAATCATTGAAACATGAAATTTATATGCAATTTACACTTATGATCTGTCTTAATCAACCTATATAAAACATCAAGTAATTATTTTACTATTTATTTTCTTCTTATTTCGGGAGAATTTTACTGTTTCTTTAAATCCATCGCCTTAGAAGAAGCAACCGTTTTGATTTTAATTCTGAATTATTTTAACTATGCAGGCCATTTTCTTTTGACAAATCTTTTGTTGGATACTATGAAGAAAACAACACGTGAAAGTAAGAAAGAAGGAAGAATTGTTAATGTTGCCTCAGAGGCTCACAGGTTTGCATATCCTGAAGGAATCCGTTTTGATAAAATCAATGACCAATCAAGGTAACACCACATGCATATGTTGGCTTCCTTGATTACAGTTAAAACAGTTGGCTCGCCTTAGTTGAATGAAGAATTAAACTTGAAAATCTTATCTCTTTGTACAGTTATAACAACTGGCGTGCATATGGGCAATCCAAGCTTGCTAACATTTTACATGCCAACCAACTTACAAAACATCTCAAGGTGCACTTACTTCTACTGTGTAGTGGTGTTATTTACATGTCATATAGTTTAATAGTTCACAGTTGGTTTGTTTTTACCATAATTCAATATAACTTATCATTATTGAGTCTCACTTTAATTGTAAAGAGGATGTCCTTAGGTCTGTGTTCTTTTCATTGTCTCATTAGCTTTTTATGAGTTGACTAAGGAACTGACCTTTGAGCTTAACTACTAGCATAAGCACATGAGAGATTGTTTGAGAGAGTTTATAAAAACAACTTATGACAGCTAGATAGCTTGTATGAGAATAAATTGACTTTATCTTATCTTTCGTTATAGAAATAGCATATGCATAAGTACTTATATGATAAGCGCTTGTGCTATAAACACTTGATTAAGTTGTTTATCCAAACAAAGTCTTAATATTGCTTATTATGTCTGCATCATGATCAGGAAGATGGTGTGAATATTACTGCAAATTCTCTTCATCCAGGAACAATTGTCACCAATCTTTTCCGTCATAACAGTGCAGTGAACGGTAAATTCTCATGTTAGTAGTTAAAAATGTGACAATTGAGCACATGTGAACTGATAGTTGACTAAATAAGTGTGAGCTTAACTACAATTGTCACCACATTGTGTTATTCATGTAAATTCACTTTTATTTAGTGCCCACATTTCGTGTCTGGCCGTGTCTTGAACATGATTACTTTCAGTTGAGGTTCTTAATCGTGTAAATTCACTTTTAATGCTCACATTTAGTGGCTGGCCATGTCTTGAACGTGATTACTTTCAGTGGAGGGAACCCGTGAAACCAAAAAATAAAATTTTGACTTTGACTTGTTTTCATGGAATTATTTAAGTCATGGGATTTGGTATACTAAACAATGTATTCTGCATTATCAACCATTATGGGGGAAGATAAGTTTCTTGTATATTTCATTTTAATTCTATTTTATAACTTTTGATGGATTTCACAATGCAATAGTCACATTTTTTTCTTCAAGTGTTATATCCTGTACTTAGTTCTTGGATATTGGGTAAGAACACACATGATGAAAAACAAACTTCAATATTATAAGTATTATTGCGAGGCACATTTTCACATGACCACTCAGAAATAGCCATTGTAATTTATTTATAGCACCGAATTGCTACATCAGCTAATGAGCCTTTAAATATGGCTTTCCTTTTAATATGCAGACAATGACAGTAGCTGAGTTTCTGCATCTGTTTGTTTTATGCAGGTCTAATAAATGTGATTGGGAAACTTGTGATGAAAAATGTCCAGCAGGTTAGTTATAAATCAGTATGTCTTATGGTTATAAATGTCAGAGACATTATGTTATCAGATAATTTTTGGTTGTTAAAAACATTTATTGTAAAATTACTTCCAATGAACAATCCACAAACAAGTGGATTTCTTGTAGTATTTAATAGTGAACTATTCTGAGGTTGTATATTTATGTTGTCCAGGGAGCAGCCACAACATGCTATGTAGCATTGCACCCACAAGTGAAGGGAGTTAGTGGTGAGTATTTTTCAGACAGTAATGTGTACAAGACAACCCCACATGGGAAGGATGTTGATTTGGCAAAGAAACTCTGGGATTTCAGCATCAATTTGGTAAAGCAGAAATAGAATAACAAGGGTTAGTGATCAATGCTATACACTAAATGTAATGTATCAATAATATGATTGTCACAAATAAAATGCTTCTATAGAATGACTCTGTCACATCTATCTATTCTACTAAAAATATTTGTACAATAAGGGGTTTTATAGATCTATTTTTCTGTCATTTACTGGTTTTCTTTAGTGAGACTGAGTCCTAGATTGCATAGACATAAATTTCATGCTTACTTTGAATGACAGTTCATTTTTTGTGAAAGGTAAAAGTAATTTAAGAAATGTAATGTATGTGTTACATTCAGTAAAAGTGTTTGATTTTTTATAAAAGGTTAGTGTAAAAGTCATATTTGTTATTTTAAAAGTAATTATGATTAACGTCTTTTCTTTTTAATGATTTCCCAGTTATGGTTGACTTAAAGTATAAAAAAGCACTAACCTGACAATTCATAATTCATACATAAACTAAATTCAATGTATTTTGATCATTTATTGGATAGTTTGTCTATGTTAAATGTGCATGGATCACTTTTTCAAAAGTTAACTTAAAGGATGAAGTTGAGTTTAATGGATGTTTATTGAGTTTGATGGATGTGTATTCTCTCATGTAAAGTTATTTTATACTTACTGAAATTTAATCATAATTTTTTTTCTTATATGTTTGACATATTCAAACAAGCCTTTACGATTGTTTCTGTGTTTTAGATTTTAATTTTTAAATATTATTTTGTAAATTAATTATTGAGAACTCTTTTAAAAAAAGATTTTTTTTTGTCTCTTTGTAATCCTATTTTTTAAAACAATTTTAGAGATGAAAAAAATGAAAATTAATATACATGACTTTATTATTGTAAATAAATCCGAGATAGGTGGTAGAATTTTTGAAAATATTTTGCATAAATCGGAATGGTTAAAGCATGTGGTTAGTGCTTCTAAATTCTTGATTTGTAGGTGTATTAACTTTTTGGTATCACCTTTCATGATTTTCTTATTCATGCTAAAAATATCTTCCATTTTAAAAACTCTTAAAATTTCTTTTCATTCTCAATCAATTTTTCAACACCAAAACATCATTCTTGTATTCATCACATTAAAAAAAGTAAAAGAAGTTGAAATTACAGGTAAAGTTCATTCATTTCATCCCTAATTCCTTGCATTAATCTGATGTTTGAGCTGAAAAAAGAACGTTGAGTCCGGACATGAATCTCTCAAAAAAGTTTGGTGTGGTCTGGAGATCCATATCCGGATTTTCCTGATACTCTGAGTTTTGAATCTATTTTTTTATGTCATTAGATATGGTGCATCCTGATATGTTTCTCAAAGCTATTGTGAGTGTGGATGTTAAACCGGTTGAAATGAATCATGATGTTAAACCGGATGAAGTCAATGATGATGTTAAACCGGATACTCGATCGGTCGTTGTTAGGGTAGATGTCTGTGAACAATTTACGAATAAACAAGAGTTTATTGTTTGTGAACATATGTTACAATGAGTAAGCATGAAGGTCGTGAAATTGAGGTTTAGAGTTGTAATCTGAAGGTTAAACAATGGTTTGGATCGAAGACAAACATTTGTAACAATGAGGTGCGAAAGAAGTGACATGTACCTACCACGGATTAGGAAGTTGAAACGAGATGGCACGAGTCGAGAAAATATGAGTGTCCGTTTAAATTGCAAGAATACCGCATGGAGGATGAAATATGGAAATTTAATGTGATTTATGGTTTACATAATCATGCCTTGACCCTATAAGAGTTGGTAACACGTTTGGATTCATATGCTTTATGGCTCATTTTTTAATAAGTTTGAGGGTTTTGAGAGAGATGAATGTGAACAGATGTGTTAGCACAATAGAGAGAGTCGGGTTGCTTTTACGTGTGATGAATGAGTGGTTGTGAGAATAATTTAAATTTGAAGAGATTTTCCTTATTTTACACGCTGCAATTATCATATGAGAGAGAAATTTTTCTTTTAGTCTTGCATGTCTCCCTTGAGTTAAATGCCATACGATTTTACACATGCAAATATTAATTACACACCTTAGTTTTTCAAACTGAACATTATCTAAGGCCTTATCAAAAATATCCCTTGGCTATTTAACTTGTAAAACAAGGAAGTGAAACTCATCTCAATTTCAGAATGCATTTTTTCAACATAATGTTCCAACATCTTGTTTGACATTTCACCAAACGCAAATTTATAAATGAGTTTCACTTTATTATTCTTCATACAAAGGGTGTTATTTATTCCACTCAGGCATTTCACTTGTATGTGTTTCATGAGGTTTATATATGTCTCCTACTTAAAGGAGGAAGGATGTTGGAGCTTTTTGATGGACATCTTGGTCTGCTTGCTTATTTGGAACTCTCCACATATTTTGACTTCTTCAATCTTGAGTTTTGAAAATCCCTTGATAACATCTTTAAATATGATCTTCTTTATACTCTTGAGGTTGAGATGACCAAGTTTATGGTACCATATCTTAGTCTTATCAACCTTGAATATCAAACATATTAAGGGCTGACTTTTGTTTTAAGATGCCCATAAATATAGTTGTCTTTAGATTTTGAACCTTTCATTAACACTTTTTATCTTTTCTGGAGACAATATATTTAGACTTGTTAAAGTTCACATTCAATCCTTGATCACATAGTTGTATGATGTTGATCAAATTTGCAGACAATCTTCCTACCAGCACTACATCATCAAGACAAGGGAAACCTGGACCAACCAGTTTTCTTATGCCTTTTATTTTTTTCTCTTGTTCCATCACCAAAGGTAACATAACTATTGGAGTAGAGTCTTAACTCTTCAACATAGTTCTTTTCTCCAGTCATGTATCTTGAACATCCATTATCTCTTGAGGAAACTCTAAGAGATGTATAAGCTATGAGACAAGTGACAATTTTCTTGTGTTTCCATACTTTCTTTGCTTGAGTTTTCTTTCATTTCTTTCTATTGAGCCTTGGCTGACTATAGGACTGGGATATACATACAGTCTATAGAAAAAGGGTCTTATATGACCATATGTCACACAATAGTTCTTGTTTCCTTTATTACGAGGATACACATGTTGAGCAAGATGCTGAGACATGTGGTCCAACATTTGAAAATCAGTCTTCTTCTCAGGGGAAACAAACTTCTTAGTGAAAATTTTGACCTTTTTATTCATGGAACTGTAGTCAAACCCTATAGCCTTCATATTCTTAGACTTTTCCCCAACTTCCAAGATCTTATCTAACATATCAGAACTATTGTTCAACATACATACAAGTTTTGTCATTTTGTCAAGTTTGGACTTTAACAATGTGACATCCTCTTCCAGACCTGCAATGGTTGAGTCAAGCTTCTCTTTTTCCAGAAGTACAACACTTATAATCTTCTATTGTTTCTCTTCTCTAAAGTAACCTTCCTTCCACTGAGTAATCAAAAGTATGTATGTTTCAACTAGTTCTTCTTCTGAGATATATTCATCACTAGACTCAATACAAGAGTCATATTTTCCAGTGAAAGTCATCACTTTGTTATTTGTCTCTTCTTCATTCTTATGTTTCTTTAGAAAAGTAAGACATTCAACTTTAATATGACCAAACCTTTCACATTAGTAAAATTGCATTCATTTGTCTCTGTTCAAGGGACTGATATCTGACACCTTATCTGGGACATTTTTCCTCCATTTTCTGTCCAGTTTCTTTAAGAAGTTATTAAATATACTACCAAGAAGAGTTATAGCATCTAATATACTTTCTTGACTCTTACCTTGAACTTCATCTTCTTCGGTGTTGGATACAAAAGTTATACTTTTGTTCTTTTTTTTAAGATCTGTCATTTAAAGTCATCTTAAAGGTTTGTAAAGAACCAATGAGTTCATCAACTTTGACATTGCTTGAGTCTTAGGCTTCTTCTATAGTTGTGATCTTCATATCAAACTTCTTAGGTAGAGATATGGGATTTTCTGGCTAGCTTTTCTTCATACATCTTCTCTCCTAAGTTAAAAAAAGTGTTGGCAATGTCATGCAGCCTGATGTTAAAGTCACAGATGGATTCATCTTCATTCATTCTCATATTCTCAAACTTTGTAGTAGGCATGGCAATGAGGCGGATCAGAGATGGTTTTTACCTCCCCCAAATCCAAACCCGAATCCACAAACAATCCCTGTTCTCCACTCCAAATCCAAACAACGATGGAGAGTTAAAATCCAAACACGTACCAAACGGGTTCGGGTATCCCTGTCCCGCCGCCATCCATTTTGTAAAATCAATTTTTTTAATAGAAATATTTATTTTTTTTCCAAATTCAAATTACATTACAAATAATACAATAAAACAATCTCAAAAAATTTCATACATACATTTCAAATATTTTAAATAATTAATACAAATCAAAATATCAAAACATTGACACATATTTAATATTCTAAATTAACAAAACTAAATAATAATGTACATAATGAAATAAACGGGGCGGGTTCGGGTGGGTACTAGTGTCCCCATTACCCAGCTCGTCCTAGTATTTTTTAATCAAGGAAAACCCAAACCTAGTCACAGTGGATTTTCCCCGTCAACTTCGGGGTGCGTTCGGATGGATACCCGCAAGTATGGGTTATGTTGCCATGGCTATTTTGCAGTGAGGAGCTACAACCTTGACATTCTAACCTTGGATGTGTCTTCATGAGCAGTTTTGAGAATCTCCCAAGCTTTTTTTGGCTTCAATACATGTGTTGATCAATCTGAACAAGTTCTTGTCCACACAATTGAAAATGGCATTCAAGGCCTTGGAGTTTCCAAGAGCTTCATCGTCTTCAGCATTTGTCCAATCAACTTCAGAGTTTAAGGTTGATGTTTCATCCTGAGATGTGATCACAAGATGTTTCCAACCTTTTATAACAACTTTCCATGTTTTTTTGTCCATAGGTTTGAGAAAATAAACCATCTTGGCTTTCCAATAATCATAGTTGGTGTCATCTAATACATGTGGTCTATTGATAGATCCTTCATCCTTAATGTTGTCCATTTGAACAAAAAAATACATTCCTTGGAGCTCGCTCGAACATAACAAGATGTCTGCTCTGATACCAATTGAAATTCTATTTTTAAGGGGACAAATGTTGGATCAGATGCTTAAGTCAATGTGTTCAACATCTTAAATCAGAATTGTCATATAATATAAAACATGATGATAAATCATAAAACAATAAAATAAAACAAGAGAATTGTTAACCTAGTCCAGTGCAAACAACACCTGCGCTTGGAGCTTCTAACCTAAGAAAGGAAACTCATTCTTCAATAGAATTAATACAAGTGTCTTAGATGAACAACCCCTTATTTAATTCCCCTCTTTCTAATTCTACCCGTGTATTCTATTTAGGGCTCTCCCCTAAATAAGAGACCCCTCTCACTTACTCTCAACCACTAACCTTAGTGATCAATACAATAATCAGAATATTGATGGTTGAATTACAACTCAACTAAAAAAATCAAACTCTATGCCTTTTTATATGAGCGCATATGCTAGAGTGGTGCCCAAACAACAACACAGGCAAAAGACTCAAAATAGAAACCCTAACACAATGATCTTCAATACTTGTACACCCTTCAAACGTTAGGTTTTAGTCTCCTTAAATAGCAATGCAACTTCTGAACTTTTCTCCAATGGGCATAATATATGAGATCACATTCAAACTTGTAGAAGATTCAATTAATATTTGATTTTTAAAAATCTTCGCCAAAAGATTTGATTTGAATTTAAATCTCTAATTAATTATATTTGATTTCATTCAATCCGTAAAAAAAAAAAAATTAACACATTCCTAAAAGATAGCAACAAACCTTTATTGCACACATCCAGAAAATACGCTCAGAACACCAACAACACGGGCCTACTGATTAGGGCCAGATGTTGCACACTTACTGTAACATCAGGTCCCACATGTGTCCTTTCTTTACCAAAACATCTTGTACACTCCATGTTGTTTTGCATAATGCATCCAATTAAAAGGAGCAAAAAAAGTAAAAAGATCTAAACTAATCTCTCTCTCTCTCTCTCTCTCTCTCTCTCTCTCTCTCTCTCTCTCTCTCTCTCTCTCTCTCTCTCTCTCTCTCTCTCTCTCTCTCTCTCTCTCTCTCTCAATAATATGAGATGTTTAGAATGTAACCGGGAGAAAGGATTCTAGATTTGCAAAATAAGTTCACCCATTTGACAAACCATTTAACCGTTCTTGGAAAAAATCTTCACCAACAATGAATTAAATTTAAAGGTTCTTAGATCTTTGGCAAGGGAATGATAACCCAAAGTGACGGCAATTTCAGAAAATAAAAGTATAACCAAGATGACATTGGCGACATTGTTCGAAAAATTGTAAGAACATGAATTGAAACATGAATGATAAGAGAAGCATTAAGGACATGAACATAAAGTTAGATTCGTTGTATTAAAAATCAAAGCCAAATATTATGATGAAAAGTATTATGATAGTAATCAATAATAAGAATCTCAATTAATAGTGACGAAGATGATGTACTAGTCAAGAAGTTTGAAAATTTCTTGAAAAGAGAAAAGACAATGAAACTTAATAAAAGAAAGAAATTTAATGAAGAATCAACTTAAAGACAAAAGGTCACTTGCTTTGAATTTGAAAAATAAGGACATATTAAGATTAATTGTTCTTTTCTCCAAAAGATTAATAGATTTAACAATAAGAAGGATAGAAAGTCTAGAAAAGCATACATCACTTAGAAAGACAGTGGTGTGAGTACAAATTCTAAAAATGAAGAACAGGCACATCTATCTTCCATGGTTTCACATCACTCTGATGATGATGAGGTTAGTAATGATAAATTTTCTTACGATAAATTACAGGATGTTTTTCATGATTTGCATGATGAACGTCTAAAACTTTCTAGATTAAGTGTTAAGCAAAAAAAAAATCTTCTTTAGAAAGTAAAAGTAATGTCATGCAAGAAGAGTTAGACAAAGTTAAATCCAAATTATACATTCATGATAAGTGTTCACCATGATAAATATGAATTGCTTGAGTCTAAAATTATTGAACTAAATCAAGTAATATGCATTTACAAAAAGACAAAAATGGATTGGATAATTTTCTAAGTAATCAAAGATATGTTAATAATAAAAGAGGGATATGATATTATAAATTTGAACATTCTAGTAAAATAAAAAATATTATCTTTGTCAAATCTATCAATACTTGTAACGATGCTTAATCTAGAAAAGTATGTCATTATGTACAACCTAGAAAGGTATATAACAAAAATTATATATATGATCATAAAAAGAAAATGTCTAACATGACACATATTTGTTTTTATTGGAATTCTAAAAGTTATAGCCTAAATGCTTACTATATAAGAAACATCGGTGTTCCAAGTGGAAAGTATGTTTAGGTAAAGAAAAGAATTAGCCAAGAGGGATCCAAAGAGTTTTGGATACCTAGAAAGAAATATTAATTTATTTTTGCAAGTGTACTTGAAAACAATATGCTAAAATTATAATATAAGAATGAGTTGTTCAAGACACAAGAACACTAGATATGGTAAGGTAAAAAATTCCATTTCACTAGAGATGAATTTAAAATATTGACTCTTTCAATTAGCATTGTGAAAATAAAAAGTAGTTGTCTTGATATATGCTATTATATCTTTTCATATAAACACCTCAAATATCATTATGTATCTTTCTCTATATTATTATGCTTTGGATTTTATTTTAATAATTTCAAAAGGGGAGAAGAGGTATGTTTTTTTGGTCATCTTATTTCAGGATACTAAAACTTGAATTACAAAACAAACGGGGGGATAAAAATAGGAAAAGTATCAAATGTCAAACAAAAACTTCTTATCAATATATTATGTCATCGGCAAAAACGAAGAGATTGTGAATAAAATATGCCCTATCTATAATGGTTTTGATGAAGGCAAGTATTATCAAAAAAAGAAAAAGACTAAATTCTTGTTAGAAAATTCCTATCAATAATGAAGTTAATCAATAACTTTTGAGCTTTGAAAATTAAGATGAGTGATCATGATTAAGGTATACGTTGAAATTTATATATGTTGAAATTAACCCAAAACCTTTTGAGAATTCCTAATCAATCTTGATCTCAAGAAAGATTATGCGCAGCAACTGTTAATGAAAACAAGTTAAAAACAAGAAAGAAAGAAATTTTTTAACAAAATCGAAGGAAGAGAATGAATTTTCAACTGCGGAACTCCGCCCACAAACTGTGGAAACCTTCTTTATTCACTTTGCAACTGCAAAAACTGTGAGTTCTAGTTATTACAAAATAGAGGTTACTCCCTCTATTTATAATAGAAGAAATCCCAAAATTACAATAGCTCAAAAATTACTATTTTGGTCTAAGTCGAAATTTTGTGTCAAACAACATGTTTCGACACTTCGGCATCTAAACAACTCGACACACACACACACATTTGACTAATTTCGACTAATCCTTATTTTTGTCGAGCTACACTACTTCGACAGAAAAAATTACAAACTCAACTAAAATATATATATATATATATATATATATATATATATATATATATATATATATATATATATATATATATATATATATATATATATATATATATATATATATATATATATATATATATATATATATATATATATATATATATATATATATATATATATATATATATCACCTTGAATGTTCAGAAAATTCTAACAAACTTCATATATAATCTTCTTAATTATAATGCATTCAAACAAATGCAAGTTAGCCACAAAAAGTTGTATTTTCCACTTGTAGTTCAGTCATGCCTTTAAATTCTACACTTTAAATTAATCTTAAAATAGCATTCAATCAATTGTTTCCGATAAAATTAAAAGTCGAGAAATATTGCAAAAAAAATCTAACATTATATGTCTAATAAATAGGTGAATAACACTCAATAATAGCGACAGATTTTACAAAACACTTTATTTTCATAAAATACATAAGTAAAAAATGATATAAAAAAACAAATGAAGAACAACACTCTGTCTTAAAATTATATAACATTGTGGTCCAATATTGTTCTAGTGGAGTATTGATGGTGAATAAATAATTATAACAAAAATAGTGATTTGTAATTATTAAGAATATTTGTATATAAAATAGTCTCACATCGACTATAACATATAATTAGTTGTAAACTCTCTATATATAATATAGTTTTAGTAATGCATTTTAAACATGTGGTTTATTCAAACGTCTTCCACTCTCTAACACTTCAATAGTAATCATATATTAATTTTTGGTTTTTCATTGAAAATAATAATAATAAAATGATAAATCAATAATATCATATCAACTATTTTTTGGTTTTTCGTTGAAAATAATAATAATAAAATGATAAATCAATAATATCATATCAACGGATTTGATCAACGGCTTTGCGAGTTCATAAACTCAAACTCAATACACAAACCAAGTTACACAAATTATCGAAGGTTGGATCGGATATACTCTTACATAATCGATTTCGAATAGTTAGTGAATTTTATTGGTTTGGATCGAAGACTTCAAAACTCGGTCTAGAACCATGTTAACCCCTAATTACTAAAAAGCCTGTTGTGATTCAGATGTCTTTAAACAAAGTATAAAACGGTTTCTTAATGATCAAGAAACACACAAGGGTTAGGGTTAACAAAGAAGGCAAGGTAAAACAACAAGGAATAAAAAGAATTGGTTATAAACTGCTATTCTTTCCTTTCTCTTAAAACAAGATTACAAATATACAAGAATAACAATATAATCTCTCTGTCTTGAAATAAGGATTTTATCTTCTTATTTTTCCTTATGCCAAGATTGAGAAACTAGCATCCTATTTATAAGAAAAATAGCACACTAACCTAATGGACTTTTTAACAATTACCCATTACAAGCTAACTTAGGGTACAAGCTAACTTAGGGTACAAGCTAACTTAAACCATTGGGCTTACAAGCAAGGCCTAATTCAACATGCTAACAAACCTAGCAATATTGACTAATGCATGTTAGAACAAACTTCGACTACAACACGCATTACTTCGACAGCAGCATGCGAACAGACTTCAACCCCATGCTTAATTCCTGTCGAACTAGAAGTTATCCTTCGACCATACTAGAGTTCGATCCAACATATCACAAATCACCACCTTGGATCTAACTCTATAACATCAAGGAACTAGCTTTCTTCATGCAGCTTTATCAACTGCATACAGTGAAAAACTTGCAACTGGGCAACATCTTGGTCATTATATCAGCAGCATGTGAACAGACTTTGATTGTTGTTTTACTATCTACACCCAAGGCTCCACCATAAATTAGGACTCTATTTAAAGAATCATTTATGTACTTTAGAATCCACTTCAATGCTTGTCAGTGAGCCTTTCCAGGATTCCCCATGTACCTGCTTACAAGACTTACTGCATATGATATGTCGGGTCTAGTACAGACCATAGCATATATCAAAGAACCCACTATACTAGCATATGGAATGGTATTCATATAAGTTCTTTCAACATGAATGTTGGGACACTGATCTATACTCAGCTTGAATTGAGAGTTTGTCGGAGTCACAACAGGCTTTGAATTCGACATACCATACTTTTCGAGAATCTTCGGTAGGTATACCTCTTGATATAAGCATAATCTCGACTGCTTTCTATATCTTCGGATGTCAATCCCAAAAATCCTGGACGCAACTCCCAGATCCTTCATGTCGAACTCCTTATTAAGTTCAGCCTTCACCCTCATTACATCTTTGACATTGTTACTTGCTATTAGAATATCATCCACATAGAGCAACAAAATAACAAATGAATTACCCCCGCCGAAATCTAAAGTAAACACAGTGGTCGAACTGACTTCTGATGAAACTTATGCATGCCATGAACTTATCGAATCTCCTATTCCACTGTCGAGGAGATTGTTTCAGACCATATAAAGATCTATTCAGCTTGCACACATAATCTTCCTTTCCTTTTTCGACATACCCTTCAAGTTGCCTCATCAGGATTGTTTCATCTAAGTCACCATACAAGAACGCAGTCTTCACATCCATCTGTTCCAGTTCAAGATCGAATTGTGCCACTGCGGCAAACAACATTCGAATGGATATGTGCTTCACAACAGGAGAGAACACATCATTGAAGTCAATACCTTCTTCCTGAGTGAATCCCCTAGCAACCAATCTTGCGTTGTATCTCTTCGACGCCACTCCTTTGATTCCTTCCTTAACTTTGAAAATCCATTTACAGCTGACTAACCTGGCTCCAGCAGGTTTCTTGATCAGTTCCCAGATGTTGTTATCATGAAGAGATTTCATCTCGTCATCCATGGCCTTCAGTCATTCAGTCTTCTTTCGAATCCTCATAAATTTCTTATAGTCTACAGGTTCTTCGTCTAGAACCTCACTTGCAGAGATTAAGGCATAAGCTATAAGATCTGCATAAGCTATAAGATCAAGGCCATTGTCGGTTCTCAACCTCTTAACCTTTCTGCCAGTTTGAGTTTCGACCAGAATCTTCCAACTTTTGAAATTCTCAAAAGTTTCATTCTTCGTCTTCTGAATGAATACCCATAGCTTTCTGGAATAGTCATCAAAGATGGATAGAAAATACCTTGCACCTGAGTGTGAAGGATTACTTGCAGGCCCCCAAAGATCAGCATGAATGTAATCCAGAGATTCATGTGTTTTTTTCTTGCCTTTGTTAAACTTTGCCCTACAGGATTTACCAAATACACAAGATTCACAAAATTCCATTTTTTTTTGACATTGTCACCTCCTAGCAGGTTCTGCTTCCCCAATTCGACCAGACCTCTTTCGCTGACATGGCCCAATCTCATGTGCCATAATTTTGTCTTCGACACGGATTTCGTGGATGCAACATTTGTCGAACCACTTACAACCTCAGCCTCAAGGGTATATAAGCCTTGTTTCTTCATACCTATCAAGACTTCCTTCGACCTCTTCATGACTCTTAGGATACTTTTCTCTTCTTGAAAAACATATCCCTTTCAGTCGAATTCACCAAGAGAAATCAAATTTCTCTTCAAGTCAGGTACATACCTGACTTCAGTCAATAACCTTATTGACTCATCATGGAGCTTGAATCTCATAGATCTAATACCTGCAATTTTGCAAGATTTGTTGTTTCCCAGCAACACAGATCCACCATCTTGATCACATAACTCCTCGAACAATTCTATTTTTAGAGTCATGTGCCAAGTGCAACCTGAATCCATAATCCACTATTTTCTCGAGTCGTCACTTAAAACCACAAGAACATCAGATGAGTTGAAGTCATCTTGAACAATGGCTGCGTTGTCATTACCTCCATGATCTTTCAGGCGTCAAGGGCACACCATTCTTGTGTGACCCTCCTTCTTACAGTGATAACATCGAATACCAGATGTTTCGCCACTATAAGACTTCTGTTAACTTTTACCTTTCTTCTTGTCGAACTTACCATTCTTTCGCAAGAATTTTCCCTTAACGACCAAACCTTCATCCACCGTCGAAGGTTTATGCTTCTTTTGTTCGTTCAAGTCCCTAGAATACAAGGTTGATTGAACTTCTTCAAAGGTCAGGGACTCCCTTCCATATTCTTTGAAGTGAGCATGTGTTTTAGGCAAAACACACAGCAACAATAGTGTTTGATCTTCATCATCGATCTTCACATCAATATTTTCAAGATCAAGAATCAACTTGTTGAACATATCCAACTGCTCATCCAACACTTTGTCTTCACTCATCTTGATTGAGTACAAAGCTTGCTTCAGGTAGAGTCGATTCACCAGAGATTTGGTCATGTACAAAATTTCAAGTTTCACCCATAATCCCGATGTTGTAGTCTCCTTTGATACCTGTCGAAGAACCTTATCACCAAGGCTCAACAATATTGCGTTGTGGGCTTTCTCGATCATGCTCATCTTTTCTTTTGTCGTTAGCGCAACGTCCATGGCTGTCTCACCCTTCAACGCTTCCAAACAACCCCGCCGAACCAGCAGGACTTTCATCTTCAAGCGCCACAGATCGAAGTCGTTCACTCCGGTGAAATTTTCAATCTCATACTTTGTTGAAGGCATCTTCTCCATGCTCACCGCACCAATTTGTTGTGAATCAGATGTCTTTAAACAAAGTATAAAACGGTTTCTTGATGATCAAGAAACGCACAAGGGTTAGGGTTAACAAAAAAGATAGGGTAAAACAATAAGGATTGGTTATAAACTGCTATTATTTCTTTTATCTTAAAACAAGATTACAAGTATATAAGAATAACAATATAACCTCTCTCTCTTGAAATTATGATTTATTTTCCTATTTTTTCTTATGCTAAGATTGAGAAACTAGCATCCTATTTATAAGAAAAATAACACATTAACCTAATGGATTTTTTAACAATTACTCATTACAAGCTAACTTAGGGTACAAGCTAACTTAAACCATTGGGTTTACAAGTAAGGCTCAATTCAACATGCTAACAAACCTAGCAATATTGCCTAATGCATGTTACAACAAACTTCAACTACAATACGCATTACTTCGATAGCAGCATGCGAACAGACTTCGACCTCATGCTTAAATTATGTCGAACCAAAAGCTACCCTTCGATCATACTAGAGTTCGATCCAACATCTCACAAAGCCTATTTAAAAGTTGTACTTTAGAAGAAAGAAAGGTAGGGCATGAGTGGGAGAATAATCGAGTAATGATCATACAATTAGTTGATTAGGAGAATTGATATTCTCTCAAACGCTAGCTTCATCTCTGATCTTATATATTCATCTTGTAAGAGCAATATGCTCCTTCATCCTATTATACCATATAACATATCTCATTTCCCATTTGTCACTATTTTATTCATACTACAATTTGTCCTTTGTCCCTATTTTATTCATACTACAATTTGTCTCCTGTTTTTTCCGATTTTCATCAAACGTTTGGAAAAAAAAATGTATCGCCCAAAACATCTTTGTTTATTCAAGAGAATCATCCAAATCAATATTACTTTAACTCAAAAATAAAAAATGTAATGAAAACTTTGATACATCAGTTTAAATTGCTGTGGTGCAATTACTAGAAACTCATAAGATCAGCTCATTTTTAGGAACAAACAAATACATTAAACCAATGAGAGAATCACAAGATCATATTTCTTCGATTTTACAGTTGAAATGTACAGAAAAGATACAATAACAGTAACATACAATTGAGCCAGCAATTTAACATAAGATGCATGAGCTTCTACCAATTCTAGACTTGCCACCAATAAAGTCTCCATCTTCTGTACAACAATGTCTTACCTCCCAAAAAAAAATAGTCTACATGTTAAAAGTTGTGTCATTTCATCTCTTTTTTCTGACATTATATGGCATTCCAAAAAATTGCATTTGTCATTCATTGCATTAACTCTGTCATTCCTAGTATGTTAAGCACATGAGAAAAATCTATGCTCCACGCTTCTTAGATGTTGATTGATGCTGCATCTTGAAAATTATGCATACAAAAACAAGTTCCTCCTGCCCAACAAGTCAGCATTTGGTTGAAATCAGAAAGTCCGGTGGATTCGTGTTGCGGCATTGTTTGGCACTTGATATAGGATTAACTCCATAAGCCCAAGCCTGAAGCCGCGCAAAATGCACTTCTGTGCCTCATACAAGACTATGCAATTTTATTTACACAGATACTCTTGTGCTTTGGCTCCTTATTGTATTATTATATCCTTACAAATATAACAATGAACAGATCTGTGTAACTGAAGGTAAGCTCGGAAACTTCAAAAGCTGATTAGATTAGTGGCTGCAGAAGATTCCTGATGTCATAAACCATTTGTTCGGTTGAGCAAAGACGAGCTGGGATTTGGATCAAATGATGGGTTAATCTTAACATGATCTCCCAGTAGCTGTCGCCCAACACGATCGGCCAAGACCGATTGAAAGTCGTATGGCTCTGGATGAGGAGACCTTACAAACTGCTTAGTGAGAGCGTCGTTTTCGGAGGAGATAAGTTCTGATTTAATGTGAGACCCGATTTGCATTGTTCTGAAAATGTCAATATTCGAGTCATGATGAGAGGAGCCGTTAATGTAGTTTGAGGATTTCGGCATGCTTCCAAGACACTCTTGAAAGTAAACCGACTGTTTTAAGTGATTACTGAATGGAATGGCGCCACTGCCACCGCCAGTGAGAGGTGTGGATGCACCAGAAACAGTCCGAGGGCTAGATATAGGAGAAGGAGACAATCTACCACTTCTCTGATGTGGTGATCTTGACCTCAAAAGTGGGCTTCCAATGGGAGAGACTGGGCAAGATATATTCCTTTGAATGTGGGTTTCACTGGAAATTAATGAAATAATTTCAGATTACCATTCATCATGCATTTGTGTGTGAGAGTGGGTGAGAGAGAGGTACCTTTCATTAGGGTTACTTTTCAAAACCCTGGAAGAATGAATTAAGAGCTTATCTGTATCCAAAGCAGACAGATTTCTTCCTTGTCCAATGCCCTGAAAATTGATCAAAGATATGTGCAATTATTAAAAAACAAGAGAATATAGATTGAGACTTCAGTAGCACAAAGCTAATTCATATTCGGAAGCTACTGTTCTGTAGTTTGTTCTATCGTGTAGATAAAGGCAATTTGATACCGGCAATGAAAGTCATACAAAAAACCACCAAATGGTAACATGGAGAGTCACTCAAATACAACTGAGCTTCAAACGATTCATGAAGGAAACAGATTACGCACCAGAGCTTTTGTTCCGTGTGTAATTCCAGAAATAGGTTCTGAAGCTTCAGGAACCATAATAGGTCTTTCCAAAGGTGCTGCACCTTTTACAAAAGGGTGGTCCAATAATTCACTCGCCGAAGGGCGATCACGTGGATTACGTTGTAGACATTTCCTAACAAAATCTTTTCCTTCATTTGAGAGATGTTCCGGGATTGTTGGGAGCTCCTTGCTGTTACCAATTTTGAACATGGCAGCAACCTGTTGTAGAAACATGCAAATACATCAAACATTAAGAAGAAATAATTTTAAAATGTTTCCGTGTTTTGGGTCAAGGTAAATATAAAATCACAGGTATATACATGAATTACTAACCCCTTCATATTGAGACCAAGGAGGCTTAGTTGTAGCCATTTCCAAAACTGTGCATCCAAGACTCCATATATCCACACCAAGGCTACATTCCTTGGAATTCTTTATAACCTAAATCATCAAAAAGCAAAGATACTGAATGACATGCAATTAAAATCGAAAGAACTAAATCAAAGTAAAAGAAAAGTAGAACCTCAGGAGCCATCCAATAAGGACTTCCTTTGAATGACAAAGGACAGTATTGTCCTGTTATCTGCAAATCAGGTGATGAATAAATAAGTATAACAAACAAGAATATGATCTACAGAGTCTAATTTTCATATCTAGCTCATTAAGCTTAAATGCAGATATAATAGATAGTAGACAATTATCATCTCTAAGCTTACATGTTTCGCCATGCCAAAGTCTGCAACCTTGACCCGACCATTTGGATCTACCAGTATGTTTGCGCCTTTGATGTCCCTATACATGTAAATAGAATTTCAGAGATAGATATATCAGTTTTTGAAAAACAAATTGTTAGATGGCAGCAGCAAAATTTACAACATTAGTTATGAATAGACACCATAGTTCACCTGTGAAGAGTATTTTTAGCATGTAAATAAGCAAGCCCTGACAAAATTTGTTGAGTATAACTACGAATAGCTAGTTCACCAAATTGCCCATATTCTTGAAGAAGTTTATGTATGGAGCCTCCAGACACATACTCAAGGTATATGTAAAGCTTGTCATCTACCTGTGCAAGGGATGATTCAAAAACTTATGTAAGTAGTCTATACAAACAAATACTGCTAGAAAATTTCTATTACTGTATTGGTCATTGTTAGGTAAACTTCTAGAAATTAATATTCATGTGACTAGTAGAAGATCATGAACGGGAAAAGGAGAGAACTTACTTTTTCAGAACCATAATACTGCACAATATTTGGATGTCTTAAACGGCTCAACAAATGAATTTCCTGTGAGAGATCTTGAAGTTAGATTTTGAAAGCCGTGTTAAATTCAAGCCCACAAAATATAATGTCGCACCTGACAAAAAATGAATTATTTACCTGCATTAATTGCTTAGCACTTTCCATAGACTTGGCATCATCTGAAAACATAGTAACCTCCTTCATTGCACACATTTCACCACTTTCACTAGAAGAGACAAAACCAAATAATTATTAGTAAGACACATATTTAGGAATCTTTTTAAAAGAACCATAATGAAATTGTGAACATTCAATCCAAA
The DNA here is from genome assembly GCA_963859935.3 of Lathyrus sativus. Lineage (NCBI taxonomy): Eukaryota > Viridiplantae > Streptophyta > Magnoliopsida > Fabales > Fabaceae > Lathyrus > Lathyrus sativus. Next base: position 615,366,936 of record OZ012740.1, on the reverse strand, counting down.
GTACATACCTATTGAAGCCAATATAGACATGTCCAAACGTGCCTCTGCCAAGCAACTTTCCTTTTTTCCAACGTGAACCAGAGCCCATTGGACTATCTGCTCTAGCTGGACTTCTTGGCATAGATGGAGATGTTGCTGCAGAATTAGAATGAGAGAATGGCGAGGTATTGGTAACTGTTAAAGGAGGGAGAGGCAAACGATGACTCTGTTGTTTTCCCTCATCAACCCATCCTGTTTGAGATTCAGTCGGCGTTCCCGCTGCTCTAGGATGAATAGGTGTGACTGCTCCACTCTGAATTCTTGAGCTTGGACCAGGGCTAGTCATTCTAGGACTAGGTACCGGAGAATACTCAGGGCTACCCCTACTTGGTTGCCAAAATAATGGTCCTGACATGTCCCCTCCCATTGAATTGTGCCCTGAATTGTGACCGGAACCTGGACTAGAGCAGTGGCCAGATCCGACGAAATTGATCTCTGGATATGGCTTTCCAGCCCAAAATGCAGAATTCAACACCTGATCTGTACCAAATGCCCTCAATGGACTTCTTGATGGACTTGACAAGGAACTGTCGGGACCACTATAGAAGACACCATGAGGAGGAACCTGAAGATTTGGAACATGGTGTCGTAAAGGCCTTCGTTTAGGTGAAGTAGAAGGTGTGTGATTACTTAAAATGTTTGTCGGTGTTTTCACTTCTCTCGAATTCAGTTGGGCAACAGCAGCCGGTTGATCCTTGAGCATCAAGCTTCAGAAACAAGGAAACAATTGAGTAAAGTAAAAAAAGATATATTTTTCTAATGCGATCAATCACAAATAATTGTGGTATGCATATGCATTAACATGTACTATCTGAAAGTTTATTATGGTTTTAAGATGCAACCTGGAAGGACTGCCAGCAGCAGTTCTAGTCCCAGTTTCGGAGTCAGTTGCCAGAGGACTACGATTGCGTGAGTCTGCTGGCTCATCACTATCAGCAGAGCAATCACTGAAGACTGAAGTGTTGACAATATCTCCATCCAAATCTGCAGGATTTGTCCCACAGCGTATGCATGCAGGTTTCGGAAGTGGAAGAAACAATGATGACTTGGATGACTTTTCCAGTCTTGACTTTGCTGATATACTAATTTCAGAATCCACCCGACCTATACTTGAAGGATGCAGACCAGGAAGCGGAAGTGGTTGAGCATGTGGCCTTTCAGCAAAACTTTGACACCTTGCTACCTTGGAAGGTGAAGGCGATCTTGATTCGGATGGAGAACGATCCCCTTTCTCTGAAATCGTGTCATTGCTTCGTCTACGAGATCCTCCAGATCTAGTGCTTAATTTACCATCAGATGGAAATTTAAATTTTCGGTGCAATGTGTCAATAATACTTTCCTTACCTGCTTTCTTCCTGGTTTCTTTCGATGATGATTTTCCCCACCATGTAGGCATGTTCGTACTTTATAAATTGAGATCTCACAAGCAGGTTTCTTGGAAGGATACTGATAATAGTTTAAAAAATCTATCATTTCACGCCAGTAGACAGATTCTTAAAAGCCATGATCCAGCCATAGAAGATTCACAATTTCCAGAAGCAGTTGTGCTAGAATGAGAAAGGAATCAGATATTGAATGTTACGGCCACACAAAAAAACCTGCAGCAGAGGAAAATGTATACTTTCAATCAGCAAAATATAACCTATATATTGAATCTTAATCGTAAGTCGGTCACAAGACAGTCTAAAGTGATAAACTGCAGTTGTTCTGGTAACAACTAAATGATATTTAGTTTACACAACTACTAGTCACGCACAATAGTCCGGAGCTTGTTACCTGAAACACCAAACACCCGATCTAACATGACAAAGGTTAAACTAGGCATTTTAAATTAGATAACTCTACTCCATCACCAGATAGACTTAAACATCAACCACTGAACTTCCTACTAGCTATAAATGGAAGCAACATAGCATCGATTTCCGAACATCTCTCGCATATAGATTGTAAAATTCCCAAAACTGGAAATACTTTGAAAACAGAAACACTCACTACTTGTTATCAGCTCAAGCAACTACTACATGGATAAGAGTCAAACTCAAAAGACTAAGTTCAAATCCTCTAAGAGATGGTTGTAAAATTGTTATTAGTGTGACTTAAATTAATTAATAATAATAGTTTTCTCACTTTCCTAATTTATAAATATAAATTTCCTTATTTTCCAACTTCAAAAGTCAAAACCCACATCATATCCTAACTCCTAAGTCTAACCCAAAAGAGGGTGTGAAAAATATGAAATTATTTGACCATAAATTTGTACCAAGATCATGACAGCAACGGACACCTAGCTCTGAATTAAAAAATTTAAAAAAAAAAATCTACTTTTTTTTTGTGTTTCAGTTACAATACTCTACTGAGATTCCCACAAACCCAGAAAAATATTAGAATAAAAATCAAAATTTTCAAATTCACTTGCTCTAATTCAACCGAATTTCTTAGGATCCCAAGCTAAAGTACCAACTCATTATGAAAAACACAGATCCACCAACACATGATTATGCAAAGAAAACAGTTAAATCAACTAACAAGTTGATCATATAGTGAAATCATGCAAAAGGGTAAGTCAAAATGTTAAAAAGGAGGAAACTTACTTCAATTAATCAAATCATTGAATCTGAAGTGAAAATCTAGTGTGTAGTTTTGAGCTCAAATCTGAGGATGAAGTGGTTCGGAGGTCCTCGAGTGAGGCTCAAAAGAGACACAGAAAACCGAAAATGTGAGAAATGGAGAAGGATTTTGTAGTGACAATATTCGCAATTGAGAGACAGTGAAAGAGATCGCGTAGAGAATGAGAGACTTGGAGAGAGAAAGAGTTGAAGAGAGAGAGAGAGAGAGTGAATAAGGGGTCTTTGTCTCAATGAGTGTTATTCTTGTTAATAACAAAAATAATAATTTAATTATTAAATAATTTGTAATTACCACTTGGAACCTTGTCAAATTATTGCAAGGGACCTTTCTTTTTATTATTTTAAACGGTTTTACTTGCTAAGTAAGTAAATATCTAAAAACATTTTTATCCTCTACTTTGCTTTCTTAGTCGAAATTTTACCAAAAAATATTGTAAGAAATATTGCTAAGATTGAATTTCTGAAAAACCAAGTAAAAACTACTAACATGTTGTTGGCTAATGTCAATCATGTTGGAAACTAAAAACTACTAACATGTTGTTGGCTAATGTCAATTAGATTGGAAAGGAAAAAATTGGGTAACTCTGAGCAACATATAGTGTATTGTTGAATATCACTGTTATTATTTGCCTTTAAATTTAGCAAGACATGCGAGTATTTATTAGTTTTATAAAATATATGTCTAATTTGGATTTCTCAACCACGATCAATTATATTTTTAATTGTTTGAACTAAACCCATGTCAGTTTTTATAGGTGTTGTTGTGGAGGTAAGTGTCTTGAACACATCCATACTATCAATGTGGAGCTCAATTTTTGAGAGCCCTTTTGTTGTACACATACTTCATCTTTTCATAAACTCCTTAAAGTTCTGCGACATCAACTTTATAAGTACTAACATGCTTCGTCTCTTCAAGCTCCATTATTGTCTCTAATAACTCCTCTACAACCTGATCAGCCTTGATTCTTGACTGCTCCATTTGTGTTCAGTCTTATCCAACCTTCTTCTGGCGGAGCCCATTTGATTTGTAGCAGATGACTTTGCCTCTTTATTGCTTTATCTTGTAGATATATACTCATGTAGTATATTATTAACTTTAACTTGATATTTTTCTTTGTTAGGAAGGCTAAAATTGCATTTCAGACGATATCGTTTTATTTTGATGTTATGTTTAAATGTGATTTGTATGTGTGTAATCTAATTTGTCGTGTCTTTGTAATTCATTTGTAATTTGTTTATAAGTTGATCATTTCATTTATTTGTTTATATGTGTATCTTGAGACACCCATACATTTAATCTATCGGATTTGGACTCATTATAATGTGTTTTTTAGCCTTTGCAATTTGATATAAGTCAAATATTAAGTGTAGCTTGAATCGGAAGTTAGAATACTTAAATCAAGATTTTTGTATACTTTAATTTGAATCAAGCATGTTATGATTCTAATCAAATTGTTACTTGGAAGTTCATAATTTAGCCTTGCTTCCTTTATTCGAATCAGGAACATGTGTGATTCGAATCATATCACTTCTTGACTCAAATCACTGGTTATTTGATTTGAATCATGAAAATCAAAATATTCTTAAATGGACTGTGATTTGAATCATACTTTACCTGACTCGAATCTTGAATACATGACATGATTCAAATAAAAAATAACAAATTATTTACTTTACTACCTTTGATTTAAATCACAACTTCGTGATTTGACTCGAATTATCTTGTGTTTCACCTTGTCTTTTTGTGCTTTATCTCTAGCACTTATTTAAACATTTTTCTTGTCTTTTAAAAAGATATGAATAATTATTAGAGAGAATTCTTTGACAATTTTGCGTGATAAGTTGTTTAAAACCCTATGATATTCATCGAGAATCAAAACTCTCTTTGTCAAGAATTTTGAGAGAAATCATGAAAGTTTCTTCATTCACAAACACACTATCTTTTTGATCAACCTTGTGAAAAACTTTCTAGAATTTGAGATTGTGAGAATTTATATTTGTGTAGAGTGGGATCCTTTAGATATCATTCATCATCTTCAACCTTATACAAATAACTCATTGCCATGATATTCAACTCTAAATATTGTGTGGGGGAGGTAGATTCAAGATACATTAAGGAATCTAATTTTTTGTGTGATGTTTTGTTGTGTGTATCAGGAGAAAGGATCGCTTATTGTTCAAAGTATTGATAGGTGTTTATCAAACAAGATAAGAGTTTCTCAAGACTCCATCAAAGACTTTGATAGATCCAAGTAAAGGTTGCCATGAAATAAAGTTGAGAGTTGTCCAATCATTGTTCGTTAGAATAATCGCTCAGACAAGCCTTCGTCATACCTGAGTAAAGGTTGCTGCAAAATTAAAGTTTGAAGCAGGATTATTGTGTCTAACAAGTTTATTGGATCAAGATCATTGAAGATATTAAGTATTAGTAGTTGATTAATCTAAATCAATAGAAGGGAATATCATTTTAGATATGTGTTGACTAAAGCATTAGGTTGTTAGTGTTCAGGTTGATGATAATTCATTGTACCAAAACACTTGTATCTTAAAGTCACGGTGAGAATTGAATATCAAGTTATTGATTAACTTGAATCGCAAATCATTATTCACCACCGATCTTTAATAGGCCCAAGGGAAGGAAAAAAATATCGAATAACCCATGAGTATGCAATGCAATGCAAAGCTAGAGAATCTAAGGTTCAGGGATTGGTTATACCTAGGGAATGTGCTAGCATCCTATGTATCTGTAGTACTCTATAGGAACCTCTTGTTTTATTGTGTTATTGTTGTTTTCTAAGGGTGAAATAAATAGGGGGTTTGTTTCTAAGTATGTTCGCCAAGAAATCACGTCTTGTGCCTACGTATCCTGACGGGAATGGAATCAGAGTATTCATAGTTCTCCTAAAGGGGTGAGGAATTCTTGACTGTGGCCAAGGTTCTAAGGAGAGAATGTTTGTTGATTGAATCTAGGAGAAGAAATAAGTCATCATCTTAGGGAGAATTCTCGACTTAAACCACCACAAGCATGTGGAGGAAGGTCTTTGCATCACATTGAGAGAAGGGCTCCAACTCGGATTTAATCGACGAGTATGTCACGGACCTCTCTCAAGCAGAAAAGATTCTACATCTTTCTCGATTATGTTATGGGATAGGAGAATTATATCTCGTCTACATAGGTGAATCATGTCTAATTATCTTGTGAGAGAAAAGGGGATTTAATTATAAGTTGTATAAGTTGAAAACTTGGGGGAATATGTCCTAAAGATAAGGGTGTATCAAGTTGATCGACCTGAAAGAAGTCAAGGATCGAACGAGGGGTAAATGATGCAAATGAATAAGATGCTCATGACTATGAAGTCGAGAACAAAATCTTTCTCATGGACTTGTAGCATGAGCAAGAATAAAGATTTAAGGACCATAAAATAATTATTAAATGAAAATAGGCAGACAAGATATGACATCGAGCAAAAGATCGATCATGAAGTCGAGGTTAAAAGGGGAATTTCTAGCATAATATTATCATGCAAACAAGTTCATCGTAATTTTTAATCTTAATTCAAATTAATTGAATATCAAATAGAATCAAGATATCCTAAGGGATCATGGCAAACAACCAATAACATCTAGGATCTAGGGTGATTATCACGCACATATACCAAAATTATGTGTAAATCAACAGCGAAAGCATATCACGCAACTTATAATAATCAGCTCGTATTTTCATGATTCTAACACAAGGACTTAATCACAAACTTAAACTATGAATTAGCCATTTATTTAAATTGTAAAATAATCACACCATCACACATTCTTCTATTAAAAATGAATCACATAATTAACATCAAAATTAAAGTCGAAATACAAATTTAAAAAAGAAAATTAACAACTAAAAAAAGCTAACAAGGTATTTAGAATAACATAGGCCAAGCCCATCTATTATTTTTCTTTTGAAGGAATAAATAAAAAAAACAAAATCTTGGGTTGAAGCCTCTAAGCCTACGAATCAATCAAATGAAAGAGAAAAAAAAAACAGGTAATGTCGGACATCACGTTTACCCGGCCCATACCAGCAACAACAACAAGAATGGGACACATTTATCAATCGAATATCTCTCTCAGTTTCCTCTCTCTCTTTCTCTCATACAATCATTATGTTCATCCCTCTTTCATAAACGACATAAATATAAACAAAATCAATCTCCAATTTTCACATGATAGGGAGTATAACAAACAAGCATCAATGGTGAAAGAGGAAAAAAGGAAAGAAAAAAAACAAAGGGATACTAATGCGGCGAAAGGACTGCGGCAGAGGCAGCTCTTCATCGATTCTGTGGCGGTGTCTGCGTCCTGGTGGTGGTATGGTGGAGTCGCGCAGTTCTGATGAGGGTGGTTGCGTGTCGCGAGCAACATGTGTAGACAGAATCGCGTGGTTTTGTGCGGGATTTGCAATTCTGCTTCTTTCTCAACAATGTGTATGTATGATTTTTTTTCTCTTTTGAATTTTTCTGAACTTTTGCGTGTGGTTTTATGATATCGGTGGGTATTTCTCCTCAATTCTCCTTTGTGAATGAAAACAGGACACCTTTATAGGTTAAAATGAGTTAATTCCCGGTTTGGGACTTCAATGCATAAATGCGTTTGTCTGCTCTTGCTTTGGTAAGAAGATAAATGAAAACATGGCCATTAAGAATGTTGATTCTTGCACTGTTTTGCGATTAAAAGATTTCCAAAACCATCCTGACATATTGCTTGTGTTTAGGAAAGAGTTTGACCTTTTTGAGCCTGTAATCAATGCCATGGAATTGTTTCTATGTTTGCCTTGATTGTGTTTAGGATATTCTTTGAAAACACGTTGTTATGAGTTATTGTTAGCTCACAAATTCGACGTCTATACTAAAATAAAATATTTGGATGAAATATTAAACTCTTGAAGAAGTATGAAAAACTTTGAGTGGAGAGGCCTTCGAGTAGGTTGGGTTATTTAAAGCGTTTGGGACTTAGAGAATATTTCCAAGTATTAAAAATACCACCTTCAACTGAGGTTGTTGGCCAAGTATTAGTAGAATTTTGAAATTCAAATAAAGGAGGGAGTAGTTATGCTTTCTCATGACTAAGCAAGACAAGTGGCGCTCATCCAACAAGTGACTACATGCAATATGACACTTGTCATAGGCTGGTTATTTTAGGAGGTTGATGGCAGTTAATTTTTACTATTATAAATAAGGGTTCTATTCATAGAATTCAGTGTGTTGTAATTTACTATTGTGCAAGTCACTCCCAAAATTACTCAAAGTATCCGAGTGTAGAGAAATGAGTTCTAAGGGAATGTACGTCATGTAAACACACCACATTTACTTTCAATGAAACTTATTTTACTTGCTTAATCTTAAAGAGTTTATCTTCACTTCCTTGCAATCTACATTTTCCCTGCATTTTGCTTCACTTTATTTAAATGTTTTAAAGGTTCTTTACTTTGTTTCCTACAAATTCACGTTCTTTCATTTCAGTCGAGTCTTACCTTTACATTAACCATTTTTCTCATAAGCACTGTCGAAGTGTTTAGTTTAGATAGTTTTCTTTCAAGTAGAATTTAGCACATGTCCTAGGATCAATTTGATCGATCCTGTGAGTCACCAAAGATAGATTTTGAAGATCAACGGTTGTTTTCCAATTTTCACAGGAAACAAATTGGCACGCCCTGTGGGACAATGTTAAAGATGTTTATGAATTTTTATAAAAGTTCACGAAACTACAGTTGATTTGTCTTTGATAAAACTTCGTTATATGTTAGTAAGAAGTGGCAAGATAGCCGCTACAAACGAAGAAAAACCAAGAAAAAATTACACTAGGGAAATGGCGACAAATGTAAATCAGCCAAATAACCCAAACCTTCGAGGGGATGGCTCTAATATCCAGCCTAGCAACACCAATCCTCATGATGTGTCTAGGAATGATGTAGTTCCACCCTCAGTACCTTCGATTGGAGAGCAGATAGTGCCTCCTGTTAGACCTGAACTAGTGTCATTAGTATTAGAGCCCGGGTCAACAAGCATAAGGGCCTACACCTAGCCTATGTCAGAGTATAATGGGCCTCAAGCATCGAACCCCCAAACTCCTCCAAGAGGAAATTCGACGTCTAGACATTTTGTCCCTCCAAGGTTTTCACAACCGTTACCAAGAAGCCCACCATATGGAATGCCAACGGCAGTAATGCTAGGCCTCCATAATGCTTCCTCAATATTCTTAGACAACATGATGGCTTCACCATTACAAGGATCGAGGTATGGGGTAAATGTTGGTCGAAACAATCAAAGTATAGGTGTGAATTATCCCACTCAGGGCCCTAATCTGACCAATACTTCGATAGCTTGTTTGAGGCAGAAAATGGATGAGAGCAACCTGCAAATGGTCCAAACCTTATCCCAAACTATGGAAGAAATCTTTCAACCTCTGATCCAAAATATCACTCAGACTAACCAACAGTTAGCCGTGCAATTGGCACGACTGGCAGAATATGGGTGTGTCAGCCACTGTCAGGAACACAACTACTGTGGAAAACATTCCACAACAAGATCCCATTACGCTTATGTCGAATATAACAAAAATATCGAAGGTGCACGTGATGAGTCATTATACTTTGACGAAAATGAGATAGATGTTGCTGAATTAAAATAGGCCCCCCTTACGCTTGTAAAGTATTAGTTCCCCCAAATGGAAAAAGTTTTGTCGAATCTGAAAAGAACAACAAGTTTCCAAAGAAAACATATACTTTCGATATCACTAAATGTGACGAAATTTTTGGTTTGTTAGTTAAGGATGGGCAAATGATAGTGCCCGTTGGCGCTAAAATGCCACCTTTAGAACAGAGAAAAAAGAGAGGGTTTTGCAAATACCATAATTTTTTGGGTCATAAGACGTCTCAATGTTTTCTTTTCAGGGACTTGGTGCAGAATGCTATCCAAGAAGGAAGATTGAAGTTTGGAGATAAAAGAAATAGCCAGATGAAAATTGACACTGATCCACTACAAGTGGCGGATGCCCACTATACTAAGCCCACAGAGGTACACATGATCGAAGTTGCTGATGGCTTTGATTTTTCGATTAACATGGTGGAAATCACCGAGGATTTCGCTAATAAGACTATGCTGGCCAAAGTCACTATAGGCTTTGAGCACATGAATGAGGCTGTTGAAGGCCTCGACAAGATGGTTGGTGATTCAAGTAAGGGGAACACTAAAAGCTCCAGTCTAATCCTGGTAACTAAAGAAGCTGCAGATGGTTTTATTAGAATGGATAAGGCTATTGAAGGCCTTGAGTCGGACCTATGCAGGCTGAACTTGAACAATGACGTCGACATAGATGTAATATGGTTGAAATAACACAACATGAGACCATGGGAAACGATGAATTAAGTTGCCAAGAGGAACACAACAAAATGTCTTATCCAAGACATGAGGAGACCATCGTTGAATTCCTCCATCGTTGCCAAAAGAAAGGGTCTGGTGTCATGCTGTGCCCTAGATATAGTGCAATCTTTGACCAGAAGGCTGCCCAAAAACTCAAGGGAATGCAAAAGACGAAACAGAAATAGGAGAGGCCTAACTTTGGCACTCGAGGCAGTGATCCAAGAAAATATGAGCCTAACACTAGAGCGCCCAGAGCAAGGCCTGCTACCTTTAAGCCATTTGTCGAGATTTCTAACGGCAAGCGGGTCAGACCTAATGAGGAGAGACAAAAGGGACAACAAAAATGGAAGAATTTTGAAGTCAATTGAGGATCATCAATCACATATCGAAAAGAGTTCCAATCGTCTAAGGCTGCACATATCTCTGAGAATTACAAGAGAAAAAACCCGATGTCACTGTGTCAGTGGAGAAGAGAACAAAGAAGGAGGAAGGCCCTTAGGGAGGCCTCATCGAAGAATCAGGCAGAATCCAGCACTAATGCCCTTGCTGAAAACAAAGGGGGTTAACTTAAAATTACTGAGGAAATGCATGTGGGACGAAAATTGTTCCCCTCTCAAGAGGTCGAACATAAAAGAATAGTCGAAGATGACGAAGAGATGATAGATAACTTTAATTCTGACTTCGACGCCTCTTTAGATATCCTGGTCAATATGGTATCTATAGTGCCCAGGCATTTTGACAGAATCATAGAGGTTGAGAATCTAGATGCCTACACTGAGGCAGAAATGGTTGCACACAAACTTGTGTGCTACTATGTTATGAACAACGGTTGCGTAGGAGAGAAGAATGCCTTCTTCGAGCGGCCTACAGAGGCAATGAAAAATCATTTGAAGCCTCTTTACATCAACAGAAAAGTGGAAAAAGTGCCAGTAACTAAAATTCTGGTGGACTGCGGCGCAACGGTAAACTTGATGCCACATTTCTTACTGAATAAAATTGGCAAATATGACACCGAAACAAAGCCACATAACATGGTCCTGTCAAACTACGAAGGAAAGGTTGGTTTGAAGATGGGGGTAATACAGGTGGATCTGACAGTTGGAACTATTACAAGACTCACTGTCTTCATGGTGGTGGAAATAAAGGCTAATTATAATATGCTTTTGGGACGAGAATGGATACATGGCATTGGGGCAGTGCCATCTTCGATGCACCAACGAATTGTTGTTTGGAGGCCAGACGACATCGTAGAGAATATCGAAGTTGATCAAGGGTACTTCAAAGCACCCATCAATCATGTCGACCGAAGACAGTTCGACAAACATTTGGCTAACATTGCCCCATGCGCCCCAGCAGATTTTGAATTTGTCCCGGACGATGAGACATTTTGTTTGTTATATTTGCACCCCATTGATGGTTTACAGTGTGTTGCGGTGGAAATAGGATCACAAACTATTAATGAGTTTGAATCGCAATTCAATTCACAACCGCTCTTTGATTTATCCGAAGGAAAAGGTCAAAAGAGGGAAAACCTATTTTTGCATCGTAAACACAATGCGGGGAAAGATCTAGGGTTCGGGGGTTGGTTAAATTTAGGGAAGGTATTAGCACCCTAAACTTCTGTAGTACTCTACAGGACCCTTTTGTTCAGATGTTTACTACTTGCTTTATTCATTTGCTTAAGGTATATGTACAAAGGATTAAAAGTGAGAAAAGAGACCTAAGGGGTTAGTTCTAAGTTTACTCGGCAAGACATCGCATCTTGTGCCTACGTATCCTTACGGGAGTGGAATCAGAGTAATCGTAGTTCCCCTCAAAAGGGAGGTTAGAGACTTCTTGACTATGGTCAAGGTCTCACGGGGAATAAACATGTCTTAAGGACACGCTTACGTGGAGTGTAGAAACTCCAATATCTACGTTGAAGTTGTTTATTGTAATTAGGGTTAAATTAAGTTAAGTTAGGGATTCCGCGGCGGGAAACCCTAAAATGAGCGCGGCGGCTCTTTGACCTAATGCTAAGGGCCAAAATTATAATCTTGCCTGCGGCGAGGCGTTTGGGAGAATTAGGGTTTGCAAGGTGAAAGGGTTTGAAGTTGAGGACTATCGGCGCGGCGGCCAAAAGCTAGACCTAACCTTCGGATGTGTGTAGTGTGATTGGAATATTCGATGAGTGTGTGAGATAATTGAATTATGCAGACTTTTAAATGCGGAAACGTAAATGCGATTATTAAGATTCGCAAGGTTACAGAGGAGGAACAGTTACAACAGTATGATACAATTCAATTTTAAGAACGCGAATATAAAGAAACAACATGGTAAGCTGCACACTGAACGAACTAGGTTAGTAAACACAATTATGAAAACAGAAGCATGAGGCTATGAGACGTTTTTTTTGTGGTTTCTTATTTTATGAGAAGCTTAATATGAGTCTAAGCTTAATTTTTTCTTACTTGATAATGAATAAATAGAAAAAGAAGATCTTAATCTTTTTTTTTTAAAAAATATTTTCTCTTGGTTTTAAAAAATATATTGATTTTAATATTTTAAAAAATGTTTTAATTTTAATATTTTAAAAAATGTTTTTTGATTTTAATACTTAAAAAAATGTGTTTGATTTTAATATTTAAAAAAACTTAAATATTTTTTTTTTTAAATTTGATAATTTAATTAAAAAAGAAAAAGAAAGTAGAAAAAATAAAAAGGGTTGGGCCGGTCATTACCTCCGGACCCAACCCGGTCGAGGTGATTGTAATCACAAGGTTACTTAGGGTTTCAGAACCCTTTGGTTCTTCGCAGCGCCGTTTACACTTCATTCTTCATCTCTCTCGCCGCGATTCCCTCTGATCTTCCTCATTCCTGAAACAAGACATGAAATCTGTGATGAAAAAACATCCCATGGCTTACATTTAAAGCGAAAACGGCCGATGATGAAGAGATTCTGAGGCTGAGGCGATTGATTGCTCGTCGTTTGGTTAAACGGCACCGGCGGTCCTTCGTGTGATGACTTTGGTGGAAAACTTCTTCTTCTTCTTCTGATGTCGCGGTCGCTAGGGTTTCTCGTTCGGTGATTTTTCTTGGCCCTCCAGTTAGGGTTCGTACGCGATTTCTTTTTTTTGTATCAGGTTGTATCTCTCTCTTTATATACGCTTTACTTTTTGGGCTTTCAATCTGTATTGGATTTGTATTGCTCTGAGATTTGATTTCGTGTTGATGCGATTTGATTTTGATTTTCCAGATTGAGTTCTAATGCGATGCTTTCTGAGACGATTGGGATCTCAATTCATTTTTCTGGTATGAACTTGATACTAGTTCGTTGATTGATCCAAAATATATTCCACTGGGATATGATTTGGTTCTTGCTGATACATGATTGGATCCTATTTCTCCTTTTAGGATTTGATTGGGATTTCTCTTGATATGATTCTGAACTCGTTTTGATTCACTTGATACGATTTGTTCCGTCCCTGATTTGGAATTGATATCGATGTCAAATTTGTTTTCTGTTTTTCTCTGATACAGTTTGCCCTACTCCTTCATACCTTCCTTTTCCAGAATTCCTAGATTGATTCGATTTTGTTGGATTTTTGCAGATGGATTGGATTGCCTTTGGATTTCTGTTGACCTGTTGGATATCTGAATTAATTCGAACTGATTTGCTTGATTTCGAACTGATTTGTTTTTGGACTGATTTGTTTGATTGATTCAGATTGGGAATCAAAATCTTTCTATTGTTTTTCTGATATGATTTGCTTTCAGATTGGATTGATTGATATCTGATTTTGATTCACAGAATTCCTTGAAGGATTCGTTTTTCTGCTCTGTTATCGATCTCGAACTGATTCATTTTTGATTGATTCGTTTCTTTGATGCAGCTCAGATTATTTTCCTCTTCTTCTTTCAGAGAGGGCTTGATGTTGTGTTGGTCTTAGCCGCCGAGACGGGTACGCGGTAATGATGACACTGAGTCTGAACCATTTGGAGCAGTATGCTATAATCCTAGTTTTTCGCTTATGTTACTGCTTCTGATTGAATTGGTGGGGACAATTAGCTATCATGTTGAGCTGAGCCGTGTATGTGTTCGTTTGTGGCTACCCCTGTGATTTTGCCGGATATCTGTTTCGTCTTGGTTAACTGGATTTTTATTCTGATTCCATTTGAACTGCTTCGTGATAAACTGAATCATGCTTCTCTGATTTGCTCGAACTCAATTCTTCTGATAAGGGTTGTCGTGTTCGTAGCTCGCCTCGCTTGCTACCTGTTTGTGACTGATATTGATTGTACCGCTGTTGGTGTTACTAATGGTTGCTCTTGAAATTGTTTGCAGATGCTAGTCGACTTGTTTTGCTTGCAATTGATACCTGCAGATGTTGAACTGGTGTTGCTCGCTGTGTTGTTGTTTGCAACTGATATCTGTTGCTGCTATGGTTTGTAGCTCAGAAATTGCTATTGTCGGGGGGAACTTGAAACGGTGATGATGATTCGTGAATCTGAACCGTTTGTTAGAGGCTATTGTTGCAATGTTGGTGCTTGCGAATGATGCTTGCTCGTAGCTGATATTGTTGATGTGAAAAACTTGTTGTTGCACTGTGATGCTTACAGCTGATACTACCCTGTTATTGCAGGTTGTGACTCGTGTTGTTTCTCTTTGCTTGCTGTAGTTGATATTGGTTCTATGGTTTTGTTGCCTGTTTCTTGAACTGAACTGTTTTAAACTCTGTTATGAAATTGGGGTAATGAATCTTTTGATACCTTGTCCTATGTTATCTTGCCGCAGCTTGTTGTGTGCCTCATTCTTCTGCACATGGTTCAGAACTGATGCTGCTCATGAAATATTTAGGCTTTGAGTTCCAAATTCTGAATTTGACGTTGATGCGTTTGTGGCTTTTCAGGTGTTGGAAACTTCGGAACCAAAGCGACTCAGACCTGCCGGCATCCGGGTCTGAGTCAAAACTTGCCTATGTTGCCTTATTCTCGTATCAGTTTGGAAATCCAATCGCGGCAAAACGAATCAGCCCCACTTCTTTTATTTTTTCTATCTCTCGGATGTCCCGTATCGATAAGAACAAGCATTACCTGATCTGATGCCCACGGCGCGGCTCGGTAACGGGGGTAGGACGCAGCTTCGGTTGTGCCACTCCCGGCACTCGATGATGACATCGTTCTGAGAGTGTCAAAAGCATCTTCTGACCTTTTTTTCTATATTGTTTGTTTTGCTTTGATGTGCAGGTTAGTCGAGATTTGCGGCGAAGCTTAAAGACAACATAAAGGCACTTAGGAACTTTTTAGGATTTAGGATAGATACCTTAAGGATCAATGTAATTCCTTGTAACATTATTTCTGAAATGTGAAGTATTCTTTACTTCTTGTATGATGAGATTCTTTTATGAAATAAAATTCCCAAAATTTGAATTCATTTATTTTTATTCTTAGTTAAAAATATAAACATTTGTGAATAAATCCACAAGTATTTAATTCATTAACATAGGCATAAAACATGAACACTCCCAAGTGATATTCTTATTTGTGGACTCCTCTCATTTGTAATCCTCATCTCATCATCCGATTAAAATCCCTTTTAAATGTTAACCAACCATTTCGTAACCAAATGCGTATGTGCACCGTAATCACGACAATTTCAGCATCAACAACAAAACTAATCGTAATTAAATTCCCCTGACCAAACGCCGAGAGCCACAAATCAACAATACCCAATTATGACTGTGCCTTAATAACAGAACGGAAGCGCTTAGGAAATAAACCATGAGCGATGGAATGGATCTTAAATCCAGTTGTGCTTAACAAGTTTTAATACCGACCACATCAAATTGGCACCTTAATTCAATCAGACCTGGGGATAAGTAAACGCCTCTAAAATAGTGCATCAAACGCCTCATAACTTAATAACAGCCCGTCTTCAAGGAATTAGCAGAAGTTGTGTAAAATGACCGAAATACCCCCGGAACCAAATCTGCAAAACAAAAACCTCCACAACTGGTTAGCGGTTAGCGATGTACATATGAGATGATATGCGAAATGACTGGCTAATTATAAGGGTAAAATTTGGGGTATTACAGTTGCCCCTATTTAAATAGCTACACCGGGCGATTTGAGTGACAGAGACTCGAGGAATCGTGGTGGAGAGATTTAAATATAGATAACCGAAAATTTTGCCCTTATATGCGACAGTATGCAATGCCATGGATAAAACGGGAACAGCTTAATGCAGATGATGCCGTGGACATGATATGTTGCGTATGCTGGAATAATGAATGCGGAAATGCTGACGAACATGACGACACCGGGGCAGACGCCACGAGAAGAATTCACTGGGGAAAATGACGCGCTGAGATATGGTACAACACTGGGGAATTCTAAAAATGATAGTCAACTGGTGCGAATGACCAATTGTCATATTTAGAAAAGGACCGAGATCCTTAAATGAGGATGGTACCTATGAGACGGCCTCCACTGGAGAATCTAAAAATAAAACTGGATCACGTACGATGGTAAGATCGATTACAGAATGCTGGAGCATTGAGCAAAGAATAACATCCAAGCTTCTGTAAACTACCCCTCGTGACAGGATCAAACGGACTTTTCGGAACTCCGTAGCAAATATACAGGGTAAAAAACTGACTGTATGCCAAAATAAATGGACTTTGATGGGAAGTGCCCTGATAAGCTTCTCGCGGGAGAACTGTCACTCATCGTTGGAAGGGACTTATGTGCCAAAATGGATAAGCACTCAAATAAAGAGGATGCTGCTTATCTGATAAATAAATCTTCTCGCATTTTAAGGTCGGCGCCTGGAATGCGATTCTGAGTTTTCTCTTACTGAAGGATAAATAGACTGCTTCAAGATCGTGCTCTCCTGAACATGAAACGGGTAAACTGAACTTCTTCATATTTCAGAATCGTGCTCTCCTGAATACGATACTGGATGACTGAATTTCTTCATATTTCAGAATCGTGCTCTCCTGAATATGATACTGGATGACTGAATTTCTTCATATTTCAGAATCGTGCTCTCCTGAATATGATACTGGATGACTGAATTTCTTCATATTTCAGAATCGTGCTCTCCTGAATATGATACTGGATGACTGAATTTCTTCATATTTCAGAATCGTGCTCTCCTGAATATGATATTGGATGACTGAATTTCTTCATATTTCAGAATCGTGCTCTCCCGAATATGATACTGGATGACTGAATTTCTTCATATTTCAGAATCGTGCTCTCCTGAATACGATTTGGTTCAAACCTCAAGACGGCAGGGAAATGGAAGCCCAACTGCTCCATGGAGATGGCCATTTGCTGCGAGTCATAACGAGGATATGATCGACTTCTAAAGTGAGAAATGTCGTGTGTTGATGTTGTAAAATGTAAAGTGTAAAGGGCTGTAACATGTAGGATTGTAAAGTGTTGTACTGATATATTTCCCAGGCGTGAACTGGCGTGTATTTGTAAATGATTGTAGTCGATTTTTTTTGAAAGATAGTGCAAAGTAAATGCACGTCCGGGTACAGTAATAACCTTCTCGGGCGAGAACAGTCGCGTATCCGTTATGGTATGGTGAAAATCTTTAGATGGTGCAAAATAAATGCACGTCCGGTTGGGCTCGACGACCGACAAGACTGAGATTCAATCTAGGATCGAGCTAGAAAGAAGACTGGTAATCAAGACTCCATCGAGGGAATGAACTCGAAGGGTAGATATCTTATCCTGACGAGGAAAGATAGCTGAAGTAACCGTCATCCACGAGGATCGATCTCTGTGGGGAAACTGGAAACACCTATGTATTTTATGCTTAGGGATGACAATCTATTTGGAGAGGATGGACGAACCCAGTTACTCGGCGGTAACGACCAAGGATAGAGACGCAATGAACCTGTGAATGCTAGCGCATATGTGAATGTATGTTAATGTCTATGTATGTAGTCAAATATGCAAGATGTTATGAAATGAGTATGTAATGAGTATGTGAAATGAATATATGACATAGGCATGTGATGCTTATGCCCCTGCGTATGCTGACGAAACAGACTAGAGACAGGACGAGAGATGAAATAAACATCTCGACGGAAATACCCTGCGTTCTCTGCAACCAATACGTCAATCATGGGCAAGAAAGATCAATGGTAGAACCAAGTCTGGTTTTAAAGTTCTGAATTCTCTGGGGAGAAGGTAATCTGCTTGGGTGTACAGTATCACGTCTTCATATGGGGAGAAGAAAACCTGAGGGACACTTTTAAGTTACCCCAAGAAGAAGTTGTCAGCTTATAGTCTCTCTGGGGACTATCACTGGGCAATGGTTTGAAAGTGTTTCTGCAATAATGATATTTCCGGGGAATGAAGAGATCCTGTCGGAATTTCCACTAGTCAAAGCGATTTATTACATTTCAATTTTGTTTTGTTTTTTTGAAAAATAGTTTTGAAAAATCTACAATGCACCTTTCATTTTCAAATTTTAAGAATAAACGCATTTTGCATAACAATAGAAAATAAAGAGCAATGCACCAAGGAATGTAAGTAACGAGATGGTATCTTTTATTAAAGGGTGATAGCTTGCTGAAGGCAAAGCTCCACAGATGATTACATTTTGAAATTGGCAACATGGGAAAAGGTTACATCGAATCCAATAACACCTACTGACACTAATAACTAAGACTAATCCAGAATCCTGCTTTGGGCAAGGATGAAAGAAACTGAAACATGGCTCTTATGAGATAATCAGTGTCTTCTGATGCAATGAAATGCCTCTGTCCCTAACTTTTGCCTGGACCGCCCTTTCGGGTTTTCAATCCACCGGGACGCTCTTTTTTGCCTAAGCCGCCCTTTCGGGTTTTCGTCTTAGCGAGCTTTTTATTATTATTATTTTTTTTCAACCCTTACTTTTGCCTAAGTCGCCTTTTGCAGGTTTTCGACTTAGCGGGTTTTTAGGCATAATATTTTCGGACTGCATCAGAATTCACGGGATGTGCTAGTTCCTCACCGTCCATTGTCGTAAGTATTAGAGACCCTCCGGAGAAGACAGTCTTTACAACGAACGGGCCTTCATAATTGGGCATCCACTTTCCACGCATATCTTTATGTACTGGTAAGATCTTTTTGAGTACGAGCTCTCCTTGACGGAACTCACGGATACGAATCTTCTTATCAAACGCTCTTTTCATCCGTTTCTGATATAATTGCCCATGGCACATGGCTGTCAAACGCTTCTCGTCAATGAGATTCAACTGATCCAATCTGTCTTGAACCCACTCAGCTTCCTCAAGTTCAGCCTCCATTAACACTCTTAGCGAAGGTATCTCTACTTCGATGGGGAGCACGGCGTCCATTCCATACACCAATGAGAAAGGTGTTGCCCCTGTCGAAGTTCTCACTGAGGTTCTGTATCCATGCAAAGCAAACGGTAACATCTCATGCCAATCTTTGTAAGTCACAACCATCTTTTGCAAGATCTTCTTGATATTCTTATTCGCAGCTTCAACGGCCCCATTCATTTTAGGACGGTACGGAGAAGAATTGTGGTGAGTGATCTTGAAGTTGTCACACAGCTCTTTCATAGTCTTATTATTCAGATTGGTGCCATTGTCAGTTATTATCCGGCTTGGGACTCCGTAACGGCAGATGATTTCTTTCCTGATGAAGCGGGCGACCACTTGCTTGGTCACGTTGGTGTAGGAGGCAGCCTCTACCCACTTGGTGAAATAATCTATAGCAACGAGGATAAAACGATGTCCATTAGAAGCTTTCGGCTCAATTGCCCCAATCATGTCAATGCCCCACATAGAGAACGGCCATGGTGAAGACAAAACATTCAACGGTGACGGAGGTACATGCATCTTATCAGCATAAATTTGGCACTTATGGCATTTTCTAGCGTATTGGATGCAGTCAGCTTCCATGGTTAACCAATAATACCCAGCCCTTAACATCTTCTTGGACATAGCATAACCATTGGCATGAGTTCCGAAGGTCCCCTCATGAATTTCCTGCAGTAACATGTCCGCTTCTTGTTTATCAACACATCTGAGCAGGACCATGTCGTGATTCCTCTTGTACAACACACCATTACTGATAAAGAATTTGGACGCCAATCTTCTCAATGTCTTTTTGTCCAGACCAGTAGCACCATCGGGATACTCCTGCTTGACGAGATAGTTCTTGATATCGTGAAACCAAGGCTTTTCATCCACCTCAACTTCTTCGACCAACTGACAATAAGCGGGCTCAACTTTGCGTTCGATATGGATAAGAGGTGCTTCATTAACGAATTTAACTTTCCACATAGATGCTAACATGGCTAGTGCATCAGCTACGTGATTCTCGGATCTAGGAACATGCTCGAACTCTATCTCGTCGAAATACTTGATCAGCTCCATAATATAGTCCTTATAAAGGATTAACTTCTCATTCTTCGTTTCCCATTTGCCTTGCACTTGGTAAATAACCAAAGCTGAGTCACCCCTTACTTTAAGAAGTTTGATTCGGAGGTGAATCGCCGCTTCGAGGCCGAGGATACACGCTTCATACTCTGCAACGTTGTTAGTACACTCAAAGTCCAACCTTGCGGTAAATGGGGTAAATCCACCCTTTGGGTTCATCAAAACGGCGCCTATACCATGCCCATTGAAATTTGAGGAACCATCAAACATCATTTTCCACCAAAGTCCTGGTTCTGGACCTTCGCTCGGATCTGGCTCTTCACAATCTCTTTTAATCAACAGGATATCCTCATCGGGAAAATCGAACTTAAGAGGTTCATAATCTTCAACTGGCTGGTCTGCAAGATAATCAGATAAAATACTACCCTTAATCGCTTTCTGGGGTACATACTGGATGTCATATTCGGATAACAACATGTGCCAACGGGCTAGCCTCCCGGTTTGAGCAGGTTTTTCAAAAATATACTTGATCGGATCCATTTTAGAAATCAATAACGTGGTATGACAGACCATATACTGCCGAAGGCGCTTAGCGGCCCATGCCAATGCACAACAAGTTTTCTCCAATGGTGAGTATCTGTTCTCGCAATCAGTAAACTTCTTGCTCAGGTAATAAATCGCATGTTCCTTTTTTCCAGTCTCATCATGTTGTCCAAGCACACAACCCATAGACTTCTCGAGAACAGTAAGGTACATAAACAACGGTCTTCCAGGTACGGGCGGGATCAGAATAGGGGGATCTTGCAAATAACCCTTAATCTTCTCAAACGCTTTTTGACAATCAGGGTTCCACTCAACTGTCTGCCCCTTGCAAAGCAACTTGAATATTGGTTCACAAGTAGCGGTCATATTAAAGATAAACCTGGAAATGTAATTCAGACGTCCCAGAAAACCCCTAACTTGCGTCTCGGTTTGCGGAGCCGGCATATCTTGAATGGCTCGGACTTTGTCAGGATCTACCTCAATCCCTCGCTGGCTAACAATGAAACCAAGCAATTTTCCGGATCTGACACCGAAGGTACATTTTGCAGGGTTCAATTTCAACTGATATTTCCTGAGTCGTTCAAACAATTTCACCAAATGGTCTAGATGTTCCTCTTCACTCTGAGATTTGGCTATCATATCGTCCACATACACCTCAATTTCTTTGTGCATCATATCATGAAAAAGAGTGGTCATAGCACGTTGGTAAGTTGCCCCTGCATTCTTTAAACCGAAGGGCATGACTTTGTAGCAGAAGGTTCCCCAAGGAGTAATGAAAGTAGTCTTCTCTCGATCATCGGGATCCATCTTGATCTGATTATAGCCGGAGAAACCATCCATAAATGAAAACAACGCAAAACTGGCTGTATTGTCTACAAGTGTATCAATATGTGGCAGAGGGAAGTCGTCTTTCGGACTTGCTTTGTTCAGGTCCCTGTAATCCACACACATCCTAACTTTACCGTCCTTCTTGGGCACTGGTACAATGTTGGCAACCCAATCTGGATATTTTGCGACTGCCAAGAAACCTGCATCCAACTGCTTTTTAACCTCATCTCGAATCTTCAAAGCCATGTCGGGTCTCGTTCTTCGAAGCTTTTGCTTGATAGGCGGACAATCTGGCTTAAGCGGCAACTTGTGAACAACAATGTCCGTGTCTAGGCCCGGCATATCTTGATACGACCACGCAAACACATCAATATACTCTTTTAACAACTCAATCAACCTCGGCCTAATCTCCGTCCCAAGCATTGCACCAATCTTGACCTCTTTCCTGCTCTCCTCTGTACCGAGGTTAATTAGGTCCACCTGCTCTTTATGCGATTGAAGCTCTGTGTACTCGTACTCAATCAATCTTGTCAGTTCCGCGGGTATTTCAAAATCCTCTTCACCCTCAACCTCAGCTTGATTGATGGGTGCATCCCAGTCAGGAGTGTCAGTAAAGTCATTGGATCCAACAAGGTTTACGATATCTCTGCATGATGGAAGGCTTACTTAATTAAAATGCTCGAAGACATGTAAGAATGAAATGCTGTTTTTTTTTTATTTTTGGAAGAAAGGTTGCCAATTTCATTTTTAAAGGTGAAAACGAAAAACGCAAATGAACCAAAGTGGAATTGAACAAAATGCTTTTATTAATATCTTTTTAGAAATGAAAGGTGGCCCGACAAAACAACCCTATAGCCTTGGGCAGAGCTACAGATTTTTATTTGAAAATGTAAATGAAACTTAAAAAACAGTTACTTTGACAAGGGAAAAATAACAGGGATCTCTACGGCCTCCCAGTTGTTCAAAACTGCATCACCCTTAAACACCAGGTTGCTCAGCTCTTCATTTTCTTCACAGTTGCTGATGGCATTGATTTGGAAGCCTCCGCTGACAAATACTTCTTGGATAACCTTCGGACGCCCTTCGACAGTGGTGGCAGCTCCATTCTGAGTTGGTTTGTAACCCAACCCAGAGCGATCAGTCTTGGTCTTGACATCAATTACCTCTCCCCAACCTTCAGGAATGCCCCTGTCAATTGTTGATTTGGTACTCTTCAGAGATGCAAAAGATGGATTACCCTGACCCACTGTCTCTTCGACTTCCAGCAGAACAGCATTGGCGATCTCAAGTGCTTGAAAGGAGATGTCTAAAGCATTCTCATCGGCCTCGATGTAACGGAAAGAAGACAGGTTACTGACCATCAGATCTTCCTCACCGTGTATAATAACCAACTTTCCCTCGATCACGAACTTCATCCTTTGATGTAACGTTGAGGTCACTGCCCCAGCGGCATGAATCCACGGCCTTCCGAGTAAACAGCTGTAGTTGGGATTAATGTCCATGACTTGAAACGTGATATTAAAAATTTGCGGACCAATCAGGATAGGAAGCTCAACCTCCCCCATTACCGACCGGCGAGAGCCATCGAAAGCCTTGACAACCAAAGGAGTAGGTTTCAACACGGTCTCTTTACAAGTCAACCTATCAAGAACCCTCTTGGGTAGAACATTCAGAGAAGAACCGGTGTCCACTAGCACTCTCGCTAAATTGTCCTCTTGACATTTTACCGATATATGTAAAGCACGATTATGGTTCGGACCCTCCTTCGGTAACTCTTCATTGCTGAAACTGAGGGTGTTACAAGCGGTTAAATTGGCAATCACACTATCAAACCGATTGGTGCTAATATCTTGATCCACATGTGCTTGAGTCAAAACCTTCTGCAAGGCCATCCTATGAGCGGGTGAATTCATTAACAGAGATAGAATTGAGATCTTGGAAGGAGTCTGATGAAGTTGATCGATAACTTTATAGTCACTTCTCTTGATGATCCTCAAAAACTCAGCATCTTCATCATTCGTAACGGCTCCCTTACCTTTGTCTTTGGCAGGCACAGGGATATTAGTGGTCTCCTTAGGTGGATCCTTATTAGGATGGGGAGTATACACACGGCCACTGCGAGTCATCCTGCTTACCTCTGCGATATTGGTCACAGTGTCCTTAACCTCTTCATTTGGAATAACCTTCCCAGACTCCTTGTCAATCATAGTCACGTCATATTTCCAAGGCACAGCTTTAGGATCACTGAAAGGAAACGGACTCGGTCTTCGAATAACTATAGGCTTAGGCTGATTCACTTCAGGGATATACGACCTTGGTATATCGAACACGAAGTTGGCGGAGCCTGCCCCTGATAAATTAAACACGGGTACCTTACCCTTTGATTCAGGCTGATGGAAAACAGGCTCAACCACAGCGACTACATCCTTCTTGGCTTGGCTTGTCACTTGTAAAACACCCTCATTAATTAACCTCTGAACATCATTCTGAACCAACATGCAACCCTTAATACTGGCTTCACAACTTACGCATGCAACGTGGGAAGTATCTACCAAACCGGCTTCAAACAATTTCGAATGGAACATCTTAAGAGGAGTCTTAATCTGTTCAACGTCAAAGGCATAACCATCCCCCGAATCAACACTAACGGCATTGACACCCTCATGGTTAGGGAAAGGGTTCTTTTTAATATTTGGTTGAGGATCTTCAAATGACAAAATCTTCTTTTCCAATAGATCCCTGACAATATTTTTGAGAGCGTAACAATTCTCCAGATCATGACCAGGCGCACCCTCATGAAACCAACAATGAGCAGCGGCGTTGTAATTGGCGGGTAGAGGATTAGGAGGCGGACCCAAAGCCCGAGTAGTGATTAAACCTTGCTTGACCAAAGAGGGATACAACTCGGTGAAGGTCATCGGAATCGGCGGACAGGGCTTATACGTTCTTCTGTTCGGAACATTCTGGCGAGGAGCCGGACTCTTTGGCTGTTGAGGGGCAGGAGTATTAGGTGCCTGTAGGTAGTTGACAGGAGGCGGATAAACAGGAGGTTGTTGCACAGGTTGATACATGGGAACCTGTTGATTGAAAGAAGGTGTAATAGCTGCCACATAGGGTTGTTGAGCATATTGGACTGGGTACCCTTGAGGTTGAGCATAACCTTGCGGATGCCAATAAAAGCGTTCCCTTGGTCTACCGGAGGATATAGCATTAGTCTCACTCTCCTTCTTTTTCTGGGAACTATACGGAGGTTTCTTCGGCTGATCCTTAGAAGCGCCATGATTATTTGTCATCTTACCACTTTTCATACCTAATTCAATCTTGACACCCACAGCAACGATGTCGGAGAAATTTGAAGTCACACTACCCACCATTCTCTCGTAAAATTCTGGACGGACGGTGTCGACAAACCAATCAGCTAACTCTTTCTCGGTCAAAGGAGGTTCTACCTGCGAAGCAGTCTCTCTCCACCTTTGAGCATACTCTTTGAATGACTCAGAATTCTTTTGTGACATACTCAGCAACTGTCTTCTGTCAGGAGCCAGATCCATATTGTACTTGTAGTGTTTGATGAAAGCGTCGGATAAATCTTGAAAGCTCTTAACGCGGGATTGGTCCAAAGTTAAATACCACTTGGAAGAAGCACCCTTCAAACTGTCTTGGAAGCAATGAATCATCAGTTTATCATTCTCAACATGGGCAGCCATTTTGCGATAATACATGATCAGATGACTCTTAGGACAGGTGGCACCTTCATAACGATCGAAGTTCGGAGTTTTGAACTTCGGGGGAATAACTAAACCCGAGACCAAACAAACATCCCTTGCCGCAGTCCCAAAGATTTGATCACCCTCTACCTTTTTCAATCTCTGGACGATAGTGTTTACTTCCTCACGAAGCTTATCATGTTTTTCATAACCCTCAACATTCTCATCAAGATCATCAAAAACTGTCTCATTGAAGTACGGTTGCGCGCGAGTGTGTACAACAGGTGGTGCAAAGATAGGAGCCCCCCTAGAAACTTCAGAAAACAAGGGCACGGCTTGCTGAACAGGTTGATTAATCGGAACAGTGGCTTGAGGAGGCACAAAACCGGGAGCAAGACCATAAGGTGGGTCCCTTGCTACGGTCACACTTGGTGGAGGGTCCACAGTAACGCCGGTAATCTCAGAAACAACAGTGGGCTAGGTATCCATCTTAGCATTCATGACATGTAACAATTCCATCATACGCCCCATACCCCCTCGAAGGTCTTCGAGTTCATTGCTAAGGCGATCAATCTCTTTTGCCTGATCCTCCATTCTTTTCCGAGTTTGAGCTCTGGTGTTGTACTGGTGCCGAGAACTCAGAGTGACGAAACTGGAAGGTGAGAGGACCGAGTGTGAGAAATCGGGAGACACATGCAATGCAAAAAAAAGTAAATGATGCTAAAATGTGAATGTAAATGAAGATTTCATGGAATTCAGAACATTTACTAATGTCGTGGTGTACCAAGGAAATCTCTTTCTTGTTTTTTCGTTTTATATATATATTTTTTTTATTTATGGTGCCCCGCGATATCCATAAATGATGTTTGAACTCCATGAAATACAATGCGATGAGATGCTTTATGGATGCAATGCATGAAAACACACAAAGTCCTAGGCTAAAGGCTTGCATGAGGTTTAAAGGCAAGTACCCTCCCCTGAAGTTAGGTGGTTCATCCTGTCCTACAAAAGTAACCAGGTTCTAAGGGATCTCAATATCATTGATCCTTCACAAGGGTGGTTGTTCAGAAGGCAACTTACTTGCCAACCAAAACCCTCCAAGTTTAAGATCTCAATGAGCGTAGTATCGAGTGTCAACCAACTTCAGTCTGCACCAAAGCCGGTTACCTCACTACTTTCTAAAGGCCAAGATGAGTTAACTAGGGTTCTAAAAGTCAGTTAGTGCATGGACAACACATGGCAGCCTCAATATTATCCTCAACTTGACTTAAGGAATATAAGTACCAACCAAGAATTCGCACTAACTATGGCCACCAGATCAACCGTATCGATATACGTCGTACAGTTTCCTTGGTCTATTGCCATTTACCTAAGGTGCACTAGATCCGGGTTAGGACCTATCTCACAGCACAAGTAACGGTCCCATAATCAAAGCACAAATATATACATGCAAAATGAATAATAACGCAGATAGTAATAAATATGAACAAGTTTGGGATAACCCTCGAAAGTTTAGGAGTCCCCAGTGAAGTCGCCATTTTCTGTTGCGGTGGAAATAGGATCACAAACTATTAATGAGTTTGAATCGCAATTCAATTCACAACCGCTCTTTGATTTATCCGAAGGAAAAGGTCAAAAGAGGGAAAACCTATTTTTGCATCGTAAACACAATGCGGGGAAAGATCTAGGGTTCGGGGGTTGGTTAAATTTAGGGAAGGTATTAGCACCCTAAACTTTTGTAGTACTCTACAGGACCCTTTTGTTCAGATGTTTACTACTTGCTTTATTCATTTGCTTAAGGTATATGTACAAAGGATTAAAAGTGAGAAAAGAGACCTAAGGGGTTAGTTCTAAGTTTACTCGGCAAGACATCGCATCTTGTGCCTACGTATCCTTACGGGAGTGGAATCAGAGTAATCGTAGTTCCCCTCAAAAGGGAGGTTAGAGACTTCTTGACTATGGTCAAGGTCTCACGGGGAATAAACATGTCTTAAGGACACGCTTACGTGGAGTGTAGAAACTCCAATATCTACGTTGAAGTTGTTTATTGTAATTAGGGTTAAATTAAGTTAAGTTAGGGATTCCGCGGCGGGAAACCCTAAAATGAGCGCGGCGGCTCTTTGACCTAATGCTAAGGGCCAAAATTATAATCTTGCCTGCGGCGAGGTGTTTGGGAGAATTAGGGTTTGCAAGGTGAAAGGGTTTGAAGTTGAGGACTATCGGCGCGGCGGCCAAAAGCTAGACCTAACCTTCGGATGTGTGTAGTGTGATTGGAATATTCGATGAGTGTGTGAGATAATTGAATTATGCAGACTTTTAAATGCGGAAACGTAAATGCGATTATTAAGATTCGCAAGGTTACAGAGGAGGAACAGTTACAACAGTATGATACAATTCAATTTTAAGAACGCGAATATAAAGAAACAACATGGTAAGCTGCACAGTGAACGAACTAGGTTAGTAAACACAATTATGAAAACAGAAGCATGAGGCTATGAGACGTTTTTTTTGTGGTTTCTTATTTTATGAGAAGCTTAATATGAGTCTAAGCTTAATTTTTTCTTACTTGATAATGAATAAATAGAAAAAGAAGATCTTAATCTTTTTTTTTTTTAAAAATATTTTCTCTTGGTTTTAAAAAATATATTGATTTTAATATTTTAAAAAATGTTTTAATTTTAATATTTTAAAAAATGTTTTTTGATTTTAATACTTAAAAAAATGTGTTTGATTTTAATATTTAAAAAAACTTAAATATTTTTTTTTTTAAATTTGATAATTTAATTAAAAAAGAAAAAGAAAGTAGAAAAAATAAAAAGGGTTGGGCCGGTCATTACCTCCGGACCCAACCCGGTCGAGGTGATTGTAATCACAAGGTTACTTAGGGTTTCAGAACCCTTTGGTTCTTCGCAGCGCCGTTTACACTTCATTCTTCATCTCTCTCGCCGCGATTCCCTCTGATCTTCCTCATTCCTGAAACAAGACATGAAATCTGTGATGAAAAAACATCCCATGGCTTACATTTAAAGCGAAAACGGCCGATGATGAAGAGATTCTGAGGCTGAGGCGATTGATTGCTCGTCGTTTGGTTAAACGGCACCGGCGGTCCTTCGTGTGATGACTTTGGTGGAAAACTTCTTCTTCTTCTTCTGATGTCGCGGTCGCTAGGGTTTCTCGTTCGGTGATTTTTCTTGGCCCTCCAGTTAGGGTTCGTACGCGATTTCTCTTTTTTGTATCAGGTTGTATCTCTCTCTTTATATACGCTTTACTTTTTGGGCTTTCAATCTGTATTGGATTTGTATTGCTCTGAGATTTGATTTCGTGTTGATGCGATTTGATTTTGATTTTCCAGATTGAGTTCTAATGCGATGCTTTCTGAGACGATTGGGATCTCAATTCATTTTTCTGGTATGAACTTGATACTAGTTCGTTGATTGATCCAAAATACATTCCACTGGGATATGATTTGGTTCTTGCTGATACATGATTGGATCCTATTTCTCCTTTTAGGATTTGATTGGGATTTCTCTTGATATGATTCTGAACTCGTTTTGATTCACTTGATACGATTTGTTCCGTCCCTGATTTGGAATTGATATCGATGTCAAATTTGTTTTCTGTTTTTCTCTGATACAGTTTGCCCTACTCCTTCATACCTTCCTTTTCCAGAATTCCTAGATTGATTCGATTTTGTTGGATTTTTGCAGATGGATTGGATTGCCTTTGGATTTCTGTTGACCTGTTGGATATCTGAATTAATTCGAACTGATTTGCTTGATTTCGAACTGATTTGTTTTTGGACTGATTTGTTTGATTGATTCAGATTGGGAATCAAAATCTTTCTATTGTTTTTCTGATATGATTTGCTTTCAGATTGGATTGATTGATATCTGATTTTGATTCACAGAATTCCTTGAAGGATTCGTTTTTCTGCTCTGTTATCGATCTCGAACTGATTCATTTTTGATTGATTCGTTTCTT
The DNA here is from genome assembly GCA_963859935.3 of Lathyrus sativus. NCBI lineage: Eukaryota > Viridiplantae > Streptophyta > Magnoliopsida > Fabales > Fabaceae > Lathyrus > Lathyrus sativus. The sequence goes on along the minus strand of OZ012740.1, from coordinate 615,337,414 downwards.
TGATGCAGCTCAGATTCTTTTCCTCTTCTTCTTTCAGAGAGGGCTTGATGTTGTGTTGGTCTTAGCCGCCGAGACGGGTACGCGGTAATGATGACGCTGAGTCTGAACCATTTGGAGCAGTATGCTATAATCCTAGTTTTTCGCTTATGTTACTGCTTCTGATTGAATTGGTGGGGACAATTAGCTATCATGTTGAGCTGAGCCGTGTATGTGTTCGTTTGTGGCTACCCCTGTGATTTTGCCGGATATCTGTTTCGTCTTGGTTAACTGGATTTTTATTCTGATTCCATTTGAACTGCTTCGTGATAAACTGAATCATGCTTCTCTGATTTGCTCGAACTCAATTCTTCTGATAAGGGTTGTCGTGTTCGTAGCTCGCCTCGCTTGCTACCTGTTTGTGACTGATATTGATTGTACCGCTGTTGGTGTTACTAATGGTTGCTCTTGAAATTGTTTGCAGATGCTAGTCGACTTGTTTTGCTTGCAATTGATACCTGCAGATGTTGAACTGGTGTTGCTCGCTGTGTTGTTGTTTGCAACTGATATCTGTTGCTGCTATGGTTTGTAGCTCAGAAATTGCTATTGTCGGGGGGAACTTGAAACGGTGATGATGATTCGTGAATCTGAACCGTTTGTTAGAGGCTATTGTTGCAATGTTGGTGCTTGCGAATGATGCTTGCTCGTAGCTGATATTGTTGATGTGAAAAACTTGTTGTTGCACTGTGATGCTTACAGCTGATACTACCCTGTTATTGCAGGTTGTGACTCGTGTTGTTTCTCTTTGCTTGCTGTAGTTGATATTGGTTCTATGGTTTTGTTGCCTGTTTCTTGAACTGAACTGTTTTAAACTCTGTTATGAAATTGGGGTAATGAATCTTTTGATACCTTGTCCTATGTTATCTTGCCGCAGCTTGTTGTGTGCCTCATTCTTCTGCACATGGTTCAGAACTGATGCTGCTCATGAAATATTTAGGCTTTGAGTTCCAAATTCTGAATTTGACGTTGATGCGTTTGTGGCTTTTCAGGTGTTGGAAACTTCGGAACCAAAGCGACTCAGACCTGCCGGCATCCGGGTCTGAGTCAAAACTTGCCTATGTTGCCTTATTCTCGTATCAGTTTGGAAATCCAATCGCGGCAAAACGAATCAGCCCCACTTCTTTTATTTTTTCTATCTCTCGGATGTCCCGTATCGATAAGAACAAGCATTACCTGATCTGATGCCCACGGCGCGGCTCGGTTACGGGGGTAGGACGCAGCTTCGGTTGTGCCACTCCCGGCACTCGATGATGACATCGTTCTGAGAGTGTCAAAAGCATCTTCTGACCTTTTTTTCTATATTGTTTGTTTTGCTTTGATGTGCAGGTTAGTCGAGATTTGCGGCGAAGCTTAAAGACAACATAAAGGCACTTAGGAACTTTTTAGGATTTAGGATAGATACCTTAAGGATCAATGTAATTCCTTGTAACATTATTTCTGAAATGTGAAGTATTCTTTACTTCTTGTATGATGAGATTCTTTTATGAAATAAAATTCCCAAAATTTGAATTCATTTATTTTTATTCTTAGTTAAAAATATAAACATTTGTGAATAAATCCACAAGTATTTAATTCATTAACATAGGCATAAAACATGAACACTCCCAAGTGATATTCTTATTTGTGGACTCCTCTCATTTGTAATCCTCATCTCATCATCCGATTAAAATCCCTTTTAAATGTTAACCAACCATTTCGTAACCAAATGCGTATGTGCACCATAATCACGACAATTTCAGCATCAACAACAAAACTAATCGTAATTAAATTCCCCTGACCAAACGCCGAGAGCCACAAATCAACAATACCCAATTATGACTGTGCCTTAATAACAGAACGGAAGCGCTTAGGAAATAAACCATGAGCGATGGAATGGATCTTAAATCCAGTTGTGCTTAACAAGTTTTAATACCGACCACATCAAATTGGCACCTTAATTCAATCAGACCTGGGGATAAGTAAACGCCTCTAAAATAGTGCATCAAACGCCTCATAACTTAATAACAGCCCGTCTTCAAGGAATTAGCAGAAGTTGTGTAAATTGACCGAAATACCCCTGGAACCAAATCTGCAAAACAAAAACCTCCACAACTGGTTAGCGGTTAGCGATGTACATATGAGATGATATGCGAAATGACTGGCTAATTATAAGGGTAAAATTTGGGGTATTACACAGTGGGATAAGGAAGTTCCAGGAGAGAGACTTCCCTACCTTGACAATCCTCCAATAGACCTCACAGGATGGGGAAGATAATTCAGTGAGAATGACTGAGTTCAAAACACTGAAAAAATTTCGACCTACGTGGCTGAAACCAAACTTCAGACGGCTTTGGAAGCTGCTAGAGAACAAATGGCTGACAAAGCCAAGTTAGATTTTTATCAAGAAGGTCCTGGTAAGGACTTTGACCCAGAACCACTTGACAAGGTTCAAGATGGAGAATAAATCCAGAGGCTTGATGCCATCTATGATGAAGAGCCTCTGGGATTTGAAAAGGATCCACTGGCAAATGATATCAAGATGCTAGCGCATGACCCATTGGAAGAGGTCGATCTAGGAGAAGGGGTGATTAAAAGGCCAACGTACGTGAGTGCCAATCTCGACCCTCAACTTAAGGTCGAAATCATCCAGCTTATGCGAGAGTATAAAGATTGTTTCGCCTGGGATTATGATGAGATGCCTGGTTTAAAGAGAGAGTTGGTCAAACACAAGATGCCAATCAAGCCTGGGAAGAAGCCAGTCAAACAAAATCCAAGGCGTTTCTCCCCAGGAATTCTCTCAAAAATAAAAGAAGAAGTCGAAAGACTCCTTTGATGCAAGTTCATTCGCACTGCCAGGTATGTCGAATGGTTGGCCAACATTGTCCTTGTTATTAAAAAGAATGGGTCTCTAAGAGTTTGCATAGAATTTAGAGATCTAAGTTCAGCAACTCCTAAGGATGAATATTTTATGCCTCTGGCAGAGATGCTAGTCGATTTCGCCATAGGACATGAGTACCTTAATATGTTGGATGGATACTCTGGTTATAATTAAATTTTCATTGCTGAAGATGATGTCCCCAAAACAGCTTTTCGATGTCCTGGAGCCTTAGGCACCTACGAATGGGTAATGATACCTTTTGGTTTAAAAAATGTTAGGGCAACATATCAGCGGGCAATGAATTCAATTTTCCATGATTATATAGAGACTTTCATGCAAATATACATTGATGATATTGTGGTTAAGTCTTTTTCAGGGAAAGAACACCTGGATCATCTTCGACAATCCTTTGAGAGGATGAGGAGGTATAGTCTTAAGATGAATCCTCTTAAGTGTGCATTTTGTATGCAAGCAGGGAATTTCTTAGGCTTTATGGTCAATAAAAAAAGGGATCGAAATTAACCAGAATAAAACTAAAGCCATCATGGAAGCAAAAGTGCCATCAACAAAAAGGGAGTTGCAGTCACTACTGGGTTAGATCAACTTCTTAAGGAGGTTCATGTCAAACTTAAGCGGAAGAATGCAAACCTTTTCACCATTGCTTCGATTCAATAAATAGGGGTTCGAGTGGGGGAAAGATCAACAGAAACCTTCGACAAAATCAAGGATTACTTGAGTCATCCTCCAATTCTTTCTCCACCTTGTAGGGGTAGGAATATGAGGCTATACATAACAGCAGCATATAAAACTTTAGGGATCATGTTGGCTCAAAAGGATGAGAATGGCGTCGAAAGAGCCATCTACTACCTCAGTAGAGTTCTGAATGATGCAGAGACTAGGTATAGCATGATAGAAAAATTATGTCTATGTTTGTATTTCTCTTGTACAAAACTGAAGCAATATATAAAACCAATTGATGTTTATGTTTCGTCTCACTTCGATGTTATCAAACATATGTTGTATAAACCTATTTTTCATAGTCAAATAGGTAGATGGGAACTAACATTAACTGAATATTCTTTAACGTATAAGCCTTTGAAGGCAGTTAAAGGACAAGTGGTAGCGAACTTTATTATCGACCACTCCATAAATGAATGTGCTTTAGATTACGTCGAACTAAAACCTTGGAAACTATACTTTGATGGCTTTAGCCATAAAGAGGGGACATGCATTGGCGTGCTAATTATTTGGCCTGAAAAAATTCCAAAAAAATTCAAGTATAAAGTTGAAGGGCTCTGCTCTAACAATGAGGCTGAATATGAGGCCTTGATAGCCAGACTTGAAACTTTGTTAGAATTGGGGGCAACCCGAGTCGAAATAATGAGAGATTCAGAGTTGGTTATAAATAAAATTATAAAGGAGTACAAATGTGTTAAGGAAAATCTTATCATGTATTTTGTAATAGCCAACAGACTACTAAAAAAATTTGAAATGGCAAGCATTCGACACATCCCTCGACTAAAGAATCAAGTAGCAAATGACTTAGCACAAATTACTTCTGGGTATAAGGTTTCGAAGGAAAACTTACAGGAAGCAATCGAAGCTAGGGGTAAAGTTGTGTCTACGTCCATCAGATTTAGAAGCAACGAAGTTTAGATACACCGACGAAGAGAGCTTCGAGATTTTTTCAGTGGATAGTTTGATGGATAACAACTGGGTGAAGCCTTTGGTCGATTACTTACGTAATCCATCAGCGTCTACAGAGCGAAAGGTTAATTATCAAGCTCTAAATTATGTGCTTCTAGGAAACGAATTGTTTAAAAAGACCCCTGAGGGGGTCTTACTTAAAAGCCTTAGCGAATCTGAGGCATATCTGGACCTTTCGACGATCCATAGTGGGGCATGTGGGGTACATCAGGTAGGCCATAAGATGAAATGGTTGTTATTTTGTCAATGAGTATATTGGCCTACCATGTTGAAATATTGCATTGAATTCGCCAAGGGCTGCCAGGAATGTTAGGTCCATGCTGGCATATAGCATGTCCCAGCAAGTGAGTTACACTCTATAGTCAAACCATGGCCTTTTAGAGGGCGGGCTTTGGACTTGATTGGAGAGATTCGACCAGCATCCTTCAAAAATCAGAAGTACATCCTAGTAGGGATTAACTACTTTACAAAGTGGATCGAAGCGGTACCTCTACCAAAGGTAGATCAAGAGGATGTTATCGAGTTTATTCAAAAGTATATCATTTACAGGTTAGGAATACCATAAACAATTACAACAGATCAAGGGTCAGTGTTTACTGGTCAAAAGATGCAGGAGTTTTCTAAGGAGATGGGATTCAAACTCCTAACCTCGACACCTTATTAATCTCAGGCTAATGGTCAGGTCGAGGCGGCAAATAAAGTGGTGATTGGGTTGATAAAAAAACATGTGGGAAAGAAGCCAAAAAATTGGCATAAGACGTTGGACCCGATCCTTTGGACATGTCGAACTTCTCCCAAATAACCCACTAATAGCACCCTCTTTCGATTGACCTTTGGCCATGATGCAGTATTACCTGTTGAGATCTACCTTCAGTCAATTAGGATTCAGAGACATCATTAAATTCCTCGCGAGACTTATTGGAATATGATGTTAGACGAGTTGGTGGATTTAGATGAGGAAAGACTTAAAGCTCTGGAACTTTTGAAAAGGCAAAAGAAGAGAGTTGAAAAGTCATATAACAAAAAGGTCAAGGGTAAGACCTTTTCGCCAGGAGATTTAGTTTGGAGGGTAATTTTTCCTATGGATCGAAAGGTCAGGTCTTTGGGCAAATGGTCCCCAAAGTGGGAAGGCCGGTTCCAAATTACGCAAGTGTTCTTCAATGGAGCTTATGAAGTTGAAGAATTAAACGGAGACAGGAGAATTTTGAAAGTAAATGGAAAGTATTTGAAAAAATAAAAACCAGCGCTTCAAGAAATTAAAATCTCTACAGAATAATTCAATACATAAAGCAAAGCCAAAAGTGGTATTTATAAATGCCAAAATGGCTCGAGTCATTACATAATAAAGTCTAAAGACTATGGCATATGATGGCCAAAAAAGGAAAACATTACAAAAGTAGTAACAAACTAAAAGGGGAGATTCTCCTTCATTCTTAAATATCTCGACTTCTGGAGTTCGAGGCGCCTTTTACACAAGGTTTTGTCGGATTCCAGACGGGCAACCTCTGTCTCCAACTGTCGAGCTTCCTCAGTGAAATTAATGGCATGATCAAGCTCTTTCGAGAGGCTAGAATCGTCGAAAGCAGATAGCTCAGCATTCTGTTTCTTAGCCTTCTAGATCTTGCCGCGAAGTTTCTTAATCTTTCACTCTCAGGAGGAAATGTTCTTTTCATTGGAGGCAATCTCTTGTTTGTTCTTGTCTTTTGCTTCCTCCAACTCTACTACCTTACTCTCAGATTCAACAGTAACGGTCCAAGTGGCAGCCTCACTTCCAACTTTGGTCGAAATGGCATTCTCAATCTGAGGCAGCCGTTTGAGATCCTCATAGACTTGGTCGATCATGGCGCCTAGTTCTAGGATAACAGTAGCAGATTCAGGGGAGATTGTGTGAATATACACTTGTTAAAGGATATTCTTCATAGAAAGGTGGGTAACATGGTCCATTTGCAAGATAGAAAAAAGGTCACCCTTGAATATTTTTCTTTGATCTTTTGGAGGATGTTCTCTTTAGGCTTGCTCGAAGCTAGATCCTCAGAAGTCGAAGTACTGAGAGTCTTACCAGAAGAACTGCTTCGGCTCCCAAGAAGAATCTTGTTGTATTGTCGAGGGTTGCTAACTTTTAGGGCATTGGGTTCTATTTTAGTAAGGCTTGCTTCACATGTTGTGGGCACTGTTTTGCCTTCTTTAGCCACAATAGTGGTTGGAGTAACAACAACCTCAACTTGGGTGGGGTCGTTGGTTGGACCTTTCTCGATTTCCTCCTCTTCACTCTGATCACCATCTGCCTTGTCTTCATCCATCCAATCTCTGATATCCTCATCACTATGGCCGTCTAATTCGGATTGGTGCATGGTTTCATCCTCATTGACGTTCTCACCCCGTGTTGGCTCAGTATTTTTGATGCCAAGAGTATTACCCAATGGAGAATTACCTGCATCAGCTAAAGATGTGTTCTCGTCCATAGGGATGTCTTTTGAATTGGTTGTCTCAAGAGTCTGTTGTGCATCATCTTCTTCGTGATCAGAACCATCAGTTTGGGATTGTTGAGTAGTAGTTTTTGCAAGCGAAGGAGGAACTGTTTCAAGGACATGTTTTTTAATTTCACCATGGGAACTCATGCCAGAGCCCAAATCAGATGTGGGATGGTAAGTAGGCTCACCTTGGCTATTTAAGATGGTGGCTGGGGAAGGAAACTTGTCCAATAGAGGCTTTGAGCCACTAGTATCATCCCGAATTAAGAGAAAATAGACATGATAAAAGGGAATAAGGCGTAAGTAAACCAGAACTTCAAGGAGAACTAAGGCATAACTTACCTTGGTTCCCTCATCAACAGGACTATAATTGTCGCTTTCGATAGGGACTGCGGTTGGGGCTGAGGCGCCCTTAGTAGGGGTTTCTGCACCATCACTAGTAGGTGTAGTCAGTTTTAAGACCTTAGCCATCGAGGGTTCAGATTGTTTACCAGCAATGCCCGTCCCTTGGCTGGTTCTCTTCCTCATCTTCAATTGTAATTCCTCAGAAGGATATTCTTCATCATCCTCTGAATCAATGATAATCTGAGCAGAGGCTCTTTTTAGCCTCTTTTGAGGTGTTGGAGGTGGCTTGTGAGACACCTAAGTTATTAAGAAGCATTAGAAGCAACCAAGAACAAGAATGATAAAATATAGAGGCGTATAAGCTACCTTATGGCTTTCAGTCTTTGCTTCAACCCATGGTTGAGGTGCATTCCTTTTAGGAGAAGCTACAAAATAAATCACGTTGCTACAAGTTAGTAACAATAAAGTTCAGATAAAAGAGTCTAAAATCAAAGGATGACGACCTTCAAGGATTTCAGATCCGATGCGAACATCTTCGATACCAACATGAAGATGCTCTTTCAAACTATCGAGCGTATGTTTAGTCTGAACCACCCGCTGGGCCTTCGGTTTCGACTGCTGGCGAAGGATTTTTATAGAATCTCCACAGTTAAACCAATCTGGAAATGGAGGGGTAAGAGCCACTCCAAAGTCAACAGTTGGCAATCGAGGAGTATTTGGGGGAAATAAGGCGAAAGCCACCTCATAACGTTTCTCACGAGGAACGTACGAAGGGATTTTTAAATTCTCCATTTTCTTTGAAAAAATTTCCTTCAGCGTGACAACAGCTTCACGGATGGTTCGACTAACGTCATCTGGTCGATAGGTAGTTTCAAAGTACTTTTGGAAGGCTTGAATCTCTTTGATATGAGTGGATGTGCCTTTCTTGATTTTTTCCTGCACATCAATGAAAGCCTGGTCAATCAAGCGAACAAAGCTTAAAATGTCAAGAAATTCTGAAGTATAATGCCTTGACCACCAGTTATAGAATTCTTGGGTGTAGAGGTAAGAAGGTTCGAAGTAAACAGGTGTTAAAAGGGATTTGTGAGCATGTCGAGCTAGATGCTTCAAACTCTCAAGGGTGTTAAAGACAGTGTTGGGGAGAATAACATGGGTTTTCTTGTCGTATAGACATTTGGGCAGCGTTTGGACTAATCCAAACTGTCGAGATACGAGGTTTGACTGGTAATCCATCAGAGTTGTCTGGCCTCTTAGGAGGTTAAGTTTGTGAATTAGTAATCGAGGTATTAAGAAACCTTCCCAGACAAGCTTTGACTCTGCTTCGTATTTTTTGAATGTAAGAGGAAAAGCTCTGGTGAACCATTCAGGACCATATTTCCTCTCTGCGAAAGGAGTCATCTGTGGGGTGAACTCATGGCGTTTGGTGAACATTTTAATAAAACCATAGATATTCGCTCTAAGTGTTTGACCTTCTTCACTAGGGGTGAGCTTGACCAATCGATTCCATTCGACTCGTCTCCCTGTTATTTTAGGGTATTCTTCATCAACTTCTCCTTTATTGGGAAGATTGGACTCGAACGTAGCATTGAGCCAAAGTTGAAGTAACCTGAAGGGCCCCGACAGTAAGAGGTTCCCGTTGCTTTCTTGGCTTTTTAGTCTGCCAGTGCCTTCACTCAAAGACTCATATAAACTAACCAGAATCATCTCACTTAGGCAGATGCCTCGATTCAAGTCCAGTTGGTTGGCCAATGTGAGGTACTTCCTCGTTACCTGCAGAGACTTTGTACAAAAGACACAACGAGATAGCCACATAGCTAAAAATGATATGTTTTTTTTTTATCTTTGACGGTTTCTATTTGCTTGTTATGGTAATGATTAATGAAATGGGTATATGTATGCTTGGTGGTTGAAAACCCTATAGAGTCTTGGAAATCCACTTCAGGATCATAAACCAGCCCATAGGGTTTTAGCCCTGTGATAGCGGCTAGGTTGAAGAGAATGGGCGTCATCATCCTACAAGGAAGGTGAAAATGTAATGGGTGTTATCCCAGAAGTACAGTGAGGATGCCAGCATAATGGGGCAATAGGTAGGACCTGCTTTCGATATCATGATCAGATCATAAATGTCAGTTTTCTTCCAATCGTCTGCTTTGACCTTTTCCACTTTGGTCAACCAGTTTAGGTAAAGATCAGAGTCCTTGAAATAAGGGGTAGCTCTAAATAACTTGGATCTGTCATTTAGGTACTTGAGGTCCACATGGTGTAAAGCCAAGCTATCTGGACCTTCAGTAGGTACTTTGGTAGAATCCTTTTTCCCTAGAGGTTTGGTTTTGCGATAAGAAGGGAAAAAGTCACTAAGGGTTGAGTAGTTGGTCCCTAAGAGAGATAAAGGGCCATCCAAAGTTAAAGACTTACCTGCAATAGTGATAGGGATTATTACCTGCGATTCATAAATGTGTCTTTTTTCTTCTATTAGAGGTTTAGGGATAAATTGTTGGTTCTTCACCATCTTGGGCCCACTCAGTATGGTGAAATGAGGAAGGAGTGACGCAGCTTATAGTCCTTTGGCTTGTGGATTTATCTTCTGATCTTTGGTGGTAGCAGTAGAAGACGCCATTGATGAAGTTTTGGAAAAAATGGGTTTGCTGAAGAAAGATTGGAGTTCTTTTGGAAGAAGTGTGTAAGTGAGTGCTAGGGTGAAAAAGTTTAAAATGATTTCTGGTAAAATTATTTATAAGGCATTTTTGAAGTAATCAAAAGCCATTATTCATCATTGAGGGTTAAGAGTAGTGGGACACGCGGTGTCCCTGGATTGAAAATGAGGGTGGTGGCAGTTATTACCTAGACCCACGATTTCATAGTTCCTAAAAGAGTGATGATGGTCTGAGATTTTGTGGGATTCCCAAGAAATTGCTCATAATGGCCCATGACGTCGTGGACATGCATAAAGATAGCTGAAGAATTTTTCTTTCAAGTCATGGGTAGTCAATTGCATTGATGCCTATGGGGAGGTCGAAAGATGGTGTCAAATTGAATGTTGTCAAAAAATGGTCCTTTTTCTTCAGCATGGTCGAAAAAGACATTTTTGGGGGGCAATCTGTTAGCTCACAAATTCGACGCCCATACTAAAATAAAATATTTGGATGAAATATTAAACTCTTGAAGAAGTATGAAAAACTTCGAGTGAAGAGGCCTTCGAGTAGGCTGAGTTTTTAAAGCGTTTGGGACTTAGAGAATATTTCCAAGTATTAAAGATACCAACTTCGACCGAGGCTGCTGGCTAAGTATTAGTAGAATTTTGAAATCAAATAAAGGAGAGAGTAGTTATGCTTTCTCGTGACTAAGCAAGACAAGTGGCGCTCATCCAGCAAGTGACTACATGCAATATGACACTTGTCATAGGCTGGTTATTTTAGGAGGTTGATGGCAGTTAACTTTTACTATTATAAATAAGGTTTCTAGCCATAGAATTCAGTATGTTGTAATTTACTATTGTACAAGTCACTCCCAAAATTACTCAAAGTATCCGAGTGTAGAGAAACGAGTTCTATGAGAATGTACGTCATGTAAAAACACCCTCTTTACTTTCAATAAAACTTATTTTACTTGCTTAATCTTAAAGAGTTTATCTTTACTTACTTGCAATCTACATTTTCCCTGCATTTTGCTTCACTTTATTTAAATGTTTTAAAGGTTCTTTACTTTGTTTCCTACAAATTCACGTTCTTTCATTTCAGGCGAGCCTTACCTTTACATTAACCCTTTTTCTCATAAGCATTGTCGAAGTGTTTAGTTTAGGTAGTTTTCTTTCAAGTAGAATTTAACACATGTCCCAGGATCAATCTGATCTATCACATGAGTCACCAAAGTTAGATTTGGAATATCAACAGTTGTTTTCCAATTTTCACGGGAAACAGTTATATTTGATGGTTTAATCTCTTTGTCACGATTTCCTTTGTAGGTCTCGAATGTTTACTTAAGAAAAGGTTGCTCCTTTAAATTGTTAGAATTTGAGGCAGTATGGTTGTGGCTTCTACTAAACTAGTATGAGTATATAGGCTGAAAGATCCGTGAGTTAAGCACGCTTCTCATTATTTACTGTGTCAGATCGTTTTGGTTGTTCTGCCTTTAGTTCTCTAAGCTAAATATCTCATTGCAAGAGTGCCAGCAGATGACTTAGAACGTCATACATAACTCTTTGGGAAGGGTTATTGGCTCTTGAATAATTCAGTAAAGACAAATGTTTGGTCCTTTCACAAGGATGACTTGGAACCTCAATGTTAAACCATAAATATAATCCATAAATTCCATGTCTTGTTGTCGCACTATCTCCTCCAACGTGCCTTGTCGCAAGGTAAGATGGCTTTATGCTAGCATTATTGAATCGAACATGTTGTTCATTTATGAATGTTCCATTGTCGTTTTTATTTTTGAAATGTGTTTGACTATGTGATGAATTCTCCTTTGCTCAATATTGAGGATACGATTCTCGCGTGATTCTGTTTCAATCATGGCTATTTACCTTCATACTTATGGCTTGTGAAATATTTTTAGAAAGCAAACATATTTCTTCATAGTAGCTAGTAATTATGTTAGATTTTTGTGTATGCAGAGAAAGTTGTAATCCTCCATGCCAAAGCCACTTTTCAATTTGGAAGTGTTGGATGGAGTGTGAAATATGGAGTTGAAGACTAACGTGGTCAGACATGCGGTTGCCAAGATCGTCTAATCGCCAAAAATTTGTAAGGAATGTAGTTGTTGTTTCATAATCATGATTCAAAGATGAATCATCAGGGTTCGTAATCAAATATTTGACGGGGGTTTTTGATAAAAATTGACAACTAAATTTAAGAGGTTATTTTATTATTGAAAATAGATAGCCTTATAAATAGGCAGTACAGCAGAACAGTTCAACAAAGCCACAAACTTAAAATTCCTAAAAACAAGCTACCCACTAAACAAATTAACAGCACTAACAACACCTATAAGGACTATGTTTTTAAACATACTAAAAAAACAAATAATTAAATTAAATTAACAGTTCCTCCCTTGAACTGAAACCCTTCAGCTTCAGTTCACTAAGTCTCATTTAGTGTGCAGACTCCAAGTAACTTCCTGAGCTTCAAAAATGTAGGCAGCTTCAGTGGCTTGGTCATTATATCTGCGATCTGATCTTCACTCCTGCAGTAGAAGATATCGATTATACCTTCCTTTGTGTAATCCCTTAGAAAATGGAATCTCACATCTATGTGCTTGGTTCTTCCATATAAAACAGGATTTTTAGAGAGTTTGATGCTAGAATTATTATCACAATAAATCACTGATGCCCCTCTTGCTTAAAGTGCAGTTCTTCGAGAACTCTCTTGAGCCAAATGGCTTGGCAAGCACATGTTGTCAGAGCTACAAATTCAGCTTCAATTGTTGACAAAGTGATGATTGGTTGCTTCTTAGAAGACCATGAAACAACAGCAGAACCAAACATAAATACGTATCCTGTAGTACTCTTTCGATCATCCACATCTCCTGCATAATCATTGTCACTAAACCTACACAGATCTGTCCTTTCTCCTTTCTTTTAGAACAAACCAAAATTCTTAGTACCTTGAAGGTACATGAGAATTATTTTAGCAGCAAGAAGATGTGCCTCCCTTGGACGTTCCATATATCTACTGATTAAAGAAACAACATGCATTATATCCGGTCGTGTGGCTGTCAAGTACATTAAAGTGCCCACGATTCTTTTGTAAAGAGTGTTGCCCACATCTTTTCCTCTGGAATCTTTTGCCAATTTCAAACCAACTTCAATTGGTGTGTTAACAGCATTGCAATGCTTCATCTGGAACCTGTCCAAGACATCTTGCACATATTTCTTTTGACATAGAAATATTCCAGCATCGGATTGAACTGCTTCAATACCCAAAAAATAGTGCATCATTCCAAGATCAGACATTTCAAACTCACACATCATGGATAGCTTGAAATTTTCAACCATGGCACTATCATTTCCAGTATAAATTAAATCATCCACATATAAGTAGGCAATAATCATCTTCGCCCCATCTCCAAACTTTGAAAACAACGTATGTTCATATGGATATTTTTTGAAACCCTCCTTTGAAAAATAAGCATCAATGCGACTATACCAAGCTCTTGGAGCTTGTTTTAGTCCATATCGTGCCTTTTTTAATTTGTAAACTTTGTGATCACTTCCAAATTTTACATATCCAGGAGGTTGATCAATAAATACCTGTTCTTCTAGATCGCCGTGGAGAAATGTAGATTTTACACCCAATTGGTAAATAGGCCATGAATGTTGAGCGGCCAACGAAATCACCAACCTGATTATATCATGGCGTGCAACAGGAGCGAAAACCTCTTTATAATCGACACCATACTCTTGCTTGTAACCTTTTGCGACCAATCGTGCCTTGTATTTATCAACTTCGCCACTTCCTTTCATCTTTGTTTTGAAAACCCACTTAACACCAATGGTTTTTTGTCCTCTTGGAAGTTCTATCAGCTCCCAAGTATTATTTCTTTCAATAGACTCAATTTCAACATCCATAGCTTTTTGCCATTTAGGCTCTTTGACAACATCTTTAAAATCTACAGGATCACAATCTGCAAATAGTGAAAAATGAATTTGAGAATCCTCGATGATTCCAGTTACCTCAAAGTCAGACATCCATGCAAGCCTTCTTCTTTTACGTTGATTTCGCCTCTTAGTTTCTTCAATTTCGCAATCTGCACTCACATCAAAATTTGGAGAATCAGTGGAAGTAATCTGACTTGGTTGTTTCTCACTTTTTTCTCCTTCTCCATCAAAATCAACTTGGACTTTCTGCTCAATGTTGTCATCACTCCATGGCCAGAACTTGCTTTCGTCAAAATTCACATCTCGACTGATGATAATTTTCTTGGTGGATGGATTGTACAACTTATAGGCTTTTGATTGGTTACTTACACCAAGAAATATGCATTTTTCTCCTTTGTCATCAAGCTTTCTTCGTTTCTGGTCCGGAACATGAGCATATGCGATACAGCCAAATTTTTTGAAATACTCAATACTTGGCTTGTGTCCATTCCATGCTTCTTCGGGTGTCATATTCTTGACAGCAAATGTGGGACTTCTGTTCAGCAAGTGAATGCTCCAGGTTATAGCCTCTGGCCAAAAACTTTTTGGCATCCCTCTCATCTTCAACATTGTTCGAACCATATTCATTATGGTTCTATTCTTCCTTTCTGAGACGCCATTTTGTTGTGGTGAATAAGCTGTTGTAAGCTGCTTCCGGATTCCATGTGTCTCACAAAAATCTACAAATTCTTGTGAGTTGTATTCACCACCACGATCGTTGCGTAGGATTTTAATTGACATCTCCGCTTCATTTTCAGCATGCACCTTGAATTGTTTGAAGACGGATAGAGCTTCAGACTTTTCCTGCAAAAAATAAACCCATATTTTCCGACTAAAATCATCAATAAACGTTATGAAGTAATGTTTACCGCCATTTGAGGTTGGCGTGATTGGGCCGCAGATGTCAGAATGAATCAGCTCCAAGACTTGTTTTGCTCTCCGTGATTTTCCTGCTGGAAAAGTTTCTCGATGTTGCTTTCCAACAACACATTCTTCACAGACTTGGGATGGTCTTTGAAACTGTGGCAGACCTTTCACCATATTCTTCTGTTGGAGAGTTTGCAATCCTCCAAAGCTCAAATGACCATAGCGAAAATGCCATAGCCATGACTCATCTTTCAATTCCGCTGAGAGACTAATTTGGGGAGTGTTTCTGAAATGTAGCGGGAACATGCGATTTGATGTCATGTTTATTTCAGCAACCAATCCCTTTTCTTTATTCTGGATACAACACACCCCATCTTTGATATTAATCTCAAATCCCTTCTCCTGGAGTTGTCCAACACTAAGAAGATTAGTTTTCAAATCAGGGGCAAAGTAAACATTACCTATACAATGTTTTGTGTTGTCTTTTGTATAGATTTTGACATTTCCTTTGCCAATGATTGAAACTGTAGAGTTATCTTCAAACTTTATAGTGCTTCGGAATGATTCATCCAAGTCTGAAAACAAAGATTTATCCTCGCACATGTGGTTGTTGCAGTCTGTGTCTAAGTACCACATACTTCCATGAATTTTCTCCTCTTTGTGACATGCCATCAAGAGAGAAATATCCTCTTCCTTTTCGTCCGCATAGTTAGACTTCTGACCACGATCATGATGCAATTTAGTTCGACACTCAGACTTGTAGTGGCCATATCTGTGACATCTAAAATATTCAACTTTGGACTTGTTATTATTCGTCTTGTTGCCTCTGGATTGACTGTAGTTGTTACCCTTTCGCGTATCTGATGCATAATCTCCATCTGATTTGTGATATGGATTTTTGTCCTTCCACTTCCCTTTTCCTCTATCGGAACTTTTAAAGGTTGAAGCCTTCAAAGCTTGTTCCTCGGTGTCCTGCTGGATGATTTTTTGCTCATGAACCGACAAGGAACTTTGCAACTCATCAAGTGTCAGTTCATCAATGTTCTTTGATTCTTCAATGGAGCAGACAACAAAATTGAATTTGGGCGTCATTGACCGAAGAATCTTTTCTACAATCTTCACGTCCTCCATTTTTCTCCATGAACTCTCATTTTGTTAGTCACTGCCATGGTTCTACATAAATAATCAGCGACAAGTTCGCCTGTTTTCATTCGCAAAGTTTCGAATTCTGATCGAAGTGTCTGCAGTTGCACACGCTTTGCCCTTGCATTTCCCATATACCTTCTTTTCATAGAGTCCCAAATCTACTTGGAGGAGTCTTTGCAAAGAATCGTCTCCAAGGTTGCTCGATCGATGGCTTGAAAGAGGTAATTCTTTGCCTTCAAATCCTTTAACTTCAAAGCTTCTCTTTCTGTTTTTTGTGCATTAGTCAATGCAGCTTCATCTCCTATCTCTGGTACTCCAGATTCCACAACCTTCCAATACTCCTTGGATCTCAAGAAGTTCTCCATGAGCATGCTACAATGGTCATAGTGACCATCAAAGCGTGGAATAGCCGCTGGCACAAAGCCATTTTCTGAAGCCATTTTTCAAATCCCTCTCACGTAAAACCAACTCTTGATACCACTGATAAAAATTGATAACTGAATTGGAGAGGTTATTTTATTATTGAAAATAGATAGCCTTATAAATAGGCAGTACAGTAGAACAGTTCAACAAAGCCACGAACTTAAAATTCCTAAAAACAAGCTACCCACTAAACAAACTAACAACACTAACAACACCTGTAAGGACTAAGTTTTTTAAACATACTAAAAAACAAATAATGAAATTAACAGTTTTGTATCACCAAGGTCTCATATTTCTCATCGCTTAGATGTAGTAAGCAATAATTGCCAACGCCCCTTCAGTGACTTATTATGTTCCTCAATGACATGTTTTTCCGTTGGTGTACGTGCAAAATATGAATATGCTACTATAATTACTTCCAGTAGTATATTATGCTCATTACAAGCAATGTTGATATAAGAACCACACAAGTTTCATTGATTAAGAACTGGCCTTGTAATCACACATTGGTCTTTTATTCTACTTCTACTTAAGAATAATGGTATGAGTTTTAGCATCTAACAACAATTTATGACAACTTTGTCCATTGTGAATTAGAACCTTGTATTATTCTGAAACTTGACTTGTAATCTTAAATGGCTTGAATGATCTTGTATTCTTCACTTAATACTCGTACTCTAAATGAACTTGCAATATTGAATGAATAACTTGAACTTGAGGTTTGTAAAGAAAAATGAATCAATTCAAACTTTTTGTAAAGAGCACGAACCTCATTTTGACAATTTCTTGCTACAACCTGATTTAAGACTTTTATCTAAGTTCACCATTTTATAACTGTTAGATGCCCAATTGTGCTTATTGGAGCTATCAAATATGGACATCTTTCACTTCTTTTTATGCCGAAAACATATTTATTAAGCCTTGCTTTTGTTAGTGTGCATCATTGTGTCAAATGCTTTTGGTCCTTTTGATTTGTGTGTTATTGTGCAGGATTTAAGTGTGAAAGAGCATTATTTGAAGGCACAAGAAAGATGGCAAAGGAATCAAGCAAAGAGCAAAACAAAAGTTGGTTCACTCAGCGAGCACTTGGCGAGTGAGTAGCGAGTGTTCGCTACAACCTCGCCTAGCGAGCACGCAGCGAACAGCTCCAGACTTGGGCAGAATGGTTTTCAACACCAATCTTGGTCAGCGAGCAAGTGGCGAAGAGGCTCGCTAGGCGAGCTCCCAGCGAGCACCTAGCGAAGCAAAGCAGAATGTCTCAGGCACCCTTCGCTGGCTCATTCGCTGCAGCGAGCACCTAGCGAAGCAAAACAGAATGAAACTTGCAGACCTCGCTGGCAGGTTCGCTAGGCGAGGCTGTAGCGAGCGTTCGCCAGCAGCTCGCCTAGCGAGTGAGTAGCGAGCGTGCCCAGAATTGTCACTTACTATAAGTAGCTTGGGCCACTTTTTGGAGAAGATCTTCTTTTTTTTCACTTTTACATTGTTTTGCTGTAAGAAAGGGTTTTGTGACCTAAAAACCTATTTTGGCTTATTTTCTTCATCTCTTAACATAATCAAACAACAACAAGGTGGATCATCATCAAATTTGGATCATTCGACTTGGATGTTCATCAACCGACTTTAAAACTTCTTTTGCAAGCTACCATGAGAATGGGTAGCTTAAGTTCATCTTGTTGTCAAAGATAGATGTAGGTAATCATTGAACTTTGTATTTGTATGGATGATTTTCATTTGTAAACTCTTGAATGATTAATGTATGGTGAAAACTTTGTTTTATTCATAATCTTTTGTGTTGGTTAATGATTGAGAAATATTTACCAACTCTTGACCTAGGTTTTCACCCATCTCTTTTCTTGAGCTAGAAATAGTCTTGGATGATTTTGTTCACTTAAAATGTTGAACTTTAAAGTTGTCATTTTGATAGATTGTGTGAGAGATCAACAATGGATTAAAATGATAAACTTCACAATATGAGTTAGAGATAATCATATTGAGAGGATATTGTGAATGCTTTGATCATTCGAAAGAGTTTATTAAATATTAATCGGAGGTATACATGCAAAGTGATTACCGAAACCTAACTTTGACAATCTTTATTCAAACCGTTAAAACCTAACTTTTATCGCATTTATTCCTTTCATGCAAAATACTTGTTACCTTAAACACAAACCCTTGGATACCACTAAACTATAAATTTAAAAACTGTTGAACGGCAGCAAAATCTTATATTCCCTGTGGAGACGATAATACAAACCCGACACTTAACCACTGTTCTAACAAAATGGCGCCGTTGCCGGGGAATATAAATTGATATTGCTGGCATCGCAATAGTTGCCGAATTTTTAGTTTTGAAATTTTTACTTGTGCTTGTAATTTGTTTGGTTAGTGTGCAGCCCTTGTTTATGCGAGGACAGATTCCTGAGGACCAAATTCTTTTTGATCCTGAGATCGAAAGAACCGCAAGGAGACTGAACAGTAGAGCAAGACGCAGGAGGCAACAAGCCAGGCAAAGACAAAATCAAGGAGAAAGTTCTTCGACTACCACATCACCACCACATTTCACACCAATCATGGCAGAACCACCACCCCCTCCACCAGTTTCTACTCCATGCACTAACAGTCCCAGACATACAACTCAGTTTGCACGTAATCTCCAAAATGGAAGACAAGCGGAGATGAAAACGGGAATCCTAGCTCTTGTCTATCAAAATCCTTTTACGGGATTAGACCATGAGGATCCGTTTACTCATCTTACGAAATTTTATGAGATTGCGGGCGCAACTGGAGCTACCGAAGCTGACGAAGAGTCATTGTTTAGGAGACTATTCCCTCATTCCTTAATTAGGAAAGCAAAGGAGTGGTATCTTGACCAATCGACAACAATCATGATCGATTGGAATCTTTTAGAAGAAAAGTTTCTTGAACGGTTCTTTCCACATAACCGGTTCATGGAGGCTAAAACTGCAATTGCGGTATTTTCTCAAGGAGCTAGTGAATCACTCAATGAAGCTTGGGAGCGTTACAAATCTATGTTGAGAAAATGCAAGGGACATGGTTTCGATGAGCTCACTCAAATTCATATTTTCCGGAATGGACTCCTTTCGGTTCATAAGACCTTATTGGATGCTACGGCGGGAGATTCTTTAATGTCAAAAAGCGCCGAAGATGCAACTGCGATCATTGATAAAATGGCACTTAATGATCACCAAGGGAACCACAACCGAGGGGTAGCTCAAAGAAAGCCGGGTGTGCTTGAGTTAGGAACAAATGATGCTATACTTGCGCAAAACAAGCTCATCTCACAACAAGTGGAACTTTTAACTCAACAAATCAAGGAGCTAAAAGAACCGTCAAAAGCTAAACAAATAGCTTGTTGCGAGCTTTGTAAAGGCGAACATGATACTGGATTTTGTCCGCCTCCCGGATTCGAAGAAGTGAAGTACATGGCTAACCAGAGAGATTACCAACAAAGGCGACCACAACAACAACCATACCATCATCCTCAACAACAACAACAACAAAACTATCAAGGATACCAACCTAGAGGTAACTACCACAATAGCCAAGGTTATGGGGGAGGAAACTCTAACCGTCAAAATTCGTATGTACCTCAACAACCGCCGGTTGCAACTTCTAAGCTAGAAGATACATTGACGCAATTCATGCAAATGTCTATGGCAAACCAAAAAAGTAATGACGCGGCTATAAAAAATCTTGAGACTCAAGTTGGTCAACTCGCTAAGCAATTAGCGGAACAACAAGTCGGACCATCTTTCTCGGCAAATACGCAAACAAATCCGAAGGAGCATTGTAAGGCTATAAGGACGAGAAGCGGGAGGGAGTTGATTGACGAGAGTGAAAAAAAAGAGGTAGAGAAAAAAATTGATGATAAACTTGATGGTGAAGTTGGTGAATGGAGTGAGGAGGAAGTAGAAAATAAAGAAAAACATGGTGAAGTTGAAAAAGACATAGTGGTTGAAGTTGAAAATAATGAAAATGATAAAGAAAAAGTGGATGAAGTAAAAAAGAAAAGAGAAAGGAACCCAAGAGCATCTAGAAGCAAGGAGATGGTGAGCACCACTCCGGTTCAAAATTTGCCTTACCCGCACGCTCCATCTAGGAGAGAAAATGAACGGCATTACGCACGGTTCATGGACATTTTTAAACAATTACAAATCAATATTCCGTTCGCCGAAGCTTTGGAACAAATGCCGAAGTATGCCAAATTCATGAAGGACATACTTACAAAGAAGCGGAGGTACACGGAACCGGAAACAATAGTACTCGACGCAAGTTGTAGCGCTATCATCCAACGTACTCTACCAAGAAAGGAAGTTGATCCGGTGAGAGTTACATTGCCGGTTACCATTGGTGACGTTTATGTTGGAAAAGGATTGATTGATTTGGGGTCGAGCATAAATCTTATCCCGTTGTCTATCGTGAAAAAGCTTGGCAACATTGAGATCAAGTCCATCCAAATGACGTTACAATTAGCCGATAAGTCTACTACTCATCCTCATGGAGTAGCTCAAGACGTGTTGGTTAAAGTGGACAAGTTTTTCTTCCCGGTGGATTTTATTGTGATTGATATGGAGGAAGATGATGATGTGTAACACCCATTTTAATTATTTAGTCACTTTATTATTATTTTAAAAATTATATGTTGGTGTGCCCTTTGGTGGGGGTGTATTTGATGATGTTTGGTGGGTGTCCCTAATGTGGGAGGACTATTGGTGATATTTTGGTGTGAAATATAGTAATATAAAAATAATAGTAACATTGGTGGGGGTGTTATTATTATTATTATATTTATTATATTTGTTACTATTATTAATATTATTATTATTTTGGTGAAATAATAATATTAGTATTATTATATTATTATTATATTATTTTTATTAATATTATTATTATTATTGGTGTGATAATATTATTATTATTATAATTATAATTATTGTTGGGTGTATCACTATTATTATTATTATGTTGAATATTACTATAATATTATAATAGTATTATATTATATTATATTATTATTATTATTATTATAATGATTATTATAATTATTATTATTAGAATTATTATTGGGAATATTAGTGGTTGGAATAAGTAAAATAAGAGGTGAAAGGGTTATTGGGAAGTTAGAATGGAAATATGAAAAGTCACGATAGAAACCGTGAGGAAGGAAATATGAAGGGGTAGCAAGGAGATATTAGAAAAGTTGGAATGGAGAGGAAAGGGATTACCATAGGCGTGGGATATTGGTGTGATAATAATAATAGTATTATTATTATTATTATTATTATTACTATTATTATTATTATTAGTGTTATTATTATTATTATTATTAAAAGTATTATTATGATTATTGGAGAGATAATAATATTATTATTATTGTTATTATTAATAGTATTATTATTATTAAGATTATTATTATTATTATCATTATTATTATTATTAGAATTATTAATATTATTATTATTATTATTATTATTATTATTATTATTATTATTAATATGTGGTATTATTAATATTAGTAAGATTATATTAGTATTATTATTATTATTAAGATTATTAATATTATATTATTTTATTAGTTATTATTATTGGGATTAGAATAATTAAAAAGGGAAATAGAATATGAGGGGTTAGGAGAGTTACGATACATTTTAGAAAATTGAGAAAAAAGAGCGATAGAAAGAGAGAAGAGGAAAGAACGAGGAAAGTGAAAAAGAACGAAGGAAAAAGGGAACGAAGAACGGAAGAGGAAGGAGAAGGCCAAGAGACCAATTCTAGGAGGAATTCTATCGATCGACCAATTGTCAAGGTAAGGGGGGAGAAATTTGATTGGGAATGGTTTATACATGTATAGGGTAGAGGGGATTCCTTAACCCCGTAGGAATTTATCGTTATATAAAGTTTTATATTGGCATGCTATGATTATTGTTGATGTTGGGGGATTGATGAATGCTGATGATGCATTTTGGGGTATATATATATATGGTGATGATGTTACTGTAGTATTGATCCATTTTGTTGGATTGTTGATGTTACTGTAGTGTTGATAGTAACTAGGAATATAAAGCTGATGAGATTATGTGTTGTTACCGTAGTGTTGGCAATGACCGTGATTATAGCTTTGGGAAAAGTTATGTGTTGTTTCCCTATAGCGTCGTTAATGACTATGGTTAGGACCTTGGTGAGATTCAGAGTGACTCTGAAATGTCGGTAATGTACCGTAATGTCGGTTCTAGAGTAGAAATTATAGGATAATTGGTAAGTATAATATCTATTGGCATGTTTGTGATTGTGGATTGATGTTGATGAATTATTGATTTTGGTGTATAGGCTGAGGTGTTGGTTTAGGGAGGTTCTGAGTAACCTCAGAGACTTTTGGTGAGATGTCTGAATTGGTCTCGTGTGATCCTTCTAGCCTTGCTGTAGTGTGAAAATGATGAGTATGGGATATAACTTGTGTACTTGGGGATAGTACGCGTTTCCCTTAATATTGTTGGTGAGCAATTAGTAATGTATATGTGTGTAGTGATCAGTAGGATCGTGTATCCCCGAGTGGGGGGGGGACGTAGTTATATCCGGTGTGATAGTATGCATTCGTTTACTATCTGATTGATTTATATGGTGTTGGTGTAATATATCTATACATATGCATTGTTGTATGATGATATGATCAGGAGGATCGTGTGCACTTAGCGTGCCAGAATATAATAATTATGCATTGGTGTCTTGCATATCATGGTGTTTTGGTGGGATGAATCATGTCTCAGGAGGAGCGTAAGTGATTCATCCGTACTCCTTTGTGGAGAATGGTGGGGGATAGATCATGTCTCAGGAGGAGCGTAAGTGATCTATCCAGGTTCGATTGAATGAACCAATGAGTCGGTACCGCATGCATGGTGTTGAGTTGCATAATTGCATTATAATATGTTATATTGTAATTTGAACAGTAGGTTCGTTATATGGTGTTGTTGGGGTGAATAATTGATGTGTTGGTGTGTTTTACTGCCTTATTACATGTATTACATTACCATTATATTTTTGATCATGATTTCTCACCCCTTGTTGTTGTTGTGGTCTGTGCTTCTTCGGAAGTACAGATAATCCAGGTGCTTAGCTAGCTTGGATATTGGTGTGACTGTCGAGTCTAGGATGCTCTGATACGTAGCACGGGACTTGGGCATTTTTATTGTTTCATGTTGAACTCCTATTTTTTTCCTGCGAACGTATCAAATTTTTTATTTAATTGTATTATTTAAATATTCCGCTGTATTTGGAGAAAAACCTTTTTTATAAGGAAACGTGATTTTTATGTGATATCCCACTTGGGAAGGAAACTCTGATTTTTATTATGTTATTCATATTTTATTTGTTTTGGGAAGTGGGGTGTTACAATTGGTATCAGAGCAGGTCGGTCCGTCCGGCCAGTGTTGTTGAGTCTGTCCGTTATGATGTAGTTGAATATCTTTTAACCTGGTGTTGTTATGTTTTGAGCAGTATGGCAGGAAGGAACGATGCTGCATTAGCTGCTGCTATGCAAGCAATGGCGCAAGCTGTTGCTAATCAGAATCAAACTGCAGATGCCCAATTCAGGAGTTGGGCGCAGTTTCGGAGCAACAAGCCGCCAACGTTTGAAGGAGGAATTCTGGACCCAGAAGCTGCTCAGAAGTGGCTGAAGGCAATTGAGAAAATCTTCAGAACTATGGATTGTACTGATGAGCAGAAGGTGAGGTTTGGTACTCACATGCTGGAGGGTGAGGCTGAAGCTTGGTGGGACAATAGTCGCCAAAGATTGGAAGCTGCTGGAACTGCCATTACTTGGGAGGTAGTTCGGAAGGGTTTTCTGGAGAAGTATTTTCCGGAAGATATTCGGAGTGCTAAGGAAATTGAATTCTTAGAGCTGAAGCAGGGTAGTATGACTGTAGCAGAGTATGCTGCTAAGTTTGAGGAGCTGGTGCAGTATTGTCCTCACTATAATGTGGAAGGGGCAATGACTTCTAAGTGCTTAAAGTTTGAGAATGGACTGCGTCCAGAGATTAAGCTGGGGATTGCTTGTCAGAAGATCAGGAGCTATCCTGAGCTGGTAAGCAGGAGCAGGATCTATGATAACGATAACCGGGCAAGGATTGCACACTACAAAGCTGTTAATGACCGTAAGGGTAAGCAGAGGTTTAGTGGTACTCCTTATGGTGTTGCTGCTGATAAGGGAAAACGTAAAGCTGTTGTTGATAAGAAGCCTAGAGATGGGAGAGCATCTGCTGAAGGGAAATGTTTTCGGTGCGGTGGTATGGGACACCGTGCTAATGATTGTCCTAATGAAGCCAAAAAGTGTTTTAAGTGTGGAAAACCAGGTCATGTGATAGCTGACTGCAGAGCAACTATGCCGACCTGTTATAACTGTGGTGAGAAGGGTCACATCAGTACCCATTGTGAGAAGCCGAAGAAGCCTCAGACGTCTCCGGCTGGTGGAAAAGTGTTTGCTTTGGCAGGAACTCAAGCTGCCAGTGATGAGCGTGTTATCAAAGGTACTTGTATTATCAATAATATTCCTTTAACTGCTATTATTGATACGGGTGCAACACACTCGTTTATTTCTGTGGATTGTGTGGAGAGGATAGGATTGGTGCCGTCTACTCTGGAGAGACGAATGACTATTGAGACACCCTCTATAGGTTCAGTGACTACTTCTTTGGTATGCCTGAAGTGTCCGCTGACTATTTTCGGTAGAGAATTTGAAGTGGATTTGATTTGTCTACCACTTGGTAAATTGGATGTTATTCTGGGTATGAACTGGTTAGAGTTCAACCGAGTCTACATCGACTGTTTTCGGAAGGAATTGTTGTTCTTGACCCCTGAAGAGGAAGCTTTAGCAAGTTCTTTGTCTAATAAAGAATTGAGGGCCTTGTTGGAAGATGAAACTAGAGTGTTTGCTTTATTTGCAACTTTATCGGTGGATAGCAAAGTGTCAATGGAGGAATTGGCAGTGGTGAATGAATTTCCGGAAGTGTTTCCTGACGACATTACGGAATTGCCTCCGACGCGAGAAGTGGAATTTGGTATTGATCTTGTTCCTGGTACGAGGCCTATTTCTATGGCGCCGTACAGGATGTCTGCAGTGGAATTGGCTGAGTTGAAGTCTCAGATTGGAGAATTGTTGGATAGAAAGTTTATTAGGCCAAGTGTATCGCCGTGGGGAGCTCCAGTGTTGTTGGTGAAGAAGAAGGATGGTAGTATGCGTTTGTGCATCGATTACCGTCAGTTGAATAAAGTGACGATTAAGAATAAGTATCCTCTCCCGAGGATTGATGATTTGATGGACCAGCTGGTGGGAGCTCGTGTGTTTAGTAAGATTGACTTAAGGTCGGGTTATCATCAAATAAGAGTAAAAGAAGGTGATATTCAGAAGACTGCTTTTAGAACTCGATATGGACATTATGAATATGCTGTAATGCCGTTTGGAGTGACTAATGCGCCGGGAGTATTTATGGAGTATATGAACAGAATTTTCCATTCTTATTTGGATCAATTCATTGTAGTGTTTATTGATGATATATTAATTTATTCTAAATCTGATGAAGAACATGCAGGACATTTGAGAATTGCCTTGCAAGTGTTGAAGGAAAATAAATTATTTGCTAAACTGTCAAAGTGTGACTTCTGGTTGAAGAGAGTGAGTTTCTTGGGGCATGTAATATCTGAAGATGGAATAGCGGTGGATCCGTCAAAAGTAAGTGCAGTATTGCAGTGGGAACCGCCGAAGACAGCGACAGAAATTAGGAGCTTTCTGGGTTTAGCTGGTTATTACCGCAGGTTTATTGAAGGGTTCTCTAATTTGGCGTTGCCATTAACTCAGTTGACGAGAAAGAACCAAGTTTTCGTATGGGACGCTGCTTGTGAAGAAAGTTTTGAAGAGTTGAAAAAGAGATTGACTACGGCACCGGTGTTAGTGTTACCGACTCCGAGTGAACCGTTTGTGGTGTACTGTGATGCGTCTAAGATGGGATTAGGAGGAGTTCTTATGCAGAATGGTAAGGTAGTAGCATATGCTTCGCGGCAACTGAGAGTGCATGAGCGAAATTATCCTACTCATGATCTTGAGTTAGCTGCGGTTGTTTTTGTGTTGAAAATTTGGAGGCATTACCTGTATGGTTCAAGATTTGAAGTGTTTAGTGATCATAAGAGTCTGAGATACCTGTTTGATCAGAAAGAGCTGAATATGAGGCAGAGAAGATGGTTAGAATTTTTGAAGGATTATGACTTCAGTTTGAGTTATCATCCGGGAAAGGCCAATGTAGTGGCAGACGCTTTGAGTAGAAAGACAATTCATATGGCAGCTCTGATGGTGAAAGAAATTGAGTTAATTGAACAATTCAGAGATTTGAGCATGGTTTGTGAAACTACTGCAGAGAGTGTAATGTTGGGTATGTTGCAGGTAAATAATGACTTCTTGGATATGATTAGAGAGAATCAGAAGTTGGATGTGAAATTGGTAGATTTGATGCCTGGAGTAGGAAGTGACTCCAATAGTGACTTTAAATTGGATAGTACAGGTGTGTTGAGATTTAGAGGCAGGATTTGTGTACCAGATGATGAGGAACTGAAAAAGCTGATTTTGAGTGAAGGACACCGTAGTAATCTGAGTATTCATCCCAGAGCTACGAAGATGTATCATGATTTAAAGAAATTATTTTGGTGGTCTGGTATGAAAAGAGACATTGCTCAATTTGTTTATGCCTGTTTGACGTGTCAGAAATCGAAGGTAGAACACCAGAGACCTTCTGGATTTATGCAACCGTTGGAAATTCCGGTTTGGAAATGGGATTGCATTTCTATGGACTTTGTTACAGGATTGCCAAATACGGCGAGAGGTTTTGATGCTATATGGGTGATTGTGGATCGGTTAACGAAGTCTGCACACTTTGTGCCAATTAATATTAGTTTTCCGTTGACGAAGCTGGCGGAGATTTATATTCGGGTAATTGTGAAGTTACATGGTGTTCCGTCCAGTATTGTGTCGGATAGAGATCCGAGGTTTACTTCAGAATTTTGGAAGAGCTTGCAAGAAGCTTTGGGTACTAAGTTGAAATTAAGTTCAGCTTATCATCCACAAACTGATGGTCAATCGGAAAGGACTATTCAGTCGCTTGAGGATTTATTAAGAGCTTGTGTATTGGAAAAGGGTGGTGCGTGGGACACTCATTTATCATTGATTGAATTCACGTACAATAATAGTTACCATTCGAGTATTGGAATGGCACCCTTTGAAGCTTTGTATGGGAGGAGGTGTAGGACTCCTCTGTGTTGGTATGAGACCGGTGAGAGTGTGGTGCTTGGACCAGAAATTGTTCAGCAGACTACTGAGACGATTCAGATGATTCGTGAGAAAATGAAAGTGTCTCAGAGTAGGCAGAAGAGTTATCATGATAATCGGAGGAAAGAGTTGGAATTCTGTGTAGGTGATCACGTATTCCTAAGAGTTAACCCGATGACTGGTGTGGGTCGGGCGTTGAAGTCCAAGAAGCTGGATCCTAAGTTTATTGGACCTTATGAAATTTTGCAAAGAGTTGGTGCTGTGGCCTATAGGGTGGCGTTGCCGCCGGAGTTGTCGAATCTACATGATGTGTTTCATGTGTCGCAATTGCGAAAATATGTTTCTGATCCATCTCATGTGATTCAGAGAGATGATGTTCAGGTTCGGGAGAATCTTACTATTGAGACGATGCCGTTGAGGATCGAGGACCGTAAGATGAAACAGCTCCGAGGGAAAGAGATACCTTTGGTGAAGGTAGCTTGGGGAGGTGCTGCAGGAGGCAGTGTGACCTGGGAGTTGGAAAGCAGGATGCGAGAAGCGTATCCGGAGCTATTTCCATCAGGTAATTTTCGAGGACGAAAATAATTAAAGTGGGGGAGAGTTGTAACACCCATTTTAATTATTTAGTCACTTTATTATTATTTTAAAAATTATATGTTGGTGTGCCCTTTGGTGGGGGTGTATTTGATGATGTTTGGTGGGTGTCCCTAATGTGGGAGGACTATTGGTGATATTTTGGTGTGAAATATAGTAATATAAAAATAATAGTAACATTGGTGGGGGTGTTATTATTATTATATTTATTATATTTGTTACTATTATTAATATTATTATTATTTTGGTGAAATAATAATATTAGTATTATTATATTATTATTATATTATTTTTATTAATATTATTATTATTATTGGTGTGATAATATTATTATTATTATAATTATAATTATTGTTGGGTGTATCACTATTATTATTATTATGTTGAATATTACTATAATATTATAATAGTATTATATTATATTATATTATTATTATTATTATAATGATTATTATAATTATTATTATTAGAATTATTATTGGGAATATTAGTGGTTGGAATAAGTAAAATAAGAGGTGAAAGGGTTATTGGGAAGTTAGAATGGAAATATGAAAAGTCACGATAGAAACCGTGAGGAAGGAAATATGAAGGGGTAGCAAGGAGATATTAGAAAAGTTGGAATGGAGAGGAAAGGGATTACCATAGGCGTGGGATATTGGTGTGATAATAATAATAGTATTATTATTATTATTATTACTATTATTATTATTAGTGTTATTATTATTATTATTATTATTAAAAGTATTATTATGATTATTGGAGAGATAATAATATTATTATTATTGTTATTATTAATAGTATTATTATTATTAAGATTATTATTATTATTATCATTATTATTATTATTAGAATTATTAATATTATTATTATTATTATTATTATTATTATTAATATGTGGTATTATTAATATTAGTAAGATTATATTAGTATTATTATTATTATTAAGATTATTAATATTATATTATTTTATTAGTTATTATTATTGGGATTAGAATAATTAAAAAGGGAAATAGAATATGAGGGGTTAGGAGAGTTACGATACATTTTAGAAAATTGAGAAAAAAGAGCGATAGAAAGAGAGAAGAGGAAAGAACGAGGAAAGTGAAAAAGAACGAAGGAAAAAGGGAACGAAGAACGGAAGAGGAAGGAGAAGGCCAAGAGACCAATTCTAGGAGGAATTCTATCGATCGACCAATTGTCAAGGTAAGGGGGGAGAAATTTGATTGGGAATGGTTTATACATGTATAGGGTAGAGGGGATTCCTTAACCCCGTAGGAATTTATCGTTATATAAAGTTTTATATTAGCATGCTATGATTATTGTTGATGTTGGGGGATTGATGAATGCTGATGATGCATTTTGGGGTATATATATATATGGTGATGATGTTACTGTAGTATTGATCCATTTTGTTGGATTGTTGATGTTACTGTAGTGTTGATAGTAACTAGGAATATAAAGCTGATGAGATTATGTGTTGTTACCGTAGTGTTGGCAATGACCGTGATTATAGCTTTGGGAAAAGTTATGTGTTGTTTCCCTATAGCGTCGTTAATGACTATGGTTAGGACCTTGGTGAGATTCAGAGTGACTCTGAAATGTCGGTAATGTACCGTAATGTCGGTTCTAGAGTAGAAATTATAGGATAATTGGTAAGTATAATATCTATTGGCATGTTTGTGATTGTGGATTGATGTTGATGAATTATTGATTTTGGTGTATAGGCTGAGGTGTTGGTTTAGGGAGGTTCTGAGTAACCTCAGAGACTTTTGGTGAGATGTCTGAATTGGTCTCGTGTGATCCTTCTAGCCTTGCTGTAGTGTGAAAATGATGAGTATGGGATATAACTTGTGTACTTGGGGATAGTACGCGTTTCCCTTAATATTGTTGGTGAGCAATTAGTAATGTATATGTGTGTAGTGATCAGTAGGATCGTGTATCCCCGAGTGGGGGGGGGGGGACGTAGTTATATCCGGTGTGATAGTATGAATTCGTTTACTATCTGATTGATTTATATGGTGTTGGTGTAATATATCTATACATATGCATTGTTGTATGATGATATGATCAGGAGGATCGTGTGCACTTAGCGTGCCAGAATATAATAATTATGCATTGGTGTCTTGCATATCATGGTGTTTTGGTGGGATGAATCATGTCTCAGGAGGAGCGTAAGTGATTCATCCGTACTCCTTTGTGGAGAATGGTGGGGGATAGATCATGTCTCAGGAGGAGCGTAAGTGATCTATCCAGGTTCGATTGAATGAACCAATGAGTCGGTACCGCATGCATGGTGTTGAGTTGCATAATTGCATTATAATATGTTATATTGTAATTTGAACAGTAGGTTCGTTATATGGTGTTGTTGGGGTGAATAATTGATGTGTTGGTGTGTTTTACTGCCTTATTACATGTATTACATTACCATTATATTTTTGATCATGATTTCTCACCCCTTGTTGTTGTTGTGGTCTGTGCTTCTTCGGAAGTACAGATAATCCAGGTGCTTAGCTAGCTTGGATATTGGTGTGACTGTCGAGTCTAGGATGCTCTGATACGTAGCACGGGACTTGGGCATTTTTATTGTTTCATGTTGAACTCCTATTTTTTTCCTGCGAACGTATCAAAATTTTTATTTAATTGTATTATTTAAATATTCCGCTGTATTTGGAGAAAAACCTTTTTTATAAGGAAACGTGATTTTTATGTGATATCCCACTTGGGAAGGAAACTCTGATTTTTATTATGTTATTCATATTTTATTTGTTTTGGGAAGTGGGGTGTTACATGATGCGCCTTTGATTCTTGGAAGGCATTTCATGAAAACCGCTCGAATGATGATTGATGTGGATGACGGTTTGATGAAGGTAAGAGTTCAAAACGAAGAGGTCACTTTTGACCTTTTTGAAGCAATGAAGCATTCAAAGGACAAGCATGATAGTTTCCGAGTTGACGTAATTGAGGAAGCTTCCTTTGAAGTTGCAAAGCATGTTAACGACATCACCCCCATGGAGCTAGCCCTTAATGACTCCTTTGAAGTTTTCACTCTTGAAGAAGAGGAAGCTCTAGATGAATGCTTGAGAGAGCTTGATAGTCTTAAGGATTTGCAACCGTGGGAAGTAGAGGAAGAAGTCTTAAAAAAAGAGGTCAATGAATAAAAGCCAAGCATTGAATTAAAAGATTTACCCAATAATTTGAAATATGCATTTTTGGATGAAGCCGAAGAGAAGTCGGTTATCATTAGCAACCTCTTGTCAAAAATGAAGAATCGCTTTTAATTGACGTGTTGAAGAAAAATCAAGAAGCAATGGGATGGACTCTTTCCGATCTAAAAGGAATTAGTCCTTCTTATTGTATGCACAAGATCTTAATGGAGGAGGATTTCAAGTCGGTAGCTCAACCGCAATGTTGTTTGAATCCAACAATGAAAGAGGTTGTGAGAAAAGAAGTTGTAAAACTTTTGGATGCGGGAATGATCTACCCTATCTCGGATAGCCCTTGGGTAAGTCCGGTGCATGTGGTTCCAAAGAAGGGGGGCATTACCGTTATTCGCAATGAGAACAATAAGTTGATCCCTACTAAGGTAGCAACGGGGTGGAGGATGTGCATAGACTATAGGAGGTTAAATACCGCAACTCGGAAGGACCATTTCCCACTTCCGTTCATGGATCAAATGCT
The DNA here is from genome assembly GCA_963859935.3 of Lathyrus sativus. Classification (NCBI taxonomy): domain Eukaryota; kingdom Viridiplantae; phylum Streptophyta; class Magnoliopsida; order Fabales; family Fabaceae; genus Lathyrus; species Lathyrus sativus. The sequence continues at coordinate 615,305,330 of OZ012740.1, read as the reverse complement.
TGAAAGACTCTCGGGACAAGAATTTTATTGTTTTCTTGATGGCTATTCCGGGTACAACCAAATTGCGGTTGACCCGGCCGATCACGAAAAGACGGCTTTTACATGTCCATTTGGAATCTTCGCTTACCGCAAAATGCCCTTTGGGTTATGTAATGCGCCAGCAACTTTCCAAAGGTGTATGCAAGCCATTTTTGCTGACCTTATAGAGAAAACAATGGAGGTTTTTATGGATGACTTTTTGGTGTTTGGGGGATCTTTTGGTTTATGTTTGGAAAATTTGACGACGGTACTTGAAAGGTGTGTGAAAAGAAACTTGGTGTTGAATTGGGATAAATGCCACTTTATGGTGACGGAGGGGATTGTTCTCGGCCACAAGGTCTCGTTAAAAGGACTCGAAGTGGATTGTGCTAAAGTTGAGGTGATAGAGAAGTTGCCTCCTCCGGCGAACTTAAAGGGAATCAGAAGTTTTCTTGGGCATGCCGGTTTCTACCGGCGATTCATCAAAGACTTCTCAAAGGTGGCTAGACCTTTGAGTAATTTGCTTGCCAAAGATCGGGTATTTCTCCTAACTGATGATTGTTTAAAAGCTTTTGAGACATTGAAAGAGAAGTTGGTCACCGCTCCTATCATAGTCGCTCCGAATTGGAATTTGAATTTTGAGCTAATGTGTGATGTGAGTGACTATGCAATTGGAGCGGTGCTTGGCCAACGAAAAGAAATTTTTTTTTCATACCATACACTATGCGAGCAAAGTCCTTAATGAGGCACAAGTTAATTATGCCACTACTGAAAAAGAATTGCTCGCAATAGTGTATGCACTTGAGAAATTTCGTTCATATTTAATTGGCTCAAAAGTTATTGTCTACACCGACCATGCGGCGATTAAATATTTGCTAACCAAGCCGGATTCTAAGCAAAGGCTTATCCGGTGGATCCTTTTGTTGCAAGAATTCGATGTTGAGATAAAAGACAAAAAAGGATCCGAAAATGTGGTAGCAGATCATTTATCTCGCCTTGTCAATGATGAGGTGACCGCCTTAGAAAAAGACATCTGAGAAGAGTTTCCTGATGAAAAGCTTTTTAAAGTGCAAGTGAAGCTGTGGTTTGCGGATTTTGCAAACCACAAGGCGAGCAGTTTTGTGCCGCACGACCTAACTCCTAATCAAAAGAGGAAATTCATCTCTGATGCCAAATACTATGTGTGGGATGATCCTTATTTATTTAAGTTGGGCGATGATAATTTATTGAGAAGATGTGTTACGAGCGATGAGGCCCAAAGTATTTTATGGCACTGTCACAACTCGCCTTATGGTGGTCATTTCAATGGGGCTAGAACGGTGAATAAAGTCCTTCAATCGGGATTTTATTGCCCTTCTATTTTTAAAGACGCAAATGCCCATGCGCAAAATTGTGACAGCTGTCAAAGGAGTGGTGGAATAGGAAAGAGAGACGAAATGCCTCTTCAAAATATTCAAGAGGTAGAATTATTTGATTGTTGGGGCATTGACTTTGTCGGACCATTTCCACCGTCTTTTGGAAATGAGTATTTGTTGGTAGCAGTTGACTATGTGTTGAAGTGGGTTGAGGCGATTGCCTCACCAAGAGCGGATGCTAAAATGGTAATAAGCTTTTTAAAAAGAAATATTTTCTCCCGTTTTGGAACCCCTCGAGTGTTGATTAGTGACAGAGGTTCACACTTTTGCAATGCGCCGCTTGAAAAAGTTTTGCAACATTATGGTGTAACGCATAAAGTGACCACTCCGTACCACCCACAGGAGAATGGTCAAGCCGAGGTCTCGAATAGAGAGATCAAAAGGATTTTGGAAAAAACTGTGTCTAGCTCGAGGAAGGATTGGTCTCAAAAGTTAGACGAAGCTTTATGGGCATATCGCACGGCCTATAAAGCTCCGATTGGGCTAACTCCATTCCAATTGGTTTTTGGTAAAACTTGCCATTTACCGGTTGAGATGGAGCACAAGGCCTTGTGGGCGTTAAAATTTGTAAACTTTGATCAAGAGTTAGCCGGTGACAAGAGAAAAGTGCAACTTCTTGAGTTGGAAGAAATGCGCAATGCCGCATACCACTCAAGTTGGTTGTACAAGGAAAAAGTGAAGGAGTACCACGACAAAAAGCTCCGCAAGAAAGAATTTGCGTCGGGGCAGCTTGTGCTTTTGTTTAACTCCAGGTTGAGGTTATTCCCTGGAAAATTAAAATCCAAGTGGTCCGGTCCGTTCCACGTCAAAGAAGTGAAATCTTTCGGAGCTGTGGTAATTGAGGACATGGATGGGAAAGACAACTGGACTGTGAATGGTCAGCGCCTAAAGATTTACCTCGGCGGGCATGTGCACCGAGGAAGCTGTGCAATTCTCCTTGATGTTCCAGCTTGAACATCATGGACCGTCGAGCTTATCCGATGTTAAACAAGCGCTAGTTGAGAGGCACCTCAACATTGTAAGTTTTTTTTATATGTTATGTTTTCTAATGTGTTATGTGGGGACTGATATTGATTTATGCTGGAACTGGGATCTGCCTGCTGTGCTTTATTTTTTCAAAATTCTGTGTTCGCTAGCTTCTCGCTAGACGAGCACGCAGCGAGCGTTCGCTAGCTTCTCGCTAGGCGAACCTCGCGAACCAGGCAATTCTGTTTAAATGGTGGGCCACTTATTGGGCCCAAAAGTTTGTTAGTTGTTTTTATTTTGTTCCCCCGTCCCTTGCTCACTCTCACTCTCATTTGCACTCACTTTCACTCTCACTTATTCTATTCTAAGCTAACTCTTGTTCCTAATCACTTGAAACCCAAATTGTGCTTCAGATCATCTACACTACTGCACCAGGTTTGACTTGTTCCTCATCTCTTTACTTTCTCTGTTTTTATTTTGTTGAATTGAGGGATTTAGGTTATATTGTGCATGTTAGGGTTTGAGAGATTTTGAGTTGCATGTGGATTTAGAACAAACCCTAGCATTGTAAACGTTTGGTATCTGGTGTTTAGATTGTTGCAATTTCCGTTAGTGGTCTCTGATACCAGCAGTCGCTGTTCTGCAAATTTCGCAGCGATTCGCTAGCAATTCGCTAGGCGAGCTCGCAGCGAGCATTCGCTAGCAGTTCGCTAGGCGAGCTCGCAACGACCATTCGCTGGCATCTCGCTAAGCGAAGCCGTAGCGAACGTAGCAGACTCTGTTTTGTCTATTCTATGCTGCTTACTAACGTTTTACTATGTTGTTGTTTCTCTGATGTTATGAATGCAGATGGCCTCAGGTAATTTCGGAAAAAAGCGAAAGGTGGGATCCACCTCTAGGACGGTTCCTATCCAGTTCGACACGGACAAATTTGTGGGGGCAAAGTAAGCTGCCCGGTACCAGGCGCTGCAAAAGCGAAAGATTTTGCCGGAGAGAAGGTTCGTGATTGACTCTGAGGGAGAATACCGCAACTTTGCAGGGTTGATTGATACAAAAAAATGGGGCATGTTGACGTCCCCTGTGGAGAGCTACAGTTTGGAGGTGGTGCGCGAGTTTTATGCGAACGTGCTGCCTGACGATGATGAACCGTTCACCTGGTCTTCAAGGGTGTTCGGCTGTCAGATAGCTTTTGACAGGAACGCCATCAACCATATTCTTGGAGAACCCCTCCACTTGGGTCCTAATGAACTGGATGCGTATTCAAGGACTCTGAGGTTGCATCCGAAGATTGATGAGATGTCAGCTGCTCTCTTACTGCAAGGCAGAACTGTTGAGAGGAATCACTCTGGTGAAGCTATTAGGTTTAAAAGGGAAGACATGACACCTATGGCTCAGTTGATTTTGATGTTGGTTCTGTCCAACATTAAGCCGAAGTCGCACACGTCCACCGTGCCGATCCCAGTGGCACGGCTTGTTCACGCTATTTTAACTAATGTGCAAATTGATGTGGCTGGTCTTATTGCACGTGAATTGAAGTCTGTCATTGAAAGCGGGCTTAAGTCGGGGGCGCGGGCTAATTGCCCCCTGGCTTTTCCCTGCCTCATTATGGCATTATGTGCAAAAACTAGGCTGAAGCTTCCCTCCAGAAGTTTGGTCAAGATACCAGCTGCAATTGATGATAGCTACGTGAATAAGTACTGTAGGCCAAGAGTTGATAGGAGTGGTTCATTTGCTGATGGTGCCAGAACTACTGATGGTTCTGGTGGTTCATCTCGAGGGTTTGATCCCTTCCAGCGAGCAGTATGTAACTACAATTAGGATTGGATGGACGCGACTCAGCGCGCAATGGTGGACTTACATGATTCGATGCAGGTCTTGTAGTTGCAAAACCGTGATCCTACTTCAGAGCAGTCTATTATGACGCGTGAGCAGTTCATGCAGCACGTGAGCTGGCCTGTGGACAGGCCTGTTTTCTCTGAGGGGGCAGGTGCGGATGCAGATGATGATGATGAAGAGGTTGAGGGTGAAGAAGATTTTGATGAGGAGGGCACTTCGGAGTATGAGTCTAAGGACGGAGAGGAGTGATGTGATTTGTTCTGTTTTCAGTTTTAGTGTGTTTTGATTTTGACTTGTACTATTGGGGTGTTTTGTCCCCCACGCACATTGTTATTTCTTTAATTTATTTAATTTCAGTACTTTTGATTTTCAACTATTTTGGTTAAATAATTTTTTGTGATTGATTTTTGTCCAAACCTTCTAGATTGGTTGCTCTCTTGAAAGAAGTATCCAATGAAGGTGCATCCGAGCTTGGATGGCGATGATAAAATTAAATAAGTGATGAAAGCTAAGGTACATTGTTACCTTCGGTTAGAACTATATAATGCTTGCGGAACTTTCACTTCCTTTTGTGATAAAATATTTTCCGATTGCAACTTAATTGATTGAATGATTCACTTAGGACTTTTAAACCACAAATTGTGAGGAAACCTCCATTATGTACTTAAATGCTGGATTCTGATAAATTGTGTTGATTCATTTTATTCATGCGTTGTCTTTTATTATTATGAATTGTGGAAGTAGTTGAAATGATCAAGGCACTTGTTTCTCTCGAGCATAACCATTTCCAAAGATAAAGATACCCGTGAGCAGAGAGAGTATTTGTAACCCAATTTTGAGCCTAAAACAGTTGAATCCTTGCTTGGAATAAAGCGAGTGTCAAAAATCTTTTTCTTGAAACCTTGGAAATTTGGATTAATTGTTCTTCTGATGCAAAAAGAAAAGAAAAGGGCATTCATTTAGGGGAAAAGAAAAGACAAGTTGGGGAGAACAAATTTGTAAAGAGTAATTGGTCACAACTCTTGTTAAACTAGCAAGCATATATCTAAAAAAAAAAGAAAAAGAGAAGAAGAGAAACACTCATTTTTTGTGAATATGGTGTAGAAAAACAAGAAAACAAATGCTTGCTTGGTAGAAAAAGTGTGAAAAACAAAAGGGAGTTGTGAAAGGTTCAAATAAGGAATTGGTGGAACAAAGTTGAAGAGGTGTAAATAATTGTATAGTGAATGTCTCTTTTGCATCGGAAACTTCGTTCAATGGCCTTAGATATGTCCCTTGTTTGTTAACCCGACCAAGCTATAACCCGGAAAAGACCTTAGTGATCTTCGTGCTTCCACAGTTTCATGTAGAATTGTTAGACATTGTATGAATAGAGTTGATTTTGACATTGTTTATTGGAGAGTGAAAATTCCCCCGCGCTTTCATGTGCGACATTTTCTTCAATCCTTTTTCGAAGAGGAGAGTTAGGGTGATTCGTTCATGATATCATTGTTGTGATTTGATGAATGTTTAGTATTGCTTAAAAGTTTTAGTTCTGGAAGCATTGTTTTGTTTCTAACCGTTGGAAACATGTGTCTGGTCAAGTCACTTGCAATTTGAGCCATATGATCCGATCTCGGAAAAACCTGACTCTTTAAGCAAATCTTCTTGGTTACTCAAGAGGCATACTTTGCTTGAGGGCAAGCATGATTCTAGTTGGGGAGAGTTGTTAGATGCCCAATTGTGCTTATTGGAGCTATCAAATATGGACATCTTTCACTTCTTTTTATGCCGAAAACGTATTTATTAAGCCTTGCTTTTGTTAGTGTGCATCATTGTGTCAAATGCTTTTGGTCCTTTTGATTTGTGTGTTATTGTGCAGGATTTAAGTGTGAAAGAGCATTATTTGAAGGCACAAGAAAGATGGCAAAGGAATCAAGCAAAGAGCAAAACAAAAGTTGGTTCGCTCAGCGAGCACTTGGCGAGTGAGTAGCGAGTGTTCGCTACAGCCTCGCCTAGCGAGCACGCAACAAACAGCTCCAGACTTGGGCAGAATGGTTTTCAACACCAATCTTGGTCAGCGAGCAAGTGGCGAAGAGGCTCGCTAGGCGAGCTCCCAGCGAGCACCTAGCGAAGCAAAGCAGAATGTCTCAGGCACCCTTCGCTGGCTCATTCGCTGCAGCGAGCACCTAGCGAAGCAAAACAGAATGAAACTTGCAGACCTCGCTGGCAGGTTCGCTAGGCGAGGCTGTAGCGAGCGTTCGCCAGCAGCTCGCCTAGCGAGTGAGTAGCGAGCGTGCCCAGAATTGTCACTTACTATAAGTAGCTTGGGCCACTTTTTGGAGAAGATCTTCTTTTTTTTCACTTTTACATTGTTTTGCTGTAAGAAAGGGTTTTGTGACCTAAAAACCTATTTTGGCTTATTTTCTTCATCTCTTAACATAATCAAACAACAACAAGGTGGATCATCATCAAAGTTGGATCATTCGACTTGGATGTTCATCAACCGACTTTAAAACTTCTTTTGCAAGCTACCATGAGAATGGGTAGCTAAGTTCATCTTGTTGTCAAAGATAGATGTAGGTAATCATTGAACTTTGTATTTGTATGGATGATTTTCATTTGTAAACTCTTGAATGATTAATGTATGGTGAAACCTTTATTTTATTCATAATCTTTTCTGTTGGTTAATGATTGAGAAATATTTACCAACTCTTGACCTAGGTTTTCACCCATCTCTTTTCTTGAGCTAGAAATAGTCTTGGATGATTTTGTTCACTTAAAATGTTGAACTTTAAAGTTGTCATTTTGATAGATTGTGTGAGAGATCAACAATGGATTAAAATGATAAACTTCACAATATGAGTTAGAGATAATCATATTGAGAGGATATTGTGAATGCTTTGATCATTCGAAAGAGTTTATTAAATGTTGATCGGAGGTATACATGCAAAGTGATTACCGAAACCTAACTTTGACAATCTTTATTCAAACCGTTAAAACCTAACTTTTATCGCATTTATTCCTTTCATGCAAAATACTTGTTACCTTAAACACAAACCCTTGGATACCACTAAACTATAAATTTAACAACTGTTGAACGGCAGCAAAATCTTATATTCCCTGTGGAGACGATAATACAAACCCGACACTTAACCACTGTTCTAACAATAACATATTGCTTGCAAACTTGTTTCCCATATAGTTGAAGATTTAGATGATGACGAACTTAACATATGAACTGTTTCCTGTACATAAAGATGCGACCTATAAATATCATTTATCACGAAAACTATAACCTCCTTTAAAAGACATGATTCTCCTCTGAGAAAACTTGAGGGAAATGACCTAAATTCTTGATAAGAATAAAATTAAACCCTAGTTTCACGAAGGAAGTAACTTAAGTTAATCTCACAAGATTCAATCCAGTAGAAAATCCTAGGGTCTCTGAATCAGAATCTGCTGATCGCGTTTTAAAGTATTTGACTGAGAGAAAGAGTATCATCATCACTTGAAATATTTGTTCCTCCACAAATCTGTTAGTCATGATAAACACACACACAAAACTTATGTCTTGAAGATGTTACGTAAGATGATGCATAAAGAGACGGGATCTTAGGATTAAAATTAGGGTGTGATAGATGCTCCTATTTAAGTTTCTTCTATCTGGAGATGTGGAGATTAAAATCTCTGTCTCAACGTGATAAGAGGGACTTAAATACTAACATTGCACGAGTTTTTAGCCCTAAGATGCCACGAGTTGCATATGATATGCAATGAAATGAATGCTAGACAAGGGTCTTGTGGGGAAAGACATTACAGGGGGTAATTGTATAAGAGACACTGCGGTACAGACAAAGAAAACGACGAGGAGCAAACTTGGCAAAGCAAGACTCCACGGAAAAAAGTTTCACCTCTACTGGGGAAGGGACAAACGACCACCATTGGAGAAAGCTTAAACATATCGTATCTCTAATAAAATAGAGATGTATAGTACTTATTATCAGGAATATGGTAGCTCAAACAACGGGCGAGAAAATTAAAATTGAAGGATAACCTACTACCAACTCGTGGTAGACTAAGCAAAAGCATCTAGTTGAAACAAAGACGCATATTGCCTACTACCAATCACATGACAACCTAAACAAAGGTAACATGAAGAGGAAAGATGACCTACTACTAAACCTGGTAGCCTAAGCAAAGGTATATGTCAAAAATGATACAATATATTACCTACCATCAAAAGTATGATGGCTTAAGTAAAGGTAATAACCAAAATAAGCTTTTGTGATATAATTCAACTTCTTCTTTAACTAAATGGTTCATTTAGAAAGAAAGAATAAACCTCCATACACTTCAAGGTTGTATGCCATGAATGGGTCTTCGTTTCTTATTTTACTTGAAAAGGAAAAAATAAACCTCCCCATGCTTCAAGGTTGTATGCCATGAACGAGTCTCAGTTTCTTCTTTTACTTGAAAATGATAAAACAAACCTCCCTACGCTTCAAGGTTGTACGCCATGAACGGGTCTCAGTTTCTTATTTTACTTGAAAAGGATAAAATAAACCTCCTCACGATTCAAGGTTGTATACTATGAACGGGTCTCAATTTCTTCTTTTACTTGAAAAGGATAAAATAAACATCCCTACGCTTTAAGGTTGTATGCAATGAACAAGTCTCAGTTTCTTCCTTGAATGACAGATACTTATGGGAAAGTATCTTCACAGGGGATTGGAATTCCACTTGAGATCTATGACTTCCGAGGGAATCCATAACTCTTTGGAGATTAGGAAAATATTATCGGGGATCTTCGAAAAAGGATACATACCAGTTGATATGTAAAATGTATCTTCTCAAATAAAGAGAATGGTCACTTGAATCTTCACCAAACTTCTCAAAGAAATGCCATTTGATAGAAGTAACTTTGAATGATGGAATCCCTAGGGAGAACACCATTGAGGAGCAATATTGCTATAGTTTGCAAATGTATTAAAATGAACAAAAATATTCGTAGCATGACTTCTCAAATAAAGAGGAACACCTGTGGAGTATTCAACAAACTTCTCTGACGAATTTCTAGAGGGATGCCATTTGATGAAGGAAGAGTTGATAATTTTGATAATCTCATTGGAGATAGACGAACTGTTTTGAGGAGGCTGCCATTTGTCATCCAAATAGAAAACCTGAGGACGAAACAAGTTGCTCAAATAAGGAGCTGCCACTTGTTGTCTGGGTATAAATTGCTAGGAAAATGTTGTAACATTGTCGCTGAGGAAATACTTTATCTTCAATGGTGATCCTCAAATAGATTCTTCCCAGGTGGAAAAGTGAAAAATAAATGCACACTCAATCCAGGTTCAAAAGCCTAGAGAGACTTAAAATTATGATTGTTAGGGACCGAAGTTCAATTCAAGAAATAACTGAAGAGGAGCGGTTAAGCAAGACCCTACCTATTGAGGAATGAACTTAACTGGGGTTTATCTTTATCCAAAAGTGGAAAAGAAAACTAAAATAACCATATTCCATAAGGATTGAACTCAATGGGGAATTAGAAGGAATATGTTCTTTATGCTTAGGGCTGACGACTCTACTTGGAAGGAGAAGACAAATCCAATCACTTTGGGACAAAAACAACCAAAGTGAGAGAACAAACAAACATCACAAAAATGCAAAATATGAATATGCCATGTATCTACATGATATGCTTATGCTGACAAAACAAATGAAAGAAGGAAGAATCAGAGATGAAATAAACATCTCGATACGGATACTTAGGTAATCTTCAAAGACGGAAACATCATTAGGGATGCTAATACCTTCCCCTCGCATAACCGACTCTCTTACCCTTTTCTCTTCCTTTGGGTTTTATCGATATTTTACCTTTCTTTTTTGGAATAAATAAGGTTCGGTGACGACTCTGTTATATCATCGAGCGTGCGACACGCTTTAGATTTTTTTAGTACCGTGATAGGGTCAACACATTCATATCTGAGGTGGACGCGCACTATCTAAAAACTCCAAAAACTTGTAAAAAATTTTAAGGTTTTTATTTATGTTATTCTCTCTCTCTCTCTCTCCCCCCTCTCTCTCATACACACACACATATACACGCAGACACACACACACACACATACACGCAGACACACACACACACATGCATACACATACATACATACATATATGTGTGTATGTGTGTATGTGTCTGAAATTTTGGCACAAGAATACGAATGTCGTATACGATGTCAAGACACCAGAATGTCGAAAACAAGTTCAAGACATTGTAACAACATAATAAAATAATGAATAATTTAAACAAAATTGTAGGAAGTAAATAATACAGATCAATTGTTAACCTAATTCAGTGCAATGTCACCTACATCTGGGGGTCTCCAAGCCAGGAAGGAAATCTACTATAATAGTATTTAGTTTGAAGTTCTAAACAACCTTTGGTTTTACAAACTTCGCACCTAATCACTACCCGTCGAATTTCTATCTAAGACTCTCATAAATATGAGACCCCTCTCACTTATAACACACTTCTACACCCCACGTATAATCAACGAATAAATTAATTAAATATATAACATAAGGGTTTCACACTTCATAAAAACATAATTATCATGTTCCATAACACAGGTTCAAAAAACATTTAACTTTTAAAACGAATATACGTATGATGTTTACATTACATCAATACTCATCTAAAAATATTGCAGTGGAATCATCATCAAGAAATTTAAGTATAAAACATACTTTGAGTCTTAAACTCCAACTCTGATAACATCGACAAAAGTGTTGTCAACACTCAACTCAAAACACCTTAAAATATCCTAACAACTTCATTAGCATTTGCTCTAAAAATAAACAACATAATAGTTTAGGAAATCAAACGTCAACCCCAACCCGATGTTACATGATCAAAGAAGAATCCACTATACAAAACGATATACTAAAGAGTGTCTCCATTGGCTAGCCTTAACTTACTTCCATGGAATCTACTCCTGAATATCTGCGCGTTACCCATGTAAAGACAACATTCAAGCAGAAGGGGTGAGTAATAATAATTAATTACAATAGACATAAGTAAAAGATAGATTGCAACAATATATATATATATATATATATATATATATATATATATATATATATATATATATATATATATATATATATATATATATATATATATATATGTATATATATATATATATATATATGTATATATATATATATATATATATGTGTATATATATATATATATATATATATATATATATATATATATATATATATATATATATATATATATATATACATATATATATATATATATATATATGTATATATATATATATATATATATATGTATACATATATATATATATATATATATATATATATGTATACATATGTATACATATATATATATATATATATATATATATAGATATATATATAGATATATAGATATAGATATATATATATATGTATACATATATATAGATATATATATATATATGTTTATATATATATATATATATATATATATATATATATATATATATATATATATATATATATGTATATATATATATATATATATATATATATATATATATATATATATATATATATATATGTATATATATATATATATATATATATATATATATATATATATATATATATATATATATATATATATATATATATATATATATATATATATATATATATATATATATATATATATATATATATATATATATATATATATATATATATATATATAGTGGGGATCAACTTACTCTAAGAATAATTTTTTTAACTTACTCCAAATCATAGCATTTGAATTGAATATAATCTAATGGTTATAACCATTATATTAGATTCAATTCACAGACTATAATTTTCACTATGTTTAAAAAACTTACTCTTGGAGTAAGTTGATCCCCACCAATATATATATATATATATATATATATATATATATATATATATATATATATATATATATATATATATATATATATATATATATATATATATATATATATATATATATATATATATATATATATATATATATATATATATATATATATATATATATATATAACATCACAATACTCACACCCATCACATCATCGTCATACATAACAACATTACATATATCACAAGTCATCATTCGACATCATCATCCACAACAATCAACAAAGTGCAATGTTGATGCAATGTACTGACCCAACATGCATGTGGTACTAAGTTATGAACATACAAATTCATTTCTCTCTCTGTTCCACCATCATAGGATACATGATCTGACACCATATGATCTAGTTCATATTTGAACTGGAGCACAACAAAATTGCTACCCCACTATAGGTAACACTTCACTAATTCCCCACCATAGAAATCATTTACTCGCACCTGATCCATCACCATAGGATCGAGGCCACAACATAATTAGAACTGAAGTTTCGACAACATGAATGTATGATTTACAACATCAACATCACATACACATTGGTCTACTCTTGGACGTGTATGCCAACATCAACACAACAACAACAACATAATTCATCTCAATAGCATCATCATAGCAACAACAACATAACAACATTATTATTACCTAACATTTATTTCATCATTCAACATATAAGAACCTTAATGTTAACATAAAACACAACCAATAGAAAACCATAGTTAACACAACTTAATATTCATGTTATCACCATATCAACATCACAGCAACAACATCATAACAACACCGAATAACCGTGCAATCATCAGTAACATTCATTTCAACAATACATCAATAAAATATAAGAACTAATACATTTGTCTAAAGAATAATCACATAAAATAAAAATCAAACATTCAACCTATAACCAAGGGTTTGCTTTCCATCGTTTCAAACGACACGTCATTTGGATATACAGATCAAATGTTATTAGGTAATCACAATTGAAAACCATTACCCACCCCTACCTTAGAAATTCTTTAACAATGATCTCTTCAACTTCTAGAAATGGTGCTCTTCTTATGCTTCTCTTTCCTTGCCCTAGCCTCTTTCTATGCTTTCTTCCCATAATTTCACGTAGAATGCAAAATAACCCACTTCTCCCAATTTTCCCTTTTTCTAATAAAATTATCCCTCAAAATATGATTTTCCTTATTTACCCCAACTTATCCTCATGTAATTACCTCTTTATCCCTAAAATCTCTACACATACTATTTATTTTATTTTCTCTAATTAATATAATAAAATAAATACAATATTATTTTTAAATACCAAAACAACTCTAAATTATTCTACTCACTTCTATCATCTCTCTATACCCCTAACTTAAGGACACATACCCCGCCAACACCCAACCATAAAATAAATCATCAAAATGCATAGTTCAAACAATTAAAATATAATAAAATATCTAATAAAAAATTGGGTGTTATAACTTTCCCCACTTAAGAAATTTCCACCCTTGAAAATTACCTAAGGAAAACAGAGTTGGATACGACTCTCTCATTTCCCTTCACGCTCCCAAGTCAAGCTCCCACCGCTGGTCCTCCCTCACCACTACCTTCACCAAGGAAATATCTCTACTACACAAGTGCTTCACTTTCCAATCCTCTATACATATGAGTGATGTCTCAACAGTCAGGTTATCTCTCACATGCACATCATCCACCTGAATCACATGAGACGGATCTGGAATGTATCTCCTTAACTAAGACACACGAAACACATCATGAAGATTAACAAGCGGCGGCGGAAAAGCAATATTATAGGCCATCTCTCGTATCCTATGCAAAATCTGATATAGACTAACAAAATACGAAGTGAGCTTACGAGACTTCAAAGCTCTACCAACATCGGTTACCAGAGTAACTCTAAAAAACACATGATCTACCTTCTATGAATCAAATTCTTTCCTCCTCTTATCATGGTAACATTTCTGATGACTTTGCGACGCTTTCATCTTCTCTTGAATCATCTTGATCTTCTCAGTTGTCTGTTGAATAATCTCAAGTCCGAGCACAACACTCTCGCATGACTCATACCAACATAAGTAGTCCTGCACCTCATACCATACAATGCATCATACGGTGCCATTCTAATACTGGAATGATAACTATTGTTGTAAGTAAACTCAATCAATGGCAAATGGATAACTCAAGAACGTCCTTGTTCTATCATACAATCCCTTAACAAATCTTCTAAAGACTGAATAGTCATCTCAATCTAACCGTCCGTCTGCAGATGATAAGCTGAACTCAACCTCAACTTAGTACCCAGATTTGTTTGCAAACTTTCCTAAAACCTTGATGTAACCCTCAGATCTATATCTGACACAGTACTCAAAGGTATACCATGCAATATCATAATCTCATTGATATATAACTCAACTAGTTTTACAATGAATGATTGATCTTTATCGGTAATAAATAATATGATTTTGTCAATTTATCCACTATCACCTAAATATAATCATTGCCCTTAGTAGTGCTAGGTAAACCTGTCACAAAGTCCATAGAAACAATACCCTATTCCCACTCGGGAATATTCAACGGCTGCATTAGACCTAAAGGCTTCTGTTGTTTAATCTTTGACTTATGACAATTCAATAAGCATATACAAACTCTATAACATCTTTCTTCATCCTTGGCCACCGAAACAATTTCTTCAAGTCGTGATACATATTTGTCGAATCGGGATGAATACTTAGACTACTTCGATGTTCTTCATCAAGAATGCTCTTAATAAGTTCTGGCACATATGGAACACAAACTCTATCTTTGAACCTCATCACACCATTTTCATCAACTCGGAAATCACCTTTTGTTACCTTGGTTGATTAACGTGAGACGATCTATCAAACTCAAATCAGATTTCTGACCCTCTTTGATCTCATCAAGAATACTACTCGTCAACTTCAACATACCCAACTTCACACTGTTTGAAGTCTCATCACACATTGATCTCATATCTCTGAATTGTTTAATCAGTTCTAACTCACACACCATAAGCATCAACATATGTAAGGACTTCCTACTCAGTGCATTAGCTATAACATTAGCCTTACCAGGATAGTAACTTAAATCAAAATCAAAATCAAAATCTTTCAGAAGATCAAGCCACCTCCTCTGCCTCATATTCAACCCTTTCTGATCAAACAAATACTTCAGACTCTTGTGGTTGCTGAATACTTCAAATCTGAAACCAAATAGATAATGTCTCCAAATATTCAACATAAAAAATAAAGCTGCTAACTCTAAGTAATATGTAGGATAATTCCTTTCATGAACTTTTAGTTGTCTGGAAGCATAAACAACAACCTGACCATTATGTATTTGTATACCAACAAGATCCATCTTCGACGCATTGCAATACACTACAAAGGGCTCACTTAGATTAGGCAAAATTAACACTAGAGTACTCATAAGTTTCTTCTTAAGTTTTACAAAACTCTCTTCACAAGCAACATTTCACACATAAGTTTAACCCTTTTAAGTCAACTGATTCAAAGGCAATACTAACTTCGAAAAGCCTTCTATAAACCTGCAATAATAATCAGTTAAACAAAGAAAACTTTGTATCTCAATAGTAGACTTTGTAGTTTCCCACTGTAATAGAGCATCGACTTTATGATAATCTACAAAAATTCCCCCTCTCGAGATCACATGGCCAAGGAAACTCACTTCCTTCAACTAGAATTCACACTTTGATAACTTGGCATAAATCTTCTTCTCTCTCAACACTAGCAACATAATCTTTAGATGTTCAACATTTTCTTCATCAGACTTAGAATATATTAAAATGTCGTAAATGAAGACCACCACGAACTCATCTAAATACAGATGAAATATTCGGTTCGTATACTCCACGAATATGCCTGGTGGATTAGATATTCCAAATGACATCACAATATACTCATAGTGACCATATCTCGCCCTGAATGCAGTCTTCAGAATATAATCTGGTTGAACACGAATCTAATAATAACCTGACCTCAAATCAATCTTGCTAAAAACGTATGCACCAACTGAACCATCAAATCATCAATCCTCAGAAGTAGATATTTGTTCTTAATAGTCACTTTATTCAACTACTGTATTCAACACACAATCTCATACTATCATCCTTCTTCTTTACCACCAACATAGATGCACCCCACAGAGAAACACTTTGTTAGACAAACCTCTTCTCAAGCAAGTCTTCCAACTGCTTCTTCACTCCACCCAACTTTGAAGTTGACATCCTATAGGGATTCATTGATACCTGAATCATCCACTTGTCTAACAAAACAAACCACTTCCAACCTTTATCGAACTCAGGTTCACGCTATGGAGGCAAGTCACATATATCTTCAGGAAAAACATCAGAAAATTACACATCACTAGCATATCACTAGTCGTCACATTGCTCTATACTCATCGATAAGAAAACATCAATAATACCTGTTCATTATCCCTCAAAGACATCCCAACTTGATCAGTAGACCAAAATCTTGAATTCACATCCTCTTCGGTTTCGAGAAACAACACAACTTCGACAATGTCTGCACTCTTGAGATCAGCAATACATCAAAACAACACTCCACAATTAAAATATCTCAGAGAATCAAAAGCTTCTCCCCCACTTGTTTCAATCCCACCCCTGTAGACAAAAGGTTAGAAAAATAAACGAGTACTGGCAGTATTTCACACACATAGAAATTAGTTACTTACACCTGATCCATCACCATAGGATCGAGACCACAATATAACTAGAACCGAATTTTTGACAACATGGATGCATAATTTACAATATGCAATAAAAATATCATCAATAACACATACACATTGGTCCACTCTTGGCCGTGTATGACAATATCAGCACAACCACAACAACATAATTCATCTCAATAGCATCGTCATAGCAATAACGACATAACAACATTATTATTACCCAACGCTTATTTCATTATTCAACATATAAGCACCTTCATGTTAACATAAAACATAATCAATAAAAAACCATAGTTAACACAACGTATTATTCATGCTCTTCACCATATCAACATCATAACAACTACATCATAATAACATCAAATAACCGTACAATCATCGGTAACATTCATTTCAATAATGCAACAATACATCAATCAAATATAAGAACCAATACATTTATCTATATAGTAGGCACATAAAATAAAAATCAAACATTCAACCTATCACTACCATGTTATATCCCTTAGCATTAGTTTTCTAAGGCTTCAAACAACACGCCATTTGGATATACGGATCAATAGTTATGAGGTACAATGTCAAGACATGTCATAGTTGAAAAACAAAATAATTTTTCAAAAATGTTACAGCGACAATCGATTGCACTAGAATGACAATCGATTGCACCACCCTTGATTTTGCTATTGTCTCCAATTTTACATTGATGCAACCAATTGACGTCCTATGACAATCGATTGTCACAGTGTATTTTCCTGGTATGTAATCCTGTTCACTCCAATCACTCTTCGACCTAAACCAATCTCAAATCCAACCCCATAATTTTCACCAATTTAGCTTCTAATAATACCAATATACCAATTACATCATATAGAACATAAATCCCTTAAAATTTTCATGAATTGATCACTTAAAATTCAGACCCTAAAACCCCCAATTCACATCAAAATCTCATGATTTAAGAACCCAACAACAACATATTAAAATATACTTTGATAAATCAAATCATGGCATATAAGATGGAACTTATCATTAAATCATTCTCAACATTCATCATCCAATTTTTCATAAGATTCATCACCAATCAAAAGAAAACTAAAACCCTACTCTACCCTTCCCTCATGTCAATCACAATTGAAAACCATTACTCACTCTTACCTTAGAATTCCTCTAACAATGATCTCTTCAACCTCTAACAATGGTGCTCTTCCTATGCTTTTCCTTCCTTACCCTAGCCTCTTTCTCTGCTTTCTTCCCACAATTTCCCGTAGAATGCAAAATAATCTCATTATCATAATTTCCCCTTTTTCTAATAAAATTATTCCTTAAAAT
Organism: Lathyrus sativus; assembly: GCA_963859935.3. Lineage (NCBI taxonomy): Eukaryota > Viridiplantae > Streptophyta > Magnoliopsida > Fabales > Fabaceae > Lathyrus > Lathyrus sativus. Next base: position 615,287,054 of record OZ012740.1, on the reverse strand, counting down.
ATGATTTCCCTTATTTACCCCAACTTACCCTCATGTAATTACCTCATTGTCCCTAAAATCTCTACACATATTATTTATTTTATTTTCACTAATTAATATGATAAAATAAATAAAATATTATTTTTAATTACCAAAACAACTCTAAATTATTATACTTACTTCTATTATCTCTATATACCTCTAACTAAAGGATACATTCCTCCGTCAACATCTAACCATAAAATAAATCATCAAAATGCATAATTCAAACAATTCAAATATAATAAAATATTTAAAAAATGGGGTGTTACATCACTTGCCCTCAACCACACAACAATGATGAGAATGAAAACAATCAAAGAGGAGACACACTCTAATAAATAGGATCCACTATTGCTTAAAAGCTTATGAGTGATTCACAATTACAATTCAAAGACTCAGCCCAGCACCAACATCCAAGTGATATGAGAATGGCTCTCAAATAAAAATGAAAAGGAGAAACCCTAAATAACTCTTTCATACAATACCACTGCTGTTTTTTAGGCTTAGAGTCGTACTTTAAATAGGCTTAGAATAACATGGGCTTCGGGCTAAACAAACAAACACACATCAGATCCAAAACAGACTGGTGCACAAACTTCTGCATAATTTTCGGAACAGAATCAAATGTTTCCATAAATGTTTGACATCCATAATATTCTGGAAAAGGATATATTATTTCCTTAAATGTATATCCATAAAATTTTGGAAGAGAATATATTATTTCCTTAAAGGCATATCTATAATATTTTGAAAGAGAATATATTATTTCCTTAAATGGTCCATGATATTCATTCTTAGGAAACACGATGTTGCACCCCAAAATTTGACCAACCTCTTTTCGTACTGGCTTTTGTTTCATTGCATTCGTAGTATCAGCATTTTGCATCACATTTGTTCTGGAGACAGGGGAGCAAGGTTTTCCCGCGGCTCAAAATTCACTCTCAGTGCAAGCAACTGAACAGCGAGCATCAGAGTCCCCGACATTTATTTTGCCCGGCGATCGAGCGGTCAATTTTACTTTGTCTTGTAGGGCATTTTTCAGCTCAGAAAGCAGCATTCAGGTTACCTCGAGCATTCTCATGGTCATAGTATTCAAGAACAGGTTCCAGAAGCTAAACAGAGCTTAAAACGGCAAAAAACGGGCAAATGGGCAGGTTTTCCCTCCAAAAGGCGCCAAATTCAAATTTTTGAATGTGTTAATCGGTTAACGCATATGGTTAACCGATTAACCAAGTCAAATCAGGTCAATGTGGGGATTTTTAACAGTGTTAACCGATTAACCTATATGGTTAATCAATTAACCAGTGCAATTTTTGCCTCTGTACGTGATTTTTCAATGCAGAGCCATTTGGGATCCAATTTTGATCACTTTGAAATTCATTTTTGCACTTGGGAAGGATCTAGAACATATTCAAATTTTGGTTGAATTTCATTTCCCTATAAATGCCCATTCCTCATTCCAAACCTTGATTTTCCAATCCACATTCCAAACCTTGCTTTGGGTCCAAGCCTAGGTGATATTTAAGTGATCCACTCCAAACCAAAAGGATCCAGTCTTCATTTTTCACTCTCATTTTTAAGAATTCATCTCCATTCTCTCAAATTATCTCTCAAATCTCCAATTCCAAAAACCTTCACTCAAAGCTCTTTTTCATTGAATTCTTTGATTCTTCATTGGAATCAATGAATTCTTGAGCTCAAACCTCCATCCATCATCCCAATCGAAGTGATTTCTTCATCCAACTCAAACTTTCAAACTTTCAGGTGGTTAATCGGTTAACGCATATGGTTAACCGATTAACACTGTTCCAGCAGACCTGTTTTGCTATTTTTCTTGCTTGTTTGAGTACTGTTTCACCTTAAATCATCGTAGTTTGATATGATGCATTAAAAGTGAAACATTTTGGGATATATGTCGTTGTTTTATTATTTAATCAAGACTTCGCCGACTCACATTTGTTTCCCACTCGGAGGCACACTTATTTGTTGATGTTCGAAGTGGTTGTATGCTTGCATGTTCATGTTTGCTTGCTGTCCCACATTGTTCTGCTCTGTGCGCATTCTTTTCACAACATTAATAAAAGGTCGAGATGTGCTTGAGGCGGCTGCTGCCCCACACTTTTTTCTCCCTTGCTTGTGTGTTGCATTGCTTTTGTGTTATCGCATCTTTCCGTATTCATTTGTTTGCTTGCATGTCTTCTTTTGCATTGCATTTTGTTGTCTTTCAAGAGGTCGAGACGCGCTGGTGGCGGCTGCTGCCCCGCACTTCTTTTCCTCCCTCTTTGCATGTTTGTTTTCCATGTCTGTATCTCCTACTTGCGATTGAATTTATCTTGTGCTTTTTGCCATGATCCCCATAAGGTTCCTAGTCCCTCCGTTTAGGATGGGAGTAAGAGAGACATTAGGTGTTCAATCCAAGTATGCCAACAATAGTATAGAATTCCCTTCTTAATCCTAACTCTAAGTCCACTTTGCATGATAACTTTAGGGTTTTGAGTTAGTCCTCTTTAGAGCTCTTTCTTCTCTTCTCATCTTCATACAATACTAACATACTTAATAAAGATAATATATGTTGTGCCATGAGCCTTGTACTTGGGAAATGGTGATTGAATGGTTACCTCTTAATTGCCTAGAGTGTCTAGTATACGTCCTTAGGACGATATGCAACGCATTTGATCCTAGATTTTAGACTTTAGTATAACATACATTATAAACACTCAATAATCAAAACACTTCTTCTCTAAAAAACACAAAAAACACTTCAAATCTTTTTCATCCTTCGGGATCTTAATCGAGGAATATCTTTTCAGATAAAAGAGTGTTGTTAACTCTTAGTTCTACCGCAAACGATAACGCCTAAGTCTCCAATGGTCGAGTTGCACACACCAACTACTAGAACTATTTGTTAACCTTACTCGAACAAAACACTTGAACCAAGTTGTGGTTGTGTTAGCCCGAACTATGTTTGCTCTGATCTCTCATACCTGTTGAGAGTACGTAGGAACAAGACGCGATGTCTTGGCGAGCAACCTTTCCCCCTTTCACCCGTGGTTATCCGAACTACGTTGACTCTGACTTTCCCATTGCACGAGGGAATATGTAGGCACAGAGCGGTGATGCTTTGCCGAGTCTCTTTTCCTTAAAAGATGAAATCTCTTGAAAATCATAACTCTCTAGGTCTCGACATGTCAGATCTTGGTCTAGTTCCTGGGGTCAGGATTCCTCCCAAATTCAAGGTATCGGAGTTTGATAAGTACAAAGGGACAACTTGTCCTAGAGTACACATCCGATCATATTTCTGGAAGATGTCTGCTTACTCCGAGGATGAAAAGCTGCTGATACATTGCTTCCAGGACAGTATGACCGGAGCATCTTTGGAATGGTATATGGGGCTTGAAAGGACCCATGTCCATAGCTGGAAAGAATTGGCCGAAGCTTTTGTGTGTCACTATCAGTATAATAGTGATCTGGCGCCAAACAGGGTCCAATTGTAGAATCTGTCTCAGAAGAGTATTGAGAGCTTCAAAGAGTACGCCCAGAGATAGCGAGACTTAGCAGCGAGGGTGCAACCTTTCATGGCGGAGAGAGAAATAACTGACATGTTCATGGCTACACTTCCCAGAGTGTATTATGAGAAGCTGATAGGTTGCATGTCTGCTGGTTTTCCAGATCTGGTAATAGCAAGAGAAAGAGTCGAAAGCGGTATCAAAATGGGAAAGATTCAAGTTGCTTTTGATTCCTCGAAAGATGCAAAGAAGTCTTATGTTGGGAAGGAAAGAGAAGCTAATGTTGTATCTGCTCCAGCTGCGGCTCAACAGTCAGCCCAGTACCAACAACCTCATGCTCCTTGGCAGCAAAACCATCGGCGCTAGAATCAGAATAGGTCGCACAACAATTTAGAAAGAAGGAATGCTCCTCTCCATCAGGTACCTATTCCGTACAGTGAGCTTTTGCCATACCTGGTCCAGAACTCTTTGGTGTAGCCTAAGACTCTCAAACCGTTTCCAGAGCCATACCCTCCCGGGTGTGATCCCAATGCTCGATGCAAATATCATGGAGGATCCATGGGGCACGCAACTGAAAACTGCAAATCCTTTCAAGCTAAAGTGCAGCAGTTGATGGACAAAGAGTACATTTCCTTTCCCGAAGGAAGTTTAGTTGTGCACGTCGACCTCTCATCTGATTGAATTTGAAGACTTTAAGGGTCGCATATCCCTAGTCAATGGTCCAGATCTGAAAGCTCGGTTCCCAGAAGCTGGCAATCTTTGTTTTATCTTGTCATTTTCTTTGTATTTGTAATTTCTTTCCTGTTAGAATGCAAATCTCATTTGTAAAACTTGTTTGTTTTCAATTGATATTGATAATAAAATGAATATGCATGTTTTTGATTAAATCCATTTGTGTTCACTTATGTTTTTAATTGAGGTTTAACGCTTGTTTAAGCGGAATCCAGGGAGGATGACGAAATTGAAAGTCGCGCAAGCTTCCGTTTGTATGCTTTTGAATGAAACCTGTTGATGATGTACAAACATTGTTTCAAATCCCTAAACACCAGAGATATAAGGATGATAATCCCTTGTTAACCCCTTTGAGCCTAGTAGTAGGAGTTCTTTTCTGAAAAACGAAAAAACCCTCAATCTTAACCCGGGGCAAGGTAGGTGTCAGTTAATTTGACCGAGCGTCCAAATTGCGAAAGGAGTGTTCCCGTTTGAGGACTAATCACACCTCTATAGGTCGTGCCTAAAAAAAACCGCAGTGGTTATCCCTTGCCGAACAAGGAGTGAAACAGTCAGTGGTTATCCCTTGTCGAACAAGGAGTGAAACAGTCACAATCCCTTTAACAAGTCAGACAAGATGGTGTCACACGATTTGTTCAAAAAAAGAAGAAGAAGAAGAAGAAAGAAAAAAAGAATTCAGGATAAAAAGCCCGCTAAGTCGAATCTTGAAAACAAGCGACTTAGGCAAAGATGAGGGAATCCTGTTGGACTTCAAAAGCAGAAACTCAAAAGATTTAGTCCATGCAAAAATTAGTTAAAGAACGAAAAGCAGAAAAGCGAAAAGGATTACAAAAGAAAAAATCCTCAAACAAACAAGTCCTGTGACTCCAGGCACCAAAGACGAAGAGTGAGTGACTGTAACTCCATAAAACTTGTGGTTTCCCGAACCATCGCTCATATCAGTCAATCTTTAAAAAGTGAACGCTCATGTCGAGTTTAGCTGAACATAGGATTGAAGAACACCAAGGAGAATGGGTGGGTTAAAATAAACTTTGAGCCTTTATCCTTTCTTTCTTAACCGTGAACCTGACCATGTTACAACCTTTAAAAGTCCTAACTGAAGCAGGTTTATTTTGAAAGCATACTTTGGTAAAGATTGCATCGAAACTGACTCCTAAAAGGATTCCGCTTACCAAGTTGGTATTAATTTTGACATTTTGATAATTGATTTGTTCATTATATGTCACAATTTTTTCCAGTGAATAGACTTGGATTGCAAAACTGTCATATGCATTGCATTTAATATATATTTTATGCAGAACAATTTGTTTTACTTGCGAGTAAGCGTTTGACAGCAGAAGAGTTTCCACAATGGAAAGTTTGATCAGGACGAAATGCAGAATGCCCGAATACTCCGTTGAGCCAAGGAAAGCTATATCAAATGATCACAACAGGGGAGTCAGCCACCCAAAGGTCAGTTAATCCGGGGCAATCAGGTTGAGATTCAGCGAATCTCTCATAGCCAAGGATACTGCTCCACAGGCCAGCCAACAGGGGCAAAGTCGTTGCAAAGCTTGGGCATGTTACCCTAAGAGTAAAGGAAATGTTCCCCTTCATATCTTCAAGGCTTATCAGAATTATTCAATCAAATCCTTTCACAATACGGATTCTAGGGCAAGCCATCTCAAGGTCGTCTCATGGCAAACTACTTTCTTCTTAAGATGAAATCTTTCCCAAAGATCAAACCGGGCAAGTGGAATCGCACAGGGGCAGTTTGTTCAAGCAAGTTTGTTCTCGTCAGCAAGAGTCGAGTGTTGTGGAATCGTGTCATTACTTCATCGAATAACCTGAGACCTGTTACATGTCATAACTTTATAACAGAAATCATGTCCAAAGCCCGTTCTCGTCCGACAAACCTTCAAACCAGCCTTCGCCTGGTCAACCTGTCAGTAAACACCAGTTCCTGTCTAGTATATATCAGAGTTTCGACCAGTTCTCGTCCGGTCACCCTTTTTGTAGCCTACTGTTTAAACCAGTTCTAGTCTGGAAAAACATAACTTGAGTCTAATTCTTGTCTAGCAAGTCAGGAATTAGTTCTCGTCTGATATCATGAAGTCAGTTCTCGTCTGACAACTTAATCTTTGTCGCCAGTTCTCGCCTGGTAGTCAATTCTCGTCTGACCGTTCTTTATAAATCAGTTCCCATCTGATACCTAAAGGTAGAAGCTCAGTCCTCGTCTGACAACATAACCTCTTACCACCAGTCCTCGTCTGACCTTGTTGTTTGAATTCCAGTTCTCGCATGGTAGTCAGTTCTTGCTTGACACTTTTTGTTGAATCCAGTTCTCGCCTGGTAGTCAGTTCTCGTCTGAAAGCGTAACCTTGTTGACACCAACTCTTGTCTGGTAGTCCATCCTCGAATACTAGTTCTTGTCTAGTAATTCCCCTTTTAAATCCATTCTTGTTGGTAACCAAAGATAAATACAATAAACATAAACCTGGTCATATCCTCGAACCAAAAGCCCAACCGTGCTTGGCACATTCCAATCCTCATATAGATAACAGTTTCAGAGTCCAGTTCTTGTCTGGCCTGTCATTTTTTTGAAGCTCAGTTCTCGTATGATAAGTCTTCATGGAATACCAGTCCTCGCCTGGTATACGACATCCCGTCTAGTCACTTTCTCCTTAGCTTGCAATTGAAACTCCAATTCTCGCCTGGTAGATGTCAATTGTTAAAACCAGTACCCGTCCGATCACTTTCTCCTTAGCTTGCAATTGAAACTCCAGTCCTCGTCTGGTGGTCAGTTGTCTTAAACACCACTTCCTGTCTGGTGAAAAGTGTTCCGAAGTCCAGTTATCGTCTGGAAAACCACAAAAGTAGTTCATGTTCAACACAAAAATAGAAAACCAGTTCTTGTATGGTAGTCGTTTCCTGTCCGACTTGTTTTGTAGAACCGGTTTCTCACCTGGTTGTCAGTTCTCGCCTGACCTATCTAATCCAGATCCAGGGTTTGTTTTCCCCAGTATAAGTCCAATCACACTTGGCACACCAGGTCATCTCCAGCGGAGTTGACTTTATTTTGCCAGCATTTACTTTGTTGGAATGGTTCCTTTGCATTTTGTATTGTGCATAGCATCTACCCAAACGCGTAGCATTTCCATTTCGTATGGAGCATTACGCCATATTCAAACATGTGCATCATAAACAAAAGCCAGGTTGTTACCTCTTGTTTCTGTCTCCCCAATCAGAGTTGGCAGTTTATTTTTGCGGTTGGAAAATTTCCGAGTTCTTTGGTATTCAACCGTCTTTTACCTTGATTGTTTGAAAGTCGTTCGCTTTTCACCCAATCAGGTCCAAGTCGCTTGAATAGGGGCAGCTGTTGCACCCCAAAATTTGACCAACCTCTTTTCGTACTGGCTTTTGTTTCATTGCATTCGTAGCAACAACATTTTGCATCGTATTTATTCTGGAGATAGGGGAACAAGGTTTTCCCGCGGCTCAGAATTCACTCTCAGTGCAAGCAACTGAACAGCGAGCATCAGAGTCCCCGACATTTATTTTGCCCGGCAATCGAGCGGCCGATTTTACTTTGTTTTGTAGGGCATTTTTTAGCTCAGAAAGATGCGTTCAGGTTATCTCGAGCATTCTCATGGTCATAGTATTCAAGAACAAGTTCCAGAAGCTAAACAGAGCTCAAAACAGCAAGAAACAGGCAAATGGGCAGGTTTTCCCTCCAAAAGGCGCCAAATTCAAATTTTTGAATGTGTTAATCGGTTAACGCATATGGTTAACCGGTTAACCAAGACAAATCAGGTCAATGTGGGGATTTTTAATAGTGTTAACCGATTAACCTATATGGTTAATCGATTAACCAGTGCAATTTTTGTCTCTGTACGTGATTTTTCAATGCAGAGCCATTTGGGGTCTAATTTTGATCACTTTGAAATTCATTTTTGCACTTGGGAAGGATCTAGAACATATTCAAATTTTGGTTGAATTTCATTTCCGTAAAAATGCCCATTCCTCATTCCAAACCTTGCTTTGGGTCCAAGCCTAGGTGATATTTAAGTGATCCACTCCAAACCAAAAGGATCCAATCTTCATTTTTCACTCTCATTTTTCATAATTCATCTCCATTCTCTCAAATTCTCTCTCAATTCTCCAATTCCAAAAACCTTCACTCAAAACTCTTTTTCATTGAATTCTTTGATTCTTCATTGGAATAAATGAATTCTTGAGCTCAAACCTCCATCCATCATCCCAATCGAAGTGATTTCTTCATCCAATTTTCGTGCACAATTGGATCTAGATCTGGAAGTGATTATTTGGCTTATTTTGGATTAATCTTGAAGGATCTCCATTGCTACTACAAGAATTGGTGTGGATCTTGAAGTATTCCGGACTTCTAGCATCGGGTCTGTTCAATTACAGTTGAATCAACATTAACCGGAGCAAATCTCCACTCCGAAGGTTGGATCCGAATATGTTTTTAGCTTATTTGCTTTAATCATTTGTATTTTTATCTTTGATTGAATGTTGGTTAATTTGATCTGTTTGATTCATGATTTGGATGTGTTGATTTGTTTACATGCTATTTGGATCATGATTTGCTACTTAAATTTCATGCACAACTGATTATGTGGCCATGTGGAAGTTTGCCTAAGTGATAAGTTGTTGTTAAGTGCTTTTTTGTTGTTGTTTGTTGCTGTTGGAGTAGTGTTAATCGGTTAACCTATATGGTTAATCAGTTAACCAACTCAAACTTTCAAATTTTCAAACATTTTCAGGTGGTTAATCAGTTAACGCATATGGTTAACCGATTAACATTGTTCCAGCATACCTGTTTTGCTGTTTTGCTTGCTTGTTTGAGTACCGTTTCACCTCGAATCATCGTAGTTCGATATGATGCATTAAAAGTGAAATGTTTTGGGATATATGTCGCTGTTTGATTATTTAATCGAGACTTCGCCGACTCGCGTTTGTTTTCCACTCTGAGGCACACTTATGTGTTGATGTTCGCAGTGATTGTGTGCTTGCATGTTCATGTTTGCTTGTTGTCCCACATTGTTTCGCTTTATGCGCATTTTTTTCACAGCATTAATAAAAGTTCGAGATGTGTTTGTGGCGGCGGCTGCTTCACACCTTTTCCTCCCTTGCTTGTGTGTTGCATTGCTTTTGTGTTATCGCATCTTTCTGTATTCGTTTGTTTGCTTGCATGTCTTCTTTTGCATTGCATTTTGTTTGCTTTCAAGAGGTCGAGACGCGCTTGTGGCAGCTGCTGCCCCGCACTTCTTTTCTTCCCTCTTTGCATGTTTGTTTTCCATTTCTGCGTCTCCTACTTGCGATTGAATTTATCTTGTGCTTTCTTGTGCTTTTTGCCATGATCCCCATAAGGTTCCTAGTCCCTCCGTTTAGGATGGGAGTAGGAGAGACACTAGGTGTTCAATCCAAGTATGCCAACAATAGGATAGAATTCCCTTCTTAATCCTAACTCTAAGTCCACTTTGCATGATAACTTTAGGGTTTTGAGTTAGTTCCCTTTAGAGTCGTTTCTTCTCTTCTCATCTTCATACAATCTTAACATACTTAATAAAGATAATGGATGTTGTGCTATGAGCCTTGTACTTCTGAAATGGTGATTGAGTGGTTATCTCTCAATTGCCTAGAGTGTCTAGTATACGTCCTTAGGACGACATGCGACGCATTCGATCCTAGGTTTTAGACTTTAGTACAACATACATTATAAACACTCAATAATCAAAATACTTCTTCTCTAAAAAACACAAAAAACACTTCAAATCTTTTTCATCCTTCGGGATCTTAATCGAGGAATATTTTTTCAGATAAAAGAGTGTTGTTAACTCTTAGTTCTACCGCAAACGGTAACGCCTAAGTCTCCAATGGTCGAGTTGCACACACCAACTGCTAGAACTGTTTGTTAACCTTACTAGGACAAAACACTTGAACCAACCTGTGGTTGTGTTAGCACAAACTATGTTTGCTTTGATCTCTCATACCTGTTGAGAGTACGTAGGCACAAGACGCGATGTCTTGGCGAGCAACCTTCCCCCTTTCACCCGTAGTTAGCCGAACTACGTTGACTCTGACTTTCCCATTGCACAAGGGAATACGTAGGCACAGAGCGACGATGCTCTGTCGAGTCTCTTTTCCTTTTCTTTTGTCCCTTAACCTTTAGCGTAGATAGTTTCATCACCCTTTTAGATAGACAACAAAGCGTGGATCCCGTCGAGTACGATGGATGTGAGGGGTGCTCATACCTTCCCCTTGCGTAACCGACTCCCGAATCTAGGACTTGGTTGCGATGACCTTGTCTTTCCCTTTTTCGTTAGGTTTTTCTGATCCTTTCCTTTCCCTCTCTTTGGGGTAAATAAGAAAGGCGGCGACTCTTCTGTTTTCCGCCGGGTGTTTTTCGCAGTTGCGACAGCTGGCGACTCTGCTGGGGAATCTATTTCCCTATGCGAGTCAATCCTAGCGTTTGTTTGTTTATTTTTGGGTGTTGTATATATGTGCTTTATCTTTATTTTCCCGCATTATATTTCCCGCATTGTATCATTATTGTTGTGTCGTGGGGAGGGAAGTTCTGATGAGTGATAAGCCGGACCTGGGCTTGAGTACAAACCTAGTATTAGTAGTGGAGATTAGTGGGGGACCTGCTTATTTAGTAGGCACAGTTTCCCATGAAATTCACGCTCAAACGATATTCTCTTTGATGACTTCTTTTCTGGCCCTTAGGGCTCGACGAGATATTGGATTTGAGAGTTGTCGACTCTGGGGACCGATCATTTGTGATTCAGCTATGTAAGGCCTCTTCGGGAGATGATGATGCCAAACCAGAAATGGTGAACGTATCATCATTTCTCGAAAGTCTGTGACGCTGATAAACGCATAGGATGCCGAACCTTATCAGTGGATAGGTCCATACCTGTGAGAGGGATTGGGCTATGCAGGAAACCTTGACTTCTAGATTACCCGGTTTTTTCTACAGCATGAATCTTTGTTCCCGATATCAGAGGTTCCTATTATCAGGGTTATGCTATTGTTCTTTTCAAAGCGGAGCGCTGTTTCTCCCCGAGCTACAGCACAACAACCTTGATCCCCTGTCTCTGCATTTGCATCTGCATCATTATAACGTGTTTGGATTTTGCATCTTGCATTCTCATTTGCATCGCAGGTTGTTCTCAATTGCCTCGTGTTCTTATCTTCGCTTGATGTTCTTCAGTAACAGGTTTGAGTAGTTCAGTGTCCACGGATATCCGACTCAAGAGAATCAACCAAAGCAATGGATCAGGTTCAAGTTGAATTACGTGAGGTTATAGGTCGCATGTCCCAGTTCATGGAGATGATGCAGAACGTTGCCAATGGGCAGGAACAGTTGAGGACTTTAGTCCAGTCGTTGATAACACGAGCTGACAAAAAGGGTGTTTTGCACGGAGGAGCTGATTCCATTCCTCATGTTGGTGGATCTGATCCACAGGGTATTCCCACTGTTGTCGTACCTCCGGGCGGAGGTGGTGCGAACGGGAATGGTATTGTTGCTGGTGGAAGTGTAGGCGCAGTGCATAGGGCTGCTGGCCCTCAGTGGGAAGATCACCAGAGTGATATCTTTTCCATGAAGGATATGGAGGGTGGCTTGCCAACTGAGGCTGATAAGAGGCTTAAACTGATCGAGGAAAAGATGAAATTTCATGAAAATCAGAACTCTCTGGGTCTCGACATGTCAGATCTTGGTCTAGTTCCTGGGGTCAGGATTCCTCCCAAATTCAAGGTATCGGAGTTTGATAAGTACAAAGGGACAACTTGTCATAGAGTACACATTCGATCATATTTTCGGAAGATGTCTGCTTACTCCGAGGATGAAAAGTTGTTGATACATTGCTTCTAGGACAGTCTGACTGAAGCATCTTTGGAATGGTATATGGGGCTTGAGAGGACTCATATCCGTAGCTGGAAAGAATTGGCCGAAGTTTTTGTGCGTCACTATCAGTATAATAGTGATGTAGCGCCAAACAGGGTCCAATTGCAGAATCTGTCTCAAAAGAGTACTTACAGCTTCAAAGAGTACGCCCAAAGATGGTGAGACTTAGCAGCGAGGGTGCAACCTCCCATGGCGGAGAGATAAATGACTGACATGTTCATGGCTACACTTCCCAGAGTGTATTATGAGAAGCTGATAGGTTGCATGTCTGCAAGTTTTTCAGATCTGGTAATAGAAGGAGAAAGAGTCGAAAGCGGTATCAAAATGGGAAAGATTCAAGTTGCTTTTGATTCCTCGAAAGATGCAAAGAAGTCTTATGTTAGGAAGGAAAGAGAATCTAATGTTGTATCTGCTCTAGCTGCGGCTCAACAGTCAGCCCGGTACCAATAATGTAAAAGCCCAATTTTTAATAATTAATTATTTATGTTAATTAATTGATTTATGTGAGTTCTTTAATTTATATGAATGGGTAGATATTTTGAGAGAAGAAAATATGATGGAGAGGAATAGAATAGAAAGAGATATAAGAGAAAGAGGAGAAAAAAAGAAAGGATAGAAAGAAAAGAAGGAAAGGAGAGAAAGAAAGTGGAAGAAGAGAAAAGAGAAGGAAAAGAGAGGAAAGCTTGGATTCATCAAGATCAACCCTTAGGAGTCAATTTAATCGGGTAAGGGTGTGAAATCTTATTATCTTATCAATGTATATGATTATGTATGACTTGTTTGGATTGTTTGGGTGTTTTTTTGTATTTCTATTTTAGGGCAGAAATGGGTTTAATCGATAGAAATCGATGTTTGGACGATTAGAAGTTGGATTAAATGGCGTAGTTTAATCGAGGATTGTTGGGCTAAGTCTACTAGAACTTGTAGGTTTTGAATCAGGCGATTTTATGAGTTTCTGATGATTTTGGAAATTGAGGGTTTTGAACAACGCAGACGCTCACTAGCACCTTCGCTAGGCGAGCAGAGTGGCGAGTTATTCGCCAGGAGAGCCAGCAGCGAACTAGTAGCGAACAGTCCCAGACTTGGGCAGAACCAAATGATCCAATCTCGATGGTAGCGAGTGAGGTAGCGAAGGGTTCGCTAGGACCTCGCTAAGAGAGCAGGTAGCGAGCACTTCCAGTAGCTCCCATACTCCCTTCGCGAGCTTGTTCGCTAGGTGAACCCGTAACGAGTGTTCGCCAAGGACTCGCTAGGCGAGTGGTGTAGCGAACGTGACAGCATTCTCATTTCTTGTTGTGTTTCCATCCAACGTTGATTGTTCGGCTCGAGTATGATCAGTCTTTCTGATTTGCATAGTTGTATGTTGTGATATGTTATGTTGTGGGTAGTCGTATGGCATGCATCCTATATTATAAAATCGATTGTGAAACGTGGCCTTTTGGCAAATATATGCATTATTTAAATTGATTAAAAGTGTATGATGATTGTGATGGAGTTCGTTGTCGTTTGGCGCGATAATGTGAATGCATATCGATTGTATGCGATTGTATGTGAAGAATTCATGAATATGCATTTGTGATTGAATCTATTTGATTCTTGCGTACTACTTGATGAATGTAGTGATGATGTTAAAAGTATGAATACTGTTATTATTATGAAATGTTTTGTGTGTGCAATCATGTTATAATTCTTGTGTGATGAATTATTTGAGTATGCATGGGATTAAGATGCGAGAACGGTCTTAAGTGCATATGATTGTTGATTGCATACACATCATTTGGCCAAGAGGCAGTACTTTCTAGTTTCGTGGAGACTAATGACTTGTTCCAAACCTAGAGTGGGGTTTGAAAGCTTAGGGAATGGGCTTTTGTTGTTATCGGTCTAGGGAACGGACCCGGTTTAAGTGTAAAAACCGAAAAATGATAACAAGTGTTGGTACTACATGGCATGAGTTGCATTGAGTCACATGGCATATGTATAATTGTTGTATGGAAGTGTGCATATGTGTATGAATTGTTGAATTGAGAATTTAGGATGTATGCATGCTGAAATATGCTTGGTGATTATTCATATTTGTTTATATATACATTGTGATGTGTATGATGAATTGGGTGAAAAATGTGGAATATGTGTATTCTATTCTTGTGTGTGTGTGTATATATATATATATATATATATATATATATATATATATATATATATATATATATATATATATATATATATATATATATATATATATATATATATATATATATATATATATATATATATATATATATATATATATATATATATATATATATATATATATATATATATATATATGATTATATGCATTGATTATTATGATAATATTTCTCACCCTTCTGCTATTTTATGGTGCCCTTTGAGGCATTGCAGAGTAGGTTGGCTGGAGGTCCTTTTTATGAAGCGTGCCTTCATCTTTTGGTTGGTTAGTTAGGATGTATAAGATTATTTTATGATACATTGTATCTGTATCTAGTCGTTGGGTCGAGTCATGCTCTGGTCATGTAACACTAGGATCGCTTGGTTTACATATTTTAGAGATACATTATGTACTATATATTATGTTTTTATATTTATCGAATTATTATGATGTTGGCCCCAGTGCCTAATGATGTTGATTTGGGTGGTGAATTCAAATGTTTCTTTTACGAAGATTGTGATATAATTGAATCCGCTGCTACATGCAAAGTGAAACTTTGAAAAACATGATTATTTATTGAAGTGTTAATGAGCATGACAGGTGGTTTTTGATGTTTGAAAGTTATGTGTGACGCCCTTTTGTGAATGCATGATTATTTACTCTGATTATTCATATATTTTCCGTGGGGTTTGTAAGGGTGTTACATTAGTGGTTTCAGAGCAGGTCGGTCATTTGGCCAAGTTGTTAATGTATTTATTCCCTATATATATTTGATATGTGTCTATGGCACTATCGATATTGTTAGTTCTTATGAAGTATTGTTGTTGGGATCCAGAACAATGGTTGCTGGTAGGAATGATGAAGCGATTGCCGAAGCTTTGGCGATGTTGGCTGGAGCAATTGGACAGAATTCTCAAGCCAATGTGAATGCTAGAAACAACGCCGATGACGAGTTCCGTACTTCGGTAAGGTTTCAAAGGAACAATCCGCCAATTTTCAAGGGAACCCGTGAACCTGACAAAGCACAAGTATGGCTGAAAGCAATCAAGAAGATCTTTCGAGTCATGAACTGTTCAGATGCGCAGAAGGTGCAGTTTGACACTCATATGCTTAAAGAAGAAGCTGAGGACTGGTGGGGTAACACTCGTCAGAGATTTGAAGAAGATAAGGTTGTGGTTACTTGGGATGTTTTTAGAGAGGCATTTCTGGAGAAGTATTTTTCAGAAGATGTGTGTGGTAAGGAGGAAATTGAATTCCTTGAGCTAAAGTAGGAGAACTCAACTGTGGTCGAGTATGCAGCAAGGTTTGAGGAATTGATTAAGTTTTGTCCCCATTACAACACTACCAATACTAATAGATCCAAGTGTCTCAAGTTTGTGAATGGTTTGAGGCCTGAAATCAAGCAAGTTGTTGGTTATCAAGAAATTAGACGATTTTATGAGTTGGTAAACAAAAGCAGAATTTATGATGAAGATAGTAGAGCTCGGTCTAGTCACTATAAGAGTTTAAATGATAAAAAGGGAAAAGGTCAATTCAGAGGAAAGTCGTATGTGACTCCTGCTGATAAGGGGAAACAGAAATCTGGTATGGGAAAGAAGCCTAGCGGGGGAGGAGCTTCTACTCCAGTGAAGTGTTTTAGATGTGGTGTTGAAGGACATCGTGCTCCTGAGTGCACGAGTGTTGAGCAGAAGTGTTTCAAGTGTGGCAAGCCAGGCCACAAAGCTTTTAAGTGAAGAAGTGGTGCGAATGTAACTTGCTACAACTGTGGTGAGCAAGGGTACATTAGTACCAAGTGTGACAAGCCAAAGAAGACTCAAGGGATTGGGAAAGTGTTTGCTCTATCAGGATCAGAGACTGCTAGTGAAGATCGGTTGATCCGAGGTACGTGCTTCATTAATGGTATACCTTTGGTCGCTATAATTGATACTGGAGCTACACATTCCTTTATTTCCTTTGATTGTGTTAAGAGATTGAATCTTGAGTTGACAATTATGAGTTGTGGTATGGTTATTGATACTCTTGCTATGGGTTCAGTAACTACCCCATATGTGTGTTTGAATTGTCCGTTGAGTATTTTTGGTAAAGACTTTGGATTTGATTTAGTGTGTCTTCACTTAGATCAGCTTGATGTTATTCTTAGGATGAATTGGTTGGAATTCAATCGTGTCTATATCAACTATTTTGACAAAACGGTTATTTTTCCTGAACCTGATGATGAAAGAGACTTGTTTATGACTACTAAGCAAGTGAAGGAATCAATGCAAGATGGTGCGAAGGTATTTATGTTAATGGAAACTTTGAGCATTGGTGAAAATGGAGCAATTGATGCTTTACCAATTGTCCGTGATTTTCCGAAAGTTTTTCCTGATGAGATAAGAGATTTACCGCTGAAACGAGAAATGGAGTTTGTGATCGACTTAATTCTTGGAACTAGTCCGATATCGATGGCTCCATATCGTATGTCCCCATCAGAATTGAAAGATTTGAAGAGTCAACTTGAAGATCTACTTGAGAAGAGGTTTATTTGTCCGAGTGTGTCACCATGGGGTGCACCAGTTCTGTTGGTTAAGAAGAAAGAAGGTTCTATGAGACTTTGTATGGACTACAGACAATTGAACAAGATGGCCATCAAGAATAAGTATCCCCTTCCGTGGATTGATGATTTGATGGATCAGTTGATGGGTACGAGTGTCTTTAGTAAGATAAATCTGAGATTTGGGTATCATCAGATTCGTGTGAAGGCCGAGGATATTCAGAAGACTGCTTTTAGAACGAGGTATGGACATTATGAGTATTCTGTGATGCCATTTGGTGTGACTAATGCACCAGGTGTATTTATGGAGTACATGAATAGGATTTTCCATCCTTGTTTGGACAATTTTGTGGTTGTGTTCATTGATGATATTTTGATTTATTCGAAGAGTGAAGAAGAACATGTCGGGCATTTGAGGATTGTGTTATCTGTGTTAAAAGAGAAGCAGTTGTATGCTAAACTTTCTAAGTGTGAATTTTGGTTGAAGGAAGTGAGTTTCCTTGGTCATGTGATTTCGAGTAGAGGTATTGCAGTTGATCCGTCAAAGGTTGAAGCGGTATCACAATGGGAGACTCCAAAATCAGTTTTTGAGATTAGAAGTTTTCTTGGTTTGGCAGGTTATTATCGGAAATTCATTGAAGGATTTGCCAAGTTATCATTACCGTTGACGCAGTTGACTAGGAAAGGTCAAGCTTTTGTTTGGGATGCAAAGTGTGAAGAAAGTTTTCAAGAGCTTAAGAAAAGATTGACGACAACTCCTGTTTTGATTTTGCTGAATCTGGCAGAATTATTTGTCGTGTATTGTGATGCTTCTTTGATGGGTTTATGAGGTGTGTTGATGAAAAATAGACAAGTTGTAGCTTATG
The DNA here is from genome assembly GCA_963859935.3 of Lathyrus sativus. Lineage (NCBI taxonomy): Eukaryota > Viridiplantae > Streptophyta > Magnoliopsida > Fabales > Fabaceae > Lathyrus > Lathyrus sativus. The sequence goes on along the minus strand of OZ012740.1, from coordinate 615,269,311 downwards.
CTTTGAGTCAACTCAAAGTGCATGAGAGGAATTATCCGATGCATGACTTAGAGTTGGCCGCCGTTGTATTTGTGCTGAAGCTTTGGAGGCATTATTTGTTTGGTTCGAGATTTGAGGTATTTAGTGATCATAAGAGTTTGAAGTATCTCTTTGATCAGAAAGAATTGAATGCAAGGCAGAAGAGATGGTTGGAACTTCTGAAGGATTATGATTTTGGTTTGAATTACCATCCGGGTAAAGCAAATGTGGTAGCTGATGCATTGAGTATGAAATTGTTGCATATGCCGATGATGATGGTGAAAGAGTTGGGAATGATTGAGCAATTTCACTATTTGAGCTTAGTGTGTGAGAAGACTTCTTACGGAGTTAAGCTTGGTATGTTAAAGCTTACTAGTGGTATTCTTGACGAGATTCGAGAAGGACAGAAATCTGATTTGGGTTTAGTTGATCGGTTGACTTTGATCAATCAAGGTCAAGGTGGTGATTTTCGGATTGATGAAAATGGTGTCATGAGATGTCGTGACAGAGTTTGTATTCCTGATATTGTTGAGCTGAAGAAGAGTATTCTTGAAGAAGGGCATCGTAGTGGATTGAGTATTCATCCGGGTGCTACTAAGATGTATCAAGATTTGAGGAAAATATTTTGGTGGCCTCGTATGAAGAAGGATATTGCCGAGTTTGTGTATTCTTGATTGACTTGTCAGAAGTCAAAGATTGAGCATCAGAAATCGTCGGGCTTGATGCAACCGTTGTCCATTCCTGAGTGGAAATGGGATATCATATCTACGGATTTTGTGTCTGGTTTACCTAGGACGCCGAGTAACTTTGAAGCTATCTAGGTTATTGTGGATAGATTGACCAAATCTGCTCACTTTATTCCTATACGAATGGATTACCCGTTGGAAAGATTGGCAAAGCTGTACATTGAAAGGATTGTCATTTTGCATGGTATTCCGTCTAGCATTGTGTCAGACAGAGATTTGAGGTTTACTTCGAGATTTTGGGAGAGTTTGCAAAGTGATTTGGGTACGAAGTTACGTTTGAGTTCTGCTTATCACCCGCAGACCGATGGTCAGACGGAGAGGACGATTCAATCACTTGAGGATCTTTTGAGAGCTTGTGTATTGGAGAAGGTAGAAGCTTGGGATAACTACTTACCTTTGATTGAATTTACTTATAATAACAGTTTTCATTCGAGTATTGGTATGGAACCATTTGAGGCATTGTATGGTAGACGGTGTAGGACGCCATTGTGTTGGTATGAGTCTGGAGAGAGTTTTGTGGTTGGAACCGAGATAGTCCAGCAGACTACTGATAAGATTAAGATGATTCAAGAGAAGATGAAGATTTCTCATAGTCGTCAAAAGAGTTATCATGACAAGAGGGGGAAAGCACTTGAATTTCAGGAAGGAGATCACGTGTTTCTTTGAGTTACTCCAATAACTGGTGTTGGTAAAGCGTTGAAGTCGCGTAAGTTGACGCCGTGTTTTATTGGTCCTTATCAGATTTTGCAAAGGATAAGAGAGGTAGCCTATCGGGTTGCTTTACCGCCGTCGCTTGCTAATCTCCATGACGTGTTCCATGTATCTCAGTTGAGGAAATATATTGCGGATCCGTCTCATGTAATCCAAGTAGATGATGTGCAGGTGAGAGATAACCTGACTGTGGAGACATCACCTATGCGGATAGAGGATCGGGATTTGAAGAAACTCCGAGGTAAAGAGATTTCTTTGGTGAAGGTCGCTTGGGGAGGACCGGCTGGTGGAAGTGTGACTTGGGAGCTTGAGAGTCAGATGAGGGAGTCTTATCCCGAATTATTCGTTTAAGGTAATTTTCGAGGGGGAAAATCTTTAAGTGGGGGAGGGTTGTAACAACACAATTTTTAATAATTAATTATTTATATTAATTAATTAATTTATGTGATTTCTTTAATTTAAATGAATGGGTAGATATTTTGAAAGAAGAAAATATGTTGGAGAGGAATAGAATAGAAAGAGATATAAGAGAAAGAGGAGAAAAAAGAAAGGATAGAAAGATAAGAAGGAAAGGAGAGAAAGAAAGAGGAAGAAGAGAAAAGAGAAGGAAAAGAGAGGAAAGCTTGGATTCATCAAGATCAACCCTTAGGAGTCGATTTAATCGGGTAAGGGTGTGAAATCTTATTATCTTATCAATGTATATGATTATGTATGACTTGTTTGGATTGTTTGGGTGTTTTTCTACATTTTCATTCTAGGGCAGAAATGGGTTTAATTGATAGAAATCGTTGTTTGAACGGTTAGAAGTTGGATTAAATGGTGTAGTTTAGTCGAGGATTGTCGGGCTAAGTGATGACGAGAAAACGCATCGGTTATATCGCTAGATTTCATTGACTTTTACCGCGCATTCACCGTTTTAACGCTCGATTCCTCGAGTTTTTCTTACTATTTTGCAGGTACATCGATATGTGAGGCCAAATCAAGAATTAAGAAGAAAAGAACAAAGAAACCACAAGAAATGAAGCAAGACAGAAGCCTGCATAAAACTCTGCATAATTTGTTACGGCCACGGTCGTTACAAGGGTGTCACGACCGTGACACCTTGCTTTGGACCCTCACGACCGTGAGGAAGTAGTCACGACCGTGACACTTGAAAACATAAAACAACGAGCGTGAAGACCTTGTCACGCCCGTGACAAGGATATAACTTGATTCTTTTGACTCAGACTACGTCAAAGCCACCAGTGAAGCCACTCCTCCTAGTAATTCTCACGTGAGGGAGACTTCTCCCACTTTCTGCTGCCACTTTCCAACATTTTCTCAACCACTTCAACAAAGCCCAAGAAGCAAAAGACCCAGGACCAGCCCATTGGAAGCTCTATAAATAGGACCAGCTCAGGAGGATTTAGGGAGAGACTTCAGTATCCCAATTTCCTGCGGAAGCTCTGCCGAATTACCTTACCATCAGATTTATTATTCCAGCATTTTATTTTCTGCCTTATTTTATTTGTATCCAAACCAACCGTGTAACAATTTCCAACATTAGGGAATTGTTATACTTTTATTTGTTTCCAGCCTTCAGCATTTCGTTTTAATTTTTATTTCCGCCTACTCCAAGCCTTCCGGTCTGTGGAAGAAGGAGTCTACTCAGATATTTGTTAATCAGGTTTTTCAGTTATTGCAGTTTAATTTATTTATAATGTCTATTTTTTTTCTGCCATTAGTAAGTTAATAATTAACTCTGAGTCTGATTTAACCTCGATGAGTAGCTAAACACCTTAGGGCGGTATGTAGTTATAACTAACTTAACCGGTAAAATATAACCATGAGCTAAAATAATTAATCGCTTAACATTCTGGCTGATACTTTTTAATTAAATTCGACCTTTTCGTTACGAGAGTAAGAAAAGGGTATTAGGTTGGGTCAAGACCACGAGAGTGTGAGATTTTAACCAGATAGCTAAAGTTAGGCATTTAAATTAAATACAGCGAGAGCGCTTTAAGATAAATTAGAATTATCTAGTTTCCAAAAATTACCTCTAAACACTTATGGGCTAGCGAGAGCAGGCATAGGGCTTTAGGGATAAGATCTGATTCAAGACCACGAGAGTGTGAGTTGAGGGTATTCGAACTAGTAATCTCTACCGAATAGATTAAGTGAACATCTTTATAAGCCTAGGTTAGATTGACCCACCTAAGTTAGTATAATTACATACCAACCGTTTTAGTATTATTTTATTAAAAACTTGAATTTAATTCCGCCTTCAATAGTCTTAGGAAACCAACAACAATCGTGACAACTATTCGCCTTAGCTAAACTAGAAGTTCATCTAGCACTAAGTAACGATAGAATCCCTGTGGATCGATAATCTTAAATATTACTTCGATAGGCTGTGCACTTGCAGTAAGATACCGCTAGACGCATAAGTAGACACGTCTTTAGCCCATCAAGTTTTTGGCGCCGTTGCCGGGGATTCCTTAATTTAGTTACTAGTGCACTTAGGTAGCATTGTCTAGACTAAGGTATCAACTATTTAATTTAATCTAATCTCCGAGTGTATGCCACGTACTCGCTCTAAAAGCGAAGACTTGCAACCTCTAATCCCTGAATCGGAACGCTTCTTACACGTAAGAAGACGTATACTCGATTTCGAAAATAATTCCAACATTCCAGATCTTCAATTAGATCCGCCTGAACCAGTCGTAAAATCAGAAAACGCAGGAATGGCTGAAGAACAAGCTCATCCACTCAAGTATTACGCTAATCCTTCGCAAGGTGAACCGCATTCAAGCATTGCAGCACCGGCTATCAACCGAAACGATTTCGAACTAAAACCATCATTGATATCAGCCGTGCAACAAAACCAATTCGCCGGAAATCCTACCGAGGATCCGAATCTTCATCTTTCGATCTTTGTGCAATATGCAGATACCGTAAAAGCCAATGGAGTTACCCAAGAAGCTATTAGACTACGTTTATTTCCTTTTTCGCTTCGAGACAGAGCAAGAGCATGGCTTCAATCTCTGCCTTCAAACTCAGTAACTACGTGGGAACAGCTTAAGAAAGTTTTCTTGAACAGGTATTTTCCACCTAGCAAGACAGCTATGCTGAGAGCTCAGATCAACGGATTTAAGCAAAGAGAAAGTGAATCATTATTCGAAGCTTGGGAACGCTATAAGGATCTACTTAGGCTTTGTCCACATCACGGATTAGTAGAATGGATGGTCATCCATACCTTCTATAATGGACTCTTGTACAATACAAGAATGACAATTGACGCTGCCGCGGGTGGTGCATTGATGGACAAACAATATAGTGATGCCTATGCACTTATCGAAAGTATGGCTCAGAATCATTACCTTTGGGGAAGCGAAAGAGTCGCAACTGAGAAACCAACAAAGGGAGGTATGTACGAAGTAAGTAGTATGGACCAAGTCAATGCGAAGTTTGACCAACTAAGCCAAAAGATCGATAACTTGGCCATAACACCTGCAACCACCGTGGCTGCAGTAACACCTAACTGTGAGTTATGTGGAGTCCCAGGGCACGAAGTCTCTGATTGTCAAATATTGACAGGAACTCCCACTGATCAAGTGAATTATGCTCAAGGAAACCCTTACTCAAACACATACAACCCAGGTTGGAAGAATCATCCGAATTTCTCCTATAAGAGTAACAATGCTTATTACGCACCAGGTCAAGCACCAGCTACATCACCAGGATATCAAAAGACTGCTCCTAACATCCCTAGAAAGTCGAACCTTGAATTGATGATGGAGAGCTTTATAGCTAGCCAATCTCAGACGAACAAGGACTTCCTAAACCAAAACATTCACACTAGCGAGCAGATTAAACAATTAGTGAGCAAAGTAGATGCATTAGCTACACATAACAAAATGCTTGAAACTCAGATTTCACAAGTAGCTCAACAACAAGCACCTACTGCTGCACCAGCTGGAGTGTTCCCTGGACAACCTCAACCTAATCCGAAAGGACATGCTAACGCCGTAATATTAAGAAGTGGCAAGGAACTTGACGGACCTACCGATCCAAGACTTGACAATCCAGCCATGTACCAAAAACCGGATAGACTGACTGAAGTGGGGAATGATCCAGAAGAAAAGGAAGATGAAAGTCAAGAGGTAGTGGAGAAAGAACAACCTTATGTGCCTCCACCACCCTATAAACCACCAATTCCGTACCCTCAAAGACTAATAAGTTCCAAGACGACGGGTCAATTTAAGAAATTTGTCGAACTTCTGAAACAGTTGAATATTACTATTCCGTTTACAGAAGCAATTACCCAAATACCCTCGTATGCCAAATTTTTAAAAGAAATCTTATCCAATAAGAAAAAGATAGAGGATAACGGAACAGTTACACTCACTGCCGAGTGTAGCGCCATAATTCAGAATAACATGCCTCCTAAGCTAAAAGATCCAGGAAGTTTCTCTATACCCTGTGTAATAGGAAAATTCGTCATTGACAAAGCTCTATGCGATTTAGGAGCCAGTATCAGTGTTATGCCCTTAACGATTTGCAAAAGGCTAGACATGGGAGAACTAAGACCAACAAAAATGTCTGTTCAACTAGCCGATCGCTCTGTTAAATATCCTGTAGGAATACTAGAAAACGTCCCAGTACGTATAGGACAATTCTACATTCCTACTGATTTTATAATCATGGACATCTCTGAAGACTCCACTACACCTATCATACTAGGAAGACCATTCTTAGCTACCGCCGGAGCTATAATAGACGTAAAAAGAGGAAAGCTAACCTTTGAAGTAGGTGAAGAGAAAGTTGAATTTGTTTTAACACAATTCTTACAATCACCAGCTATAGAGGATACATGCTATCTAATGGACGTAATTGACGAATGTGTAATAGAAATGGAACTGGAGGAGACCACTTATTCTGAAATAATGAAAATTCAAATCCCTCCAATTCTCGAAGATGATAATTGGCAAAAACCGTATCAGGATAATAGTCTGAGCGAAAGCTTAGCACTTACACCGGACCCCGTGCCAAGTAAAGATAAACCTACATTAGGATTAAAAACTTTACCTAAAAACCTAAGGTACGAATTCTTAGACGTTGAATGTAAAAGACCAGTTATAGTGAATTCCAGTTTAGGAACTATAGAGACAAAGAAACTTTTAGATGTCTTGAAGAAATATCCAACTGCATTAGGATATAACATATCTGATCTCAAAGGGATATGTCCTTCAGTTTGCATGCATCGCATTCTGCTAGAAGAAGATTGCAGAACCTCCAGAGAAGCTCAAAGAAGAATAAACCCAACCCTTAGCACTGTAGTAAAGGAAGAAGTCAAGAAATTATTAGATGCCGGGATAATATATCCAATCTCTGATAGTGAATGGGTTAGTCCAATACATGTAGTGCCAAAGAAAGGAGGTATCACTGTTGTGAAAAACGCTCAAGGCGAATCGATATCGCAAAGAGTAGTGACGGGATATAGAGTGTGCATAGATTATCGTAAACTAAACAAAGCCACTCGAAAAGATCATTTCCCACTACCTTTCATAGATCAAATGTTAGAACGATTAGCCAAGCATTCTTACTTCTGTTACCTTGATGGTTACTCAGGATTTTTCCAAATCCCTATCCATCCTGATGACCAAGAGAAGACCACATTCACATGTCCTTATGGAACGTTCGCTTATAGGCGAATGCCCTTTGGATTGTGCAACGCCCCTGCAACCTTTCAAAGATGCATGATGTCAATCTTCGCAGATTTTATAGACAACATCATGGAAGTGTTCATGGACGACTTCTCTGTATGCGGGCAAAGCTTTGAAGGATGTCTATCAAACTTAGAAATGGTGTTAGAAAGATGTGTAAAAGTGAACCTCGTGCTTAACTGGGAAAAATGTCATTTTATGGTCAACGAAGGAATAGTATTAGGTCATGTGATATCAGATAAGGGAATTGAAGTCGATAAAGCTAAGATTGAAGTAATAAAAGATCTTCAACCTCCTAAAACCGTTCGAGAAATACGAAGCTTTTTAGGACACGCCGGTTTTTACCGACGATTCATTAAAGATTTCTCGAAAATTACTAAACCTCTTACTGGTTTATTAATGAAAGACGCTGAGTTCATATTCAATGAAGATTGTCTTAAGGCATTCGAAACTCTAAAAACAGCCCTCATCACCGCACCAATCATGCAACCCCCTGACTGGAGATTACCTTTTGAAATCATGTGCGATGCGAGTGACTATGCTGTGGGCGCAGTCCTGGGTCAGAGAAAAGAAAAGAAACTCCATGCGATTTACTATGCGAGTAGAACCTTGGATTCTGCCCAGATAAACTACGCCACTACAGAAAAAGAATTGCTAGCAGTTGTCTTTGCGCTTGACAAATTCCGCTCTTACCTAGTTGGAGCGAAAATAATCATTTACACAGACCACGCTGCTATCCGATATCTATTAACTAAGAAGGATGCTAAGCCAAGACTCTTAAGATGGATTTTACTCTTACAAGAGTTTGATCTAGAAATAAAAGACAAAAAAGGTACCGAAAACGTCGTAGCGGACCATTTATCTAGAATAGAAGGTATTAAACCCGAACGAGTGCCGATTAACGATGACTTTCCGTATGAACAGCTGATAGCGCAAATAGGAAGCGACCTAGCGCAGTTAGATATAAATGAACCAGAACCCGTGGAAGTAATACAGACAACTGTGGGACTGCCATGGTACGCTGACATTGTCAATTACCTAGCCGCAGGAGCCCTTCCACCCGATCTAACCTATCAGCAGAAAAAGAAGTTCTTTCATAACCTGAAACAGTACTATTGGGATGAACCATTATTGTTCAAACGAGGACCAGATGGAATCTTTCGCCGATGTATTCCCGAAGAAGAAATAGAAGACGTCATTACTCAATGTCATTCATCTCCTTATGGTGGACATGCGAGCACTTCCAAAACCTGTGCAAAAATCTTGCAAGCCGGCTTATACTGGCCTAGTCTATGGAAGGATGTCCACATCGCTGTTATAAGTTGCGATCGGTGTCAACGCACCGGCAATATTTCAAGAAGAGATGAAATGCCCCAAAAGGGAATTTTGGAAGTAGAAATCTTCGACGTCTGGGGAATAGATTTCATGGGACCATTCCCATCATCTTTCGGTAATAATTACATACTCGTAGCCGTTGACTATGTCTCAAAATGGATCGAAGCCATAGCTTCTCCTACAAATGATGCACGAGTAGTAATAAAGCTTTTCAAAAACATAATCTTTCCCAGATTTGGTGTACCTCGACTCGTCATAAGTGACGGTGGCTCACACTTCATTTCGAAAATCTTTGACAAATTACTATCTAAATATGGAGTGAGACACCGTGTGGCTACACCATATCACCCACAAACAAGTGGACAGGTCGAAGTCTCAAACCGAGAGATTAAACAAATCTTAGAAAAGACTGTCGCCATATCTCGGAAAGATTGGTCATCTAAACTTAATGAAGCTCTATGGGCTTATAGGACCGCTTACAAGACTCCCATAGGTACTACACCTTTCAAACTAGTTTATGGAAAATCTTGTCACCTCCCAGTAGAACTAGAGCACAAAGCTTATTGGGCGATCAAAACTCTCAATATGAACTATAGTGCTGCAGGAGAAAAGCGAATCCTAGACATTAACGAATTAGAAGAACTAAGGTTAGATGCATATGAAAATGCTAAGCTATATAAGGAAAGAACCAAGCGATGGCATGATAAACGCCTATCTAAGAAAGAATTCAGTGTGGGAGACGTTGTACTCCTCTTTAATTCAAGACTTAGGCTCTTTCCTGGAAAACTAAAGTCTAGATGGTCGGGACCCTTTGATATAACTAAAGTATTCCCAAGTGGAGCAATAGAAATCAAGGGTAGGAACAATGAACCACTCATTGTAAACGGACAGCGCCTAAAACATTATCATAAAGTCGAAAATAGAGACTATACGAATGATCTAAAACTTTTGAAATTGTCCGCTAATTCCCCTGATTAGTCTAAACCTCGGCGTTACGTCAGGCTTTTGACAATAAAAACAGCGCTTAGTGGGAGGCAACCCATTTTCTTAGTTACCTATTTTAAACTATTCTTTTCTTTTTGAGCATTTCTTAATTATCGTTACTACTATTTGTTTAAATTGTTTTGTTAGTTTTATTTTACATTACTATTATAGCCATTACATTTTAGCATTTCATTTTCTTATTTTTATCCTAAATCACTTTTTACAGATTTTCTAAAGTCTTTTCCACTGAATTGTTTCCACCGTATTTTCACTGACTATGGCTAACCAACCTATTAACTATATGGAAACCCAATTTAGAGGTAGGAACCAAAGAATAAAGTTCGAAGAGTTATCACAGAGGCAAATGGATTTGACCCTGTACCCAAATGAAAAGACTATGGAAACCTTAGGTATACATGATAACATGATATACCTGTTCAACCGACTCGGATGGGAGAATGCAATGATCCAACACAAGTTTGCGACTTACCGTGAGCTCACCCTTGAGTTCCTTAGTTCCCTACTTTACCTACCTGAGCGCGGTTTTGGTTCTAGGAAAGGATTCATTAGTTTCCGCCTATTCGGAATAGAATACGACTTTAACCACAAAGAACTAGCTGACCTATTAGGATTCCCTAGTAGACCTTTTGCCTTTACTACCACACAAGTAGAATTGATGGATGTGGAGCTAGATTTCTTTTGGGGAACTCTGACCGGAAACTACCACCCTGAACCAAATGACATGAACAATGATGAGATCCATAACCCTGCTCTTCGTTACTTCCACAAATTCCTCGCCCATACCTTCTTTGGAAAAGAAGAAAACATTACCGGAGTCTCTAAGGATGAATTATTTATTATGTCATGTTTCAATACTGGACAGTGTGTCAATGGTGTCCCTTTCATGATGCAAACCTTCACCCGCATCCAAGATGAACCTGAATTACCTATAGTGGTAGGAGGTCTTGTAACCATGATTGCTGATGCCTTAGGACTTAGGTACCAACTGGACAGGTGCACCCGTCTGGGAACCGTACGTCTGATGAACCTTAAATTCTGCTTCAATAGACATATTATAAGGAATTTAGGACGCCCACCTTTTGAGTACCTGATCCGGAACACAGTAGTCACCCTGTTCACATTGCCCAATCATGCGAAAGTAAGTGTTCATAATAAGGATAATTGGCTTTATGAGTTAAACCCACCTGATTATCCAGCCACCCCTGAAACACCTCCGTCTCACAGGATAACAGATGATGTAATGACCGCTGTTGAAACCGACCCCGAGACACCTCCTGGATACCATGACATTGACCCAACTGATAAAGTTCATGAAACCCCTGGAGCGAATCACGGAGAGTACGCTAACAACTTGCAGAACATCATGCACACTCTCAATGCCTATCAAGCTGACATTAATCTATTCAGAGAAGACATTAAGAGTATGCGATTGGACATCGTGGGATTGACTGACATGGCCTGCGAACAATTTTATCATCTGGACTCCGCCATCGAAGACCTGAAGAAACGCCTTTGAACCGGCTATCAGTGATTTAGTTTACTAATTCTTTTCTCATTATTTTTTTATCATTATTTTCATTTCCAGTTAAATTTATCTTTCGCAACGATTTCATAACATAATTTGAGTTTATGTAATTTCAGTTTTTCTTTATGCCATGCACTTTTTATTTCAATTGATTCTTCATTTTAGCAGCTTAAATAATTTTTTTTATTTCTTTTCTATACACTGTGTGACCATATACGGTATGACTGCAATATTCTATCTTAGGTTCGTATACTACTGTTTTGAAATTGCTATATATTAGGTTCGTATACTACTGTTTTGAAATTGCTCTATATTATGGTGTGTGTTACTATAGTACTACTAAATATAATACATTATTATTAAATTAAAAATAACGTGAGACAATATGCTTTTCTGAAATTACTCAGCACCACACAGCCTCACGGTCGTCACGCCCACTTACGATCGTGACGTTCCCATTTAGCGCGTCACGACCGTCACGATCCTGTCACGACCGTGACGACCTCTATTACAGAGGTCGTGAGAAACAAAACTGTTTCTTCATCGTGTCCACTCCTCTTCTCCCTCCATACCCTATCTAAAACTTCCCCCACTCACTCCCAAACCGTCAAAACCTTTCCACTACCCCATTAATCCACCATTACCAGTAACCATTCCAATTCCACTGTCCCGTATTTAACCCGAACACCAACCTCCCTCATTCTACCACTCTTCTTCCAAAAACTTCACAAAAAAAAAATCCTTCCACCCTCTCCCTTCACATTTGCATGTTATGGATTCCATCGTTTTCAGAGAAGGAGAAGCAGGAGAAACCCAGCGAGACCGTTTCGTCCGCTTCGAGAACCGCGGTCTGCAACCCACCCGGTACATTTCCACCGACTGTCTGCAAGAACTCGGTATGCTGTCCAGCGTCCAAAACCTATTGCAGAAGGTTGGCCTGTGGGACCTCTGTCACCAGCCACAGCCTACCTTCGAACTTCTGACGCTGGAGTTCCTCAGTTCCTACTGCTACATCACCCCTCATGGTTCTCAGAGTCAGCTTACCGGCAACGTAACATTCAGACTGCTTGGCCGGGAGTTCAACCTCACACAAACCAGGATTGCAGAGCTGTTAGGTTTCGACCACGGCACCGAAGCCCACCGTCGCGTGCCCGACAACTTCAGTGAACAAGCATTCACACTGTGGCGCGACCTTACCAACACCCGTGCGACCACCTTCCAGAGCCTCAACGCCACTCACATCCACAACCCGGCTATCCGCTACTTTCACCGGGTCCTCTGCAACACCATCTTTGCTAGAGAGAGCAACCACAAGCTCAACTCAAAGGAGCTCCTGTTTTTGTACTGTGCCCTTCATGACGAGCCAATCGCCGCTGCCCCCTTTATGCTCTACCACATCCAGGCCATCGCGCACCGCGGCTCATCCCCGTTCTTCATTGGAGGCATTGTCACCACCCTCGCCATTCAGCTGGGGCTTGGTGACGCGCTCGCTGATCTGCCGCACCTCGCCGCCGATTTCCTGACCATGAGCTACTGCCGGTCCGCCCACCTGATCGCGCAGCGAGAGGATGGCAAGTACAGCCCTGTCGTCAATGGCACCGTCTTCCACCACATCACTCTGCCGTCCCGCACACGCATCGACCCAGCAAACCGAGCCAACTGGCTCTTTGCCTTACCAGCTGCTGCGGATCATGCCCCGGTACATGACGATCAACCAAACACCCCAGTGGACGAGATGCAGGACGCCATGGATGCAGCTGAGCATGCCCAGGACATCCCCGAGACTTCCACCCGACAGCAGGCGGCCCCCGCTGCCACACTTGAGGACGTCCTATTTGCGATCCACCAGCAGAACCTGATGAACGCAGCACTAGAGCGTCAGCAGAAGGCACAGTACGACGCTCTGCTCGGCACCATTGCTGCCAACCACGCTTCCACCAATGAGCGGTTTGGAGAACTTTTCGGCGAGCTCGAGGCGCTCCGCATCAACATTACTGCTACCTCCGGCACCGGCTCTGACCCCGACGCAACTCCCACCAGACGCCGCTCTCGCACCAGAGGCCGAGCCCGCGATCACCAGCAACAGTAGTTTGCTTCTATATTGTTTTTCAGTTTTAGTCTTGTACTGTATCTATACCGCTATTATATCACAACATTGAGGACAATGTCTGATATAGTGTGGGAGAGGTACTTTTCATTTCAATGTACTTTCAATCCTGTTGTATTCCTTTTAGAAAATCAATGAAATGAGCAATTCTGTGCGTTATTTTCTTGAATATCGAGTTTTCCCCGATTATTAAGCCATACTAGAAAAATCCTTAAATTACTCGCATTACCCGACTGACCACCGAATGGTTCGTAATTACGAGGCCGGGAACGATTAAACAAGACCAATACAATCTTGACATCTTCGACCCCCTGCTTAAGAAATTCCATCCGATCACCATTGCGAGTGCACCTTTAGTTTCAGTTCAAAAGTAACCCCAGTAGTTTATACTAGCAGTCAGCACCGTCTGAACACAAACCACGTGGGGAGCCGATGAATATAAGCGTTTGATGCCTAATCAATAATGATCCTTCGTATCTCAATGCAAAATGAAAAGAGATTGCACCAAAGTACACGGTCGCAGATAATAAACGAGAAATATGAGAAGGACTCCGTTCCGGGTTGGTTCAGAGGTACTGGTTCTGAACTCGGTAGGGCGTGCTACGGCTCGATCCCCCACAACCTCCGCATCGGATAAAACATGAAGGGTTACCACACTCGTGTACCAGACCCCGTGCAAAAAAAAAAAGGATCAAAATCGCTAACCGGCTACTCCACTACGTGCGTGCGAAGGCAAAGGGCTTAATGTGACTGCGCCAGAACGAACCGGGTGAAATACGATCGAAAAACTCTAGGTGAAATCGCAATGTGATTGTCGATTGTTTCGCTTGACGGGAAGTAGACGACATAGCCTGTTGCTTATGTCATTAGTGTATCGGTAGTGTTCTATCAAAGTACCGGACTATCCGACAGAACGATCCACCGGACGGTCTGCTATGAGTATGCGCGAATAAAATCTTGTCCGCCGATTTTCAACCGACTATTTGCTTGAGGACAAGCAAAGGTTTAAGTTTGGGGAAGTTTGATGACGAGAAAACGCATCGGTTATATCGCTAGATTTCATTGACTTTTACCGCGCATTCACCGTTTTAACGCTCGATTCCTCGAGTTTTTCTTACTATTTTGCAGGTACATCGATATGTGAGGCCAAATCAAGAATTAAGAAGAAAAGAACAAAGAAACCACAAGAAATGAAGCAAGACAGAAGCCTGCATAAAACTCTGCATAATTTGTTACGGCCACGGTCGTTACAAGGGTGTCACGACCGTGACACCTTGCTTTGGACCCTCACGACCGTGAGGAAGTAGTCACGACTGTGACACTTGAAAACATAAAACAACGAGCGTGAAGACCTTGTCACGCCCGTGACAAGGATATAACTTGATTCTTTTGACTCAGACTACGTCAAAGCCACCAGTGAAGCCACTCCTCCTAGTAATTCTCACGTGAGGGAGACTTCTCCCACTTTCTGCTGCCACTTTCCAACATTTTCTCAACCACTTCAGCAAAGCCCAAGAAGCAAAAGACCCAGGACCAGCCCATTGGAAGCTCTATAAATAGGACCAGCTCAGGAGGATTTAGGGAGAGACTTCAGTATCCCAATTTCCTGCGGAAGCTCTGCCGAATTACCTTACCATCAGATTTATTATTCCAGCATTTTATTTTCTGCCTTATTTTATTTGTATCCAAACCAACCGTGTAACAATTTCCAACATTAGGGAATTGTTATACTTTTATTTGTTTCCAGCCTTCAGCATTTCGTTTTAATTTTTATTTCCGCCTACTCCAAGCCTTCCGGTCTGTGGAAGAAGGAGTCTACTCAGATATTTGTTAATCAGGTTTTTCAGTTATTGCAGTTTAATTTATTTATAATGTCTATTTATTTTTCTGCCATTAGTAAGTTAATAATTAACTCTGAGTCTGATTTAACCTCGATGAGTAGCTAAACACCTTAGGGCGGTATGTAGTTATAACTAACTTAACCGGTAAAATATAACCATGGGCTAAAATAATTAATCGCTTAACATTCTGGCTGATACTTTTTAATTAAATTCGACCTTTTCGTTACGAGAGTAAGAAAAGGGTATTAGGTTGGGTCAAGACCACGAGAGTGTGAGATTTTAACCAGATAGCTAAAGTTAGGCATTTAAATTAAATACAGCGAGAGCGCTTTAAGATAAATTAGAATTATCTAGTTTCCAAAAATTACCTCTAAACACTTATGGGCTAGCGAGAGCAGGCATAGGGCTTTAGGGATAAGATCTGATTCAAGACCACGAGAGTGTGAGTTGAGGGTATTCGAACTAGTAATCTCTACCGAATAGATTAAGTGAACATCTTTATAAGCCTAGGTTAGATTGACCCACCTAAGTTAGTATAATTACATACCAACCGTTTTAGTATTATTTTATTAAAAACTTGAATTTAATTCCGCCTTCAATAGTCTTAGGAAACCAACAACAATCGTGACAACTATTCGCCTTAGCTAAACTAGAAGTTCATCTAGCACTAAGTAACGATAGAATTCCTGTGGATCGATAATCTTAAATATTACTTCGATAGGCTGTGCACTTGCAGTAAGATACCGCTAGACGCATAAGTAGACACGTCTTTAGCCCATCACTAAGTCTACTAGAACTTGTAGGTTTTGAATCAGGCGATTTTATGAGTTTCTGATGATTTTGGAAATTAAGGGTTTTGAACAACGCAGACGCTCGCTAGCACCTTCACTAGGCGAGCAGGGTGGCGAGTTATTCGCCAGGAGAGCCAGCAGCGAGCTAGTAGCAAACGGTCCCAGAGTTGGGCAGAACCAAATGATCCAATCTCGCTGGTAGCGAGTGAGGTATTGAAGGGTTCGCTAGGACCTCGCTAAGCGAGCAAGTAGCAAGCACTTCCAGTAGCTCCCAGACTCCCTTCGCGAGCTTGTTAGCTAGGAAAACCCGTAGTGAGTGTTCGCCAAGGACTCGCTAGGCGAGTGGTGTAGTGAACGTGACAACATTCTTATTTCTTGTTGCATTTCCATCCAACGTTGATTGTTTGGCTCGAGTATGATCAGTCTTTCTGATTTTCATAGTTGTATGTTGTGATATGTTATACTGTGGGTAGCTGTATGGCGTGCATCCTAGATTATAGAATCGATTGTGAAATGTGGCCTTTTGGAAAATATATGCATTGTTTAAATTGATTAAAAGTGTATGATGATTGTGATAGAGTTTGTTGTCGTTTGGCGCGATAACGTGAATGCATATCGATTGTAAGCGATTGTATGTGAAGAATTCATGAATATGCATTTGTGATTGAATCTATTTGATTCTTGCGTACTACTTGATGAATGTAGTGATGATGTTAAAAGTATGAATACTGTTATTATTATGAAATGTTTTGTGTGTGCAATCATGTTATAATTCTTGTGTGATGAATTATTTGAGTATGCATGGGATTAAGATGCGAGAACAGTCTTAAGTGCTTATGATTGTTGATTGCATACACATCATTTGGTCAAGAGGCAATACTTGCTAGTTTCGTGGAGACTAGTGACTTGTCCCAAACCTAAAGCGGGGTTTGAAAGCTTAGGGAATGGGCTTTTGTTGTTATCGGTCTAGGGAACGGACCCGGTTTAAGTGTAAAAACCGAAAAATGATAACAAGTGTTGGTACCATATGGCATGAGTTGCATTGAGCTGCATTGAGTCACATGGCATATGTATAATTGTTGTATGGAAGTGTGCATATGTGTATGAATTGTTGAATTTAGAATTTAGAATGTATGCATGCTGAAATATACTTGGTGATTATCCATATTTGTTTATATATACATTGTGATGTGTATGATGAATTGGGTGAAAAATGTGGAATATGCGTATTCTATGCTTGTGTGTGTGTGTGTGTGTGTGTGTGTGTGTGTGTGTGTATATATATATATATATATATATATATATATATATATATATATATATATATATATATATATATATATATATATATATATATATATATATATATATATATATATATATATATATATATATATATATATATATATATATATATATATATATATATATATATATATATATATATATATATATATATATATATATATATATATATATATATATATATATATATATATATATATATATATATATATATATATATATATATATATATGTATATATACATATATATATATATATACATATACATATATATATATATATATATATATATATACATATACATATATATATATATATATATATATATATATATATATATATATATATATATATATATATATATATATATATATATATATATATATATATATATATATATATGATTACATGCATTGATTATTAAGGTAATACTTCTCACCCTTCTACTATTTTATGGTGCCCTATGAGGCATTGCAGAGTAGGTTGGCTGGAGGTCCTTTTTGTGAAGCGTGCCTTCATCTTTTGGTCGGTTAGCTAGGATGTATAGGATTCTTTTGTGATACATTGTATATGTATCTAGTCGTTGGGTCGAGTCATGCTCTGGTCATGTAACACTGGAATCACTTGGTTTACATATTTTAGAGATACATTATGTACTTTATATTATGTTTTTATATTTATCGAATTATTATGATGTTGGCCCCAGTGCCTAATGATGTTGATTTGGGTGGTGAATTCAAATGTTTCTTTTACGAAGATTGTGATATAATTGAATCCGCTGCTACATGCAAAGTGAAACTTTGAAAAGCATGATTATTTATTAAAGTGTTAATGAGCATGACAGGTGGTTTTTGATGTTTGAAAGTTATGTGTGACGCCCTTTTGTGAATGCATGATTATTTACTCTGATTATTCATATATTTTCCGTGGGGTTTGTAAGGGTGTTACAAATAACCTCATGCTCCTCGGCAGAAAAACCATCGGTGCCAGAATCAAAATAGGTCGCGCAACAATTTAGAAAGAAGGAATGCTCCTCTCCATCAGGTACATATGCCACACAGTGAGCTTTTTCCATACCTAGTCCAGAACTCTTTGGTGGAGCCTAAGACTCTCAAACCGTTTCCAGAGCCATACACTCCCGGGTATGATCCCAATGCTCAATGCGAATATCATGGAGGATCCATGGGGCATGCAACTGAAGACTGCAAAGGCTTTCAAGCTAAAGTGCATCAGTTGATGGACAAAGAGTACATTTCCTTTCCCAAAGGAAGTTTGGTTGTGCACGTCGACCTCTCATCTGATTGAATTTGAAGACTTCAAGGGTCGCATATCCCTAGTCAGTGGTCCAGATCTGAAAGCCCGGTTCCCAGAAGCTGGCAATCTTTGTTTTATCTTGTCATTTTCTTTGTATTTGTAATTTCTTTCCTGTTAGAATGCAAATTTCATTTGTAAAACTTGTTTGTTTTCAATTGATATTGATAATGAAATGAATATGCATGTTTTTGATTAAATCCATTTGTGTTCACTTATGTTTTTAATTGAGGTTTAACGCTTGTTTAAGCGGAATCCGGGGAGGATGACGAAATTGAAAGTCGGGCAAGCTTCTGTTTGTATGCTTTTGAATGAAACCTGCTGATGATGTACATGCATTGTTTCAAATCCCTAAACACCGGAGATATAAGGATGATAATCCCTTGTTAACCCCTTTGAGCCTAGTAGTAGGAGTTCTTTTCTGAAAAATGAAAAAACCCTCAATCTTAACCCAGGGCAGGGTAGGTGTCAGTTAATTTGACCGAGCGTCCAAATTGCAAAAAAGTGTTCCCGTTTGAGGACTAATCACACCTCAATAGGTCGTGCCTAAAAAAACCGCAATGGTTATCCCTTTTCGAACAAGGAGTGAAACAGTCAGTGGTTATCCCTTGCCGAACAAGGAGTGAAACAGTCGCAATCCCTTTAACAAGTCAGACAAGATGGTGTCACACAATTTGTTAAAAAAAAAGAAGAAGAAGAAAGAAAAAAAGGAATCAGGATAAAAAGCCCGCTAAGTTGAATCTTGAAAACAAGCGACTTAAGCAAAGATGAGGGCATCCCGCTGGTCTTCCAAAGCAGAAACTCAAAAGAGTTAGTCCAGGAAAAAATTAGGGAAAGAACGAAAAGCAGAAAAGCGAAAAGGATTACAAAAGAAAAAATCCTCGAACAAACAAGTCGTGTGACTCCAGGCACCAAAGACGAAGAGTGAGTGATTGTCACTCCAGAAAACTTATGGTTTCCCGAACCATCGCTCCTATCAGTCTACCTTTAAAAAGTGAACGCTCATGTCGAGTTTAGCTGAACATAAGATTGGAGAACACCAAGGAATGGGTGGGTTAAAATAAACTTTGAGCCTTTATCCTTTCTTTCTTAACCGTTAACCTGACCACGTTACAACCTTTAAAAGTCCTAACTGAAGCAGGTTTATTTAGAAAGCATACTTCGGTAAAGATCGCATTGAAACTAACTCCAAAAAGGATTCCTCTTACCGCGTTGGTATTAATGTTGACATTTTGATAATTGATTTGTTCATTATATGTCGCAATTTTTTCCAGTGAACAGATTTGGATTGCAAAACTGTCATATGCATTGCATTTAATATATCTTTTATAGAGAACAATTTGTTTTACTTGCGAGTAAGCGTTTGACAGCAGGAGAGTTTCCATAATGGAAAGTTTGATCAGGACGAAATGCAGAATGCTCGAATACTCCGTTGAACCGAGGCAAGCTATATCAAATGATCACAGCAGGGGAGTCAGCCACCCAAAGGTTAGTCAATCCGAGGCAATCAGGTCGAGATTCGACAAATCTCTCGCAGCCAAGGATACTGCTCCACAGGCCAGCCAATCAGGGGCAAAGTCGTTGCAAAGCTAGGTCATGTTACCCTAAGAGCAAAGGAAATGTTCCCCTTCATATCTTCAGGGCTTATCAGAATTATTCAATCAAATCCTTTCACAATACGGATTCTGGGGCAAGCCATCTCGAGGTCGTCTCATGGAAAACTACTTTCTTCTCAAGATGAACTCTTTCCCAAAGATCAAACCGGGGAAAGTGGAATTGCACCGGGGCAGTTTTTTCAAGCAAGTTTGTTCTCGTCAGCAAGAGTCGAGTGTTGTGGAATCGTGTCATTACTTCATCGAATAACCTGAAACCTGGTACATGTTAGAACTTTGTAAGCGAAATCATGTCCAAAGCCCGTTCTCGTCCGACAAACCTTCAAACCAGCCTTCGCCTGGTCAACCTGTCAGTAAACACCAGTTCCTGTCTGGTATATATATCAGAGTTTTGACCAGTTCTCGTCCGGTCACCCTTTTTGTAGCCTACTGTTTAAACCAGTTCTAGTCTGGAAAAACACAACTTGAGTCAAATTCTTGTCTGGCAAGTCAGGAATCAGTTCTCGTCTGGTATCATGAAGTCAGTTCTCTTCTGAAAACTTCATCTTTGTCGCCAGTTCTTGCCTGGTAGTCAGTTCTCATCTGACCGTTCTTCAGAAATCAGTTCTTGTTTGATACCTATAGGTAGAAGCTCAGTCCCCGTCTGACAACATAACCACTTATCACCAGTCCTCGTCTGGTAGTCAGTTCTCGGCTGACCTTGTTGTTTGAATTCCAGTTCTCGCCTGGTAGTCAGTTCCCGCTTGACACATTTTGTTGAATCCAATTCTCGCCTGGTAGTCAGTTCTCGTCTGACAGCGTAACCTTGTTCACACCAGCTCTTGTCTGGTAGTCTATCCTCGAATACTAGTTCTTGTCTAGTAATTCCCCTTTTAAATCCATTCTTATTGGTAACCAAAGATAAATATAATAAACATAAACCTGGTCATATCCTCGAACCAAAAGCCCAACCGTGCTTGGCACATTCCAATCCTCGTCCAGATAACAGTTTCAGAGTCCAGTTCTTGCCTGGCCTGTCATTCTTTTGAAGCTCAGTTCTCGTATGATAAGTCTTCATGGAATACCAGTCCTCGCCTGGTATACGACATTTGGGTCCAGTTCTCGCCTGGTAGATGTCAATTGTTAAAACCAGTACTCGTCCGGTCACTTTCTCCTTAGCTTGCAATTGAAACTCCAGTCCTCGTCTGGTGGTCAGTTGTCTTTAACACCACTTCCTGTCTGGTGAAAAGCATTCTGAAGTCCAATTATCGTCTGGAAAACCACAAAAGTAGTTCATGTTCAGCACAAAAACAGGAAACCAGTTCTTGCCTGGTAGTCGTTTCCCGTCCGGCTTGTTTTGTAGAACCTGTTTCTCGCTTGGTTGTCAGTTCTCGCCTAACCTATCTAATCCGGATCCAGGGTTTATTTTCCCTAGTATAAGTCCAATCACACTTGGTACACCAGGTCATCTCCAACGGAATTGACTTTATTTTTCCAGCATTTATTTTGTTGGAACGGTTCCTTTGCATTTTGCATTGTGCATAGCATCTACCCAAACGCGTAGCATTTCCATTTCGTATGAAGCATTACGCCATATTCAAACATGTGCATCATAAACAGAAGTCAGGTTGTTACCTCTTGTTTCTGTCTCCCCAATCAGATTTGGCAGTTTATTTTTGCGGTTGGCAAATTTCCGAGTTATTTGGTATTCAACCGTCTTTTACCTTGATTGTTTGAAATTCATTCGCTTTTCACCCAATCAGATCCAAGTCGCTTGAATAGGGGCAGCTGTTGCACCCCAAAATTTGACCAACCTCTTTTCGTACTGGCTTTTGTTTCATTGCATTCGTAGCAACAACATTTTGCATCATATTTGTTCTGGAGACAAGGGAGCAAGGTTTTCCCGCGGCTCAGAATTCACTCTCAGTGCAAGCAACTGAACATCGAGCATCAGAGTCCCCGACATTTATTTTGTACGGCAATCGAGCAGCCGATTTTACTTTGTTTTGCAGGGCATTTTTCAGCTCAGAAAGCAACATTTAGGTTATCTCGAGCATTCTCATGGTCATAGTATTCAAGAACAGGTTCCAGAAGCTAAACAGAGCTCAAAACGGCAAGAAACGGGCAAATCGGCAGGTTTTCCCTCCAAAAGGTGCCAAATTCAAATTTTTGAATGTGTTAATCGGTTAACGCATATGGTTAACCGATTAACCAAGTCAAATCAGGTCAATGTGGGGATTTTTAACAGTGTTAACCGATTAACCTATATGGTTAATCGATTAACCAGTGCAATTTTTGCCTCTGTACGTGATTTTTCAACGCAGAGCCATTTGGGGTCCAATTTGATCACTTTGAAATTCATTTTTGCACTTGGGAACGATCTAGAACATATTCAAATTTTGGTTGAATTCCATTTCCCTCCAAATTCCCATTCCTCATTCCAAACCTTGACTTTCCAATCCACATTCCAAACCTTGCTTTGGGTCCAAGCCTAGGTGATATTTAAGTGATCCACTCCAAACCAAAAGGATCCACTCTTCATTTTTCACTCTTATTTTTCAGAATTCATCTCCATTCTCTCAAATTCTCTCTCAATTCTACAATCCTAAAAACCTTCACTCAAAGCTCTTTTTCATTGAATTCTTTGATTTTTCATTGGAATCAATGAATTCTTGAGCTCAAACCTCCATCCATCATCCCAATCGAAGTGATTTCTTCATCCAATTTTCGTGCAAAATTGGATCTAGATCTGGAAGTGATTTTTGAAGTGATTATTTGGCTTATTTTGGATTAATATTAAAGGATCTCCATTGCTACTACAAGAATTGGTGTGGATCTTAAAGTATTATGGACTTTTAGCATCGAGTTTATTCAATTACAATTGAATCAACATTAACCGGAGCAAATCTCTGCTTCGAAGGTTGGATCTGAATATGTTTTTAGCTTATTTGCTTTAATCATGTGGATTTTCATCTTTGATTGAATGTTGGTTAATTTGATCCGTTTGATTCGTGATTTGGATGTGTTAATCTGTTTACATGCTGTTTGAATCATGATTTGCTGCTTAAATTTCGTGCACAATTGATTATGAGGACATGTGGAAGTTTGCCTAAGTATTAAGTTGTTGTTTGCTGCTGTTGGAGCAGTGTTAATCAGTTAACCTATAAGGTTAATCGATTAACCAACTCAAACTTTCAAATTTTCAAACATTTTCAGGTGGTTAATCGGTTAACACATATGGTTAACCGATTAACACTATTCCAGCATGCCTGTTTTGCTGTTTTACTTGCTTGTTTGAGTACCATTTCACCTCAAATCATCGTAGTTCGATATGATGCATTAAAAGTGAAATGTTTTGGGATATATGTCGCTGTTTGATTATTTAATCGAGACTTCGCTGACTCGCGTTTGTTTTCCACTCGGAGGCACACTTATGTGTTGATGTTCGAAGTGATTGTGTGCTTGCATGTTCATGTTTGCGTGATGTTCCACATTGTTTCACTTTATGCGCATTCTTTTCATAGAATTAATAAAAGGTCGAGATGTGCTTGTGGCGGCTGCTGCTCCACACTTTTTCCTCCCTTGCTTGCGTGCTGCATTGCTTTTGTGTTATCGCATCTTTCCGTATTCGTTTGTTTGCTTGCATGTCTTCTTTTACATTGCATTTTGTTTGCTTTCAAGAGATCGAGACGCGCTTGTGGCGGCTGCTGCCCCGCACTTCTTTTCCTCCCTCTTTGCATATTTGTTTTCCATGTTTGCATTTCCTACTTGCGATTGAATTTATCTTGTGCTTTCTTGTGCTTTTTGCCATGATCCCTATAAGATTCCTAGTTTCTCCGTTTAGGATGGGAGTAGGAGAGACACTGGGTGTTCAATCCAAGTATGCCAACAATAGGATAGAATTCCCTTCTTAATCCTAACTCTAAGTCCACTTTGCATGATAACTTTAGGGTTTTGAGTTAGACCCCTTTAGAGTCCTTTCTTCTCTTCTCATTTTCATACAATCTTAACATACTTAATAAAGACAATGGATGTTGTGCCATGAGCCTTGTAATTGGGAAATGGTGATTGAGTGGTTACCTCTCAATTGCCTAGAGTGTCTAGTATACGTCCTTAGGACAATATGCGACACATTCGATCCTAGGTTTTAAACTTTAGTACAACATACATTATAAACACTCAATAATCAAAATACTTCTTCTCTAAAAAACACAAAAAACACTTCAATTTTTTTTATCCTTCGGGATCTTAATCGAGGAAAATCTTTTCAGATAAAAGAGTGTTGTTAACCTTACTCGGACAAAACACTTGAACCAACCTGTGGTTGTGTTAGCCCTAACTACATTTGCTCTGATCTCTCATACCTTTTGAGAGTACGTAGGCACAAGACGTGATGTCTTGGGGAGCAACCTTCCCCTCTTTCACCCATAGTTAGCCGAACTACGTTAACTCTGACTTTCTCATTGCACGAGGGAATACGTAGGCACAGAGCGGCGATGCTCTGCCGAGTTTCTTTTCCTTTTCTTTTGTCCCTTGACCTTTAGCATAGATAGTTTCATCACCCTTTTAGATAGACAAAAAAGCGTGGATTCCGTCGAGTACGACGGACGTGAGGGGTGCTCATACCTTCCCCTTGCGTAACCGACTCCCGAATCCAGGACTTGGTTGCGATGACCTTGTCTTTCCCTTTTTCGTTAAGTTTTTCCGATCATTTCCTTTCCCTCTCTTTGGGATAAATAACAAAAGGTGGCGACTCTTCTGTTTTCCGCCGGGTGTTTTTCACAGTTGCGACACACGATAAAGCTTGAACTGACTTTTGCTGCTTTTAGAAACATATACTTCTTGAACTGTAATATACGTGAATCGTATCTTCAACAAATCTTCAAAGATCTCACGTTTAAAAACAAATATTCCAAGAATGTAAAACCACAACACTCCATGATGTCATACAATCATGTTAAGACATCTTACTATTTCACTTGTGATCTTGCTGTACCAGAATGAGACCAGCAGTCAACAACGCATCATGAGGTCCTAGTTTGCTGATGGGGGTGAATAAGAGGGGGTGTATTGTTCGAACTGCAGTAAAGCGGCAAGAAGCAAAAATTTAATTTTTAAGGAATTCCCTCCGGGATTTATATCGTCTCCACAGGGATTAGTGCGATGAAAGAACGTCGTTTAACGGTCTCTATATTTCTACGCTTGTTGTTCAAAAGGTTTGGTTTAAAAGGTTCATGAAACCATGAATAGAAGTCAGAAAATATAAAGGCGAAAAATATAAAGTAAAGACTGAAAGATAAATGGAGCGTTGTTGGGATGGATCTCATCAATTGATAACACATGCATTCTTCTGATCATGTTAAACACAATTGAATCATTCGTCTAAAATCCTCACCTATCACCCAGGAATGGATAAAATGGCTCAAACACAAAGAATGAAAACAAGCAATGGTTTCAAATGTTGAGAATCAAACAATGCATAATAACTAAATTCTTAAACCAAATATTAAGCCATGCATCAATCAACAACTAAGTTTTTCGTGAATGAATTTTGAAGAAATTAAACGTTTGCAACCGTGGGGATAATTCCACTCACCTAACAAACAATGTCAATATCAATTCAATTCATTCAACATCTAACAATCAAAAGTGAAAATATGGAAGAAAGAAGATCACTAAGGTCTTTAAGGTTGTAGCTTGGTTAGGTTCACAAATAAGAGACAGTTCTAAGGCCAATCAAAAGAAATTGACGATGCAAAAGAAACATTGACTATACATGTTATTTACACATCCCAACTTCATTCCATTTGTTTCCCAACTACAAACCTTCACAAACTTTATTTCACAACTTACTCTTTCACTATTTTTCTTTTCCAAGCAAGCATTCTTTTTCTCCTTTTTTTTACATTCATATTCACACAATTTTTTCCAATGCTTCCTTGAATTTTTCAAAAGTTGTAGCAGTCTACCATTCTTCTTTTTCATTCTCCCTAGCTTGACTTTTACTCAACCCTCAAGTGAATGCTCTTGTATTTTTATGGAAAAGAGGACAATTAAAAAAAATTCAAGGGTTCAAGAAAATTTTTAGAATCTTACAAAATTTAGAATGAGATTCACATTATTTAGGCTCAAAGGGGGTTAACGAGTTCTCTCTACTCATGGGTAAGTTACATTTGGACATGGTTGTGCTCAATATAAACAAGTGTCTTGATAATTTCTTATGCTTCCACAAATACACAATAATCACAAGATAAAGCATGAATGAAACGAATAAACAAAGTTTATTAGTAATCCAACATTTAGTGAATAATGGAAGTTTTCTCACAAATTATAGTTTTTGGTCCTAAGTGAAACAACCATTCAAACAAGTTGCTAAAAGAACAAATTTCATTTGCACAAAGACTTAAGTTCTTAAGCATTCTAAATCTCTAAACAAAGGTAACCATGTACCTTGACAACATTCACTTGTTTCATACTAACATCGCCATCCAAACTCGGTCGAAGCTTCATTGAATGCTTCTATACAAATAACAATCACTCTATAAGGAGTTCTCATCATTCTTGATCATACTAGAGAAAACATAAAAGGAAACAAATATATACAATATAAACAAATATAAAAAGCTTAAAAATATAGAAACAGTTGTAATACACATCAATATCTCTCACTAATCACCGACAACAATGCCATTTTGTTTGAACTGCAGTAAAGCGACAAGAAGCAAAAATTTAGTTTTAAAGGAATTCCCTCTGGGATTTATATCGTCTTCACAGGGATTGATGCGATGAAAGAATGCCATTAAATGATCTCTATATTTCTAAGCTTGTTGTTCAAAAGGTTTGGTTTAAAAGGTTTAAGGAACCATGAATAAAAGGCAAAAAATATAAAGACGAAAAATATAAAGTAAAGACTAAAAGATAAACGGAGCCTTGTTGGGATTGGATCTCATCAATCGATAACACATGCATTCTTCTGATCATGTTAAACATAACTCAATCATTCGTCTAATATACTCATGTATCACCCACAACAGAGGTCATCTCTAACACAATATCGAGTGAACAACCGCATTGTCTCATTGGTGATGTCTCACGCAACAAAAATACAACACAGAGCATTAAGAACTGATACTATCGCAAATGCTAAGCCTAAATCTATGTATAGAGTTTAGGACCTAACAGGTAATCATCCTAGATCCAGATCTGAAGAGTACATGTCTATAACGGTTCAAATCAAAGATAAATAGGTAAACAAAGACGACACTCATATTACATAGATGATTGTTTTGAATAAAACACAATGATCAGAATAATGCATATGCTTAACCTTTTTTACATGTATTCACCTAATCTGCCAAATGGTTGTGAACAACGTTCTTCATCACTATTATCACGCACCCGCACAATATCGTATTGATCATACTCATGCTACTTAATCAACACAATAAAATAGAAGATACAATGAATATCAACTTACGAAACCATGTAAAAATTTTGTTCATTGATATATGAAAATCTTAGATCAAAGATGTAAAAAGGTTTTGTCAAGACCCACAAATAAGCAATCAAAGATAATAAATCAATAGAGAATCCAAACTAGTTCACAAATATATATTAGATGAAATACATAAGGTATCAAAATATTACATCCAAACCCCAACAAGAGATCAAAGATCTTACCTCCTCTCTCTTAGGGTTTTGTATTTCTCTCTCGAAAATAAACTTGAAATGAAGAGAGATAAGTTCTGGTGTAAAAAAAATATGATATCCTCTCACCTAAAAAGCAAGAAAAGTACTTACATAGTACATTCAGGATCTGTCTTTTTCGCACTGCGAACAGATCCTTCGCTTAGTGAACATCAAATTAGGCACCTGAGGTGTCTCTGAACAGTTAAACCACCCTTGAGAAATATCTAAACTTCGATGTGCGAGCAATTCTTCGCACTGCAAACCATCTCGCTACAAGTTTGCACAGTGAGTTTCAGTTTCTTTTCTCTCTGAGTGAACAATATCCAGTCTCCTAAGGGTCTTTGCTGGCAAGTTCGTTGTGCGAATTTGGTGATGATTTTTCTAGGGAAGTTTGCTAGGAGCTTTGCACGGCGAGTTTTATGATGTTTTTCTGATGTCTTGGTTTCCTTTCCCAATTTCTTGTGCCTTACTCTTCACTTGTTTTATGCCTAATTCCTGCACAATAGCACACAAATCAAAGCAACCAAGACATTTTCAAATAATGAAGCATATCATCGAAAACATAGGTGATTCAATTCAATTCACCTACAAAAAGAATGAAAGATGGCAACATTTGATAGATCAAATAAGCAAAGTTTGGCGTCTAACATGTACCTACAAGGTACTCCGATGCCAAAGTAAGAAATGAAGTAAAGAGAGGGCAATTACAGAGTATAGAGAATTAGAATACCTTACTCTCTAGTGAAAGAGGGTATTTATAATGTGCCTTAAGTGTTGGGCCAACAATTATTTGGCATTGGGTTGGACCACTAGGCCTAATACGAATAACTGATAAGATCTAAGTGGCGTAAGGAAGACTATCATGTGGTCATCATCCTGGCCCAACTGCCCCATGATCTTCAGAAGGTTGGTGACCTGTTCTTTTGGATGCGAGTAGTTCCCTGACAACGTGTCCCCGCGTGGGGAGCACGTGGAGACTGTGAAGAAGACACATGAGCATTCCTCTTGTGAGTTGATGGATTAGACCCTCTTCGACGAGGATTTGGGCTAGGCAGTGCCCGACAATGGGCCAGCCTCTGGCCCAATTTAGAACAGTAGTCCCCTAAGTCGTTGCTCTGAAGCGTAGAATTAATGACTTAAGAGCCAATTATCGTGTCGAGGATGGGTTATTTGGTGCATCCTTCATGCTCGAGGCGCTGAGTTCGTTGGGTTATCTGGTACCAGACATAGAAGTTATTAATCATGCTTAACAATGAGCTTCGTCTATGGCCCACAACGAGGTTGGTCAGGCGTTTATCCCAAGGCATGTGCTCATCACATGCATACATGGCTTACTTCCATCTCCTCTCAAGAAGGTGCTCATGGCAGCGTAAAAGTCGGGAGTTATCCTCAACATGTTGGGTGGTACAACAGAATTGAAAAGGGTTGACATGACATCTCCTTGAGCCGTGTGAGGGGGCACGAAGGGATGCGGGTGATGTGTCCTTGAGCTATGTGTCAGAAGTAATAAATGCATATGACAGCTACGAGTAGGGTGCTTGAGTGCCTATAAAATGCCTCGCTTCTTGTGCTAGGGTTTATGAATAAAGGGGAAGGTTTGTTCATTTTCATGCTTCCATCGTTGTATCTCAATAATCTCTCTCAAGACCTTCTCTGCTCTCCTCACACTCGTTCACTGCTGTCGTTCGGTTTCCGCTCCGCCGTCTAACTCTAGAATCATTGCACAATAAGTCTAATTCCCTTTTCCAAAGTTTATGCTTTTCTCGACGAGTTATTTTATTTTCCGGTAATTTCTTGAGTTTCCGGTGACTTTTTCGGGGAGCCTATAAAGTTCCCGGCAAACTCATGAAGTTTATGACAAACTTTATGAAGTTTCCGACGAACTCATGAAGTTTCTGACGGAACTATGAAGTTTCCAATGAAGACGTCGGGGAGCTCATGAGGATTCTGGGAAACTGCATGAAGTTTACGATGAAGGTCTCGGGGACCTACGATGAAGGTCTCGGGGAGCTCTAAGGCCCTTAGTGTCCTCGGCGAGCTTGACGTCAGGAAACTTTTCTCCCCGCGGATGTGTAGGTATCACGAGGAAGTCTCTAGTTGAGGAGACTTTCCATGTTTGACTAGGGGATTTCAACCATTAGGGAATATTTCTCCTGTAGATGGAGGTTTCGTGTTCTATGTAGGGGAGAGTCTCCTCTCAGGTTCGTGCTTTTTGGCGAGGGCTTCAGTTGAGGAAGTTTGTCGGGTGTTTCCTTGCCCCCTCTCTTCGCCCTTTTCACTTGATTTATGGTGGAAGGGAGGATTTGATCTTAGATGTCGAATTCACCATTTTCCTATGCTTTTCGGGTAAAATGGTCGCTAAGCCCGAGGGTGCCATCATGATCGGAGAGGAAGCCGAACTCAATTTGGCTGATGAGAAGGTCGAGGTCACGCTGGCTCGCTCGCCTTTCAATTGGGACAGGCAGGAACCTCTCACCATCGCCTTACGCTTCACTATCGACGATTCAGATGCCTTCATGACCATTGAGGATCTTGCTGAGGGGCCTCAGCAAATTGGATGGTCTACAAACCCAAGGAGACACACCGGATAAGTTCGTCGTTTAAAGGGATGCAGTTCCCTATGTATGAGTTTGCATTCTGGGAAGCAGGGTTTCGTCTGCCCTTCAACAACTTCCAATATGGGGTGTTCCAGTGGTTGACTTTGCCTCCTTTGCAACTTCATCCCAATGCAATCACATTCATGTGGGCGTTCGAGCTCGTGTGTGAATATCTCTACATTGGTGCCACTATCCCCTTGTTCTTCCGCGCCTTCCATCTTCAGTGAAAATCCTTCTAGGGCCGACATATTTGGGTATCTCTGAAGCAATCAAGGAAGTTGTTTAGGGTGTACCTGGATTTTGTCTGTGCTTTTAAGGACATATACTTCATTGTAAAGCCAATGTCACATGTAGCTCTTGATTCCCTATTTGACCGCATTATCAAGCATGAGAACGAGTGACCGATAGAGACTTTGGAGGCAAAGTTCCCTCTTGAGTGACAGGAGAGCCACTTCGACAAGGGCACAAACAACTATATCACCAAGCCTAACAATCTGGACCCAAAGGATCGCATCGCTTATGGGAAGATAGTAGAGTTCATCTCCAACTTCACTCCTGCCAAGTGTGTCAATAAGGACATGAGTTTTATTTGTGACGAGCGCAGGGAAGTTCTCTGTGAGTCTTGGCTAATTAACATCAGGGCCCTCCTCGAGTGTCGGTCAGACGAGGAAGTGTTAAGGATCTTAGGTAGTAGGTGTTTTCTTTGCTCGCATGTCCTCTAATTTATTCTCGCTATATTGATTTTCTCTTTTCTTTGTTGCATATGTCGAGCCTCCAAGAACGTGTGATGAAGCTCGCGGCGACCAAAGGCGCTAAGAAGGTCACCAAGGGCCATATTCCCTAAGTCCAACAGAGCCGCGTTGCCTAAGTCCAGCATATGGCCAAGGCTGATTAACAACCCGAAGGTTCTTCCTCTCATCGGGGGAGCCAATCTCCTGCCTCTTAGGATCCTCTATCCAAGAAGCAACGGCTTGAGGAGGTCGATATCGTTCCTCTTTTGGAGGGTGTTGTCGGGGAAAGGTTTGTGCTGCCTCTCTGCCATCACTAGTGAGGGATCTTCTGTGGGGACAATTCCCTGATCATGCCCGCGAAAGAGTCTAAGGCGATTATAGACGTCAACAAGACAACTCGGAGGAGAGCTTTGTTCAAGGATATAGCCAGCATGATGAGGGTCTTTGAGACGACACTGGTCCTCAATGATGAGACCAGCCCCAACTCTGAGCTGAAGGGACTGCAGGATGATAATACTTTCCTTTGTACGGAGAAGAACAAGGTGGATAGCGACCTTCTTAACTATCAAATGAAGTATGAAGCCCATGTGCTTCTTCTCAAAGACATGAACAAGATGCGGGAAACACTGAAGAAGGCTGAGGTGGAAAGGTACCAACTTCGAGCCAAGGTTGCTGACTTGGAGGCTGCTGCATGGCCCGCTGAGGATGAAACTAGCAAGGAGAAATCCCTCGTGACTCGCGGCGACCTGGTCGCTCAAATCTGGGAGCTCGAACAGGACTGTCTGAGGGCTCTCGAGGTAGGGTTCATAAACGCTTTGAACCAGCTGCAAATTGTAAGTCATGAGGTTCAACTTGTCACTAAGGGGATCAGTCATTTCCATCAAGTTGCCGACGGTCGGATGGTTACCCCGGCCACGGAAAGTGAAAGTGACGGTCAAGCCAGGTGGAGACCCAGCTGGAGGAGGAGGTAGATGTTTAAGTTTTTTAGCGGTTTGGCCTACGTGCCACTTTTTTATTATCAATTTTGCCCGACCTGTATGCCGTATTTTGTAATTTGAATTTGTCTGGCCTGTGTACCGCGACGTTTGGTATTTGAACAATCGGATTTGCCTGCCACTTGTAATATAATGTTTCTTTTAATGTTGGCATTTTTTTGCATTTTGTGTGTGTTATTTGGTGGGTATTTATTTTTCCTGATGGTGTTTACGCAACATTGTGATTATTTTCTTGTGAATTGGGGGCCTTTTCTTGACATAATTGATCCTCGATTGTGCAAAGAATTGGTCGAGTGATCGGAGTTGGGTTCTGACCATGGACGAAGCTAAGATCTCGGTCGAGGTCTTAACTCTGTGGCGTGAACTTCCCATCACGAGTTGCGTGTTCTGCCTAATAGATACGACAACGGTGGAGCTCAGTTGAGGTGTCCCCGTCGAATCAAGAGTTTGCTCGTACACACAAGAGCGGACTCTCGTCTTTTTGTTTCGAGTTTAGAAGTCGTGTTTGTACCTTATCACGCCTCTGTGGTCGGCATGTACTTCGTCATGGTCAAACCAAGTACGACGCGGGAAGCGTTTAACTATAATATTGTTTGAGCTTTTCAGCTTTACATGGTCGAGCAAGTTCCTCCACATGTAGGTTTTCAAGGTAGCATACCCCGTTTTCCGTCTTCACGCGGACACAATAGGGGACCTCCCAATTCTCCACGAGCTTGCCCTTGCGCGAGTCTTTCTGGTTCCTTCGCAGGGCTAGACTGCCTATTCAGAATTTGTGCTTGATGACTTTGTTGTCATGTCACAAGGTTATTTTTTGTTTGAGAGAGGCTTCACAGAGGGACACCCCCAGTCGTATTTCTTCGACCAGGACGAGCTCTTCCCTTAGTGCCTCGTCATTCATCTTCTCGTCGAGGGGATATTTGATCCGCCTGTAGGATTCTCTTATATCTACAGGAATTACTACCTTGGTCTCGTACGTTTGTTGGAATGGGGTCTCCCTGGTGGTCGAATATGGGGTCGTCCTGTAGGCCTAGAGCATGTCGTGTAGCTCCTCTACCCATCTCTTTTTGGCTTCGCCAAGTCTTCGTTTTAGGCCTCGTATGATCACTCAGTTCGCCGCTTCAGCCTGCCTATTTGTCTGCGGGTGCTCGGCAGATGTGAAATGTTTCTTTATGCCAAGCTTGGTGATGAAGTCCTGGAAGTTTTTATAAGTGACGGTTGCTTAGGGCACCCCGAACCGGGCGAGTATGTTCCTTTTGTAGAAGCGTAGTATGTTATGCGTCGTGATTTTGGCGAGGGCCTCAGCCTCTATCCACTTCGTGAAGTAGTTGGTGTTAACTATCAAGTATTTATTCTGGTATGACCCTATGGTGAAGGGCCCAAGGATATCCATCCCCCACCATGCAAAAGGCCACGTGGACGAGAGTGTTTTGAGCTTGTTGGGCAGTGCCAAGTGCATGTCCCTATGGCGTTGGTACTTGCCACGCTTCTTGACATGTTCCTTCGTATCTTGTTGCATGGTGGGCCAGCAGTATCCTGCCCGCAGAGCCTTAAGAGCAAGGGATCTTCCCCCGAGATGTTGGGCATTGATCCCTTCATGTATTTCCTTGAGCATGGGAGAGAACTTGGATTCCTCAACACACTTAAGGAGAGGAATGAAGAATCCCCACCTGTTGGGCAAGCCCGACACCGGACCATGCTGGCTTCCTTGGGGTCGTTGGGCAGCTCCCCTTTGCTGAGGTACAAGTATACTGGGGTCATCCAACAATTGTTGTCGTCGATGGCATTTACATCGACGGTCGAGGTGGGTTTGTCAATTCTTGGTCAAAAAAGTACCTCCTAGATGAATGATTTGTTCCCGCCTTTCTTTTTTGAACTCGCAAGCTTTGATAATATGCCTTCCAAGTGTTATGCTCATGGGGTACGTGTGTCACCTCCACGGAGTCGAACTTTTTCATCTTCTCTTTTACCAGGGATAAGTAATCGATAAGGTTGTCATTTTTGACCTGGTATTCTCCCCTCACTTGGGAAGCGACGAGATGGGAGTCGGTGAATATCTTCACCTCTTTCGCGCCAAGGTCCTCGGCCAGGCACAACCCCGCAAGAAAGGCCTCGTACTCGGCCTGGTTGTTCTATGACGAGAAGGTTATGGCGAGAGAGACCTCAATCAAGATGTCTACTTTGTTTTCAAGGATGATGCATGTCCCACTTCCTATTGAGCTGGAGGCCCCATCAACAAAGATGGTCCACTTGTGAGCTCCATGCGTTGGGGAGATTGTGTCAGTCATTTTTGCGACGAAGTCGGCCAGAACTTGAGCCTTGAGGGCCTTTCCGCTCTCGTATTAGACGTCAAACTCATAGAGTTCAAGCAACCATTTAAGCATTTTGTCTGCCATGTCCGGATGATCGAGTAGCTGTTTGACGAGCTAATCTGTCCTGACCATGATCATTTGGGCCAGGAAGTAGTGTCACAAACTTCTGGCCGCATTTATAAGAGCTATAGCGACATTCTCGATCTGCTGGTATCTGAGCTCGGGGCCTTATAAGGCTTTCTGGTGAAGTTATTGGTTTTTGTCCATCGAGAGTTTTGCAGATGAGGGTCATGATGATGACCTCAGTTGCGACAACAAGGTATAAGTATAAAGTCTCCCCGTCTTCAGGTCGTGATAGGACTGGGGGTTGTGAGAGGACTTATTTGAGATGAAGAAGATCTTGTTCGCACTCCTCGGTCCACTCGAACGTGGCTTCCTTGTGCAGAAGTTTGAAAAATAGGAGCATGTGTTAGATCGACTTGGCTACGAAGCAGGACAATGAGGCGAGCATCCCGTTTAGGGATTAGATTAATTTCTTTGAGTTCGGCATTAGGAACTTGGAGAAAGCCCTGCACTTGTCAGACTTCACTTTGATTTATCGCTCTATCAAGTAGAAGCCGGTGAATTTTGCTGCTCGGACACCGAAGGTGCAATTTTCCGAGTTGAATCTCATTCTGCATCTCCTTGCAGTATCGAAGACTTTCCTGAGATGAGTTGTATGGTCAGTTTCTTCCCGTGATTTCACAATCATGTCGTCCATGTAGACCGTGAGTCTGTCTCTGATTTCGCCCTGGAAGACCTTATTCATCATTTGTTGGTAAGTCGTGCTGGCATTTTTTAGGCCGAAGGGCATTACGTTGTAGTAATAATTTCCCGACTTGGTCATGAAAGTTGTGTATTATTTGTCGGCCTTCACCATGGGAATTTGGTTGTATCCCTGTTGAAAAGTATTTTGGAGGTGTTTTATTGTATCCACAAGGATTGTACGTAAGATATCTAGATGCTAGTCGTTCAATAATTTCAAAAGATTTCTTGTTTTGTAACATAAGTTTGTTGAAAAGGGTAAATTAGGGCAAATATGTTTTGTTTTAAGGAAATCATGTCGAGATTAGATTTCGTTAATCCTTTTCCTACGTATCTAATTAATCAAACATGTGAACTTAGGTTCGATCAATACAATCGCGTATCCTCGTGAATCTATTTATTTATAAAGCGGCTTCGTGAATATTATTGTTTTAATCGCTAATGATTTCTCAAAATAACAATCAAAACAATAAACATAAAGATAGATACAAAGCAAATATTAACCTTCAAATCTATATATAGAGTTTGTTGGTTAATAGATGAAGAAATTAGGCCAAGACTTGGAAAATCTATGTCTAGAGTGATTCAAACCATAAATACATCATTAAAAGCAAATATCTTCATCATCTATTGATCATAAACCTTGTTCACATACAAAAGATCAAAAGAATTGCATAATAGCAAGATTAACTACCTTTAATCTTAACACAAAAGTGACTTAGCTATCCATAACCATGGTAGCTTGCTTCACAAGTTTCGGGAGAAGATAAATGAGCATCCACGTCGAAGAATCGAACTTAGATGCGAATCCAGCTTCTATGTGTAAAATCTCAATGTTTGGTGAAGAAATATCAGAAAATAAGATTTTGGTGTGTAAAAGTATGTTATGATCCCCAAAAATGGTCAAAAGTACTTATAAAGTACATACAGGATCTGTTATGTTCGCACTGCGAACAAATTATTCACATAGAGAACATCAAATTAGGCACCCAATGTGCCTCTGCAGAGTTAAACCGCCTCTGAGACAACTATGAAGTTCGCCGTACGAATGATTATTCGCCTAGCGAACTACTTCACCTACAAGTTTGTACAATGAACTTATACCTCTTTAGTTACTGCCTCAAGTCTGGGATGCTTCGATAGCTCTTCGCTAAAGCGTTTCCACAACAAACCTTCACTGGCTTATTCGTACAGCGAACTTACATGCCTTTTGCTACTGCCTCAAATCTGGGAGCATGTTCGCTAGCAAGTTCGCCCAGCGAAATTACTGATCTTCTTCTTTTCCTTTGGCAAACTTTCTCAATTTCCTTGTGTCACCCACTTTGATGATTTAATTCCTATTTTTGCACAATAACACATAAACCAAAGGTACCAAAGCTATTTTGAAATAAGTGAAGAATGTCAAACTTTCAAGTAGTAATTCCAACAAATCAACACAAAAGAGTTTGAAAAATGTCCATCATACATGATTAATTTAAGGTAAGATTGACATCTAACAATACTGAGTATGCGTTTATGAACAATAGTAATTTAAAACCTGTAGAATTGTCGACCAGTTTGTCGATGTTAGGTAATGGATATGCATCTTTGGGGCATTCCCAGTTAAGATCGGTATAATAAACATACATTCGTTGTTTTCCATTAAATTTTTTCACTAATGCAACATTAGATAGCCAGGTTGTGTATTGGATTTCAAAAATAAAATTTGCCTCTAGGAGGTCTTTTACAGCTTTTTCAGTAACTTTTGCTTTCTCGGGAGATTGCCTATGCCTACATTGTACTATGGCCCTAGCAGTCGGATCTATGGTGAGCTAGTGGCAGACCACATCGGGGTCAATCCCGAGCATCTCTACAGTGATCCACACGAATAAATCAGCATTCTCGCTGAGGCAGGCGCTCAGCCACTTCCTCGCCAGGTTAGGGAGCCCCGTGTCGATCTTCACGCTTCTTTCGGGTTGTCATCGAGGGTGATAAGCTCAACGTCTTTGTTTAGAATGGGGCGCATTTGGGTGGGGTGGCTGCCCTTTGTCGGAATTTACTAGAGGTGCGTCTTATGGTGCTTCGCTTTTCTTCTGCTTGCTAAGAAAGCTGTTGTCGAGGTCCACATAGTTGACGCAGAGCAGGAGCTTCTGCTCCTCCAACCGGGGTAGCTTACTAGCGTTCTTGAGAAGAATATTACTTGAGTTGAGAACATTGGTGGCCGCTTCAAAACATCTTCTGATTGCTTCGATGTCTCTATGGAGGGTGACAACTCGACCCCTGGTCGTGTAGTACTTCGTCTTTTGGTGCGCGGAGGAAGGCACCATGGTTAGCTCGGCCAGTGTCGGCCTTCCCATAATGCATTAGTATAGAGAGAGAGGCACTTTATCACGAAGAAGCGGACCTTGGCCTACCTTGCAGTCTATTAGGATTCGAAAGTGACGAGTAGTTCCACGTAACCCCATGGCCTCGTGGTGGTGCTGTTGAAATCCGGCAAGTTGAAGCCGATATACGGCGTCAGATGGATCTTGTCGACCTGGAAGTTGGTGAACAGACGGGCGTACATTATGTCCACCAAGCTCCCTTGGTCGATGAGAATGCGGTGGACGACAAAGTTCACCATTTGAGCCCTATCAGCAGAGGGATGTTGGAATTGAAGGCACCACTCAGTAGCTCCTCGAGGTAGAAGGTGGTCGGGTTTGATTTACCCTTGAATCTATCGAGGGTAGCATTCTGCTTCAAGCTCTTGTCAATTAATTCATCAAACTTCCTCTTAACCGACCCTGTCGAGAGCTTTCTGAGACCCCCGTCGGATATGACCATCACGAATGAGAAGTTCTCCCAAGGGTTGTAAGCAGACAAAGGTGTGTCGACCTCGTAGGGAAGGTAGAAGTCCTCCGGTCGCGAGACGCACAAAGTGACCTATAGCCCGACCTCGTCAGAGCATGGCGTCGCCTCCTCGACCTTCTTCACCTTGCGGGTCTCTTGTCGAGGAGCCTCGCTCCTCCTAGTGTATTGCTTTAGATGTCCTTCCTTGATCAAGATTTCGATGGCATCCTTGATATAGATGCAATCTTCCGTGACGTGTCCGTGAATCCTGTGGAACTGATAGTACTTAGACTTGTCGATGTTAGGTTTGGAAGGTGTCAACTTCGGAAAGCGGACCCCAACTTTTTGGAACTCCGAGTTGATGCACTCGGCCAAGATGCGCTCGCGGGGAGTGGTGAGTAGCATATACTCAATGAAACGGCCTGCTGGCCTCCGATACTCTCGGGAGTCATGGGGTCAGTATTCTTCTTTTGTCTCCGCCATGTTCGGGAGCGACAAATTCTTCGTGCCTGGAGACTTTGGTACCTTCCAGGTTCCGCGAGTCGCGGGAATTGTTGGCGGACTCCTTATCCTTATATTGGATGTAAAAGCGGGCCTTGTAGAGGAGTTCGTCCAGCGTGTTAGGTCTTTCAATACCAACCTCCTGAGCAAAATCGTTGTGGGATTGCAGCCCTCGCTCAATCAGGTATCTCTTCATGTTATCTATCATGGACACCTGGACGACTTCTCGATTGAATCTCTCTATGTAGTCCAAAAGAGATTCGTCATTCCCTGAGTGATAGCCTTCGTCTTTGGATGCCGCTGAGAGGCGGTGAAGTCCCTACAAAACTGTCTCTTCAGCTCTTTCCAAGAAGTGGTGGATTCGGGCTCGAGGCTCTTGTACCATGCCATCACGCCCTTCCTCAGGGTCGTCAGGAAGAGCCAACATTTTATGGCTCCCTGAATGTTGCGGTAGTCGATTATTGCATCAATGCTCTTAATATGGTTTCTCGGGTCGATCGTACCATCGTAGGTCGTCAGACTCGACAGTTTCACCATCCCGACAGGGAGATGAGTCTCTGTGATGCCCCTGAACAGTGGAGTACGAGGGTCATCCTCGTTGCTTCTGATGAGTGATTGTGAGGGGAAGGGTCGTACTAAGGGCTCCTGTCGCAGCGCGGAGGGTTCCTCGGTCGAGTCTTCGACTTCCCCGTCTGCCCATCGACTTTGTTTCTCTTGGGAGCCGGGGATCTTCGCTTCTTTCGGGGAGGACTATCTTCGTGCTTCTGGGTGCGTTACAGGCTGAGGCCTCTCTAGACGTGGGCGGCATCCATGTTGTCGCGGTGAGAGGCTTCAAGATTTGTCCCACTGATGTCTCCGCGGGGGAGAAAAGGGGCGTGTTTCTCGTCGTCTCGGAAATGGGCAGCGAGAAACTCGGCGCTTATGTCTCCGCGGGGGAGAGTGTGATTACCGCTCCATTTCCAGCATCTTGATCCGCTCGTTTTGTTGGAACATCACCAGGCTCGTCTGGTTGGTCGCCGTGAACAAAGCCATCATGGTTGGATCGACGTTGGGCGACATGAGAATTGGATGGAAAACAGCAAGGTTGTTAAACTGTTGGGTAGCATTGTCGGTTGCATCATTGGGGGAAGGAGAGGCGGCGTGCCCATCCCTGGGGTCAGCTTCCCCATCTGGTACAACCATGTCGGGATCATGGTTGTCACCAATAGTGAAGGTGGTGAAAGCGGTTTCGTGAATGTTATCGTCAACACATGGGCTGGCTATAATCGATGGAAGTTGAGATGCTTTGGTTCTTTGATTTATAAGGAAGAAAGAACGGGAAACAGAAGTTCGCACAAACGACACCACTAATCCTACTGGACAAGAATGAGATTAGCAGCCAGCAACGCATCGTGAGCTCCTAGTTCATTGATGGTAGTGAAGAGTAGAGGGTGTACCTACAAGGTACTCCGATGTTAAAGTAAGAAACGATGTAAAGAGAGGGCAAGTACATAGTGTAGAGAATTAGAATACTTGACCCTCTAGTGAAAAAGGGTGTTTATAATGTGCCCCCAACGTTGGGCCAATGCTTATTTTGCATTGGTCTGGATGACTAGGCCAAATACAAATAGTTGTCAGGATCTACGTGGCGTAGGGAAGACCATCACGTGGTCTTCATCCTGGTCCAACTGCCTCGTGATCTTCAAAAGATGGGTGGTCTATTCTTTCAGACACGGGTAGTTGCCCGATGACGTGTCCCCCTGTGGGGAAGACGCGTGAGCATCCCCCATGTGAGTTGATGGATTGGGCCTTCATTGGGCCCTCCTCGAAGAGGAGTTGGGCTGGGTTGTGCCCGACGGTGGGTCAGCCTCTGACCCAGTCCATAACAAGTTGTTTTAACAAAATCCAGTCAATCACAATACAATCAACCTAACAATCTCCCCATTTTCCAAATTTTGGCTAAAATAACCTTTGCAAAATATATCTTGTAACAACCAATAAACTCAAAATAACTTCTTCAAAGAAAAATGTACAATAAACAAACTTGGAACTTCTCCAAGATGTATCAGAGGCATACGTAGCAGAATAAAATACACCCAGCCTCACAATGCACAACATCAGAGAGAAATGAACTCTCAGAAAAGAACCTCTTTTAGAGAAAAAAAATTCTCACAGTTAGGATGTCAAGACATCGGGAATGACCCTACATGCAACCATACATCAAGCACATAAACTAACACTATATTATCATGGCATCATCAATCTAGTAAGGAAAACCATAAGGAAAACCATGCTCCTCCTAAATAGTATACCCCCATCTAGTAGTACTCCCCCTTAAGGGAAAATAAGGCATATACTAAAAACTACCAAACTACTCCCCCTTTTTAGCCATAATTTTGACAAAACAACCATACGTTCACCAGGAGCAAAAACGACCTATATAGAAGATACATAAGCAATAATAATAAAAATAGGGCACAACAAATGTTAACACTGTTATATGTTTCCTCATCTTTATCACCACCTTACTAGATGTCACAACAATGTCTGGGACAAGTGTACCTGCAAAAAACACATAATGCAAAGAAATAGGAGATTACCCATTACATGCAACATCAGAGCTAACCAAAATACTAGGGTGTTGACTGAGAATAACACCATTATCACTCACTTCCATCTTAACTTACTCCTCCTTGCTCCTACCCATAAATATGTTGATAATTTAAGAATAAAACTCCACACATTAACCTCTGACATAACCCTTCCCGTACTCCTTGCTCATCTTACTGTTACAGTCCTAAAAAATGTTTATTATGAATTATTTCACTAGTATCTCGTAGCATTTACCAAAGCCAACGACATTTTTCATCAAACCAACCTTCTTACATTCGAGAGAATAATTCCTAAGTTCTCTTTCCAAATAAAGTCTTCTTTAATACACATATTTCTTTTTTTCCCAACATATTCCACAGAGTGAAAGGAAATGTTATCAATGTGAACTTTAGGCACATTTGCAGGAATCTTTTTCCCAACACCTTCCTTCTTAACAGAAGCCATGATGTCTTGAACATCTTGTTTAACATCACACTCAAAGTCATTTGAGGGTGCTTCCTTTCTTGTTGATGACTTTTTCTTGGTAGCAGGGGCTACAACTTTACTTCATCCTTTTTCAGGTCCAACCTTAGCATTTTCCTTGGATGCCTTAAAAGGCTTGCGTGTAGACACAACAACCTTCCCTTTTCTGTTCCTCGATCTTTTAGCAATACCATGAGCCAATTTCATTCCTATAGGCTCATCATCAGAATCCAGACCATCCACATTAACAATGTCAGTAGACTGATCCTTCTTCAGACTAGCACTCACTTCTTTATCTTTGTCAGACAAATCTTTCTCCTTTTCAGCAAACATACTATTATCATCAAAATCATCTCTTTTACCACCAATAAAATCATCTTCAACCACATTCTCTTAATATTTTTCAGGAGACTCACTATGAGACTTTTCTTGTGTGGTTTCAACCGGATGATCATGTTGGGCCAAGGATGTTGCGACATCTAACACAACACCATACTTAAGGTCAGTAACCAAGATCTTAGAGAGAGACATATGAACACTTGTATCAACATTATCATTAATAATGACATTCAAACTATATTAACTTATGGTTTCTTCTGCTTTAGGGTTATCTAGACTCACATTTTCAGAGGTATCAACATTTGAAACAACGACATTCAAACTAGAAGTATCAACAACATCCATAAAGACACACCTCTTTCCACCAAGACATTCAACTTGCATCGGCCCTATTAAGTTCATATGAAGAAGTTCTAAAACTTTGGAAGTAATCTGATGTTGTAACTTCGGGTGTGACGTCTTAGTTTGATTCACAATTTGACACTCACCACAAACTTTACCCTCCTTAATTTTGAGCTTTGGTAGACCTCTAGCAACTTCTTCAGACATAATCTTATTCATACCTTTGAGATTCAGATGTCCAAGCTTCTGGTGCCACAACTTGACTTCATCTTCCTTGAACATTAAACATGTGTAAGAATAAGTAGTTTCTTGCGGTACCCACAAATAACAATTGTCTTTAGACCTAACTCCCTTCATCAAAACAACATTCTTCTTATTGGTAACAAGAAATTATGACTTAGTGAATTTGGATTTTAAACCTTGATCAAAAAACTGACTAATACTGATCAAATGTGTAGCCAATCATTTCACAAGAAGAACATCATCTAGTCTAGGAAGTCCAGTACATATTAACTTTCCTACTCTCTTAATTTCACCTTTAGCTCCATTACCAAACGTGACAAAATTTGTGGAATAAGACTCAATGTCCACTAAATACTTCTTGACCCTTGTCATATATCTAGAACCCCCTATTGTCAAAGTACCACTCTTCTTTATATGAAGCTCTAAAAGAAGTATGGGCTATAAGACTAGTATTAACAACCTTAGGTTTCCACTCCTTTCTAGTTTTAATCATCACATGGTTAGTCCTAGTTTATATTGGATGTTTCAAATAACCATATAGTCTGTAACAAAAAGGCTTTATATGACCATATTTACCATAGTAATGACATTTACAAGGCAAAAACTTGACTTTAGTTTGAGTTTCCCGATGTTTGGCAGGATGTTGTAACATTTGGTCGGACATCATGGGCTCATACTTCCTTTATGGAGGAACAAGTTTTGTCACAAGGGTTTTTCCTTTCAGAGATTAGTAATTAAAACTTATACCTGTTAAATTTCTAGCCCCTTTTCCAACTTGAAGAATTTCATTTAACATATCAGACCCATTGTTC
This sequence comes from Lathyrus sativus, assembly GCA_963859935.3. NCBI lineage: Eukaryota > Viridiplantae > Streptophyta > Magnoliopsida > Fabales > Fabaceae > Lathyrus > Lathyrus sativus. The sequence continues at coordinate 615,226,095 of OZ012740.1, read as the reverse complement.
AACATTCTTATTGATTTGGTCGTGTTTTCAAGTTTCGAATTCAACAGGGTTACCTCATCTTGAAAACTAGAGATTGTAGATAAAAGCTTCTCATTTTTAGCCTACAATTGAGCCATGATTCTCTTATTCTTTTATCCTATCTTACACACCTCTTCACTTCTAACACAGAGCTCTCTATATGAAATAGCCAATTCTTCATAAAAGACACCCGCATCACAGGAATCTTCATCAGATTAACATCTGTCAGTGAGGGCTATAACATGGTTAGCAGTTTCATCATTAGGTTCACCTTCATAATCATTATCAGACCAAGAAACAGATAAGCCCTTGTTTTGTTTCTTGAGATGTGTGGGACATTATAATATAATATGGCCGAAACCCTCACATTCATGACACTTAATACCTTTTCCTTGATTGGGCTTCTCCTATACTCTATATTTTCTCTGAAAGTCATTGTTCTTACTGATGTCGAATGACGTGTTCTTGACATCTGGTCTTGACTTCATATTCATACTTTTTAGCACCTTATTAAATTGCCTCCCAAGAAGCACAATAACATTAGGATTTCCTTCATCAGTCTCCATGTCACATTGAACCTCTTCATCATTATTGTTGGAGATAAAAGTTATGCTTTTGTACTTGTTTTTCAGATCTTTCATTGATAGCCAATTCAAAAGTCTGAGGTAACCCAATGAGCTCATCCACTTTCATGTTGCATGTGTCTTGTGCTTCTTCAATAGGTGTGACTTTCATATCAAACTTCTTAGGCAAATACATAAGGATTTTTCTAACGAGCTTCTCCTCTGACATCTTCTCTCCCAAGGCACTAGATGAATTGGTAATATCAAGAATATTCATGTGAAAATCATTAATACACTCGTCATCTTTCATCCTGAGATTCTCAAATTTGGTGGTGAGAAGTTCAAGTCTTTACATTTTTACTTTTGATGTGCCTTCACGAGTGGTTATGAGGATTCCCCATGCATCTTTGGCCACGGTACAAGTATTTATCAACCTGAATATTTTTTTGTCAACCCCATTGAATAGATGTTCAAAGCTTTGGAGTTTCCAAGAGCAAGTTCATCTTATTCCTTAGACAAGTCCTCTTCTGGCTTCAATTCAGTTGTGTCCTTCCCATCATTGTCCTTCACGACAGGGTGTTCCCAACCTTTAATAACTGCTTTCCAGGTTTTGCTATCCATATTTAGAAAAACCACCATACGTGTAACACCTTTTTCTACCCCACAATTAAAAGGCACATTCATTCACATCTATCAGAGTAAATTATTAAATTAAATAAAATCCACCACAAAAGGGCGTACATTTCTCAATAACTCAAAACAAGTCAATGCTCCGTGTACAACAGGTTTTCCCAAAATATATCAAAAATTGCTCAAAGGCACCGAAACTCAAAAGGTATAATCCAAGTTTTTTCTTATACGGAAAGATAATCAAAATAACTCAATTAAAACATAGACCCCAACCCGATGTTACACTATGAGAGCAAAACCCTCTAAGTTAACCAAAAGGCTAAAAACTTGAAGTTCTCAATGGCGTCCACGGCTAAATCTGGTCATCTGCACGTTACCCACGTGGAGGTAACATTCAAACAGACAGGGTGAGTAAAAAAGTTCATAATAATCAATGTATGAAAATCAACATATAATATGAGTCATCTTCATATTCAACACATTCATATCCATCGATAGGCCTCAAAGGCCAAAACATCATAAATTATTCCAAATGACTCATAAATGCAAATGCAACAAGACTCAATGCATGTGGTACCAATCATCACAGCGCGATGGACACTGAGCCATCAACCCTCCATAGATCCTCATCAATAGGATCAATTCTACTAGAGAACCTGAGCGCATCAAAACACTTCACATCCACACAATGGGATTGAAGCCAAAGTAATCGAGGTCCTAAACCGAAGTCCGGATGCACATGAATGCGTGATGCACACGTCACAAATCATCCTCATAATAACATCATAGGTGCATCATCATTCATCATATTCATCATCATCAAACGTCATAGCTCATCATCATAATCATCATCATACATCATGTCATCATAGCTCATCACAATAATTATCATCATACATCATGTCATCATAGCTCATCATAATAATCATCATCATACATATAGAAATCATCATATAATCATGTACAAATCACATAGCGCTCACAGTCATACTCATATTAATTCATCATATTATCACATATTATCACATATTAATTCATAAATATACTCGCGGTAATCCTCATACTATAGCCTACTAATCACATAAACTTCATTATCATACTCATGTTAATTAGTCAAATAAATCACAGAATCAAACATCAAAGCATCATTGCACACGATCAACATTCGTGAAACTCTGCTACGTTCGCTGGCATGTTGGCTAGGTGAGTCTGGGGCGAGTTTCTTCGATGTGCGAAGGATTCTTCGCTAGGTGAGTCTGGGAACACAATCGTTCGCTAGGCGAACAACGTGATGACAGCAAATCTCATCTACGTACCAGAACCCAAAATCACTCAAAAAGCTCTACGATTCACTTTCCCACTGCCCCCAAAACATCCCTAAATCATCCCTAAGGTCTTACTACGTTAAAGGCACAAAACCTATGGTTCATTAGGCCAATCCCACATCATATTCACGTCCTAAATCACAAATATCCCTACAATTATCCATACTCGTTAGAATTACTCAATATATAATATTCCTATCCCTTCAAGGTTAGACAAATAACAATTCATAGTTTTTGTCCACAAAGGCCTAACTTTCATTTTCCCAATGAATTCCACGGTTAAATTCGCAAATAATAGATTTAGACCACGAAGGCCAAAGATTACTATTTCTCATATCTACCCTCAAACTCTCAGGAATACTTGCCACTACACCACAATCATTAAACTCATCAGAGTTCTCACTATCAAATTTCCCTACAGGGTTAGACCAATGTCAAATAAAAGTTTTGGCCACGAAGGGCTAAGGTTCCTTTTTCCTTAATAAACCACAGTTAGATTCACTAATGATAGGTTTAGGTCACGAAGGCCAAAAATCCCTTTTCTCATTATCAACCCCAAAATCCCTTAAACCTTAAATACGTTGAATGTACACATATAAAATCATGAAAGACAATACTCCCCATACCTTAATTGTCGATCAAAGCCTTCTCAAATATTTTCGGGAACCTTCCGAAGCTTTTGCCTCCAATCTTCCTTCTCAGAGCTCTGACCTCAATTCTCTTCACCGTCTAACAAATGAATCCTAATCCCTTCACAATTTTCTTTTTGTTAAACCTAGACTTGGGCCTCAGAATTGGGTTTTTCCCATATTATCCTCACTAACTCCTCTTAATTGTCCAATTTGCCCTTATTTCAATTATATTTATTTTAATTAATAATAATATTAATATATTCATATTATATATTATTATTATTCAAAATAAATAACCCAAATTCCATTAATTCCCAATATTCCACAAAACCACCGAAATCACCGAAATGCGAATATTCTTATTTAAATAAATTAAATAAATATTCCAATAAAATTTGGGGTGTTACAACTCTCCCCCACTTAAAAGAATTTTCTCCCTCGAAAATTACCTTAAGAAAACAGAGTCGGATACGACTCCTTCATCTGATTCACACGCTCTCAAGTCCAACCTTCTCCAGCTGGTTCTCCCAAAACTACCTTTTTCCAAGGAAATTTCTTTACCTCAAAGTTGCTTCTCGTTCATCAATTCGAACTAGCAATGCCTCAACAGTCAAATCACCTCTCACTTGTACATCATCCATATGAATCACATGCGACGGATCTAGAATGTACTTCCTCAACTGAAACTCATGAAATACATCATGCAATTTCACAAGCGACAGCGGTAAAACAGCCTAACATGTTACTTCTCCCACACTTCCGTTGCGCCACTCTGATACAGACCAACAAAATGCGATGTGAGCTTTCGAGACTCCAAAGCTCGACCAACACCAGTTACCGATGTAACTCTCAAAAACACGTGATCTCCCTCTTGGAATTCAAGTTTTTTCTTCCACTTATCATGGTAACTCTTCTGACAACTTTGCGACGCTTTCATCTTTCCTTGGATCATCTTGATCTTTTCAGTCGTTCCTTGCACAATCTCAGGTTCGAGTACAACACTCTCGCCTGACTCATACCAACACAACGGAGTCCTACACCTTCTATCATACAAAGCCTCATACGGTGTCATTCCGATACTAGAATGGTAACTGTTATTGTAGGTAAACTCAACCAACGACAAATGACTATCCCACGATCCACCTTGATCCAACACACAAACTCTCAATAAATCCTCTAAAGACTGGATAGTTCTCTCTGTCTGTCCATTCGTTTGTGGATGATAAGCAGAACTCAATCTTAACATGGTACCCAAAGCGTCTGCAAACTCTCCCAAAACCTCGATGAAGATCTCAGATCTCTATCAGACGCAATACACGACGATATCTTATACAACTTTGTAACTTCCTCAATATACATCTCAGCTAGCTTCAGCATAGAATGATTAATCCTCATTGGTAAGAAATGAGCTGATCTAGTCAATCTATCCATAATCACCCAAATCCAATCATATTCCTCTCATAGTCTTCGGCAAACCCAACACAAAATCCATGGAAATACTATCCCATTTCCACTCTAGAATATTCAACGGTTGCATCAGACCCAACGGTCTATGATGTTCAATCTTCGACTTTTGACAAGTCTAACCATCATATACAAACTCAACCACTTCTTTCTTCATCCCTGGCCACCAAAACAATTTCCTCAAATCCTGGTACCTCTTCATAGCACCGGTATGGATACTCAATCCACTTAAATGTCCTTCCTCAAGAATTACTCTTTTTCAAATCAACAATATCTGAAATGCAAACTCTATCACTACGTCTCATGATACCATTCCCATTAATCCGAAAATCAGCTCTTCGACTTTGATTCATCAAATTCAACCGATCTACTAACTCAAATCAGATTTCCGACCTCCTCGAATCTCATCAAGAATAACTAGTAAGCCTCAACATATAAAGCTTAACTCCATAAGAAGTCTCTTTACAAACCAAACCCATATCACGAAATTGTTCAATCAATTCCAACTCTTTTACCATCATCATCGGTATATGCAAAGATTTCCAAATCGATGCATCAGCTACAATTGTTTGCTTTATCCGAATGGTAATTCAAACTAAAACCATAATCCTTCAGAAGTCCCAATCATCTCCTTTGTAACACCCTGTCGCTACTGCAAAAAAGGAGGCTGACAATGACTAACAGAGTCGCCACCTATCGTTATTTATCCCAAAGAGAGGGAAAGGAAACAATCGGAACCAAGTCCTAGGTTCGGGAGTCGGTTACGCAAGGGGAAGGTATGAGCACGCCTCAGGTCCGTCGTACTCGGCGGGATCCACGCATGTGTTGTCTATCTAAAAGGGTGTATAAACTATCTACGCTAATGGCTTATAGACAAAAGAAAAATAAAAAGGACTGACTCGACAGAGCATCGCCGCTCTGTACCAAAGTACTCCCTCGTGCAATGGGAAAGTCAGAGTCAACGTAGTTCGCCTAACTACGGCTAAAGAAGGGGGAAAGGTTGCTTGCTAAGACGTCGCGTCTTATGCCTACGTACTTTCATCTGGTATGAAAGATCAGAGCAAACGTAGTTTGGGCTTACGAGAACACGTGTTGTTCAAAATTTTTACCCGAGTAGGGTTAACAGATAGTTCTAGCAGTTGGTGTATGCATCTCGACCATTGGAGACTTAGGCGTTACCGTTTGCGATAGGACTGAAACTTAACAACACTCTTGTTTATGAAAAAGGTTTTCCTGATTAAGACCCCGAAGGGTGAAAAAGGTTTGGAGTGTTTTTGTGTTTTTTAGAGAAGTGTTTTGAATTAGAGTGTTCATAATGTATGTTGTAACAAAGTCTAAAACCTAGGATCGAATGCGTCGCATATCGTCCTAAGGACATATACTAAACACTCTAGGAAATTGAGAGGTAACCACTCAATCACCATTTCCCAAGTACAAGTCTCATGGCACAACATTCATTATATTTATTAAGTGAATTGAAGTTGTTTGAAGATGAGAAGAGAGAGGGACAAACTAGAGGGGAACTAGACCAAACTCTAAAAGTTGTCATGCAAAGTGCACCTAAAGTTGGGATTACAAAAGGGAAACTTCTACCTAATGTTATCATGCATGGTTAGAACCCTAATGTCTATCATAACCTCTCCATAAAGGAAACAATGCAAATGAAGGATGCAAACACAAATGCACAAGTAAGAACACATAGAATGAAAGTGGGAGGAAATCATGTGTGGGGGAAGTAGCCACCACAAGCTCATCTCAACCAAGCATGCATATGAAGATGCAAAGAGAAAAGGGAGAGAGATGCATCAAAAACAAGAAACAAAAACAATGAGAAAAAGTCCTCATGGATTCATTACTTTAGGTAAGCTTCAAGTTCCTCCTAAGGAGGGACCAAGCAACCTTAAATAACATTCCAAAATCATGGGACATAATGGAGGATGAGGAGAGAGTGCACAAATGCAAAAGCAAGCATAACACAAGAGAAAACAAGCATATGCACAAAGGAAAGGCAAGAAAGCTCCACATAGAAACCACAATCAAAAGATTCAAAAGATGAACACAAATGAGCAAGCAAAAAGAAGTGTCATGACCTAAAATTGAACCAAAAACATCCTTAACATGTTAACAACATGAATTACAAGGCATTGCAAGCTCAAAGGATCCAAAAGTGTCATATCCAAGTCAAACTAGGTCAAGATGTGTGTAGGAACCTCCCTTGGAGATGACTTGACTTGCAAGTCAACTCAAAATTAGGAAAAAGGTTCAACAAAACCCAAATAAAATGCATAAGACATCCATACAAGTTGGCAAACAGAAACTAAATGCACAAGGTCCATATCCCCTCAAAGCACCATCAAAATAAAATTGAACTCAAGATGTACCACTTTGAAATGGGAAAATCGAGGGTCAAAAGGTAAGCATCAAAAGTCAACCCTAAAGTCAACCAACCAGGGGCAAAATGGTTCTAAAAAATTGTTCAACTCATCAAGAGTATGAGGAACAATTTTCATTCATTGGACCAAAGGAGAAAAGGAGAAACAATTAAAAGAAAACAAAATGTCACAATTTAATTCAAATAAACCTCTCCAACTAAATAATTCATTTTTAAATGAAAAATAAAATAAAAAAATAAAATAAAAAAATCATAAAATAAAAGACAAGTCAAAATGACTAAAACATATTTTTTGTGAATTTTTATTAGTTGGAGAATATTATTAAATGAATTAAATTGAACAAGAACAAAATAGAAAATAAAAACAAAATAAAAGAAAAAAAGAACAAATGCGTGGTGTAGAAAGCAATAAAATGCAGTTCAAAAAGTAAATGGGCCAAAAAGGGGGGTGTCAAAAGCACTGGGCCCAGGCGCATCAGAATTCAAAAAAAAATAATAATGAAATCAGGTATGCACTGGTCAACGAGGGCGCATGATAGTCCAACTGTCTGGGGACATTTGATCAAAGGTATAATAATCACGTGGTTCTAAATGCGCCAGCAAATAAATGAGATTTTAAAATGGATTAGGTGCTACACGGTCAAACAAGCCCTATCGTGGGTCTTAATCAAACGGACCAAAATAAAAGCAGGCGAATCAAATGGTCCAGGAGTTGTCTTCTCCAAATAGAAGTCAACAAAACCAAAAGAATAACCAGTCCGCCGGAGCAAACAATCCGGTCGTCTTCCTCACACTTCCGGCCGCCACAAACAGTGAATGAAACCACATAACACGCTATACTGCACCAAATCCAATGAAGTTTATATGAAAACTCATCTACGGATCAAGGGGAGTCCAAATCTATCATTGGTTTAGCCTAAAATCTCAAGATAAAAGCAAAATGCAAACAACAAGCTCACGACTCAAAACTTCAAAGTCCATGAAAATCAACCAAATTTGTCCAGAAATGTTCTACAACTCACAAGGAGTTTACATCCACATCTCATTTGTTTTAAAATCTCAATAATAAGTTAAAAATTGAACAACAAGAAATATGCATCATACTGAAAACACACCAAATGCCAATCCATTTTATCCATAAACGATCTATATTATTTCTATGTCTCAAGAATGCAAAAATGGTACAGAATCAAGGCTTAAAATGAGAGATATAGTGATTTCGAATTTACCTAGTGGAGCACCTCCACTGGGTCTTGTCTTGAGCTGAAACTCTGAACAAACCACCCAAAAACCTTCCAAATGCCTTGAGGGAGCTCTTGATCAACTCAATTTGGCTTGAAATTGGGTGTAGATCCAAAAACAATTTCTCACTTGTGCTCTATTTTTCAACTTTCTATTTCAGCAAAAACCTCCACCAAAATGAGCTCTCTAGGTCTAGGAAGTTTCCTTATGTTATATATGTTGGGTTTGGATGAAAATGGAGCTCCAATTCAAGTCCTACAGCCCAATTCACAAATTCATTTTTTCACACTTTTTCAAGTTGCCAAACGTGTATTTTCCACTGCACCAGCTTGGATTTTGATTCAAATCAACTCCAAATGGCTTGAGCTGATCAAAGGGCTAAGAATTAAGGCTTGCTTTTGATCTTATGGTTGATTTCCAATTTGTTACTTCAAGAGGAAGAAACCATGAAAATGGCCAATTTAGAGACCCCAAATTTCCAATGTGAAAATGACAATGTCTTTGAATCATTATTTGCAATCAAAAAATGCACAAATTTTCCTTGAGAAAGTTCAAAATCCTTAAAATCTCAATTCCTCATTTCAAGCCTTCTTTATGAAAAATTCAATCACCCAAACTTCAATCCAAGCTCCAGCCATGACAAGAGATGATTTGGTAATGCAAATGGCCCTATTTGGATCAAGTTTCATGTTGAAAATATTTCCATTTGAAGTACTTAAGTTGGTGAAATGGACCTATAACTTTATGACCTATAATCTTACTTTCCCAAAATACCCCTAACTTGTAACCCTCATAACTTGAGTTCTACAAATCAGATGAAAGACTTCTAGTACAATTTGGAATGTTAAGATCAGGATCTACAACTTTCATGTTGGTCAAAAGTTGAGGAGAAACATCCTCCTAGGTAGGGCTGGCAATGAACCGAACCAACTCGAAAATAGTTCGAAATTCGATTCGACAATTAGATCGTTGAACTAGGTTCATGAACCTAATGAGTTGAGTATGAGCGAAAAATTAAGTTCGTTAACTAAATGAGCTGAACTTGAACTCTACATAGTTCGACTCGTTAGGTTCATGAGTCAACTCGATTACATATGAGAATAATTATACTGTCTTGAAGATTAGGTTTAAATATTTAATCTAAATCTTAGACAAATTTAATCTTCAACTTAGTAGTTTTTGAATTAGACTCTCAAATGTATCTCTTGAAAGTTGTGTAAGTTTTGAATTAGTAGATTTCGAAGATAAAGTTAAATTTCAATATGATAATTTTTATTTTATTTTAATATTTTATTTTTAAAAAATATATATTTAAAATGTCAAATATACTAAAAAATATATATATTTAAAAAAAATAGTTTTTAAGCCCGTGAATCATGTGAGCTGATCCTAATGAGTTGAACCAAACTGTTCGTGAACTTATAACAAGTCGAGTTTGAGCTTTAAAAAAAGTTCGTGTTGAACTCGAACTCGAACTCGAACTCGAAACAATTCTTAACGAGTCGAGTTTGAGCTTAAAAAAAAGTTCGTGTTGAACTCGAACTCGAACTCGAACTCGAAAAATTCTTAACGAGTCGAGTCGAGCTGAGGTGAGTTCGACTCGACTCGACTCATTTCCAGCCCTACTCCTAGGTCAAAAATGGAGTGGAAGTTGGTTGACTTTTGTTGACCAAAATCACATCCCTCTGATGACCTGTAACTTGTCTGGATCATAACTTGAGTTCTACAAATCCAATCAAGGACTTCTAGTACTCAAAATAAAGCTAAGAATAAACTCTACAAGTTCCATGTTGGCCAAAAGTTGAGATGAGACTTGTATCTTGAGGTAGGTCGTCTTGAAGTCAGGCACTAAATAAGGGATTTTACCCTGAGAATCCTAATTTAGTAACTTCTCACACTCCTGATCCTTGATGAATTGATCTTGAAATGATATATTAGACACCTCAACACAACATCCCATGACCATATATACTTGGAATTGAATGTCAATCTCCTTCAATTTCATAGTTGATTGAGGATTTACCAGATGAAAACCCTAACTGCAACACTTTCAACTGTGGCTTGTTCCACTTCACACAACAACTTGGATAAGCTCCACAATAACCCTCAAGGCCCTCAATGAGCTCTCTCAACATCCCATACCCAAAATCATGCACTCACAAACTCCTGATGCTCTTCAGTTGGCCTCCAAGTTAGGAGCTGACCCACACACATCCATCTATCCTTTCACAAGACATTGACCACTTCAAGATGCCTTGATGACCAATCAAGCTTGGATACACAACCCTTGCTTAGGCTCAATGCTCTGAGAAGACCTCTCTTGCTATGCACAACCTCTTGATACTCTGTAAAATGAAATATGCTATGCAATGCAAATGCTAGGACAAAATGAAATGAAATGAAACATAAACCAAGTTAAGAAAATGTTGAGCAAATTTTGGGGTGCAACAGCTGCCCCTATTCAAATGACTTGGACCTGAATGAGTGAAAAGAGAACGACTTTCACGCAATCAAGGTAAAAGACGGTTGAATACCAAAGAACCCAGAAATTTGCCAACCGCATACAATATGGATATAACTGTACTGATCTCAAAGTCACCCCGTTGGGGAAAGAGAATACAAACGTCGAAAGCGACGCCATGGTCTGGATACCATACTGGAGAAAAGTAACAATCCAAGTTACTGGAGTCTGGGTACTCCACGTAAATCAAATCTTGAATGCTCGAAGTAATCGGAGCCTGAATGCTCAAGAACATAAACTGGAACCTGGACTCTCAAATAAACACACCGGAGTCTGGATGCTCAAAGATACGAACTAGAGCCTGAATACTCGGTAAAGAATCTGAGTCTTGATACTCAATAACCTGAGCCTGGATGCTCAATGCAATCTGAGCCTGGATGCTCTATGCAAATAACCTGAGTCTGGATACTCGGTTAATAAATCTGAGTCTAGATACTCAATAACCTGAGCCTGGATGCTCAATGCAATCTGAGCCTGGATGCTCTATGCAATTCGGAGCTTGGATGCTCTATGCAATAAACCTAAGTCTGAATACTCAAAAAAACACAAATCTGAGTCTGGATACTCAAAAAAACACAAATCTGAGTCTGGATACTCAAAAAAACACAAATCTGAGTCTGGATACTCAATAAACGGAGCCTGAATGCTCAAAGAAACAAATCTGAGTCTGGATACTCAATAACCTGAGCCTGGATGCTCAACGCAAAATAAATATATTCATCAGGATCTGGATATCCTACGAGTTCGAGTCAAACGATGTTGCTGGGAAACAATACGAGTTGTGGTCTAGATACCACATGGGCTGAGAAAAACATTAGGTGCTAAGGTCTGGATACCACACGGCGATAGGAGATAACAACAATTACTATGATCTGGATATCACGGAGCATCGAATAAATAACATGGTCTAGATACCATAACTGCCTTTACCGGAGTATGAATACTCAACGAAGAAAACATAATCAAAATTCATCAAGGTCTGGATACCCAACTAACTTTACCGGAGTCTGGATACTCAACGGAGCTGACCGGAGTCTGGATACTTTGCGGACAAAACAATATACCAACATCGGAAACTCACCGGAATCTAGATATTCAACAGGAAAAAGAGTTTAACCATAAAACTTATCAAGGTCTGGATACCCAACTGACTTTACCGGAGTCTGGATACTCAACGGAGAAAGCAAAATCAAAATTCACCACTGTGGTATGGATACCACAAACATCTTTATCAGAGTCTGAATACTCGACAGAAAAAGGAAAACCCCATTAACTAGGAATGGGCCGGAGTCTGGATACTCAATGGGGAAAGAAGATCAACATCATACTTATCATGATCCGCTCAGATCCGAAGATACTGCTGGGGAGTAACGTGAGCCATGGTCTGGATACAACGCGGGCTAAGAGAAATCACACGGTCTGGATACCAAAGGAGAAAATCAAACCTCCGAAGATACACCTGAAACAAAGAGATAACAACCTGGTCTATGTTTCACATGCAAATGTTTGAAAATGGTGTAATGCTCCATACAAGATGTAAATGCTACGCGTTTGGGTAGATGATATGCACACATGCAGATGCATCGGAACTGAAACAGCAAAGTAAATGCTAGAGAAACAGAAGCCGTCCTGTCAGGAACAACAAACAACCCTGCAGGGAAAAGCTTACCCATGCCAATAACAATTGGACTTACATCGAAACGAAAAGGTCCTGAAAGGTTCCCCTACCGGGGATAAAGTTCATACCAGAACAAGAATTCTAAACTCAACTTAGGACGCAGATCATTACTTGCTGAGGAAAAGCCCAGACTGACTCTCCGGAATACAACTTTCTGAGGAACAGATAACTCACCGAGTACTTAAAACATCCAGGCTAAACAACCTATTTTACCTGATGGAGAACAAACAATGCCCTGAACGGCCTTCCAAGACGCGACTCTCTTGGGGAACAAAGACCTAACTGCCGGAGGCTTCGGTCTGCACTATTAAGAACTGAGTTCCTACCATTAAACTGAATGAGAGGGAAAATTACCAAGTCACTGCTGGGGGAAACTTGGCACCTATTCTGTAGGGATACGCCCGAGTCTCGACTCGCTGGGGAGTAAACACATACTCATACTCTACGGAGGATTAAAAGTGCACTGGCAAGCTGCCAGGGACACGCTAAACACTGTATACAACTCTATTGGGATAGAGATTGATCGCGACTTTTTATGTCTAATACAACCTAACTGCAAGTGCACAGTCTATCGCGTAGTAATAATAGATATCGATCCCACAGGGACTCGTAATCAAACTAGTGTTCTCAGGAGTTACTATGTTTAGCTAGGTAGATAATGTTTGAGGGAATAAGATTGTCACTAAAGGGAACTAAGAATGTTAATTAAATTATAATTAAGTGAATCGATATGCAGTAATTATGTTCTTCGGGGATCTGACAAGTTACCGGCATACGAAATATTTTTCAGAGTTTATTTAAGCAGAAAATGGTGATCTGAAGACTCTCACCTCACGATGGTTATTGACGCTAATCATAATTCTAAGGGCCAAACGTACGCTTTCGTGTCCCATTTGGGGTTAAAATTATTTTTTGGAGATCTCTAAGTTCTAATTCATTTTAAAGTGCTTTCGCTGTTATTAAAATGAATGACTAGTGTTTACTATCTGGTCTTGCCGCAGCTTTCGCTTGTTGGTTTGTACCTTAATTAATTTCCCACTTTCGTGGCAAAACTACTTTTAAATAAGTTCTCGCTTTCGCGACGAAGTTTATTCAGTAAATTAATTTAAACACTCAGACCATAAACAACTTTTGAAAAAGACAATTTTCAACCGGTTATTATCAAATCCCTTTCGAATTATTACTACATATCGATTACTTTAATTTAGCCAGACATGGATTTAGGAAAAGTAAAACGTAAATGAAAACAATAAATAATAGCATGCATCATAATAAAAACTGGAATTACGATTGAAATGAGAAACCTGTAAATATTCCAATTGACCTTTGGGCAGATCCTCCACAAATGTTGGCAGGATTCTGGTCTTTGTGCCAATTCGATCGTACAACGGAAATAAAAATTACAGAAGGAATGAAAGGAATGCAGAAAAAGAAAAGAGAAACAAATAAGAATATTAAAAATTGGAAAGGTTTGCTCTGAAAATAAATTGGCAGCACTTCGTTGTCTGAATGCGGACCCCTTCTGAGTCCCCCTTCTTCCCCTTTTATAGAAATGGAATTCTAACGGTTATAACTTGAAGAAGGTGGACTTTGAGGCAGAATTATCAGGGAGTAGTGGTCCACTATTTGGGACTTGGAACTGCTTCTTTTACGTGCATTTGAAGTGGGGCGTTTTTGCCTGCATGACGGTCGTCACAAGGTGTGACGGTCGTCACCCATGTGACGGTCGTCATGGAGCTGTGACGGTCGTCATGGAGCTGTGACGGTCGTCACAGCAGCAAAATCAGCATTCTGCGCTTTTCATGATGTTTTCATCCGGTTTTCGTCCATATTTCATCTGAGATTGCTTCTTTTCTTCATATTGCCTTGTTTAGACACGATCATCAAATACCTGCAAAACATCAGACAAATAACACAGAAATAACCCAAAATCGGATCGAAAACAGTTAAACTTTAGTTGAATTATGCATCAAAATGTATATACGATTTCGTGTTATCAAACTCCCCTAAGCTTGAATCTTTGCTTGTCCTCAAGTAAAACAGGAAAAAGTCGGCAAGCACGAGGCAGCTTCTTCGTTCGCAAAGTCGGGAAAAACCGGGATTCTTAGTAAGAACAAAACGAGTACCATGACGACACTGGACTACAAGTCTTCGGAGGTCTCCTTTTTATGCAAATCGGTCCCAGTCATGCTACTGTAGCTTGGTGTCAAGGTTCTCGCGGCAAGTTCACCCTGTTTGTTCTAGCGCAATCACATTAAGCCCGTTGTCCATACACTTTCATGGCAAGTCGACCTGTTAGTGAATATGATCTCATTTCTGTTTTGATCTTCTTCATTGATCATAAGCTTATATCATTGATTTTTCAATGAGTTTTCCTGCCGTTGGGCTAAATGTTCGGGTGAGGAGCACCTAACTTAGAAGGAAACGTGTCTTTATATTTTTGGCTATCTAGCTTTCTTTTCATGATTTTTCATTTTTTTGGAGATCATACACTTATTTGCATTGGTCGCTCGCTTAGAAGTGTTTTAGGATGGTGCTGACTGCTAGTATAAACTACTTGGGGCTGAGTTTGCGTAGACACTTGAGACTTTGGTATACGTAGGTAGTGAAACCGACTCACATAAACCGGAGATCTAGGGTGTCAGGACGGTACTGGTTTTGTTAGAATTGTCGTCTCCTTGGAGTTTCAAAACTTGGTTTGAACTTGGGCGCATTCTCGTGATGCTTTTGCTTTTGAGGAACAAACGAAAAAATTTGTTGTTTACGTCGAATAAAGTGGGGATGTTTGCGTAACGGAAAAAGGATATATAAACGAGCTTTATTTGCTAAGAATAGAAAATGTTTGAATAGAAATTACGAAATTCAAAGTACAATAGAATGGGAAATAAACGCTCCGCTCCCACACTATCTCAATCAGTGTCCCCACTGATTTGAAAGAATGCGAGAGGGAGATACAACAGAAATGAAATTACATAGAAACTGCAAATATAGTAAACAAATAAGGAAAATGATAACTAATCACGGCCTCTGCCTCGGTCACGTCCTCGCTCGCGTCCTCTGGCTCTGACTTGGGCGACTCGGTCCTCAAAACTCATAGCTCCTGTGTGGTAGACATAGTCACGGAGTCCTTCGACCTGCAAGGTCAGATTCGCCAAGTTCTCAGTAATGGTTTCTTGGCCGGTTTGAAGTTTTTGCATTTGGGTCCGATGCCAAGCTTCGAACTGCTCTGCTCGCTGGTTCTGCTGCTGCATCATAGCGAGTATCTGGGCCTGCTGGTCGAGAGAGCGGCGGAGGTCCTCTTCTGAGTAGTCGGGCACTGGACGATGGCGGCGGCGGCGGGAGGATGTACCTTCGGAAGGAAGAGGCTGCGATGCCTCCGGTTGCTCTGGTCTGTCCAACTCAGCTTGGATTTCATCATCAGAACCTTGGGTGTGGTCCTGAGTTGGAACAGCGGCATCAGGAGGGGCAGTGAGGTCAAATAACCAGTTGGTACGATCCTCTGGGTGTATCCGGGTGCGTGAGGGAAGGATAATGCTTCAGACGGTTTTGCCACGCACTACCGGGTGGTACTTGCCGTCGGCCCTGGAACGGATAAGGTGAGAGGCTCTGCAGTGGTCGGTGTCAAGGAACACCGAGGGGATGGCATGGAGGTTCTGGAGGCGGTCACCGAGGTTCAGCCCAAGTGCAATGGCAGTGACAATCCTGCCAAAGTAAAATGGCTTGGAGCCACGGTTACAGTTGGCCTGAATGTGGGCCAGGAGGAACGGAGCGGCGTTGATAGGCTAGTTGTTGAAGACGCGGTGGAGGAAGAAGAGCTCTTTCGAGTTCACCTTATGGTTGTTGTCCCTGGCGAAGATTGTGTTGCTCAATGCTCGGTGGAAGTACCGGATGCTCGGGTTATGGATATGTGTTGCGTGCAGTGAATCCCAACCATCGGCGTTGATGCCGGTCAACTAGTACCAGAGCGCGAAGGCTTCATGCTGGAACTGATCGGTGAGGCGGCGGTGAGCATTGTCGCCTCGAGGGAGTTGTAAGATGGCGGCAATCTGGTTCTGGTTCACCTGATAGTTAGTGCCGAACATCCGGAAGCATGCGGCACCGGAGTGTTGGCTGAGGTCTCCGATGGAAGTGACGTAGGTGAATGAACTTAGGAACTCGAGGGTGAGTTGTTCGTACGTCGACTGTGGATTTGTGCAGAGGTTCCAGATGCCGGCTCTTTGAAGCATCCATGTGACGCCTTCAAGGAGTCCGAGCTCCGTGAGCGATGGAATATGTGGATAATGAGTCGGTTGGAGCGACCGTTGATGGAATGCGGTGTAGTTGGCCCGCTGTCTTTCGCCTGAGTCACCGTCGCTGAACACAATGTTGCTGATGTCTGGGGTTTCATGGTTTCTCGCCATTGTTGGAGGATTGAGGTGGTGCTGAGGAGTGGAAAAATGTAACAGAAGTGTGGTAGGAAGTTGAGATGGGAGTTGGAATATATGGTGCAAGGTGGGGAAAATGAAAAATTGGAGTGGGGTGGGAGTTTCTGATGATTGGAAGTTGAAAAGAGATGAGTGGGAGAGAAAACGCAACCCCTGTTATATCAGATAACAGTTTTGGGTTCGTGACGGTCGTCACGTATCTGTGACGGTCGTCACCCGCGTGACGCTCGTCAGGCTCCTGTGACGGTCGTCACAGCAGCAAAATCTGCAGAACGCAGAATTTTGCTCTGAGGGTGTTCTTGCAGTGACTTTTAGGCCTATTATTGATATGGCAATGCATTATAGTGGTCAATAAACAAAGAAACAACATAGAGACAGGATAAATAGATAAAGACTTCAATTGAAATAAAAAGTAATAGACTGATTGTAAGGTAATACATAAAGAACTTAACAATGCGAAAAATCCAAATGATTAAACGAAACTAAACTAAACCAAACTAAACTAAAACTAGTATCTAGTCTTTTCGTGCCTTCAACTCATCGAACTTCCGTGCGTAGTAGTCGAGCTGGTCACAGACTAAGTCCATGAAGACTACCAGTTCGTTGTGTATGCCTGTGATGTCATCTTTTACAGTAGTAAGAGATGCATCAACGTTGTCCAATCGGAGTAGAACAGTATCCATTTTGACGGTGGTCTCCTCAGGAATGGGCTCAGGATAGGTGTTGTAATGCGGAGGAGTCGTAGGGTCTACTTCAGCTTCTGATACAGCATCCTCATAGTACATATAGTCGTGTGCCTCAGAGATGTGGTCACTGTCGTACATATAGTTCTGTGGTGTTGATTGAGGTGAAGGAGGTTCCATAGGCTCATCCAATTCATAAAGCCAGTTGTCCTTGTTGTGGATACTTGTCATCTGATGATCAGGCAGTGTGAATAGCTGGACCGGTTTTTCATTTATGAGGTACTCGTAAGGTCCAGGTCCCATAGTTCCTAAAATACGCCTGTTAAAGCAGAACCGTATATTCATGGGTCAGATGGTGCCAAAACGAGTGCTTGCATTTAAGTGGAATCTAAGGTCGAGCTCGTGGGCAATCATTGTCATGAGGCCTCCTATTAGAATAGGTGATTGTGGGTCCTGAGTGAGGCGTCTGAAAGATCTCATCATGAAAGGCACTGCATTTACTGTACGTCCCTGAGAAGCACAGAACATGATGAATAACTCCTCTTTAGATACTGTAGTAATATTTTCTTCTTTCCCGAAAAGGGTGTGAGCTAGTATCTTATGGAAGTATCTAAAAGCTGGGTTATGAATATCATCATTATACATTCTGTCTGGTTCAGGGTGATAGTCGCCTGTGATTCTACCCCAGAATTGGTCGAGTTGAAAATCAATATCGTCATCTTTTGCACTGATGAACACATGCGGTCCGCTAGGAAATCCTAGGAGGTTAGCTAGTGACATCCGGCTATGGGTTTGGTCCATTCCAAACATCCTAAAGGTGATCAGCTCTGTGTTGGATCCAAAACCATAGTTGGGTAGGTATCTGAAGGAACTAAGGAATTCGTAGGTGAGGTCCTTATAGGTTGCAAAACGTGTTTTCAAAGCAGTGTTCTCCCAACCCAGTTGATTGAACAGGTATTGGATGCTATCCGTGATTCCTAGTTTCTCCATGGTAGACTTATCGTAATACAGCGTTAAGGCTAGTTCTCTCTCAGTCAATGCTTCAAATCTTGCCTTTTGAGCTAGTCCTCGAAAATGAACCTTGGTGAAGTCGTACGCGGCCATACTCTCAGGTAAGTCGGAGAAAAACAAGAGGAAGGTTTGAAGACTTTTAAAATCCTGAAAAGTTTAAAACAGAAATTTAAAGTCAGGATTTTAGGAAAAATGAAAGGTGGTAAAAACAAAAGATAAAAGAAGAATAAAAAATAAAAATATGAAAATAAAAGAAAGTAAAAATGGTGGTAATTTTTAGTTTAGAGTTTTTGTTAAAGTTTCAAAGTAGAATTTGAAATAAAATGAAAATGAAATACAGTAACGAGGAAAATGCGGGAAAAATTGGGTTGCCTCCCAGTAAGCGCTGTTTTTAACGTCTAAAGCCTGACGATAGCTTGGTGACAAGCTATTCGGGTGTTTAAGCTGGAAGCTCAAGCAAAGCTATACTGCAGACTTGAGGGCTGTTTTCGTTCTTATTATAATGTTTTAGACGTTTCCCGTTTACGATAAACGGTGCATTCGTCTTATCGGTAATTTCAACAGCTCCACTCTGAAGTACTTTAGTTACTTCATAAGGTCCAGACCACCTAGATTTTAGTTTACCTGGGAAGATTTTTAATGTTGAATTAAATAGCAATACGATGTCTCCCACACTGAATTGTTTCTTGACTGAACGTTTATCATGCCACTTTTTAGTTCGTTCTTTGTAGATACGGGCATTTTCGTAAGCGTCTAATCGAAGTTCTTCCAATTCGTGTAAGTTCAAGATTCGCTTTTCTCCCGCCTCGGTGTAGTTGAAATTGAGTGTCTTAATGGCCCAAAAGGCCTTGTGCTCTAATTCTACAGGGAGATGGCAGAATTTACCGTAAACTAATTTGTAGGGTGTAGTACCTATTGGTGTCTTAAAGGCGGTCCTATAAGCCCATAAAGCTTCATGTAGCTTTGAAGACCAATCTTTCCTTGAGGTAGAGACAGTCTTTTCCAATATCTGTTTTATTTCCCTGTTCGAGACCTCTACTTGTCCGCTAGTTTGCGGATGATAGGGTGTAGCTACTCGGTGTCGGACTCCATATTTAGAAAGAAGTTTATCAAATATTCGCGATATGAAGTAAGATCCGCCGTCACTAATGACGAGTCTAGGTACACCGAATCTAGGAAAGATTGTGTTTTTGAAGAGTTTGATTACTACTCGTGCGTCATTTGTTGGAGCAGCAATGGCTTCTATCCATTTAGACACATAGTCTACAGCGACGAGTATGTAGTTATTGCCAAAAGAAGGTGGGAACGGTCCCATGAAATCTATTCCCCAGACGTCAAATATTTCTACCTCTAAGATTCCTTTCTGAGGCATTTCATTGCGTCGTGAGATGTTGCCAGTTCGTTGGCATCGATCACATTTTAGCACAGCGATGTGGACGTCTTTCCAGAGGTTAGGCCAGAATAGGCCGACTTGGAGAATCTTAGCGCACGTCTTGGATGTACTAGCATGACCACCATATGGTGCTGAATGGCATTGGGAAATGATATTTTCTATTTCTTCCTCTGGGACACAGCGACGGTATATGTTGTCGGCCCCTCTCTTGAAGAGTAGAGGTTCGTCCCAATAATAGTGTTTCAGATCATGGAAGAATTTCTTCTTTTGCTGATAAGTGAGATCCGGTGGAAGCACGCCTGCAACGAGGTAATTAACGATGTCAGCATACCAAGGCAATGTGACTTGGGCATAGATGGCTTCTACGGCTTTTTCGAATTCTGGATCTTCCGAGATTGAGTTGTGCATGTCACTTTCTAATTTGGCTATCAGACGTTCGTACGGGAAATCGTCATTTATCGGTATTGGTTCATGTTTGATGCCTTCTATTCGGGATAAGTGGTCTGCAACAACGTTCTCGGTTCCTTTCTTATCTTTGACTTCTAAGTCAAACTCTTGTAGTAACAGGATCCATCTCAATAGTCTTGGTTTGGCATCCTTTTTGCTTATTAGGTGCCTTATGGCAGCGTGGTCTGTGTATATGATAATTTTTGCTCCTACTAGGTAAGAACGGAATTTGTCAAGCGCGAATATAACTGCTAGAAGTTCCTTTTCTGTTGTGACGTAGTTCATTTGGACATGATCTAAGGTTCTACTGGCATAGTAGATGGCATGGAGTTTCTTGTCCTTCCTTTGTCCTAGAACTGCGCCCACGGCATAATCACTCGCATCGCACATGATTTCGAACGGTAGTCTCCAATCAGGTGGTTGCATAATCGGTGCGGTGACAAGGGCTGATTTTAATGTTTCGAATGCTTTTAGACAGTCGTCGTCGAAGACGAACTCAACATCTTTCATCAACAGGCCGGTCAAAGGTTTTGTGATTTTTGAAAAATCTTTTATAAATCTTCTGTAGAAACCGGCATGTCCTAGAAAACTCTGTATTTCTCGTACGGATTTTGGAGGTTGGAGATCTTTTATAATCTCTATTTTAGCTTTGTCGACCTCAATTCCTTTATTTGATATGACATATCCTAGGATTATTCCTTGTCGGGCCATAAAATGGCATTTTTCCCAATTTAGGACGAGGTTTACTTTTACACAACGTTCTAATACCATTTCTAAGTTTTGTAGGCATCCTTCGAAACTTTGTCCACATACCGAGAAATCGTCCATAAATACTTCCATGATGTCGTCTATGAAATCTGCGAAGATTGCCATCATGCATCTTTGGAAGGTTG
The DNA here is from genome assembly GCA_963859935.3 of Lathyrus sativus. Lineage (NCBI taxonomy): Eukaryota > Viridiplantae > Streptophyta > Magnoliopsida > Fabales > Fabaceae > Lathyrus > Lathyrus sativus. Next base: position 615,204,779 of record OZ012740.1, on the reverse strand, counting down.
CTGGAGCATTACAAAGTCCGAACGACATTCGGCGGTAAGCAAAAGTACCATAAGGACAGGTGAATGTAGTCTTTTCTTGGTCATCAGGATGAATGGGAATTTGGAAAAATCCTGAATAACCATCTAGATAGCAGAAATATAAATGTTTGGCTAATCTTTCCAACATTTGGTCTATGAAGGGTAACAGAAAGTGATCTTTTCGTGTGGCCTTATTAAGCTTTCTATAATCGATACACATCCTGCTTCCAGTCACGACTCTTTTTGTTATTGATTCGCCTTTTTCGTTTTTAACTACTGTGACTCCTCCTTTCTTTGGTACGACATGAACTGGGCTGACCCATTCACTATCGGAGATTGGATAGATGATTCCTGCATCTAGCAATTTCTTTACTTCATCTCTGACTACAGTGCTTAGGATGGGATTCAGTCTTCTCTGATGCTCTCTAGAGGTTTTAGAGTCTTCCTCTATTGTAATTCGATGCATACAGATCGAAGGGCTTATACCTTTTAGATCGCTTATGTTATAGTCTAACGCGGTGGGGTACTTCTTTAGGACTTCCAATAGCTTTTCGGTTTCTGGTTGTCCTAAGTCGGCGTTGACTATCACTGGTCTTTTTAGTTCATCGTCTAGGAATTCATATCTAAGGTTTTTGGGTAGTGTTTTAAGTTCTAAAGATGGGTTCTTCAGACCTGGCATATGGTTTGGGGTCAGTGCTAAGCTTTCGCTTAGGCTGTCGTCTTTATACGGTTTACGCCAATCATCGTCTTCAGAAATATCGGGTATTTGAATCTTTATTATTTCTGAATACGTGGTCTCTTCATTTTCAAGTTCTCTTATGCATTCGTCAATTTTATCTACTAAATAGCAGGTATCGTCTATGGCTGGTGCTTGTAAGAACTTGGTGAGAATGAACTCTATCTTTTCTTCTCCTACTTCAAATGTCAGCCTTCCTTTCTTAACGTCTATAATAGCTCCGGCTGTAGCTAGGAACGGTCTTCCTAGGATAATTGGGGTAACAGAGTCCTCTTTGTTGTCCATGATTATGAAGTCGGTTGGGATGTAGAATTGTCCTATGCGTACTGGAACGTTTTCCAGTATTCCAACGGGGTATTTTACTGATCGGTCAGCTAATTGTACGGACATTTTGGTTGGTCTGAGGTCTCCCATATTCAGCTTTTTGCATATAGATAAAGGCATAACACTGATACTGGCTCCTAAATCGCATAGAGCTTTGTCTATTACGAACTTTCCTATGACGCAGGGTATGGAGAAACTACCTGGGTCTTTTAATTTAGGAGGCATGCGGTTTTGAATAATAGCGCTACACTCTGCAGTAAGTGTAACTATTTCGTTATCCTCGATCTTTCTCTTATTCGACAGGATTTCTTTGAGAAATTTAGCGTATGACGGCATTCGAGTTATTGCTTCTGTAAAAGGAATAGTAATATTCAGCTGTTTAAGGAGCTCTACAAATTTCTTAAACTGTCCTGAAGTTTTGGAGTTTATTAATCTTTGGGGATAAGGGATGGGTGGTTTATATGGCGCTGGAGGTGCTTGAGTTTTTTCACTTGTGGTATCCTCCTTCTCGTTGTCTTCCTTGTTCTCTAACTCGGATTCCTTTTCTGCTTGTTCAGTTGGTTTTTGTTGCATGGCTGAGTTTTCGGTCCTCGGATCGATCGGTTCGTCCAATTCTTTTCCACTTCTTAATATGACAACATTTTCTTGACCTTTTGGATTTTGTTCGGGTTGTCCAGGAAATGTGCCAGCTGGTGCGGCAGCAGAGGCTTGTTGTTGAGCCACTTGTGATATCTGCGTTTCTAGCATTTTGTTGTGGGTGGCTAAAACGTCTACTTTTCCGGTCAACTGTTTAATTTGCTCGCTAGTGTGTACGTTTTGATTCAGGAATTCTTTGTTTGTTTGAGCTTGAGTAGCTATGAATTTTTCCATCATCAACTCGAGGTTTGATTTCCTAGGTGCATTCTGAGCAGCAGCTGGTTTCTGATATCCTGGCGGGGCAGTAGGCATCTGCAATGCATTTTCGCTTTTGTAAGAAAAGTTTGGATGATTTCGCCAACCTGGGTTATAGGTATTTGCGTAAGGATTTCCTTGAGCATAATTTACTTGGTCTGGTGGGATTCCGGCTAGCAATGGGCATTCGGGCGCATTATGAGTGGTGCTTCCGCATAACTCGCAGTTTGGAGTTACGGCAGTGACGGTTGCAGTGGGGTTAACGGTCAGACTATCAATCTTCTGTGCTAGAGCGTCTACTTTAGCGTTGAACTTTTCAAGGCTGCAGATCTCATACATCCCACCTTTCGCTGTGGTTTTCTCTGTTGGAGTGCGTTCACCTCCCCATTGGCAGTGGTTCTGCGACATGTTTTCGATTAGTTGATAGGCTTCGTCGTATGGCTTATCCATAAGTGCACCGCTCGCGGCAGCGTCTATTGTCAATCTAGTATTGTATAAAAGCCCATTATAAAAAGTATGGATTGTCACCCAGTCTTCTAGACCATGGTGAGGACATGTTCTCATCATATCTTTGAATCGTTCCCATGCTTCGTAAAGAGATTCAGTATCTTTTTGTCGAAATCCGTTGATTTGAGCTCTAAGCATAGCAGTTTTGCTTGGCGGAAAATATCTCGCTAAGAAGACGTTCTTCAATTGTTCCCACGTCGTAACGGAGTTGGATGGTAAAGATTGCAACCATGTTCACACTCTGTCTCTAAGAGAGAATGGGAAAAGACGAAGTCTTATCGCGTCTGGAGTTACTCCATTTGCTTTCACTGTGTCTGCATATTGTACAAACTTCGTTAAATGTTCGTTCGGATCCTCAGTTGCGTTTCCTGAAAATTGGTTTTGTTGTACAGCCGACAGCAATGATGGTTTCAGCTCAAAATCATTTCGAGTAATAGCTGGGGCAGCAATGCTACTTCTAGGCTCCATCTGAGAGGGTGTAGCGTATGCCTTCAGCGGTTTGTTTGGAGGTCCTTCAGCCATGTTTGATTCTTCTTCGGATTTGGGAATGGGAGTGAGAGGATCGGGAATGTTATGTTTGAGTTGGTACTCAATGATTCGGCTTCTTAGATGTAAGAAGCGTTCTAGTTCTGCGACTGAAGGTTTCAAGATATCGCCTTGTGGGAGATTACTTGGCATACAATCGGCAGCACTAGTAAAGGAAAAATGAAAATAATTAACCTAGTCTATACGGCGTAACAGAAGGTTACACTATTGACTAAACAGGTCCCCGGCAACGGCGCCAAAAACTTGATCGCGACTTTCTATGTCTAATACAACCTAACTGCAAGTGCACAGTCTATCGCGTAGTAATAATAAATATCGATCCCACAGGGACTCGTAATCAAACTAGTGTTCTCGGGAGTTACTATGTTTAGCTAGGTAGATAATGTTTGAGGGAATAAGATTGTCATTAAAGGGAACTAAGAATGTTAATTAAATTATAATTAAGTGAATCGATATGCAGTAATTATGTTCTTCGGGGATCTGACAAGTTACCGGCATACGAAATATTTTTCAGAGTTTATTTAAGCAGAGAATGGTGATCTGAAGACTCTCGCCTCACGATGGTTATTGACGCTAATCATAATTCTAAGGGCCAAACGTACGCTTTCGTGTCCCATTCGGGGTTAAAATTATTTTTTGGAGATCTCTAAGTTCTAATTCATTTTAAAGTGCTTTCGCTGTTATTAAAATGAATGACTAGTGTTTACTATCTGGTCTTGCCGCAGCTTTCGCTTGTTGGTTCGTACCTTAATTAATTTCCCACTTTCGTGGCAAAACTACTTTTAAATAAGTTCTCGCTTTCGCGACGAAGTTTATTCAGTAAATTAACTTAAACACTCAGACCATAAACAACTTTTGAAAAAGACAATTTTCAACCGGTTATTATCAAATCCCTTTCGAATTATTACTACATATTGATTACTTTAATTTATCCAGACATGGATTTGGGAAAAGTAAAACGTAAATAAAAACAATAAATAATAGCATGCATCATAATAAAAACTGGAATTACGATTGAAATGAGAAACCTGTAAATATTCCAATTGACCTTTGGGCAGATCCTCCACAAATGTTGGCTGGATTCTGGTCTTTGTGCCAATTCGATCGTACAACGGAAATAAAAATTACAGAAGGAATGAAAGGAATGCAGAAAAAGAAAAGAGAAACAAATAAGAATATTAAAAACTGGAAAGGTTTGCTCTGAAAATAAATTGGCAGCACTTCGTTGTCTGAATGCGGCCCCCTTCTGAGTCCCCCTTCTTCCCCTTTTATAGAAATGGAATTCTAACGGTTATAACTTGAAGAAGGTGGACTTTGAGGTAGAATTATCAGGGAGTAGTGGTCCACTATTTGGGACTTGGAACTTCTTCTTTTACGTGCATTTGAAGTGGGGCATTTTTGCCTGCATGACGATCGTCACAAGGTGTGACGGTCGTCACCCGTGTGACGGTCGTCATGGAGCTGTGACGGTCGTCACAGCAGCAAAATCAGCATTCTGCGCTTTTCATGATGTTTTCATCCGGTTTTCGTCCATATTTCATCTGAGATTGCTTCTTTTCTTCATATTGCCTTGTTTAGACACGATCATCAAATACCTGCAAAACATCAGACAAATAACACAGAAATAACCCGAAATCGGATCGAAAACAGTTAAACTTTAGTTGAATTATGCATCAAAATGTATATACGATTTCATGTTATCAGAGATGCAACCTCAACTGCTGGAGAATAACATTGTCTGGGGAACAGATGAATCCATCCATATTCATAAAACCTTGCCCCAAGGGTAACAACCCTGCAAAAGACAAACAGACAAAACATCCTATACAACAAGGCTATCTTGGTCATCGTCCGTAACATTGTTCAATTAATATCCAAGTTTTAGCAATTATTGGCCAAGGCCTGCGAGTTTATGTATGCAAGTTCATCAAAAACATCGGGCGTTTTTCGCAAACAAAATAGTTGAAGCATAAAAACAAAGCGCACAGACAAGTACTGAATAATATATGTTTATTGATAATCGGCCTGTGAATAGGCAAAGTTTTACAACAGATGCAACTCCCAAAAAGAGGAAGCTGCACAAAACTACAAGTATTCATAAAAGCAAATACAAAAGTGTACATTTAAGCAAAAAGTACAGCAATGTCGGCAATGTGGCGCAGACAAACACCATGAGCTGATTCCTCTATGACTCACTTGACCCTGACGCTTTCCCGACGCTTCTCCTTTAGAAGAGATTGATTCGGATAAACGACCCTCAGGTTCTCCCAATCCACTAAGCAATGAAGTTCATACGCAGACTGCAATCATTTGTTTTTCAATCCCTAACTTTTGCCTGAACCGCCCTTTCGGGTTTTCGATTCACCGGGATACCCATTTTTGCCAAAGTCGCCTTTCCAGGTTTTCGACTTTGCGGGTTTACATCTTTTCAATTTTATCCCTAATTTTTGCCCAAACCTCTTTTCCTTTTTTATGGTTCGTCGGGATGCCCCATTTTTGCCTGGACTTTTCTTTTTGTGTCCAGCGGGTCTCTTTTAAGCAAAGTATTTTTTAACTGCGTCTGCGTTCACAAGGGATGCGAAATCCTCACCGTCCATGGTGGATAATACTAAGGATCCTCCAGAGAACACCTTTCGTACAACAAATGGACCTTCGTAATTGGGAGTCCATTTGCCCCTGTGATTTGACTGTAGTGGGAGAATCTTTTTCAGCACAAGATCGCCCGTCTGAAAGCTTCGAGGGTGCACCTTCTTGTCGTAAGCTTTCTTCATCCGGCTCTAGTACAAACAACCATATGCAATTGATGCTAGCCTCTTTTCATCCATCAGACTAAGTTGATTCAATCTATTCTTGATCCATTCTGCCTCATCAAGTTTTACGTCAACCAAAACCCTTAAAGAAGGAACCTCAACCTCCAGCGGTAGGACAACTTCCATACCATACACTAGTGAGAAAGGAGTTGCCCCGGTTGATGTACGTACTGTCGTACGATAACCGTGCAAGGTGAAAGGTAACATTTCATGCCAATCTTTGTATGTGACAACCATCTTTTGCACTATCTTCTTGATGTTCTTATTGGCCGCTTCAACAACACCATTCATCTTCGGCCGATAGGGCAATGAGTTGTGATGTTCAATCTTGAAGTTCTGGCATAACTCCTTCATCATCTTATTGTTCATATTTGAACCATTGTCAGTAATGATTCGCTCAGGAATTCCATATCTGCAGATGATGTCCTTCTTTATAAATCTTTCCACCACTTGCTTGGTCACATTAGCGTACAAAGCTGCCTCCACCCACTTGGTGAAGTAATCGATAGCTACCAGGATAAAACGGTGTCTGTTGGAAGCAATGGGCTCGATCTTTCCAATCATATCGATGTCCCACATGGAAAACGGCCAAGGGGTGACATTACATTCAACGGGCATGGTGGCACATGAATCTTATCAGCATAAATCTGGCATCTCTTCGCGAATTTGAAATAATCTGACTCCATTGTTAGCCAAAAATAACTAGCTCGTAGTATCTTTCGAGTTATGGCATGTCCGCCAGTATGCGTGCCAAAGGTACCTTCATGGACTTCTTCCATAAGTAGACTTGCTTCTTTTTCGTCCATGCACCTGAGTAGTACCAGATCATGATTCCTTCTATATAGCACACCATCTGGGTTGAGGTATAAGTTTCCAGACAATCTCCTAAGAGTTTTCTTATCCTGGGTTGATGCCCTTGGTGGATACTCTTGGTTCTTAAGGAAATTCTGGATGTCATGGAACCACGGTTTACCATCGGAATCTCCCTCAATAGCAAATATGAAAGCGGGCCTGTCGAGGCGTGAGATAATAATCCTTTGAGCTTCATTCCAAAAATTGACCTTGTACATTGAAGACAGTGTAGCCAAAGCGTCTACCATTTGATTCTCCGCTCTTGGCACATGGTGGAAGTCTATACGATCAAAGAATGGTAACAGTCTTCTTGCATAATCCTTGTAAGGGATCAGGTTGGGCTGACGAGTTTCCCATTCTCCTTTGATCTGATTAACGACTAGCGCTGAATCACCATATACATCGAGATTCTTGATCCTCAGATCAATAGCTTCTTCCAAACCCATGATACATGCTTCGTACTCGGCTTCATTGTTGGTACAAGGAAAAGTTAATCTGGAAGTGAAAGGAATATGAGTTCCATGGGGAGTTATGATAATTGCCCTAATTCCGCTACCATATGAATTAATTGCACCATCGAATATCATTTGCATTGAGAACCCCTCTCTGGTCCTTCAGTGGGTAATGGCTCATTACAATCTTTTGCTTTCAAGTACATAATGTCCTCATCCGGAAATTCAAATCTCATTGGTTGGTAATCATCAATTGGTTGTTCAGCAAGATATTCTGACAGAACACTCCCTTTAATGGCTTTTTGAGAAACATACTGGATGTCGTATTTTGTCAGTATCATTTTCCATCTGGCAATCCTTCCAGAAAGTGCCTGCTTTTCAAAGATATATTTAATCAAATCCATCTTCGAAATTAGCATGGTTGTATGATTGAGCATGTACTGTCTTAAATGTTTGGCTGCCCAAGCGAGTGCGCAACATGTTTTTTCAAGCATTAAGTAACGGGACTCACAATCTGTGAACTTTTTACTCAAGTAATAAATCGCATGCTCTTTTCTTCCTGTATCGTCGTGTTGACCGAGAACACAACCCATACTATTCTCCAGAACCGTTAAATACATGATAAATGGTCTTCCAGCCACTGGGGGTATTAGTATCGGAGACTCCTGCAAATATTGTTTTATTTTGACGAATGCTTTTTGACAATTCTCGTTCTAGACAACCGCCTGATCTTTCTTTAACAGTTTAAACATTGGTTCACATGTGGCTGTTAGATGAGATATGAACTGAGCGATGTAGTTCAACCTCCCTAAGAAGCCACGAGCCTCTTTTTCAGTCTTCGGCGTTGGCATTTCTTGAATAGCTCTTATTTTTGCAGGATCTACCTCGATTCCTTTTCTGCTGACGATAAACCCCAATAACTTTCCGGACCGAACTCCGAAAGTGCACTTATTTGGATTCAACCTTAATTTGAACTTCCTCAGCCTCTCAAACAGCTTCAATAGATTGACCAGGTGCTCTTCCTCTGTATGGGACTTCGCAATCATGTCATCAACATAAACCTTAATCTCATGATGAATCATGTCATGAAACAAAGTCACCATTGTCCGCTGATAAGTTGCCCCTGTGTTTTTCAACCCAAACGGCATCACCTTATAGCAAAATGTTCCCTACGGTGTAATGAATGTTGTTTTCTCCATGTCTTCCGGTGCCATTTTTATTTGATTATAACCGGAGAAGCCATCCATGAAGTAAAACACCGAAAATTGAGTCGTATTGTCGACCAATACGTCAATATGGGGGAGCGGGAAATCATCTTTTGGGCTCGCCCTATTCAAGTCTCTATAATCAACGTACATCCGTACCTTGCCGTCCTTTTTAGTACAGGTACAATGTTGGCGACCCACGGAGGGTAAGTTGTCACGGCTAAAAATCCAGCGTCCAACTGCTTTTGAACTTCTTCTTTGATTTTTACCGCCATGTCTAGTCTCGTCCTCCTAAGCTTCTGCTTGACGGGTGGACATTCTTCCCGAAGTGGCAATCGATGAACCACGACGCCAGTGTCAAGTCCGGGCATATCTTCATAAGACCAAGCAAAGATGTCATTGTACTCTCGAAGCATCTCTATCAACCTTTGCTTGATGTCCTCTTGCAATGCAACCTCTATTCTGACATTTCTGACAACCTCTTTAGAACCCAAGTTGACGACTTCAATCTCTTCTTCATGAGGCAGAATGATCTTTTCTTCTTGTCTTAAGAGTCTAACTAGTTCTTCGGGCAAGTCTTCATCCTCATTAATCTCCTCTTCAGCTTGAAATATCGGGTTATCAAATTCGAAGCGAGTCATCTAAGATTCTTGATCGGTGTCATCTACAATGATATGAGACCTGCAATGAAAATGGTTAAGTGCTTCAAATGACATGAAAACAAACACATTGCCATTTTATTGTTAAAAATAAAACAAGAAAAACAGAGATCTCAAAATTTGCATGGAAAAACGCCCTTTGATTAATAGATGAAACAATATTCAAACATAAACAAGACAAACCCTGAAATAGCAAACCACTATGCTCCGGGTAGAACATAGGGTCGTACAATAATTGAAAAACAAAAGCATTACTGTTCATTGGTCACTTGGACAAATTCCTTGATAGATCAGTTGCATAGACGTTGTCCTGGAAGGCATGGCTTGATCCAGGCATCCATGTCGCAGTCACTGTCTCCAGCTTCATCAACAGAAATGGCATTAAGCTGCTCGAAGAAGACACCCCCGCTAGTAAACCTGATCGGCCCCTTGAACTTTGGCGTGCTTTGTGAAGACGATGGGTGGTACCCCAGACCAAATTTGTCTTGCTTCTGAGGGATATCAATCACCTGCCCCCATCCTTGGGCTGAGCCAGCTTGCACCACAGCCTGCGCTTCTTTGAAAGAAGACATAGCCACCTCAGGCTCTTTTCTCACCACCGGCGCCTTATCCTTCAACTGAACGGTTTCAAACGCTTGAAACAGGGTCTCATGAATTTCCCCGTCTACCTCTACATATTTGAAAGAAGACAGGTGACTAACCATGATGTCCTCTTCTCCACATACTGTCACAACACTGCCGCCAACCATGTATTTCAGCTTCTGATGCATAGTCGATGTAACAGCCCCAGCTGAGTGGATCCATGGTCTGCCTAACAAACAGCTATAAGCGGGCCGAATGTCCATGATATAAAATACAGCGTCAAAAACTTCTGAGCCCACTTGGATAGGCAAAGTCAACTCACCGAAGACAGACCTCCGAGTACCGTCGAAAGCATGTACAACCAAGTCACTTGGTGTACCGGTAATGCCCCTAGTATCCAGCTTCATAAGTGCCTTCTTCGGCAGCACATTCAATGATGACCTTGTGTTAACAAGGACATGAGACATAACCACTCCTCTACATTCAACAGAAATATGCAGTGCACAATTGTGGTTTCTGCCCCTTGGCGTTAAGTCTAGATTTGTAAATCTAAGGCTATTTCCCGCGTTTACATGCCCAATGACTCCTTCAAGCTGATTCACTGATATTTCCTGAGGTACAAAAGCGATGCTCAACACTTTCATCAATGCATTTCTGTGAGCTTCGGAACTCAACAACAGCGATAATATTGAAATTTTGGAAGGTGTCTGCTGTAAGTGCTCGACTATCTTGTATTCGCTTTACGTATCAGCCTCATAACTTCCTCCACATCATTCTCCAAATATTCTTTTTCACCAGACTGGGAAGTTTCTTCAATTACCATCTTACCCTTCCCTTTATCTGCTTTTTTAGCCACCACTTTGGGCAATGCAAAGACCCTGCCGCTCCGGGTAATTGCCCCTGCTCCCACAATATTCTCTGCTGACTCCACAGGAAAACTTTTCAAATCTATCTTCTGACCATTACAGTACACCTCAGCCCCGTAGTTCCACGGGATGACTTTGGTGCTTTCATAAGGCACGTGTCCTGCTTTAGTAATATTGATTGTTGGTGGCCTAGGAGGCGCTGAGATAGTTATAGTCTTATATGGGATCGAGATCGTAGCGGCCTCATCCCTCTCCTCGCTTACTTCCTCAACAGGTTTCTTTTCTGCAGTCCGTTTAAACTGCAACGTCCCCTCATCTTTCATTCTTTGGATACACCTTCTCAAATCAACACATCCCTCAGGATGACTTAAAAAATCCACACAATCCTCATTGCAACCATGGAATGCACCTCCTCCTAGCAATTTGTCTTTCACAAACTTCAATGGAGTTTTTAGTTCATTCATATCCATTATCAAGTCTAAATCCTCCTCCACCAAGATAGCACCAACCCTAGCCTGCCCATGGTTTGGCATAGGGTTCTGCATAATGTTAGGTGCATCATGAGAAAAATTTATGGCTTTACTGTCAATGAGATCTTGCAGCTTGTGCTTAAAAGACTTGCAATCGTCAATAGAATGACCAGGGGCCCAAGAGTGAAACTCGCAACGTGCATTTGCATCATAGCCGGGTGGGGGATTACCTGTCAAAGGAGCAAGGGTCCTTTTCTGAATCAATTGCAGCTGTAATAAAGTCTGAAGCACTTCAGAGTAGGGCATCGGTGGAATGTCAAACACTCTATTCGGCTCGGCCCTATCAGGATACCTCCTATATCCTTGCTGGTTTTGTTGTTGTGGTTGATACTGCCTTTGTTGTTGTTGTTGTGGTGGTGGTTGTTGTGGTTGCACAGGAATAATGACACTGGCAACTTGTTGTTGGCGATATTGGTTTTGTGGCTGACCCCTTCCTCTTCCTCTAGAACTTGTCACTGAGCTAACGCCACCTTCACGCTTCTTGTTTCCAAATATCTTCTTTCCTCCTCCAGATGAGGGTACTTCTCCTGCCTGAATATTTCCGAGCTTGATGTCATTTTCCACCCTTTCACCGGTGATTATCAAGTCTGAAAAACTTCCCGACATACTACTAATCAGTTTTTCATAGTACAACCCCGGTAAAGTAGCAACAAACATGTCGATGAGCTCACGCTCTACCATAGCAGGCTGTACTCTAGCAGCAAGCTCTCGCCACCTCTGGGCGTATTCTTTAAAGCATTTGTTATTCTTTTGGGAAAGATTCTGCAACTGGACTCTATTCGGTGCAAGGTCACTGTTGTACTGATAGTGCCTTACAAAAGCTTCGGCTAGTTCTTTCCAGCTGCGGACGTTAGTGGGCTCCAACCCCATGTACCACTCCAAAGAGGGGCCGGACAGGCTATCCTGGAAAAAGTGCATCAAGAGTTTTTCATCGTCCGAGTACGCAGACATCTTTCTATAGTACGAGTACAGGTGAACCCTCGGGCAAGTAGTGCCTTTGTACTTATCGAAGTAAGGCACTTTGAATTTGTGAGGCACTCTCAAGCCTGGGATCAGCCCCAGGTTAGACATATCCAGCCCCATAGAATTTTGGCATTCAAGAGATCTCATCTTCTCTTCAATCATTTGAATCCTTCTATCAGCCTCAGAAGGTCCTACATCATTTACAAACCTTGGAGTGAATGCATCCTCCTGCCTATCCTTATTCCAAGTGTGGTCCATGCTACCATGTATAGTTCCTGTGGTGTCGAGGCCAAAGCCGTTTCCATTACCATTACCCCCATTAACAAAGCCAACATGATTAAAACCTACTATATTTCCAGCACCAGCAGTATGGACATCCCCTCCAGCAGTAGGGATGACTAAACTTGGTATAGAATTGTCTGCACGAGGGGTCTCTACACGAGGAGGGTTAGTAGCAACCCCACCGTCTAACACCCCATCATTATCAACTCGCGTCATCAGAGGTTGTACTAAAGTCTGAAGTTACGCCTGGCCACTAGCAACCCCTTGCATGACCTCCATCATTTGTGCCAAACGATCTCTCATCTCTTGCATTTCTACCTGCATCTGATCCATCAGCCTTTTCTGGTTTCCTCTAGTACCGTAGCGGTGAGTTATCTGATCTGCAATCCTGAAACACTAGTAGCACAAGAAACAAGATAAGGTTAACAGTTCCGATGCACCTGCAAATGCGAGAAACATGCTAAAATGCAAACATGTATATATGAAAACAGGGAAATTTCCCCCATGATTATAGTTTCGGGATAACAACCAAGACGATGGAGAACCCCCCACAGGCAAGCATAGAAGAAAAACTCCTCATATATACAAACATAAGCCCACAAGCAAAGTATAAACAGCAAATGAGTACAATCGGAAAAGGACCTCAACCAACAGGTCTGGTGATGGTCCATACAAAAGTCTACGCCACATAATACAAAGAAACAAATCAAACTGGGTGGCGAGACTGGAAATCCTTCAGCAACGCCTGTGTATCCGGATGGTCTGGCCTAGTGAGCAAACCACATATGAGTAACTCCTGCTGACTGATGGTGGACTGAAAATCCTCGACCGAGTCCTCCTTCCCAACAACCTCCTCAAGTTTACGCCTCTTAGCACTAGCTTCCTCTCTATGCTCCTCCAAGGTTGCAAGCGCTTCATATAGTTTGCAATCACTATGTATTCTGAGCGAAGCTTCCTTTGAGATCTCCTAATCTTTAGCTTTGAGCTGGGCCTTCTGTTTGATGATATGCGCCTTCAACTTGTCTTCACGCTGCTTGCTGGTGGACATGGCAGTGTTCCATTGAGCCTCAAACTTGGAAATCTGCAAATAGGCTTTGTTCAGCTCTTGCTTTTTAGTAGCAAGCACACTACTAACAACATCTATATCTAAACCCAACCGCTCTCTATCGCTCATCTCCTTAGTCAAATCTGTTCCCAGCTTGTTCACCAACTCAATTTGTTTTTTCAAAGCATACTTCGCTTCAACCCTCTCACTTTTGAGTTGAGAAATCTCATTCTCCAACTCTTCATTTGTCTTCTGCAACTCTTCCTTCTCGTGACAAACCTGATTATACCTTTGGATGTCCACTGTAGTAGGCTCCTCAATCACGGGAGGGCAAACAGGCTCCACTAGAGGATATGGCATCAAGAACTTCACGACCCTCTCGTGAATCCAAGCTATGTAGGGGTCATAGGCCTGACTGTTGCTCTTCCCTAGTAATGCTTTGCCTCTCCTATGGATACTTCGCCAAACACGTTTAAGTCTGATCAAATCATCACCCTCTAACAAACCCGTGAGATACAGAGTTTCCTGTATCTCTTCCTCTTTTGAAGCGTCCCTGAGAGCATATCCGAACTGTTGTACCAACAGAGAAGAGTTATAGTTGACACACTCTTTCCTTCCGACCAGGGGTACGTTAGGAAATCCGCCGCAACTATAAATAATGTATGTGCCAAGCAAATCCCTATCAAACCAAATGATATCCTTAGTAGTCAAACCCATCATCCTCTCAGACCACTACGAGGTAGCAACAGTGCTCACAAACTAACCAATCTTAGGCATGTGGCTCATCATCCATCTATAAAGCAAAGGAACACAACACGAGATGTTCTTCCCCCTTCAGTTTTCATTCTTGTGGTGCACAGAATGATAAATGTCTCCTAAGAGTGTAGGGACCGAGTTCCCTGAGGCTAGCAGGTAGAAGGCATCCACGTCTACAAAATCAGGCAGGTTTGGAAACAAAATAATGCCATAAATGCAAAGTGCCAGAATAACACTAAACACAATTCAGCAGCCATTCTTAGCGAACTTCTGAGCTTTCTCAACAAGAAACAGTAACAGAAAACCATCAGTTCCTTTCCTCTCAACTAGCTTCCCCTTTTAACTCTTTAACGTCCAAATGTAATATAGCGGCAAGCACATCCAGATCAGGCTTCACATCTGTGTGGACAAAAGGCATTTGATCATGGATAGGCACTCCCGACATATCAGAATACTCTTCCAAAGTAGACGCCAAGACAAAATCCCGAAAGACAAAACATCTCAATTGGGCGTCGTAGAACTGCAAGAGAGTGTAGGCACCACTAATCTCAAAGGAGGAGGGTTTGCAAACACCTCTGGCCAATCTCCCATAATCTTGTCTAAACTGTTCCATCACATTCGCTTCAGCCATAGCAATCAGACTCCTCAAAGAACTGACATCCGGAGGAGGAAACCTGTAAGAAATTGTCCTTTTCAAGGGCTCCATGTCAAGAATGAAGAGCAGAACCACTAGAATTAGGAGGGAAATATACACCTGCATCATAAATACATGTTAATGAAAAGATGCAAATGAAAATGCAAATGCGAATGCAAATGCAAACAGAGGATCAAGCTTGTTGTGTTGTAGCTTGAGAAGAACTAGCGCTTCGCTTTAGTAATGACAAATCACTGACATAAAGAACCCCTTTGTACCATGAACACAGGTTCACACTGTTAAGAACTGGGTAGTCTGGAGGTCAAAGTTTCCTGCATAACCCACCCACTCACAGGTATGGACCTATCCACTGACAAGGTTCACCATCCTATGCGTTCATCAGCGTCACAGACTTTCAAGAAATGATGATACGTTCAACATTTCTGGTTTGGCATCATTATCTCTCGAAGAGGCCTCACTTAGCTGAATCCCAAATGATCGGTCCCCAGAGTCGACAACCCTCAAATCCAAATTCCAGTCGGATCCTAAGGATTGGAAAGGAAATCGTCAAAGAGAATCTCGTCTGAGCGTGAATTTCGTAGGGAACTGTGTCTGCTAAGCAAACAGGTCCACCCACTAGTCTCCACTACTAATACTAGGTTTGTACTCAAGCCCAGGTCCGACTTTTCACTCAATGGAACTCCCCTCCCCACAACACAACAAGTATGATACAATGCAGAAAGTAAAATGCGGAAGTAAACAAAGATAAAGCGATTATATACACACACCCAAAAGAAAAACACACAAGCGCTAGGATTGACTCGCATAGGGGATATTCCTGTCCCCAGCAGAGTTGTCAGCTGTCGCTACTGCGAAAAAAGGAGGCTGACAATGACTAACAGAGTCGCCACCTATCGTTATTTATCCCAAAGAGAGGGAAAGGAAACGATCGGAAAAAACCTGACAAAAACGGGAAAAGACGAGGTCATCGCAACCAAGTCCTAGGTTCGGGAGTCGGTTACGCAAGGGGAAGGTATGGGCACCCCTCACATCCGTCGTACTCGACGGGATCCACGCATGTGTTGTCTATCTAAAAGGGTGTATAAACTATCTACGTTAATGGCTTATGGACAAAAGAAAAATAAAAAGGACTGACTCGACAGAGCATCGCCGCTCTGTGCCTACTACTCCCTCGTGCAATGGGAAAGTCAGAGTCAACGTAGTTCGCCTAACTACGGCTAAAGAAGGGGGAAAGGTTGCTCACTAAGACGTCGCGTCTTATGCCTACGTACTTTCATCTGGTATGAAAGATCAGAGCAAACATAGTTTGGGCTTACGAGAACACATGTTGTTCAAAATTTTTACCCGAGTAGGGTTAACAGACAGTTCTAGCAGTTGGTGTATGCATCTCGACCATTGGAGACTTAGGCGTTACCATTTGTGATAGGACTGAAAGTTAACAACACTCTTGTTTATGAAAAAGGTTTTCCTAATTAAGACCCCGAAGGGTGAAAAAGGTTTGGAGTGTTTTTGTGTTTTTTAGAGAAGAAGTGTTTTGAATTAGAGTGTTCATAATGTATGTTGTAACAAAGTCTAAAACCTAGGATCGAATGCGTTGCATATCGTCCTAAGAACGTATACTAAACACTCTAGGCAATTGAGAGGTAACCACTCAATCACCATTTCCCAAGTAAAAGGCTCATGGCACAACATTCATTATATTTATTAAGTGAATTGGAGTTGTTTGAAGATGAGAAGAGAGAGGGACAAACTAGAGGGGAACTAGACCAAACCCTAAAAGTTGCCATGCAAAGTGCACCTAAAGTCGGGATTACAAAAGGGAAACCTCTACCTAATGTTATCATGCATGGTTAGAACCCTAATTTCTATCATAACCTCTCTTGAACAAGAGATGTTAGAAATCCTAAGGGAAGGAAGTCAAAAGAAGAAGAAGAAACCATAAAGGAAACAATGCAAATGAAGGATGAAAACACAAATGCACAAGTAAGAACACATAGAATGAAAGTGGGAGGAAATCATGTGTGGGGCAGTAGTCACCACAAGCTCATCTCAACCAAGCATGCATATGAAGATGCAAAGAGAAAAGGGAGAGAGATGCATCGAAAACAAGTAACAAAAACAATGAGAAAAAGTCCTCATGGATTCATTACTTTAGGTAAGCTTCAAGTTCCTCCTAAGGAGGGACCAAGCAACCTTAAATAACATTCCAAATTCATGGGACAGAATGGAGGACGAGGAGAGAGTGCACAAATGAAAAAGCAAGCATAACACAAGAGAAAACAAGCATATGCACAAAGGAAAGGCAAGAAAGCTCCACATAGAAACCACAATCAAAAGATTCAAAAGATGAACACAAATGAGCAAGCAAAAAGAAGTGTCATGACCTAAAATTGAACCAAAGACATCCTTAACATGTTAACAACATGAATTACAAGGCATTACAAGCTCAAAGGATCCAAAAGTATCATATCCAAGTCAAACTAGGTCAAGATGTGTGTAGGAACATCCCTTGGAGATGACTTGACTTGCAAGTCAACTCAAAATTAGGAAAAAGGTTCAACAAAACCCAAATAAAATGCACAAGACATCCATATAAGTTGGCAAATAGAAACCAAAGGCACAAGGTCCATATCCCCTCAAAGCACCATCAAAATAAAATTGAATTCAAGATGTACCACTTTGAAATGGGAAAATCGAGGGTCAAAAGTTAAACATCAAAAGTCAACCCTAAAGTCAACCAACCAGGGGCAAAATGGTCCTAAAAAATTATTCAACTCATCAAGAGTATGAGGAACAATTTTCATTCATTGGACCAAAGGAGAAAAGGAGAAACAATAAAAAGAAAACAAAATGTCACAATTTAATTCAAATAAACCTCTCCAACTAAATAATTCATTTTTAAATGAAAAATAAAATAAAAAAATAAAATAAAAATATCATAAAATAAAAGACAAGTCAAAATGACTAAAACATATTTTTTGTGAATTTTTATTAGTTGGAGAATATTATTAAATGAATTAAATTGAATAAGAACAAAATAGAACATAAAAACAAAATAAAAGAAAAAAAGAACAAATGTTTGGTGTAGAAAGCAATAAAATGCAGTTCAAAAAGTTAATGGGTCAAAAAGGGGGGCGTCAAAAGCACTGGGCCCAGGCGCATCAGAATTCAAAAAAACAAATAATGAAATCAGGTATGCACTAGTCAACGAGGGTGCATGATAGTCCAACTGTATGGGGACGTTTGATCAAAGGTATAATAATCACGTGGTTCTAAATGCGCCAGCAACTAAATGAGATTTTAAAATGGATTAGGTGCTACACGGTCAAACAAGCCCTATCATGGGTCTTAATCAAACGGACCAAAACAAAAGCAGGCGAATCAAACGGTCTAGGAGTTGTCTTCTCCAATGAGAAGTCAACAAAACCAAAAGAACAACCAGTCCGCCGGAGCAAACAATCTAGTCGTCTTCCTCACACTTCCGGCCGATGCAAACAGTGAATGAAACCATACAACACGCTATACTCCACCAAATCCAATGAAGTTTATATGAAAACTCATCTACGGATCAAGGGGAGTCCAAATATATCATTGGTTTAGTCTAAAACCTCAAGATAAAAGCAAAACGCAAACAACAAGCTCACGACTCAAAACTTTAAAGTCCACAAAAATCAACCAAATCTGTCCAGAAATGTTCTACAACTCACAAGGAGTTTAAATCCACATCTCATTTGTTTTAAAAGCTCAAGAAAAAGTTAAAAATTGAACAACAAGAAACATGCATCATACTGAAAACACACCAAATGCCAATCCATTTTATCCATAAACAATCTACATTATTTCTATGTCTCAAGAATGCAAAAATGGTACATAATCAAGGCTTAAAATGAGAGATATAGTGATTTCGAATTTACCTAGTGGATCACCTCCACTGGGTCTTGTCTTGAGCTGAAACTCTGAACAAACCACCCAGAAACCTTCCAAATGCCTTGAGGGAGCTCTTGATCAACTCAATTTGGCTTGAAATTGGGTGTAGATCCAAAAACGATTTCTCACTTGTGCTCTCTTTTTCAAATTTCTATTTCAGTAAAAACCTCCACCAAAATGAGCTTTCTAGGTCTAGGAAGTTTCCTTATGTTATATATGTTGGGTTTGGATGAAAATGGAGCTCCAATTCAAGTCCTACAGCCCAATTCACAAATTCATTTTTTCACACTTTTTCAAGTTGCCAAACGTATATTTTCTACTGCACCATCTTGGATTTTGATTCAAATCAACTCCAAATGGCTTGAGCTGATCAAAAGGCTAAGAATTAAGGTTTGCTTTTGATCTTATGGTTGATTTCCAATTTGTTACTTCAAGAGGAAGAAACTATGAAAATGGCCAATTTAGAGACCCCAAATTTCCAATGCGAAAATGACAATGTCTTTGAATCATTATTTGCAATCAGAAAATGCACAAATTTTCCTTGAGAAAGTTCAAAATCCTTAAAATCTCAATTCCTCATTTCAAGCCTTCTTTATGAAAAATTCAATCACCCAAACTTCAATCCAAGCTCCAACCATGACAAGAGATGATTTGGTAATGCAAATGGCCCTATTTGGAGCAAGTTTCATGTTGAAAAGATTTCCATTTGAAGTACTTAAGTTGGTGAAATGGACCTATAATTTTATGACCTATAATCTTACTTTCCCAAAATACCCCTAACTTATAACCCTCATAACTTGAGTTCTACAAATCAGATGAAAGACTTCTAGTACAATTTGGAAAGCTAAGATAAAGATATACAACTTTCATGTTGGTCAAAAGTTGAGGAGAAACATCCTACTAGTTCAAAAATGGCTTGGAAGTTGGTTGACTTTTGTTGACCAAAATCACATCCCTCTGATGACCTGTAACTTGTCTGGATCATAACTTGAGTTCTACAAATCCAATCAAGGACTTCTAGTACTCAAAATAAAGCTAAGAACAAACTCTACAAGTTCTATGTTGGCCAAAAGTTGATATGAGACTTGTACCTTGAGGTAGGTGGTATTGAAGTCAGGCACTAAATAACAGATTTTACCCTGAGAACCCTAATTTAGTAACTCCTCACACTCCTGATCCTTGATGAATTGATCTTGAAATGATATATTAGACACCTAATCATAACATCCCATGACCATAGAGACTTGGAATTGAATGTCAACCTCCTTCAATTTCATAGTTGACTGAGGATTTACCAGATGAAAACCCTAACTGCAACACTTTTAACTGTGGCTTGTTCCACTTCACACAACAACTTGGATAAGCTCCACAATAACCCTCAAGGCCCTCAATGAGCTCTCTCAACATCCCATACCCAAAATCATGCACTCACAAACTCCTGATGCTCTTCAGTTGGCCTCCAAGTTAGAAGCTGACCCACACACATCCATCTCTATCCTTTCACAAGACATTGACCACTTCAAGATGCCATGATGACCAATCAAGCTTGAATAACAACCCTTGGTTAGGCTCAATGCTCTGAGAAGACCTCTCTTTCTATGCACAACCTCTTGATCCCTGTAAAATGAAATATGCTATGCAATGCAAATGCTAGGACAAAATGAAATGAAATGAAACATAAACCAAGTTAAGAAAATGTTGAGCAAATTTTGGGGTGCAACACACCCTTCTAAACCCCACGGAAAATATATGAATAATTAGAGTAAATTATCATGCATTCACAAAAGGGCGTCACACATAACTTTCAAACATCAAAAACCACCTGTCATACTCATTAACACTTCAATAAATAATCATGCTTTTCAAAGTTTCACTTTGCATGTAGCAGCAGATTCATTTTATATTCATAATACTCTTAACAGAAAATTCGTGTTCATCACATAAATCAACATTACTTAGGCACTAAGGCCAACATCAATATTCCAATGAATATAAAAACATAGCGTAGAGTACATAAATTATCTCTAAAACATAAACCAAACGATCCCAGTGTTACATGACCAGAGCATGACTCGACCCAACATAATTAAATTACTAAACAGCTACACCAATAGCGACTTCGCAACTACAAGCAGTTATACTCTTGATACCTGCACGATGCCAGATAGGATATCATTCCAGCAGAAGGGTGAGAAATATTATCATAATAAAAATGCATATAATCATATATGTACATTAACATAAAAATATGCATACACTACGATCTCACCATATTTTATCATAATCCACTCATATACATCACAATGTACATATTCACAATTCACATCATTGTACACAAACATACACATCCATATTTCTTCACCACAATTCATCACAAAGTATACACACACACACACACACACACACACATACACACACACACACACACACACACACACACACACACACACACACACACACACACACACACACACACACACACACACACACACACACACACATATATATATATATATATATATATATATATATATATATATATATATATATATATATATATATATATATATATATATATATATATATAAAAACCAAGCATATTTATCATACATATATCCAAAGTTCTCAATTCAACAATTCACACACAAGCATACTTTCGTTTAACAATGATATCAATGTCATGTGACTCATAAAGCTCATCAATTCTCACCAATCCCTATTTGGGATTATGGGTACATCGTTTATACCCCACCAGGAACAACATCTCAGTTATTCTACCCCGGTGATTATTCCACTAGGAACGACATCTTAGTCATTCTACCTCATTGTATACGACCATGTCACTATACCTCACTAGGAACAACATTTGTCATTCTACCCCAATGATTACTCCACTAGGAACAACATCTTGTTATTCTACCCCAGTGGTTACTCCACTAGGAACAACATCTTGTTATTCTACCCCAGTGAGTACGAGCCTTACACATATACATATTTTCAACATCATCATCACATTTACCAAGGAATGTACACATATTCAGAATATGTTCTCACGCATTCTTCACATACAATCGCATACAATTATTATGCATTCACAATTCAATACCATCACCATATTTATCAAGCAATGCACATATATTCACAATATATTCTCATGCATTCTTCACATACAATCGCATACAATTATTATGCATTCACAATTCAATACCATCACCATATTTATTAAGCAATGCACATATATTCACAATATATTCTCATGCATTACAATTATTATGCATCTACAATATCGCGCCAACGGCAACGAACTCAATCATATTCACATGCACTTTTAAGTAATTTAAACAATGCATATATTTGTCAAAAGACTACATTATCACAATTGATTCCACAATCTAGGAATCACGCCATACAGCTACCCACAACATATCTTATCACAACAACACACAACTATTCATTTCAGATAAGGATTAAACACAATCAAACCAAACAATCAACATTGGATGGAAACACAAGGAAATGAAAATGTTGTCATACTCGCTAGCTTGCTCGCCTAGCGAGTTCCTAGCGAACATTCGCTACCTGTTCGCCTAGAGAACAAGCTCGCGAAGGCAAACAGAAGCTATTGTAAGGCTTCGCTACCTACTCGTTGGGGTTTCGCCTAGCGAACCCCTTACTACCAGCGAAGAGGGTCAATTACATTCTGTCCAAGTCTGGGACCATTCGCTACTAGCTCGCTACAGCGAACACTCGCGACCTGCTCGCCTAACAAAGGTGCTAGCAAACGTCTGCGATGTTCAAAACCCCAACTGTCCAAAATCATCAAATCATCACAAAATCAACTGATTCAATTCCAATGACTTCCAGTATTCTTAGTCTAACAATCCTCGACTAATCAACACCGTTTATTACAGATTCTAACCGTTCAAACATCGATTCTACCGATTAAACCCATTTCTACCCTAAAATGGAAAAAGATGGGAAACCTCTAACAAATCCAAACACACATATACGTAATCATAAACATTGATAAGATACTGATATTTCACACCCTTACCTTGATTAAATCGAAAGCTAGAAGTTGTTCTTGAGCTTTCCAAGCTTTTTCCCCTTTTCCTTCTCTTTTTCTCCTCTTCCTCTTTCTTTCTCTTCTCTTTCTCTTATGTTTTCTCTTCTTCCCCTTTCTTTCCACCTTTCCTTATATATCTTTCCCTTCTATTTCTCTCCAATATATTTCTTCTATCGAAATATCTACCAATTCCTTTAAATAATCATCCAATAATTTCAATAAATCAATTAATTAACATAATTAATTAATGAAAATTGGGCTGTTACAATCCTCCCCCACTTTAAAGATTTCCGCCCTCGAAAATTATCTCAATGAACAGAGTCGGATACGACTCTCTCAACTGGCCTCCCACTCCCAAATCTAACTTTCTCTAGTTGGTCCTCCCAACTACCTTCACCAAAGAAATCTCTTTACCTCGAAGTTGCTCCTTGTTCATCAACCTGAACTAGCAATGCCTCAATAGTCAAATCATCTCTCACTTGTACACCATCCATCTGAATGAATGCACTTGCACTTCCTCAACTTAGGCATATGACACATCATGTAAATTCACAAGCGACAGCCGTAAAACAATCTAACATGCTACTTCTCCCACGCTTCCGATGCGCCACTCTGATACAAATCAACAAAACACGGTGTGTGCTTCCGAGACTTCAAAGCTCGACCAACACTAGTCACCATTGTAACTCTTAAAACACGTCTTTTCTTGGATCTTCTTGATCTTTTCAGTTGTCTCTTACACCATTCTCAGGTCCGAGCGTATCACTCTCGCCTGAATCATATCAATACAAAGGAGTCCTACACCTCCTACCATACAAAGCTTCCTACGGTGCCATTCCGATACCAGAATGATCACTGTTATTGTAGGTAATTCAATCAACGATAATTAACTATCCCATGATCCACCTTGATCCAACACACAAGCTTTCCACAAATCCTCTAAAGACTGGATAGTTCTCTCTATCCGTCCATGGATGATAGGCAGAGTTCAACTTCAACATGGTACTCAAAGCGTATGCAAATTCTCCCAAAATCTCGAAGAAACCTCAAATTCCCATCTGACACAATATTCGACGACATCTCATACAACTTCATCACTTCATCGATATACATCTCAGCTAGCTTCAACAGAGAATGATTAATCTTCCTTGGTAGGAAAAGAGCCAATCTAGTCATTCTATCCAAAATCACCCAAGTAAAATCATATCCCTTAAATTCTCCGAAAAACCCAACACAAAATCCATGGGAATACTATCTAATTTCCATTCTGGAATATTCAACGGTTGCATCGGACCCAACGGTCTTTGACGTTTATTCTTCGATTCCCGACAAGTCTAACCAGCATATACCAACTCAACAACTTCTCTCTTCATCTATGGCCATCAAAATAATTTCCTCAAATCCGGTTACATCTTCATAGCACTGGGATGGATACATCCATCTACCTCAATACTCTTATTCCACTCAATAATATCTATAACACAAACTCTATCATGACATATCATGATACCATTCCCATTAATCCGAAAATCAGCCCTTCAACTTTAATTCATCAAATTCAACCATTCTACCAACTCAGAGCAGAGTTGTGACCTTATCGAGTCTCATCAAGAATACCACTAGTAAGCTTTAACATACCAAGCTTAACTCCATAAGAAGTCTTCTCACACACCAAGCTCAAATCACGAAATTGCTCAATCGTTTCCAACTCTTCCAAATCAAACAAATACCTTAAGCTCTTGAGATCACCAACCATTTCAAATCTCACACTAACCAATCGAAGCCTCCAACTCCGGCACAAACACAACAAAACCCAACTCTAAATCAATTGTCAGAAAATCCCTCTTATGTACTTTAAATTGCCTCCAAGCATAACTAAAACTCACTGATGTTGCACTTAACATATCTTCCAATCATATCAATAAAGCATCACAAAACACAACGAACAGTTTTGTCGGATTCGACAAAAATCAACGCACGAGCTATTGACAGCTCTCTCAAAATTCTTTGAACTTCTTTCACAGTGGCATATAATTGCTTCTTCTCCAACACTAATAACTCAAGTTCCTGGTGCTCAACATGATCCTCTATACTCTTTGAATATATCAAAATGTCATCGGTTAACACAACTGCAAACTTGTCCAAATAAGAATGGAAAATCCTATTCATGTACTCCATAAACACACCTGGTGCACTAGTCACACCAAATGGCATTATAAAATATTCATAATGTCCATACCTCGTTCTAAAAGCAGACTTCTGAATATCCTCAGCCTTCACACGAATCTGATGATACCCAGATCTCAAATCTATCTTACTAAAGACACTCGCACCAATCAACTGATCCATCAAATCATCAATCCT